>QXEO01000171.1:0-600000 GCA_007115705.1 Dactylis glomerata
CTTCCAGTCATCCAAAGGAGAGTAGGAGGGGGGCCACAGGGGCCCCACACACCAGGCTGGCGCGGCCAGGGCCTGGGCCACGCCACCATGGTGTGAGGGCACCTGGCCCCACCTCTGACATCGCCCCTTCGCCTATAAAGACCCCCCGACGGGAAAAACCTAAGTACCCGATCACTTTTCTAGAACACATCGCGATCCGCCGCCGCCGTCGACCCGAAGATCGGGAGGGTCCAGAAGCTCTTCCTGGCACCCTGCCGGAGAGGGGAATCGCCACCGGAGGTCTTCTTCATCGCCATGCTTGCCTCCGGAGCGATGAGTGAGTAGCCTACCTTGGACTATGGGTCCATAGCAGTAGCTAGATGGTTGTCTTCTCCACCATGTGCTTCATGTTTAGATCTCATGAGCTGCCCTACATGATTGAGATCACCGTTATGTAATTCTACATGTTTGGTTTGTTGGGATCCGATGAATATTGGTGTTATGATTGAGTTGCTGTACTGAATATTATCTTTTGTTATCTCTATGGTGTTTATGATCTTGCATGCTCACCGTTATTAGTAGCTATCTTGGCCGAGTAGTTGCTAGTGACTCCAAGAGGGGGTATTTATGCTCGATAGTGGGTTCATGCCTCTATTTAACCTGGGGGAGTGACAGAAACCTCTAAGGTTGTAGATGTGCTGTTGCTACTAGGGAGAAAACAACATTCATATGCTCAAGGGCATATGCTTTGTTTACATTACACACTTTGCTTAATGCAATTATCTGTTGTTTGCAACTTAATACTTGTGGAGTTCTCGGATTGATTCGCCACAAGTGGATTATTAGTCATAGATGCAGTTGGATGGCGGTCTATGTATTTTGTTGTAATGCCCAGGGTAAATCTCATAGTGATCTTCTTGACATATCACGTTTATCTTTATTCTATCAATTGCCCAACTGTAATTTGTTTACCCAGCATGTGTTATTTATCTTATGGAGAGACACCACTAGTGAACTGTGGACCCCGGTCCTATTTCCATCATATTGCTATCACCTGTTTACTTTACTCGCACTGTTTACTTTACTCGCATACTGCTACTCGTGGGAGCAGTAAGTCCTTGTGCGTGGTGATGACCAGCCCGTTGGGAACCCCAAGAGGAAGGTATGATGAGTGTAGCGGCAAGTTTTCCCTCAGTTAAGAAACCAAGGTTTAATGTCGATCTTGAAGAAGAGAGACGGTGACGACTGAAGGTGATGCAGACTGGCTTAATAATACTCCAACAAGGGCGCCGTTAACGATACTTGTTGACTCGTCTTCGGCCAGCAGCAACGCGGAACCTGCACACACACAAACAAGTACTTTGTTCCCAACTTGCGATGAGGTTGTCAATCTCACCGGTTTGCTTGAAACAAAGGTTATGAGTGTATCGAGTGGAAAACAGTAGTAATGTGCGAGTAAAGTAAATAGTGCGGGAAAAGTAAACAGGTGATTGCAATATGATTAAAATAGGACCGGGGTCCACAGTTCACTAGTGGTGTCTCTCCATAGATAAAATAACATGCTGGGTAAACAAATTACAGTTGGGCAATTGATAGAATAAAGATAACGTGATATGTCAAGAAGATCACTATGAGATTTACTCTGGGCATTACAACAAAATACATAGACCGCCATCCAACTGCATCTATGACTAATAATCCACCCCCGGGGATATCATCCGAACACCCTAGAAGTATTAAGTTGCGAACAACAGATAATTGCATTAAGCAAAGTGTGTAATGTAAACAAAGCATATGCCCTTGAGCATATGAATGTTGTTTTCTCCCTAGTAGCAACAGCACATCTACCACCTTAGAGGTTTCTGTCACTCCCCCAGGTGAAATAGAGACATGAACCCACTATCGAGCATAAATACCCCCTCTTGGAGTCACTAGCAACTACTCGGCCAAGATAGCTACTAACAACGGAGAGCATGCAAGATCATAAACAACATAGAGATAACAAAAGATATAATTCAGTACAACAACTTAATCATAAACACCAATATTCATCGGATCCCAACAAACCAACATCATAGAATTACATAACGGTGATCTCAATCATGTAGGGCAGCTCATGAGATCTAAACATGAAGCACATGGTGGAGAGGACAACCATCTAGCTACTGCTATGGACCCATAGTCCAAGGTAGACTACTCACTCATCGCTCCGGAGGCAAGCATGGCGATGAAGAAGACCTCCGGTGGCGATTCCCCTCTCCGGCAGGGTGCCGGGAAGAGCTTCTGGACCCTCCCGATCTTCGGGTCGACGGCGGCGGCGGATCGCGATGTATTCTGGAAAACTGATCGGGCCTTAGGTTTTTCTCGTTGGGGGGTACTTATAGGCGAAGGGGCGATGTCAGAGGTGGAGCCAGGGGCTCTCACACAGGGGTGGCGCGGCCAGGGGCCAGGCCGCGCCGCCCCCTTGTGTGGGGCCCTGGTGGCCCCCCTCCGACACTTCTTCGGATCTCTGGAAGCTTCTGGGTAAAATATGACTTCAGGAACTTGTTTCGTCCAATTCCGAGAATATTTCCTGTGTATCTCTTCTGAAACACAAAAACAGCAGAAAACAGGAAACTGGCACTGTGGCGCTTGTTAATAGGTTAGTTCCGGAAAATGTATAAAAGTGCCACTAAGTGTAACGAAACAATAGGCAAATGGTGTAAAAACAAGCATGGAGCATCAAAAATTATAGATACGTTTGAGACGTATCACATACTTCTACTGTTTTCCACTCGATACGCTCATAACCTTTGTTTCAAGCAAACCGGTGAGATTGACAACCTCATCGCAAGTTGGGAACAAAGTACTTGGTTGTGTTGTGTGCAGGTTCCGCGTTGCAGCTAGCAAGCAAAGCTTGGACGAGGCGCCATATATAAATTGTCCGAAGCTGTCGCAAACTAGCAAGCATCACCTTCAGTCGTTATTGTCCCTTCTCTCCTGATCGACATACCTTGGTTTCTGAACTGAGGGAAAATTTGCTGCTATACTCATCACACCTTCCTCTTGGGGTTCCCAACGGGCTGGTTGTTCACCACGCACAAGGACCATCAACTGCATATTCCATGTCAACTTGGCGTTAGCACATCCTTGCAAGCAAGACATCCTTTTTATCAATGGATGTTTATGCAAGGTAATCCTTTCTCCCTAGTGAGGCAACCATAGAAAGGTAAAAACAAAACAGTTCAGTGATTTCTATCACTTCCCCAAAACCAACTACAAGATTGCTCCAACTAATGCACACACCCACCCGCACACGCCTTATGCATACCAGTTTGATCAGAACAAGCACACATTAACAACATAAACATCTTTGCATCTCATAAATCATCTCACAAACATAAGATCCACCATAAGTGTAATACAAATATGGTCACAATCATGATAGACAGCTCATGTGACTCTAATCTATGAAGCATGAGACAGAGTTTGATACAAGTTACTTCCACAATTTCGTAGTGCAGGGGGTGAAGTACTCCCTCGTCATCATGTTGTCAAAGGGATGGTGTCGATGGAGTCGAAGGGGCAATCAGGAGTGGCTCCGACAGCATCTCCCCTCCTATCCTCAAAGTCTTCAGATCAGTTTCGTGTATTATGTGTTACTCCACCGCCCCATTGTGAAATCGTGGAGTCCAAGATTGCATTGAAAGGATGCACGAGGGCCGATATTGGCCCCCACCATGCAGTCAGCCTTCTGGCCCGCATGGTGGGCCCTCTTTTGTGCCTCTTTGCGCTCCCTGTTGACTTCTGTTCTCACAGTCTTCTATTTCCCGGAAAAAATGACGTGGCAAAAATTTTGGGTCCATTTAATGCTTGGAAGGTCCTTGAAAGTCAAAAACATGCAAAAACAAGAAAAATCTGCTTCACAATGTTAAAACCAAATGAAAAGGATTGTTTAGAAAATCCCTGAAATCAATGGGAAATATGGTCAGGTCCTCATAAAACTATCAAATAGTTAGGAATATAATCTAATAAACCACAAAGATCATGGATATATTTTACATGCATCAAGGATGGACCTCGAAAATAGATGCTCATAATGTAGTTGCCATATTTCGCTAGTAGATCATGATTCCCTACAAAGCCTAGATTGACACAAAGCAACTCCTTTTCTCTCTCCTTTCTCTCTCATCCAACTCCTAGCATAAATATAATTTTTAAATCCTTATAGCATGCTGACTGTACCTTGTTGTACTTGCTCTGAGAGGTCAGGCTATGCTCCCATTTAAAATAAAAAAATGTGTAGTTGGAGGAGATGTGGATGGGGGAGGAGAGGGTGGAGATGAGTGGAAAATCCCTAGGTAGGTGTGGCGGCAGGAAACCCTAGCGTTGCCCAAAAAGGAAAGAGGGAAGGAGAGAGGAGGCATACACACAGAGAGAACATGGGCGCAAAACATATCTTATATGAATGATTTTTCATTTTTATTTCTTTCTATTTTTACTTTGTCCCTATTTTCCGATCTTATTTTTATTTCCTTTTTCTGTTTTATTTTTTAGCAAATACATGGAGAATTTTGAAATTGGACGAAGATGAATTCTTATATGCGTGAGCAACTCTATCGCATAAATGAATTATTTTCCGATACAAGAACATTTCTCTACCAAAATTTTGATACGCATGTAGCCACAGATGAACATGTCAATTACAAATATATCTCAGGTATAATAAAAATTGAGCAAGCAAGTGAATAATTTTTAGAACAACTCTTCTCGATATAGAAACTCTTTGCAGATACAGAAAAATTTCGATACATATTCAAGCATGCTTGAACATTTCAATTACAAATATATGACATTTTGCAAGATATAAAAAAATCCATCCTTACACTGATTTATGAAAACATTAATATTTTTGTGAAATAAAAACATATTCTCGAAATTTTGTAAAATAAATATATGAGTTAATGTGGCACGCCTGCTATTATTGATTTCGCTTCAGGCGGAGCTACCGTGTAAAACGGCAAATAGGAGTTCGATCCGCATGCATTCTATGCCTGCTGCTTGGGGTCGCGGTACCCAGCATCCACGAGGACCTTCTCCTGCTTGGCGAGCTCAATGTCGTTGTCGACCATCATCTCGACTAGCTGCTGGAACCCAACCTTGGGCTTCCACTTAAGCTCTTTCCTGGACTTGGATGCATCTCCCTGAAGGCTGTCCACCTCTGCAGGGCGAAAGTACTTCTTGTCAATGACCACATGATCCTTCCAGTCCAGCCCAGCATACCCAAAAGCAGCCTGCAAGAACTCCTCCACGGTGTGGCACTCTTCCGTGGCGACAACGTAGTCAGCGGGCTTGTCCTGCTGCAGCATCAGCCACATTGCCTCAACGTAATCTCCGGCAAAGCCCCAGTCCCTGCCGGCGGAGAGGTTGCCGAGGAAGACCTTGGTCTGGAGGCCGAGCTTGATACGGCCGACAGCACGGGTAATCTTGCGGGTGACGAAGTTCTCGCCGCGGCGGGGGGACTCGTGGTTGAAGAGAATCCCATTGCATGCGAAGAGGCCGTAAGCCTCGCGGTAGTTGACGGTGTACCAGTGAGCGGCGACCTTGGCGGCGGCGTAGGGTGAGCGTGGGTGGAAGGGCGTGGTCTCACTCTGCGGCGGCGGGGTGGAGCCGAACATCTCGGATGACCCGGCCTGGTAGTAGCGCATGGGCTTGGAGGAGAGGCGGACGGCCTCCAGGAGGCGGAGAGCGCCGGTGGCGACGACGTCGGCGGTATAGTCTGGGATCTCGTAGGAGACGGCGACGTGGGACTGGGCGGCGAGGTTGTAGACCTCGTCGGGGAGGACGAGGTCGAGCGCGCGGCGGATGGAGGAGGAGTCGGAGAGGTCGGCGTAGTGGAGGCGCATGGGGGGACGCTGCGCGGAGGGGGTGGCGTGCGGGTCGTGGTAGATGTGCTCCAGGCGCTGGGTGTTGAAGTTGGAGGAGCGGCGCATCAGGCCGTGCACCTCGTAGCCCTTGGACAGGAGCAGTTCAGTCAGGTAGCTCCCGTCCTGTCCCGTGATGCCCGTCACCAGCGCCACCTTCCGCGGCGGCGCCAGGGAACGGGGCACCGAGGGGACCTCCTCCGCTCCGGCACCGGTGCCGTTGGGGTTCGCCATTTTTCAGTTTGGTATTGGAGGGAGGAAGGAGCCAAGGAGAGGTGAAGAGAGAGTGAGAGATCCCCGGAGTATTTGTAGGGCCAGAAGACTTTGAATTTGGGTCAGCTTCTACTTTCAAATATATTGGTCACCTGACATGACTTCTTTATCTTTAGATGTACACTTGACACCCTGTTTGGATGTACAGAATTGGGTCTCGAATTCAGAATTCCAGAATTCAAACCCGAATTCCAGTGTTTGGAGGGATATGGAAACTGAGTCCAGAATTCGGCGCGAATTCTTTGGGACGCTCCCGAATTCCAGCTAGTGCATGGCTCGTTTCCGACCTCAGACCCTCCGAAATCGACTGGAAATAGCCTATCGCTTCGTCCTCTCTCGCCTAGTCCTCTCGTGCGTACTGCTCCGCGGCGGCGGACCGAACTGGTGGTGCTCCGCCATGCCTCCTCCCTCTCCTCCCTTCTCCCTCCTTCCTCTTATCCCCAAGCCGGCCGAACTCCTCTCATCCGTCCTTTCTACGAGCCGGTGAGCCCGTTTCTCCGCAACCCGAATCATAGGTGCATCGGCGGATCTGCAGAGCGGCGGCGGTTGGGGGCTCCTGGCGGCGGAAGATGGAATCTCTCAGCCGGAGATGATCCCTGGAACCCCTCCCGACCCTCGATACGTTTGCACCCAGAGAGCAAATAGCTGTGCATGAGTAATTTTCTTGGCTGATTGGGTTTTCTTCGGAATCGATGCGACCAGCCTCTGTCTGCATCATATCTCTGTCCCGTGTCCCACGGTACATCAGCGGATCCTTGTATGTCTGAGATCATAACAGTATGTCTAGTAATCAGCTGAGCCAAAAGATGGACGCGAGAATAGTTTGGAGAGAAAAGTATGCAGCATACACGATTGCCATATTTCTGATTGTATCAGCGCAGGTTTTTTGGTAACAGCATCAAGATGTAACTTACAAAGAGTAAATCAAAGAGCAAGTTCGATGTTTGTAATTAAAGGCATGGTGACTGTTTCTGCTTACAAATGGTCAAAGAATAGGATCTTGTATACTTTAATTTTTATAAAGTTATTATTTTGTGTGATGATCTTGTTATCTTATTTTAATTTTCATAAAGTTATTATGTGTGACAAATAATATATATAAGTTTTAATATACAAATGCCACTATTAATATATGTACATAATTTTATATTGTCCAAACTTAAAAAACAACGAATTCCATGGTTTGTACATCCAAACAGGAATTGAAAATGAATACCACTCTGTAATTCCAACAGCAGATTCAAAGCAACCAAACAACAGAATTTGAATTGCAGGTCATTTCCTTTCCAGCCCGAATTTGGAATTTTCACTCAATTCAATTTCAAAAATCATTTCTGTGCATCCAAACAAAGCGTATAGTACCTGACAGGACTTCTACTCCTATATGGTGCCTTAAAAGAGCTTTTTGGTGAATCTGAATTTTTGAAGCTTGAGCTCCATGGAACTTATTTTTTTGAAAATAAAATAAAAAACCATAATTTGAAGTTTTAAAAATTCTGGAGAAAAATCAGCATGTAGTTAGAGATGTATTCCACGACTGTATAAAATTTCAATTTGAAAGACATTATACATTGGGCTGCACAAAAATGATAAAACTATAGATCTAGTATAGTGAATAGTTCACATTTTTAAATTCTCAAAATTTGTTAGAATTTTTTATTTTTGTGTAGACCAAAGTATAAGGTATTTAGAATTGAAATTTCACACACACTTGTAGAATACATCTCCAACGACATCTAATTTTTTTTAGAATTTTTAAAATTTTTAAACATGATTTTCATTTTTTTTTTCAAAAAAAAGAGCTCCAAAGAGAGTTTCCGCTTTTTGGTGCCCTATTTTAAACCCTTTGTCACTATCCTAGTTTAGAGAGTGAATACATGATTGGCCATACACTTGTATATACAAATAGCAATAAACTTGTTTATGCTTGTACTTTCATGTACTAAAAATGCATGGTATTATGTTATCAGCACAACGAGAATCCAGCCGTCGAGTGTCGAGCCAACAACTTTTCATTAGGCACTCGACAAAGGCAGATATATGCCGAGTGCCTCATGGGGCATACTCAGCAAAGACATGGTACTAGACAAAGATGTGGTACTCGACACGTGTAAAAAATGTGGCACTTGGCAGAAGCCTTCCATTTACACTCGCTAAAGAAACATGCTCGGGGCACATGATGGGACACATTTCCAAGCAGCCATGGATGGCTGAAGGAAGGTGGCACTACCTTGTTTGCCGAGTGCCACCTAACGAGCAATTGGTAGGCTTTTAAAAGTATCCTGATACTTTTTCTACTGCCGCATTATTCCGTCCATTTAAAATAATCGAGTGTCTTGTATAAATCCCTCAACCAAAACTTTTTTATGTATTATTCTGTTGTGCAATTCTACTTCCCTCGCTCTCTCCCTCCATTTTTATCCCATTATCGCCTTCTCTCTTTCTTGCCCTATTTGTCCCATTCCCTATCTTTCTTGGCTTCTCGCCTTTTTCTCCCATAGACTATTTTTCCACCATCCTCACCCATTGTTACCCTATATATAACCCATCACTATTCATCTTAGTCCGGTTATAGTGGGTAATATCATACATATGGTATTGGTGTATGATACACTGATATTACCTCTATAATGCATATAGTATGATATACTAGTATCATGCTATTTATTAATTTGTTTATAATAACTTAATGTAAATTTGTGTACAAGATTTATTTGTCATCAAATTTTCTAGTTCTACATGATATGATGCCGTATCATAATATGATACCACAATCACATCTCTTTTTTAATTACATTGTCATATCATCCTTTTAGTGACATAGATTGCATGATACTAGCCATGGTACTACTCCTATAGTGTGTGTCCTTAGAAGAAACAACACCTACGAACATTGTGGTAAAATAGAAGAGACTGTGGGAACTCCTTAGAAGATGTCATGCAATGAACTATCTTTTCTATATTTTTGACATCCGTTGTAATGCCACCACCCAGTTCCATTCTTTTTCCTCCAAGTCAGCGACCATCCTAACATCGCCATATAATAATACCATTATTGTTCATGCCCTAACCCATGATACACAGGCACCCAGCTCTACGCTTCATTTTAGGGACACTTTACTTCATTTAGGGACATATATTGCATGACAGTGCTGGCCATAAAAAAGATCCCTATTCTGGCGGGTGCCGCCACCCAGCTCCCTTTCCCCGATTCCGGCATGTCCCATGATACCCTGCTCCAGTCTCACTTTATTTGAACGGCAAGTCATTGACGACGAACTGAATACAAAATCAAAATTGTCAATGCGTGTATGGACATGGTCCTTCCTTCCTGCTGACGCGCTAGGTTCAGATCTGATCTCGGCGTAATCGACATTGCACTCTTACAAATTTTACAGTTGGCCACGAGCCATGCCTAGGTTTTGACCCACCGACTCCTTGGGGCAGCTGTCTCTAGGTCTTGGCTTCCGTTCACCCGCCGCGTGATCCCCATGTATTGACCTGCAGCTAGGTTTTAGAGTTACTAGTATTCTTCATTCTTATGCTACGTAGTACTACTTGGTACTCCTCCCTCTGTACCATACATCTTAATCGACGCGGAGTGGCGTGACGCGAGCACAACCGTACGTGGTGTCCAGTGTTAATTAAAACGATACTGAGGTACTCCCTCCGACCAATAATACTTATCTTTACATAGATGTATCTAGACATATTTTAGTGTAGATACATCTATATAAAGACAGGTATTAGTGGTCGGAGTGAGTAATATTTCTTCAACCCAGGCTTAGGCTAGGCATTGATCTTACAAAAATGCTTTGCATACAACACTCAGTGTCCGATTTTCGTGCCATCCGTTGCACAACATTGCGGTTCAGATGCCATTCGTATACCCGTGTACTTGAAAATTGCACGTGTAGTCAGAAAATCAGTAATAAGAGCATCTTCAACAGCTTACTCAAATGGTGGCTACTTATACTTAAATGTTGGGCTTTTAGGTATCGGTAGCTAAAACACACTCTAAGGAGTGTGACTACTTACATTGTTGAAGATGCTTAAAAACCTGGCCGAGTCGAGAGGATCTACTAGCTAGCAGATGGAATGGCGGTACACGCAATGCTGAGTACTGCAGGATTCTCTGCAGACAAACCCTTAAACTCTGCCGACTTGCTTCAGATTCAGAACGGCTTAAATTTTTTATAGATGTTAAAGTTTGGGTCGACCCAAGATACCCATCGGATCAATGAGCCCGCTAAATTTTTAAAAATGGGTCGACCCATGGCCTTGCAAATTGGCCTTGAGGCCAACGGGGCCAGGGCCAGGGCCAGGTCCGGGCCGGCCCGTTCCCATCCTGATCCGATAGCAACGGCACAAGACCAACACAAGTCTTCTCTTCCCCTTTTTCAGTTTTGTGTGGTCGATCCAACGTTGTGAGATGCGTGGCGACATGTCACCTGTGTGACTGCTGGCGTTCCCAGTAAAAAAAAAACGAAAATAGGAGCATGACCGATAACATAAGCATAGTTGTTGTGGAGTTGTGGTGGGCAATACCGTGAGCATACTACTCAATGGGATATGTGCTCTATGCTTTCATGTTTGTGACACGCACGACAGTATGACACCAGTACAGAATGATGGTAGGAAGAATGCTATCTATATATTTTTTGCATGTCTCAGCCGGAATCTGATAAAACTAGCGATAATGATCAGAACATGGAAACAGTAATGCTTAGAACATTGAAACAGAGCTACTTTCTTAGATCAAGTAATACTGTACTAGGTTGATCCTGCTTAAACAAACAGATTCTCCACAGCATAACAAAAGAACAATCTCTGGACAATGTGATTGCTCTAGAGATGCAAGCCAAAGATAACAAAAAAAAATCCTAAATATACAAAGAAAGGAAGGCTATGCGCATCACCATGACAAGAAAATACAGAGATAGATAGGTATATAATAATTATACATAGATATGAAAATGGAGATAAAACATGGTAACCTTGATACATAATAAAGATTCATGCAACGTATGTGTGAGTCAGTCACCAGCTCAACCCTGAACGGAGATTACAGCAACTTGCCATGTCATAGACTCACAGAATGATCAACCAGGGTCCTAGGCCATGCAAAATTCTCCATGGTGCTATAAGAGACTGTTGTACTATAAAACGATATCAAGAAACATGAACAAGACAATTCCTAAACCAGATAGAAATGAAAGCTAAAAAGCATGTGCCTCTGTTGTTTGGTAAGATCAACAGACACAACAGCTGCAGATAACAAGGACCAGTTAGCATAGACACAAGGATGAACATTGGTGGAACTGTCTCTCATTGACGGTCAGATACTGATCTAGTGAGCATGATATGATAATACGCCCTTAGATATCCTGCGGCAAGAAAGGATATGGCCTGCTTCTAACTGCCAACATAGATGTCTCTGTATAGCTCTTCAAGTGCGTGTTGCCAACAAGGTGAGCAGTGAGTTCTCATCATCACAGAACTAACTTCTAAGGGAACTGCAGAGATATATAACACCAATTAGAAAAATCATAATACTTGATAAATTTGAGTCACTTTCAAGTAAACAAAACAATAACCTCAACATGCATAACTCTAACGGAATCATCTATTCATTCTGTGCTGTTCAGATCAAGCCTACAACTATAACGCTGACACAGGATACAACTTTCCATGCAGCCAGATCAGAAATTAGTGGTGGAGATGGATAGGCCATTCCTCTAAGTATAACCTTTATAAGAAAACTGTATTTCGGCAAAATTGAGAATAAACACAGAGGAGATACGTGTCTCATACATTAGCACTATCATATTTACTTGCTGAACTGCAATAACAAGGTATCACATTACGTGCTACAGGGTAACATTTCCAAAATGGCGTTTTAATATACTGAGGACTCACTGGTCTAATCTAGAATTACTTTAATTTAATTGGTTACTGTAAACTCAGAACCTGTTCAAGTCAATATAGTTTATTTTTACTTGCCAGCCTAGCTTTTCCTCCACGTTTTTTAGTAGCACGCATCAGTATATCCCATGGTGCATATATTTACAACTTACAGTAAGATGATTATGAAGTTCTAGAAACCGACCTGACAAGTTCCAAAGTTGAATGAATGGTAACTGAGCTTCCAAATGACGCAGTGGGCTATTTTACATAAATTATATCATCCTCATCTGGCTCATCTCCATCCCAGTCACCCTCTTCTTCCTCTGCTATATCTGAACCTTCTTCATCTTCTTCTACATCATTTCCTTCTCGCTGCTCTCTTTCCTCTTTTAGTTTGTCTAATATAGTAAGAATCTGCAGAGGTGGAATCAGTTAGACAAGATTTTCCTGGTATATAGGAGACAGAAAAATGAAAACATGCTCCACGGGATAATTCTTTACGTTCATATAGCTCCTACAGCAGATTAAAACGTGCACACTATAGGTTTTGAGCTCTAAAAAACTGAAGCCTTGCTAGCTTTTGAGAGTTTCCTCATATAGTCAATATAGGAAGAAGTTCACGGCTAGTATGATTCTATCGACAAAACATTTAATATGACTCCTATCCATAAAGATGACACTAATTTTCACCTAAAACTGAAGTGCAAACATACTTCAAGTGTAAATAAGAAACAAGATAGTCCTAACCTGCATCTCGCAAGAGTAAAAGGCAGTATTAAATCATCCTATATATCGATACTATATGCTTATAAATCATTTATATTAATGCAGCGTAAAAAAACACTGGTCTGAGACTGCAAAAATGGAAACAAAATCAGGCAGTGACAACCAGTTACCTAATAAACTACTTAACTCAGCAATGTATTTGTTTGGGTAACATAAGAACAAAACTCGCATCTATTAACACACGTCCATGTCTGACAGAAAATAAACAAAGTTGAGTTTACCCTGCTTCCACGCTCCATGGACTCGTCTTCGATGAACCGTATCTCAGGCGTGAGGCGCAGCTTCATCCGCTTGCCAATCTGGCTCCTGACATACTTAGTCTTGTCCTTGAGTCCGGCCATGGCGACCTTCTTCCCCCTCTCGTCCCCAAACACGGACACATACACCTTGCAAACCTGCACACACATACGCGAGAACGGACAAAGAATTCAGCGTCGCTAGCGCAATCCATAATCCAAAACTTGCAGCGCCGCATCACCATCGACAGTCGAGCGACGGGGCGTGACCTGGAGGTCGTTCGAGAGCTCGACGTCGGCGATGGTGGTGAGGGAGGAGAGGTAGCGGTCGGCGCCGAGAGCGGCCTCGGGGAGGACGGCGCGCTGCATGACGGGGTCACGGGTGAGCATGTCGGCGAGCTCCCGCTGGATCTGCTTCGCCACCATCCGCACCCTCCGCTCCTTGGCCATGCACCGCACCACCCGCAGCGACAGCGCCGCCGCCGGCAGCCGCCGCAGGGAGACAGGAGCTGCGGCGGCGAGGGCGCGCGGCAGCGGCGGGGACACCAGTGGGCGACACGGGAACATCGTCGCGAGATGTGTGGCGGGTGGTGGTGGGGGATTTTGCGCTGCGGTGAGGCGGCGGTCGGCCGTTGCAGCGGGAGGGGATAGTGTCGAGAATCGAACAATATCTCCCTGGTTGATTTACAAAGAATTTCCAAAATAATGTGCAAATTATATCATCTTATAGTTAAGAAAACCTTTGCTAAGCCCATTGTTTTGATTAAAAATACGTAGTTATAAGGGGAATTTGTACAGTTATGGTCAAATTTTATCCTTTTGTTGAACGAATTACCATGGCGCAAAATTTTTTTTTGTCATGAAGAAATGTTCTCACCACCAGGTATGAAGTACGAAGTACTCCGTGTTCCAAATTAATTACAAAACACATCTAGATAAAATTTGACTGAAGCTACATCAATTAATTTAGAATTGAGGAACCCTTCCCATGGAAACATCTCTAGAATGCATACATGAAAAATCATAAAGTTTAGGCTTGTAGTGTTTTTTGTATTCATGGTTTTATCAAGGTCTTCAAAATACACAAGTGTTGCAGAAGCACAAATTACTCTATCACATATACGCAGTGTATGCCGTGGTAATCGTAAATGAGTACCGTGACAAAATGATTTTGTGATGTATGTGGTGGTGAATCTTCTGTAGTCAGCAAGACACTGTGCATTGGAGTATTGGACATATATTGGCATACGAGATCAACCTAATGAAGAAGAAAATTCAAGGGCAACTCAAATAGAGCTTAGCTAAATTCAAGGTAAACCATCCATCTCATCACAAGTGGAGCAAACTACTCAAAAGGATATGCGCGCACGTAATATTAAGATCTATGCGTGCAATTTTCCATTAATTTTCTTAATATTTTAAACTTTGTTTAAAACAGATTTAAAAAACCGGAGTAAAAAGAAAACAAAAGATAATAGCAGCCCATGCCATCGATGCACAGCCCATTTGTTTTTTGAAGGTGATACACGGCCCATTAGTCACACGGGTCGGGTCTTCTTCACAAACCCAACGCTCCGCCGCCGCGGTGCCCTAGACGCTTAAACCCGCACCGCGCAAAACCTAGACCGGCGGCGGCGAAGGCGATGGCGCGGGAGGACAGGAAGCGGAAGCAGCCCAACGACGATGACGCCGACGACGGCGACAGAAGGGGGCGGAGGGACAAGAGGCCCAAGGAGGAGAAGCCGCCGCCGCCGCTGCCGTCGGAGATCAAGAACAAGGCGAAGCGCAGCGAGGTGTACGCCAAGCTCAAGAGCGAGAAGAAGGCCCAGAAGCGCAGGCTCGGCCGCGAGCGGGCCCAGGCCGCCCAACGCGCCGCCGAGCTCGGCGAGGAGGCAAGCATGCTCCCGACTCTCCCCTCCCTAAACGAATTTCCCGTGAAGTGCGAGGTTGTGGATAAATCCTGACGGTTTTGTGTTTGATTGGATGTTTGCAGGTGCCGGAGAAGCAGGTGCCCCGGACGATCGAGAACACCAGGGAGCCTGACGAGACCGTGTGCCGGCCGGACGATAACGAGGTTCGTAAAATGTCTTATGTGCTGCTCAATTGATTAATTTGATCAGTGCGAGGGTCCATTAGTTTGCTTGTCAGAGCGCGAAACATCAAATCCAAGGGTGCCTATTCTTTGCCCGGTCTCTGTGAACAATAGAACTGGTTGCTACTTCTTTCCGACTCTGACATCATGGCTATATTTCGTGTTACTAGCCTTCACAATTGGTGTGCACATGCCATTACTACTGCTTGATTGTATTTATGTGTATTTCAATGGATTTCCAGATCTTCTCAATAGTAGTCATGCGCAGCAAAGACTAGATTCAAATGCTCAGTAATATGGCACTTAGAATTACTTATATTGAATGAACGATCACAGCGTGTACAGATAGTTAACAGATCCAAAGTTGGATTTGCAACGCTGCTATATATTATATAGTATTGTGTCATTACTCTCGAACCATTTTTTGTATGATACATTTACAAGTTTAGCTGCTGTTATAGTATTTCAATACTCCAATTTCATTGTGTTTCGAACCAGTATTTTCTGATTATCCTGCTGGCTTCTTGTCCGTCTCATGGAGTGAAAACACACTATGAAAGCATCTCTCTGTTAGAGTGTTAGGACATGTGATTTAGACCACTACCACTGTGTGAACTCTTATATATCTGTTACTCATACGTGATTCTCTTTGTAGAGGAATGCTTTGTTAGGCTAGTGTGTCAACCTTACTCAGTTTATGTATGTATCTAATATTGTTTCTGTTTGCAGCTCGGTGCAAGCAATGAAGCTGATGAATTTAATGCAGTGTTGAAACAAGTAGTAACCCCAAAAGTATTGATTACGACATGCCGCTTCAATTCAGGCGTATGCAACTTTTACCTCCCTGCCACTGATACCTGGAATCGTATTTGTGCTGGTTCTGAATCTATGATAGTTTGATAACTTGCATTTGTCAAGCAAGATTTTGTCATCTGATGTTGTACTTTCTGCTGCATATGTTCACAGAGGGGACCTGCTTTTATCAAGGAGTTAATGCAAGTGATACCAAATGCACAATATGTTAATAGAGGAACTTATGACCTCAAGAAAGTATGATGCGATCTCATATTCCGTTCCATTCATTTAATCCAGTTATATACGTCTCCGTATCTGTTGTAACACATTGTTACTTTTCAGGTTGTGGAATATGCAAATAACAGAGAGTTCACTTCAGTTATGGTTGTCCACACAAACCGAAGGGAACCTGGTAAGAATTTATCAATTTCTTTTTCCTTTCCTCATGTTGTTGCTTGTAACATTTTATGGTGGCATTTGTGTCACAGATGCACTGCTGATCATCAACCTGCCTGAAGGCCCTACCGCACATTTCAAGCTATCCAAGCTCGTTCTGCGGAAGGATATAAAGGTACTATATATACCCTGTACTTTTTATTATATCTATAGCTATGTTTTCAGTAACTTCATTCATGTCAATTGGATGTGTCAATTTCATTTTCTTGCACATATACATTTCTGTACCTATGTCTGGTTTGTAGTCTGCAGTTTTGACTAGAGGTTAATTACTAGTCACACAACAATATATAGTCAATTAGTAAGCATAAATGCATACTCTATGTTTCTTACTTAGATGAATTGTTTGAGATTTTTTCAAAATAAGCACCTGTGTCTTTTTATATTTGGGAAGAATATGTTGGCACGCTGTTGTTATCGACATCTAGTGTTTCAGCCGTCAGCAATGACTAGTGAGACCTTGTCTTGAGCCGCTCTCTTCCCTCTACCTTCTTGATATGAAAATACAACTATACAAGTACTTAGTACTCCCTATGTCACATATTATAAGCCGTTCTAGGAAACTAATTTAGTATGCTAAAACGGCTTATATTATGGAACAGAGTGATTATATTAAACATGGTAGCCTCCTTTGTGGCCTAGCATACTCTTTCTGCATGTCCAACAAGGGACAGTGCAGTGTGCTTTGTGGGCTAAGTTATTTCTTCTCATAAAAAGTAGTTGGTGTATAAAGAGTAGATTTGGATTTTCCCATGGATTTTGGACTTAAATTTCACTGGATTCAGCTGGACTGGATTTTAGTGGACATGGACATCAATTGACCTGAGGGTCCAACAACAGTAACACAGTTTGGGATCTAAAAAATGGACGACCCAATATCCACTGGACTTGTGCGGTCAACTGGTGCGCTGCTCTCGCGTGATAGCTTGGACCATGTCCGTCTGCCATACGCTTTGTTCGCTGCCGCCGTAGAGTGCCATGTATGTCCGTTCCAGCTAGGAGTAGCTAGCTAGCTACAGCCTGCACGCACGATGCCAAGTTTCAGGGCCAGTTGCATGCACATGCAACAGTTTTTTTTCACTGCACACGAGATCGATGGTGCAGTTCCCTGCGCATCGTGGCAAAAGTCCATTGGACATTGGGTATCCAGCATTTAGAGCTACATGGACTGGATGGATTTGGATATTAGGAAGTTTAACGTGGATTTGGAGATGGATTGGACCAGGCTAGAATGGACACTAGTTAGTCATTTGCCTTTTGGATTTGGACTTAGATCTAGTATCACCTTTAAGTAGGACCTTCAGTTTCCCAGCTTTTTCATAACTAGTTCTAGTTGATTGCTTTAAGGATGCTTCTTCTGTTGCTGATAACCTCCTTTGTGGCCTAGCATACTCTTTCTGCATGTCCAAAAGGGACAATGCAGTGTGCTTCGAGTGCTAAGTTACGTCTGTCATAAAAAGTAGTTGGTGTATAAAGAGTAGGACCTTCCATTTCTCAGCTCTCATAACTAGTTCTAGTTGATTGTTGTAAGGATGCTCCTTTTGGTGCTGATAACCCCAGATATTATTTATATATAATTGGCATAATTATTTGCTATGTTCATGATGTTGATTACAGGTCCATAGTATTTAGAAAATGTGAATTGTTTTGATCCTGTCAGATTGTTTTTTATAGTAAGATGCTTTGTCTTCTTGTTTTGTTTGTAATAGTAACTATAAACCAATTATATAGGCTATGTTCTGCTTGCCCTAGGTTCTAATGAAGATATTCACCTTTTAGTTGCATATAAGACCGGAAATGCCATTTTGATCTAGGGTGCATATGCTCCCTTTATCCAAAAAACTTATTTTAAAATGTGAAAAAATTATGTATTGATATTTTACGCGTTGATCTTGACATTCCATGTGCGCACGACAAGTGGTAAACCGATATTTTTAGTGCTCTGCGTAAAAAAGACAAAAACATGTAACGTGTAAACCCTTATTTTAGCGCGAAATTTTATCTTTTTTTACCTAGTTCACACGAAAAGTCGGTTTTTCGTGAAACAACTTGGATGACGTATAGGTTGGGAAAACTTCACACAACATATTTTTTTATAGTTTTTTTGCCAATTCAAAATATGTTTAAACTGTGTTTGAAATAAAGGGTGCAGAGCCAAAATGCCTCTCTCATATAAGAACATAATCTCTACAAATAATATTGCAACCTGCGGTCGTGATGGTAGGTGTGGTAGGTACGTCGTCATACCTCAGTATCCCTCTGCCCCGCTCGTTAGTTTTGTTACCGAATCAAAATCGAACAGAACTAATCACGATGAGTGCACGACCCCAAAGATCAGAAGATCGGCACGTAGCTAACGCCGCCACCGATCGGAACTTCGCGAGACCATGAGAGCAGCGATTCTTCTGGAGTCTGGACCACAACGTCTTGGACCAAAGCCACCTCGCCAAAGGCAGCAGCTCCACGCCTCCCCGCCGACTGGGAAGTAAACAGCAGCTCCACATCGCCAGGCTACGAGGAATACCGCTATGAATCTATGATTAAAGGAGGCGGGTAGCTGGGAGCTCGTGCTGGTGCTGAGCAGAGGGAGCCAGGTAGGTGGCCGCCGTTGTTGTCTTCGGCCTGCTTGAGTGTGTGTAGAGAAATGGAACCTCGACTGCTCGCGCATGAGTTAACTGAATGTTGGCTATATGTAGTCAATGCTAGCTGAATTTCGAATATGTTCAGATGAAGGTGCTGAATTACAGTTAGCTAAATGCTAACTGAATATATTCAGATGAAGGTTAAACGTAAAGTGTCAGCAATACCAGCTCAGAACTAGCATTAAATTACCTTTGTCCTTAGCAGCGGCAGCGATGTACTGTACTACGTGATTACAAATTCACAGGCCACACTAATTTACACGTGCCTCTCATATCCAACAAATGTACTATAGTTACTTTAGGTTTCATACTACATTGGTAGTTGTTATATTGTCTTGAATTTCAAGTGATTTCATTGGTTATATTTGTGCTCTGTGGAAAAATAGCAGCAAAACTAAATTCCAGATAAAGTGAAGAAGTAATATTGTCAACATGCCAAAAGCTTATGTTGTTCTTCCATAACCGGCCAGAGAAAAAGAAAAGATCTATGTATCAAGAAAATGATTTCTTTTTATTGTAGTTCCGTAGCGAAGCACGGGCAATGTGCTAGTTTTATATACAATACAGACAAAAGTCTGGTGTATTATCTTATTCCAAATTCTAGAAGAAAGGGTGTAATACTAGCATCATACTATTTTATGTGCTGGAAGGAAGGTCGCTTTTATTCAACAATCTTATTTGTTCTCCCTTTTCTGTGAGACTCATGTTGTGTGCGTAGTATGGCAGAGAAGTGTTGAGACGAACTGTGCAATAGTTATTATTAAGAATTATCATCTAGTAATTAACGCATATTGATGAATAAGAGAGTTCAAATTTAACCATGTGGTTCAGATAGCAGCACAGTTGGGAAGGATATGGCATAAATACATATATATTGTTACACCGCTGAACTTTTGAACTAAAGGTGCATTGAACAAGTTGCCATCAATTGATCATCCTACTTGTCTCTAGCTTGTCTCTGGCCTGTCTCTAGCCTGTCTGTAGTCTGTCTTAGGCATCTTAGTTTTGCCTACAATAAACGGATTTGCATAAGTCAATGTCCGGTGTCATATGGCATGTTTGCTAGAGGCTGCTCCGTGTCTCCGTCTGACATATCCATGTTGCTGTTTTGACTTTGCCATGCTTTACAGCAATGCATAAGCTTATTGCAATGAAGGAGTTGTGATCATCCATTCATGGCCATGTAGATGATTTTGTAGATTAATGGAACGCTCAAAAGTGTATAATGGATATAACATATTTGTCAGCTGCTTTTGAATCATTATCCTGCTATTCACTACTAGTTTTCTGTAGTCACTGTATTTGATGTGCTCTTGTCATTTTACAGTTTGTTTCTATATAAAGCTACTGTCGGTGAAACTTTTACTCCTGAGCATTGATTACCTTTATTTACCCTTTTGGTTCATCTCTTTGTATGGCAGAACCATGGGAACCCTACAAGTCATAAACCAGAGCTAGTGTTGAACAATTTCACTACGCGCCTTGGTCATCGTATTGGAAGGTGAACTGAGGATTTGCACTTACGTTTACCAAAGGATAATCTTCTATTTAACTACATTAAATTTTATTATTTTCTTGACAAGTTTACTTTCCCCCATATGTTTATTCAGGATGATACAATCTCTTTTTCCCCAAGACCCTAATTTCCGTGGCCGCCGAGTTGTGACCTTCCATAATCAGCGAGACTATATATTTTTCCGTCATCACAGGTGAATAGAAACCAAAGTACAATCAGGCAAAAGCATGCTATTAACAATTAGAGATGTGGAAATTTTGTTTTCACGAGTCTGATAGTTTATGTACTTGCAAAAGGTGCAATACAACTTGGCAGTAGTGTGTTATATGTGGTATTTTCCATGATTCTATGAATTGTTTGTAGGGGTTACATGTCTACCTTAATGAAGATCACTAGATATGGTTGTTTTGTGTAATTACTAGTTGGGTACTACATTGCTTCATCTCATGGTTAGCTGATTTCTGAAGCGTGATCTTCAACCATGGTTCCTTCTTTTTGGTCAGAAAGGGTGTCATAAGTTCAATTCTTGCATACTGTTTTGTCTTCATCATATGAAAAATAATAATCTGCAATCCTGATAATAGGTATGTATTTGAGGAGAAAGAAAAAAAAGTCGTGTCCAAGGACAAGAAAGGCAAGGCGTCTGAAAGCAAAACTGAGAAGCACGTGAATTGTCGCCTTCAGGTTTGTTCTATGTGATACCAAGAAAATTTATTCACAATCCAGGAATTGACCAACATCAGAAGGACCAATCCACTCACAATCCTTCTATGCCAGCATGCTTAAAGGAACTTGTTTTCCAAAGAATGTTTAATATTATAAGCAAGAACCTACAAGTTCATGTAGCTTTACTATCTTAACCGTAACATATCAGCCATGCCATCTTTACAGCTGCTGATTGAACCACTATAGAATTTCTGCTCTGATTCTTGTACCCCGTTAGCTTTTAGCAGTAAGCCTGAACTGTTGTTAATGACACGTAGGAATGTGGTCCTCGCTTCACCCTAAAGCTGATCACCTTGCAACACGGTACCTTTGACACGAAAAGCGGCGAGTACGAGTGGGTTCACAAGGTACTATCATTACGTGTTTACCGCTTAACTTCTTGACTAGAGAATGAAATTGCCGTCGCATAATGCTAATATCTTGTGTAAAATTGCAGCCCGACCTGGATACAAGCAGGAGGAGATTTTTCTTGTGATGTGAGTCTTGCCTCAACGCTGAAGTTTGTTTCTGGTTCCCTGGAAAATTGCTGTAGAGTTATGTTTGAGTTCTTCGCGGATGTAACAAACTCAAATCCACATTTTAAGTGATAAATTTCTGTACCCATCGAATGAGTTCCTCAGTTTCGTGTTACGAATTCACAGCTATGTCGCAAAAGTTTATTCTTTATTGCAACCCCGACATGTGATCCGGCGCGAGATATCATGGAATCTATCTCTTGTGCACAAGGTCGTTATCGCCCAACCGCCGCAGGAGAGATGACATCTCACAATTGTTTGATTTCCTGGCAATCTCTCCATTCGGCCAAGAACTTATCATTGACAGGGTCCCATCCCCGTCAGAGGTCGCCAGCGGCGCCATGACAACGCCGTTGCCGCTGCCCAGGACCAAGTACCTCCTCAGGTCTACATCTCCATGAATGAATCTGTCACGAAATTATCTGTGATCGCCCATTGTTGCTGCTACCCAGATTTTTAACATCCTGGCTGCTGAGGTGACTAGCCAGGTGCAGGGGAGGTGCGATTTTTTTACAAATGTAACCCTCTGCCGAATGTAATTATCAAAAATGACCCACTCTAAAAATTATTGACAAAACTGGCCTGGCGGGAAGTGGAGAAAGCGACACGTGTCTTCCCGCCAATCCAGGTGGCGGGAAGTAACCTTCCGCCAACCCAGCTGGCGGGAAGTCGCTTGCCGCTGAGCCGGCTGTGGTTGTGATTTTGCCACGTGTCGATGCAAGAGACTTCCCGCTACCTGGGTTGGCGGGAAGTACTTTCCGCCATCTGCGTTGGCGGGAAGTGACACGTGTCGCTTTCTCCACTTCTCGCCAGGCCAGTTTTGTCAATAACTTTGAGAGGGGGTCATTTTTGATAATTACATTCGGCAGAGGGTTACATTTGTAAAAAAATCGGGAGGTGCAGGCTGGCGGGGATTGCTACACATGGCGTTGGGAGGGGGTCCATCCGTGCACGTCCGTGCAGGCCGGGGCGTACGACAGTGTGTGTGTGTGTTTGTGCACCGCAGCTTGGACGATGAACAGAGGCTGGGGCGAGTTATGATTGCCATCTGCTGCTGCTTTCTTCTGTTCATGGCCTGTGTTGGTCACGGGCAGCTACATGTAGAGCGGCACATGGCCTGCCTGAACCCCTTGGCCGGCCCTGGGCCCTGCCATGCCATGTTATACCCATTCAATTCGTTTCGTTTCAACCCTGCTCCGTTACTTTCCGACTGCCTTTCAAAATATCGACAAATTCTCGGATCAAAATTCGCGTGTATATCCAGACAGACATTTTATCAGGAGACGCAGAGCGACGCCCGATCCGACCTGCTTCATAATCAAAATCAGTTAGGAAGTTTGTAATTTTTTAGCGAATTAGTTTAATTTAAACTAGCCCCAGCTTTCGCGGAACTCCCCCCTGTAACCCAACATTATATATGCTTGCAAACAAAATTTCAGGAAAAAAATATAACTTTAAGAGCATCGAAGCTTTGAAGCTGCTGTTTTTTTTGGGAGTGAAAAAGTGTGCTGTGTGTAGGGTGGTAATTAAGTTGCTGTGGACCGACAGACGAGAACAGTCACGGTGTGGCTGCAGCTGAATGCATGCATGTGTTACTGCAACGGCAAGTCCTGGCTCAGTGGCTTGGTTTGAACCGGTCAATGTACACGGCAGGGCAGGGCTTTCAAAAAAAAAAAAAGTCTATGGATAACGAATAGTACGTGAAGACGATGAATGAGATCTGCGTGCCGGGTGCACTGCTAAAAAAATCTTCTTGTATTCAACGTTTTTGTTCTCATGTACACTGTTTTACACGCCGCTCTGAGACGAGAGAGATTGTCCGAGCTGCTAGGCTGGTCGAGAGCGACCGGCCGCTAACTTGTGACCGACCATCATCGCCTGCCTACTGCCTGGTAGTCCACTGCTAGTCAACTTCAAGCTATAGCTATACGTACGTACGAGCTGTTTACTTACAAGTGCACAATTTCCGAGTAAATGACGCAGAACCACCACATTTGAGGCGTATTTGACAGGTTAGTACCATTTTTGAGTCAGGCGACACTTAACCACCAGTTTTCAGGCTGGTATGCGACGGAGAGCACTGAATTGGTCTTGTTAGCGAGTTAAGCAGGTTTCTGGCAGGTGGGGGCCGCATGTCAGGTGATACGTGGCTTAAGTGGACGGACGGACACGGTCGGCCGTTAGGGCTAGGTTTAGGCTGGGTACCGGTTTGTCTTGAGCCAGACCATCTTCCTCCCGCGCCCACAGAGAAATGGCGACTGGCTGCGGCGGAAGCGGCGGAGGAAGCGGCGGCGGCTCGTTCGCCGGCGAATTCGATGGCATAGGCCGTGAGAGCGACGGAGGTAGGCGAAGCTGGGGCGGTGGGGATGATTGGCTCTCTGCCAACGCCGACGGCGCAGAGCAACGGCGGCTGGTGCCGGCACTTCCCCCTCCTCCACCGGAGTCGCAACAGGCTTGGACGGCCGGTGGTAGGCATTCCTTCAACGACCCGATGAACCACTATCTCTACAATGGCTTAGGGTAAGAAATTTCACCTCTGCCTATAGTATTGGGGATTAGGGTTTCGGTGAGTTCTTGGTTGATTTTGACTGGGCGTCCTCTTATGAAATTAGGATAGAGCAGTGGGATCTTTATATTCAGTTCGACGGAGTGAAATTTGTCCAGAAAAGAATTGAACGTGCAGACATTACATATCTGAATTTGTTGTCTATCATGGAGTATGAAGGCTATGGAATGTGTGATTCATTGTATTATGTTAAAGAAGAAGGTGAAGGATTGGATGGCCTAGAGTTAGTTGACAGCAATTACAAGGTAGAAGAAATGCTGAGAAAATATGAGACCAACAAGAAATTAGTTCTAACAGTCATGAGGGACAAGAGGAAGAGCAGATCTTTAGTTCTGTCTCCTGTGAAGAAGAAGCAGAGAATTCATAGGAAACAACAATCTCACATTGATCTTGACCCAGATGTGGAAGAACCTTTGCAGTTTATGACACAGGACAGTGTGAACTGTGAGCTCAGGAACACTCAGCTTGATGAGCACATTCCATTCTCAGGTTGGCAGAACAGTGATGGTGTTGATGAAGACATGGAAGAAGAAATAGGAGAGGGCTCAGATGACAGCAGTGATGGTTGGGCTTATCCATGCCAATATGACAGAGTGAAGGCAGATGAGATGAGAAGAAAAGAGGCTGAGGAGGTGAAAGCACTAGTAGCAGAGAAAAAAAGATTGCAGAATGATCCACTGACCCACTGTGAAGGAGACACAGATGTAGAGGACATATATGATTGTGCAGTTGAAACTGAGGAGTGTGCAAGAGAGGATCATGTGAAGAAGAAAGTGAAGAAGCAGGGGCCTACACTGAGATCTCATTCTCAGGTTGAAATGGAAGTAGTGCCAGATTGGGCACCATCTGATGAAGAGGTGGACCTAGGGTTTCTAAAGGAAGAAGAAGATGATGGGTTTGAACCACTGCCATTTATTCAGCCTAAAAAAGGAAATGTATTTGAAGAGCTATAGTCACTTGTAGAAATGTGCCAGCCTTCAAAGACCATCTGAAAGGAAGATATCATGCCACCAGCCTTCAAAGACCATCTGAAAGGAAGAAGACAAGAAAAGAGAAGGAAAGGAAAATTTGAGGTGCCTAAACCTAGGGATACATCAAGGATGGCAACCATCACTTGTAGTAACTGCAAGGTTCAGGGACACAAGTACACTAGTTGCTCACAGCCCTTGAGACCTGACCTAGCAATGAGAATGAGTAATCACAAGGTAAATATATTTTCACTAACTTGATTTGCAATACCATGATTTTCACTAACTAAGAGTGTTTCATTCATGCAGTCTAGAAGATCTATGCCAGAATGGGATGGCCCTGCTTCAGAGCCAAGGGCAGCTGCTTCAGAGCAAAGGCCAGTTGCTTCAGAGCAAAGACCAGGTGCTTCACAGCCAAGGGCAGCTGCTTCAGAGTCAAGGCAAGGTGCTTCACAGCCAAGGCAAGCTGCATCTGCACAATGGAACTCTTCTCCTATGCCAACTGCTGCTTCTGCTGGAAATGCTGGTTCAAGCCATCAGAGAGGTGGTTTCATGTCCTATTTAAATGCTGGAGCAAATGCTGGACCTGTAAGAGATGCAGATGTTGCTCCTTTGCAAGGAACAAACCATTATGCTGGTGGTTGTGGTGATGATCTGTGAACTCCAGCTGTGTGCTGTGGATTGTGTTGCTCCATTGTGTTTATGTAATATGCTAGCTATGAACTACTTTTAACTTGAGCTAGCTGTGAACTTGTTGGTTTCTATAATATTGTATGTCTGAATCTCAAGATTATGGTTCTGAACTTGTTGGTTTCTATAATATTCCATGTTCTTATTATTTGCTGGCACATCAAGTTCTTATTATTTGCTGGCACATCAAGTTATTGTCATGCTCTCTTTTGAAGATCATATTGCTTGTTTGTAGAACTAGATGGTCTCGACTACGTGTCGTCTCGGAGTCGAGACCATCTCAATTGTTAACCTAGATGGTCTCGACTACGTGTCGTCTCGGAGTCGAGACCATCCAAAATTGTTAACCTAGATGGTCTCGACTACGTGTCGTCTCGGAGTCAAGACCATCCAAAATTCTTAACTACAGCAAATATTCTGCACACAATTCAGATAAGCACTATAACTTCCAGCAGAGACCAGCAGCTATACATTCAGATAACACAATTCATATAAAACATTTCAGATAACCACTAAAACTTCCAGATAACAGGAGTGCATTACAACATTACATGTCTCAAAGGTACATATTACAAATAAAAGTGCCAGGGCACTTGTTCAACATTACAATTCTGAAACTACTTATTACAAATTAAAGTGCCAATGCACTAGTTCATCACACAAAGTTCAACAAAACAGTACTCTTCTCAATGCCTAGTCACTGAACCAGCATCACTCATCAGCTATTTCTCTGATCTTCCTGAACTTTGCCCTTGTCTCTTCCTTTAGCTTCATGAAATCAGCAATAATGTACTCTAATCTTCTCTTTTCATCCTTCAACTTATCTCTCTCCTTCTCTGCATTCACTCTAAGGACTTGGTGCATGTTTGAATGGTTTGCATCCACAATCTTCTTGTGCTCTAATTCAGTCCTTGCATCAACCAGAGCTTGCTCTGCCATTGCCTTCAAAGCTAGTGTCACCTGTTTCTCCTCAACAACCTTCTGCAGTTCATCCTGAGCAGCCCTAAGATCCTTCTGAAGCCTCTCTATCTCACCTGTCAGCTCAAACTTTTTCTGCATATTCTCAAGAGCATCACTAGTTCTACCTCTCTTCACAGTTAAATACATATCCCAGAGTTTACCCAAGCATTTCTGCAGAGGTCTTGGCCAGACTGGATCAACCCAGTTAACCCAGTCACACTCTTGTCCCTCCTACAGATAGCATCAACAAATAAACTTAGAAAATGGCATAATGACAGCGTTATTAAGCTAAGCTTGCAACAAATAATCTGATTACCACACCTGACGCTGACAGCCAAGGAATCTCCTCCCAGTGTTGTATCCTTCAAATGCTACATATTTTCCGGCTACAGATCTACATCTGCAGCGTTTTTGCGGCAATCCATCGTCTGATCCATAGTACTCCGAGTCATACAGCGTGTTGATACCCTACCAAATCGATTTTGTGCCAAATCAGCGTGTTGAAACCCTAATCCCCAATCCAAATCCGAAACCCTAATCCCCAATCCCCAATCGTATCTGAGCCAGAGTACTTACATCGCTCGCATCGGAGCTCACATCGGTGGAAGATTCTTCACCATCTCCCCACGAAACCATGGCGGCGCAGCTCTTTCACTCGTCGGCGGCGCGGGCGACGACCAGAGGTGGCGGTCAGAGCGTTGAGTGGGAGAGAAGAAGGAGTGGAGTGATAAAACGGTCGGAGCCTTTTTATTTCAAGTGCCCTAACGGCCGACCGTGTCCGTCCGTCCACTTAAGCCACGTATCACCTGACATGCGGCCCCCACCTGCCAGAAACCTGCTTAACTCGCTAACAAGACCAATTCAGTGCTCTCCGTCGCATACCAGCCTGAAAACTGGTGGTTAAGTGTCGCCTGACTCAAAAATGGTACTAACCTGTCAAATACGCCTCAAATGTGGTGGTTCTGCGTCATTTACTCACAATTTCCCCTACAAGTGGATCCGAAAGGAAAGAAATTTCCAGGATAATTAAGTTCGCTTGTATTGTATGGGTCGTTTTCTGAAAAAATAAATTCGGCTCCTTGGTGTATTTTCTTCTTGAAAAATAAACTTAGAAAGGTGCGTCATAGCACAATGATAAAATTGTTCGATTTGGCAAAAACAGTTGGGAACGAGGATGCTTGTACGTGGAGAACAGTCGACAGCCGTGTACGTACCTGGCTATATTTTTTCGATAATGGGCTTTTATTACTTAAAGAGTTTTAAGCAATATTATCCCTAGCATCTACATAACAAGATGCACACATTAGCCACACACAAAAATCCAATGTTCTAAAGGTTAAAAAGGCAAATTACATATTATAATGAGACATTATAAAACATCTAAGCTGGTGGAGAGCCAATCCGAAGATTATGCTGCCATCCGCGCCGCGAAAAAAGATCCCTCACTCTATCCTCTAGACGTATGCACACCTCTAAAAATAGGTTGTGCACCTCCACGCGATATAGAGGCGACCAAAGACGTAGTCTACCGGTACATCACATCGGTAGATAACTTGCAAGAGAGAAGAGTTTTTGTCATTAAACACTTTGTCATCTACATAGCCATAGCGACCAAATTAATGCAATCGCTCCTCCCTTCAGAAGATTTTGTACTTGTGATCAATACCATGTACCCAATGGCCAAAAATATTGGCAAGACTAGTTGGTGGATATAAGCCTGAAACTGCTTGAATGACTCACCATATAGAACGAGCGAAATTACAATAGAAAAACTAATGTTTTATTATTTCATCCCGAGGATAGAAAACATATATCTTACTTCCATGTTAATTCTGTTTAATGAGATTACTTTTAGTAAGATTCACCCCTTGACATAAATACCATACAATTTTTTTATTCTTAAATGGTATCTTCATCTTTCAGATTTTCTTAAGTGATAGCCCTTGACGTACGTGGCTGTATGCGTGCCCCTGCATAAATATCTCCGAGCTGCACATATCTGGCCAAGGAGTGGCCAGACCTGGGTTCGGTATCTACCTTGCCATCCCAGACGATCACGGTGCAGTTGTTGATGTTCTCATTTTGGCGACCTCGTCAGCAGTTGCCTCCGTGATTCAAGCGGAAGCCCTGGCTCTTTTTCTTGCAGCGCATATTGCATCCTCTATGATGCTTCAATCGCCGGTCTTCTTCACGGATTGCTCCAACCTTGCCAGAGCTGTAGCTGCCCCGGCGCCGATTCTCATGCATCACTATGGGAAATAAGAAGACACGCCATAGAATTTCAGAAGACTACGACGTCTCTATCGGCAAGGGTCTATCATGTTAAGCGAGACATCACCGTCGTTGCTCATCGCTGTGCACATCAGGCCAAGTCTCTCACTCGTACTAGGCATATCCGTTCCTGCGGAAACTCATCTCATAGATCTTTTGCGTGCCCTATGCTCGTGGCGACTGATCGCCTCCTGATACGTCTCAAACGTATCTATAATTTTTGATGCTCTATGCTTGTTCTTACACCATTTGCTTAGTGTTTTGTTACACTTCGTGGTATTTTTATGCATTTTCCGGGACTAACCTATTAACAAGATGCCATAGTGTCAGTTCCCTATTTTCTGCTATTTTTGTGTTTCAGAAAAGTTACACAAGAAATATTCTCGGAATTGGACGAAACAAAAGCCGAACCTCCTAATATTTACCAAAGCTTCCAGAAGACCGAAGAGGAGACAAAGAGGGGCTAGGGGCTAGCCTCACCACCAGGGGGGCGGCCTAGCCCCTGGCCACGCCGCCCTATGGTGAGGGCCCCCTGATCCACCTCTGACGCTGCCCCTTCGCCTATAAAGACCCCCCGACGGGAAAAACCTAAAGACCTGATTAATTTTCCAGAAACACATCGCGATCCGCCGCCGTCGTTGACCCGAGAATGGGAGGGTCCAGAAGCTCTTCCCGGCACCCTGCCAGAGAGGGGAATCTCCACCGGAGGTCTTCTTCATCGCCATGTTTGCCTCCGGCGCGATGAGTGAGTAGTCTACCTTGGACTATGGGTCCATAGCAGTAGCTAGATGGTTGTCTTCTCCACCATGTGCTTCATGTTTAGATCTCGTGAGCTGCCTTACATGATCGAGATCATCTTTATGTAATTCTACATGTTGTGTTTGTTGGGATCTGATGAATATTGGTGTTATGTTAAGTTGATATGCTGAATTTTATCTTATGTTATCTCTATGTTATTTATGATCTTGCATGCTCTCCGTTGTTAGTAGCTATCTTGGCCAAGTAGATACTAGTGACTCCAAGAGAAGGTATTTATGCTCGATAGTTGGGTTCATGCCTCTATTTAATCTGGTGCCACTAGGGAGAAAATAACATTCTTGTATCCAAGGACATTCGTTTTGTTTACATTACACACTTTGCTTAATGCAGTTATCTGTTATTCGCAACTTAATACTCGTGGCGTGTTCGAACGATATCCCCGTGAGTGGATTATTAGTCATAGATGCAGTTGGATGGCGATCTATGTATTTTGTTATAATGCCCAGAGTAAATCTCATAGTGATCCTCATGACATATGCACGTTATCTTTATTCTATCAATTGCCCAACTGTAATTTGTTTACACAGCATGTTGTTATTTATCTTATGGAGAGACACCACTAGTGAACTGTGGACCCCGGTCCAATTTCCTTTACATTGCTATTACCGTTTACTTTACTCGCACTGTTTACTTTCTCGGATACTACTACTGTTTTTCACTCGATACGCTCAATCCTTTGTTTATAGCAAACCGGTGAGATTGACAACCTCATCGTAAGTTGGGAGCAAAGTTCTTGGTTGTGTTGTGTGCAGGTTCCATGTTGTTGCTGGTGCAAAGCAAAGCCCTGGACGAGGCGCCTTATAAATTGTCCAGAGCTATCGCGAAGCTAGCAGGCATCACCTTCTGAAGTTTGGTTTTTTCCTACTGGTTCAATAAACCTCGGTTTCTTACTGAGGGAAAACTTGCTACTGTGCTCATTATTTTTTCCTCTTGGGATTCCCAACTGAGTGGTTATCTGTCCACATCACCTTCGACTACCAGATCATATAATTCTCTCTGTAAGATATCTGTGAGATGAATGCAATTTTAGGGTGCTTGCACCCTTCCCTATTGAAAAAAACAACAACCAACGTAGAGGACGGACGCAGGGCGCCGCAGTGTGGGCCGGTGCGCCATGCTCGCATGTTGCTGCATGCGCATGTGATGTGATCATGTGCGTAGTGTGGGTGTGGGTGCCCACGCCTGTGCTGGATGCGCGCAGCAGGACAGGGCCCCGGCCGGCTCAGCTCAGCAGCCGGGAGCCGGCTGTGAGATCCTGGGTAACTAACTAATTAACTACCTAGCGAAAAAAAATAACTACCTAGCGAGCTAGCTCCGCCGTATAAGTGTATCATCAAACGGCCGATCCATTTTGATGTTTGAATTGGTTCGATTATATTTGTCTGGGTCGGGCCTGTGGAGACATCTTCGATCTGTGTCCGTTAGGCCGAGCACTCCATCCAGCGGTAAATAATTAGGTCTGCATCTATCCGCCCTGAACCCTACCTGTCATAAAAAGATACACCTTCTTCTCGCAAGAGCTCAGAGCGTGAATCACGCCGGATCGCATCTCCGCTCGCTGCTTGAGGAGAGGAGCGAGGGAAAGTGCCTGGAGGGAAGCCTCGGCCAACACCGCTCGCCCGCGAGTCCGGGAAGCTCGCCGCCACTGCACTCGCCTGCCTCTGGAGAGCTTGCTGATTGCCTAGTTGACATTCAATCCTTGTGCGTGGTGAATGACCAGCCCGTTGGGAACCCCAAGAGGAAGGTGTGATGAGTATAGCAGCTGATTTTCCCTCAGTTAAGAAACCAAGGTATGTCGATCTTGGATAGGAGAGACAAACGACTGAAGGTGATGCAGACTGGCTTAATAGCACTCCAACAAGGACGCACTTGTTGACTCGTCTTCGGCCAGTAGCAACGCGGAACCTGCACACAACACAACCAAGTACTTTGTTCCCAACTTGCGATGAGGTTGTCAATCTCACCGGTTTGCTTGAAACAAAGGTTATGAGTGTATCGAGTAGAAAACAATAGAGTATGCGAGTAAAGTAAACAGTGCGAGTAAAGTAAACAGGTGATAGCAATATGATGGAAATAAGACTGGGGTCCACAGTTCACTAGTGGTGTCTCTCCATAAGATAAATAACACATGCTGGGTAAAGAAATTACAGTTGGGCAATTGATAGAATAAAGATAAACGTGATATGTCAAGAAGATCACTATGAGATTTACTCTGGGCATTACAACAAAATACATAGACCGCCATCCAACTGCATCTATGACTAATAATCCACTTGTGGCGAATCAATCCGAGAACTCCACAAGTATTAAGTTGCGAATAACAGATAATTGCATTAAGCAAAGTGTGTAATGTAAACAAAGCATATGCCCTTGAGCATATGAATGTTGTTTTCTCCCTAGTAGCAACAGCACATCTACAACCTTAGAGGTTTCTGTCACTCCCCCAGGTTAAATAGAGGCATGAACCCATTATCGAGCATAAATACCCCCTCTTGGAGTCACTAACAACTACTCGGCCAAGATAGCTACTAACAACGGAGAGCATGCAAGATCATAAACAACATAGAGATAACAAAAGATAATATTCAGTACAGCAACTCAATCATAACACCAATATTCATCAGATCCCAACAAACCAAACATGTAGAATTACATAACGGTGATCTCAATCATGTAGGGCAGCTCATGAGATCTAAACATGAAGCACATAGTGGAGAAGACAACCATCTAGCTACTGCTATGGACTCATAGTCCAAGGTAGACTACTCACTCATCGCTCCGGAGGCAAGCATGGCGATGAAGAAGACCTCCGGTGGCGATTCCCCTCTCCGGTAGGGTGCCGGGAAGAGCTTCTGGACCCTCCCGATCTTCGGGTCGACGGCGGCGGCGGATCGCGATGTGTTCTGGAAAAGTGATCGGGTACTTAGGTTTTTCCCATCGAGGGGTCTTTATAGGCGAAGGGGCGATGTCAGAGGTGGCCCCAGGTGCCCTCACACCATGGCGGCGCGGCCAGGGCCTGGGCCGCGCCAGCCACGTGTGAGGGGGCCTGGTGGCCCCTCTCCTACTCTCCTTCGGATGACTGGAAGCTCCCGGACAAAATAAGATTTCAGGAACTTGTTTCGTCCAATTCCGAGAATATTTCCTGTGTATCACTTCAGAAACACAAAAACAGCAGAAAACAGGGAACTGGCACTGTGGCAACTCGTTAATAGGTTAGTTCCGGAAAATGCATAAAAGTACCACTAAGTGTAACGAAACATTAGGCAAATGGTGTACAAACAAGCATGGAGCATCAAAAATTATAGATACGTTGGAGACGTATCACTTGCCGCCTCGTCTCAGGGGAGCTCTGGCCGGCAATGAGAACTTGGTTTGCGACGGATTCTTGGCGAGGGCCTTAGGAGGACTGGCTGCGGAGGAGAAAAAGAAAAAAAGGAAAAGAGAGGGGTGAGGGCGACAGGCGGGCTCGGCTGTGTCCGGCATGGATGCGCGGACGCTTCGCCTGTATCCAGGACGATCCAAAGCTAACCCAAATATGATGGACAACTAGGTCGGTTTGGCCTAAAACAAGGATAAAAACAAAGAATGCTAAGAAAAAACGGGGGAAAGGGGGGAGGGGGGGTTGGAGATTCTTGAAAGAATGCATGGCTTTCTCCTATTTGTCTTGAACAGAAGCCCTGAAAATCCTGCTGCTATGGCAGCAAGGGTTATCCATTTCATCCCGCTGGGTTTGGACTATTTATTCACACACACGAACGGACTGAACTTATCCATTTGGGTAACAGCGCCCAAGATGCCCTAACTATATGCGTGGTGATCCACCCATTTGCCTGCGTTGTTTCCGCCGGAGCCAGCCGGAGGTAAGAGCATCTCCAGCCGTTTGAGGCCCCCGGGCCGAAATCCGGCGATATTTTCGCCCGGATTGGATGTAAAACGGGCGTGGGTGGGAGATTTGTTCCAGTCGCACCCCGGCGTTCGCGGATATAGTTTCAAAATAGCGTCTTCCCGCCCGCTACACAAAAGTATCGCACGAAGTTCGGTGATCGGATCAGCCACAATTCGGCGATCGAAACATAAACTAGACTAGACTAGAACAGTCTCATCGGCGGTGCCTTCCTGCACCGCCTCGGGCGGCGCAGTTTCGTTCGCCGGAGTGGACGTCGTCGAAGGGGAGGACGACGCAGTGGATGGAGGGTGGAGGATGGCTTGGCGATGAGCGTCGTACCAAGCCCGAGTCTCCTCGTCCATCGCAGTGTCGTTGCCGCCGATCAGGAACGCCAGGTCGGTGTTCCTCTTCTTCGCCGCCGATGTTGTCTGGAGCAAGGCGATTCAGGTGCCCTGGTTGGCGAGCATCTGTTTCCAGCGTGCGTCGTACTTGGTGTCTCTCTCGGCGTTGTGCGCCCTCGCGTCGGCCCAGCATTTCTCGAAAGACGCCTGCAATCTGTCGGCTGGAGCCCCCGACTTCTTCATCTCTTTTAGCTTCTTTTGGGCGAACTCGGGGTGGCCCGCCGACGCGGCAGCGGCGGGAGCGTCGGGGTTGTACTGCTCGTCCTTGTTCTTGGAGAGGGTCCAGCGTACTTCCGCCCACTTCTCGCAGTCCTCGATGCGGGCGAAGACGTTGAGGTACTTGAACTGTTGGCCGTCGGAGTCGTCGCCGTACATATCGAACGCCCGCCGCATCTGCACAGAGAAGCCGGCGTCATCACAAATCGACGATCCAATGTCGACGGAGAAAAGTGAGTACCTTGGTCTCGAAGTCGGTGCCGCTAATCGGACGATCGGCGATCTCCTCTTGTATGCCGTGCCACTTGTTGCACGCCGCCTGCATGATCCCCCAATGCGTGGCCATGGCCTTCTCGCCGTGGACCATCACCGTCTTGTTGAAGTAGGGATCGACGAGTTTGCGCTTGTCGAACGCCGTCTTCACCCGCTGCCAATATGTGTCAAAGTTTTGATTGGCGCCGGTGATGCCGTTCATGGAAACGGTCTTCCAAGCTTCGGCGAGGCACTCCTCTTCTTTGCCCGTCCATTTGACCCGCGACTCGGTCGGCAGCGAGGTCTTTTTCCTTTTCTTCCTCCCCTTCGCCGTCGATGTCGGCTCAGGCGCGTTGTCCTCCTCATCGACCTGGACGTGCTCCTCTTCTTCTTCGTCGACGTCTTGCGTGGCGTCTCCGAGCCCGTCGTCGCCACCCCGCGACGCCGCCGCGACGGCTTCCGTCGCCCTTGCCTCCTCTTGTGTGAAGAAACCCGGGTTCGCCGCGGCGGCCATGGAGCCCGACGTGATCATGTCGTGCATCACACCGTCGTTCGGCGGCGGCATCCCGTACGAGAGCGGCCCTCGGCGCAGGGCAGGCGAGATGCCCTCGTGCATCGCGGCGGCGTCGTACTCCGGCGGCGACGGGGTGAACCTCGACATGGCGGGGATGTAGGTCTCGTGGAAGATCGGCGACGACGCCGCCGGCGAGTAGGTGGAAGGTGAGCCGATCGTACCTTGGATTGGCCATGAACCGGCGGGGAATTGGCCGACGCGCGGCTGTCCCATGGCCATGGAGATCAGCCTCGCCTGCTCGTCCGCCGCCCTCTTCGCCGCGAGCTTCTTCTCCCTCTCCACCCTACCGCGAGTTTCGGTCTCCCGGCGCGCCACGTTCGCCGCCCACGCCGCGTTGGTCATGCCCGGCGGCCTCTCTTTGGGCGCCCGCGGCTTCCTCGTCTTCGGCGCGCCGTCGTCGACGATCCTCTTCGGCGGCATGGTGGTGGAAGAGAAGAGGAGGAGCTGCAACTGTGGGGGATTTCGGCGGGGAAAATGGGTATATGCGGCGCATTTTGGAGGGAAACAGAATTAATGGCGGGGAACTACCCTTTCTCGCCGACACCGCGGGCCCGCTCGCCGTTTCGCGCGCTTTTATTTCGTCCGGAGTCCCCGAGCGCGCATCGGAAAGCCGGGGACGGCCTGGGCTCGCCGGATGGATGAAAGCCCAAATCCAGGCGAAAACGAGAAACCGGGGGTGTGGCTGAGCCGAATATCGTCGTCCGGATGTAAAAAACGGCGTCCGGGGGGCGAGTCGAGGGGACGGCTGGAGATGCTCTAACCAACAGGTACTTTCCGCGCCGTTCGTCGTGCGGTGCGGTGCGTACGGACGGACCGATTCCAGCTTGCTCCAGCTCCAGCACGCCCGTGCGCCGGCCACCCTAGTAGTACCGGCCGGTCATGCATGGCTTGCTTTGGCTGGCCACGCCGCCGAGTGCGTGCGTGCGTACGTACCCTGTACCCTGTACCCTGGGCTAGCTAGTTCATGCATGGCTGGCCGTGCAATCTTAACAAAGTCACGGATCGCGGTTCGCGGGTACTCGTATTTATCTTGAGCCAGCCGGGACCATTCCCTGCTATATATATACAGTATATGCTGGGCCTGGGTGTGTAGTAATAAGACTGTAGAATGGAACGGTAAAGTGAGGGAGAGCCCGGCACGTCGAAATCGACACATCTCACATGGGAATGGCCCCGACCACGTACGTACGGATCATCTCGGCGGTAGAATGCCGGACGTCCGTCCATGTGACCTCGGCAGAGCAGGCACAAACATGGATGGAGGATGCATGCAGCGATCACTTCTTCACCCCATAGGATAGGATCAGCTAAATGTCATCCCACAGTTTTGTAGTCTAGGCATAATCTCTGAGAAAAATCTAATTGCAACTTGACTTGTAACTGAAAAATCCTCATTGCAGCCCGACTTGCAACTAAAAATATCTCGTTGCAACTGGACTTGTATCTAAAAAAATCTCGGTTATACCCAACTTTCAATTTTAAAAAAAAAACTCAGCTTCAACTCCAGTTCAACTCAAATGGTGCACATATCACGATGCAGTTTTCGCGGTTTGAAACTTTACTAATTAAAGCATTTATAAGGTAATTCTACAAAAAATTATACTGGCTTAACGTCCATGTGGAAGGAGCTTGATGACATAAACAGCTTGCCAGGGTTAAGTACATGTGGGCCATGACAACTTCCATTTTTCAAGTTTTTTTTTTAAAAAATGTCGTGCCATCGCACGGGCATGGCTATTTTCTCATGTAAAATATGTCTAAATATATCCATATTGATGACATGTTTATGAAACGAGGGAGTAGCTAAGAATTACTAGCAATTTCAAGACATATATAACCACCATTATTATTACACAAATTGATGGAGAAGACCAAATTAGCATGGGCATTTCGGTCTCACTACCTCATCCGTCGCTAGCTTAGGCGCGTGGCCGGCCAACATATCTTAGCTCGCGTGTACAGAGTAAAAAAGAGATGTAATGACGGTTCACCTCGCGCGCCTAATTAAGCTCTCCCCCATGAAGATGAATACTCCATCATGGAGAAGGCCGCTGAGGCGCTAAGGAGGACTCGAACACGTCACAAACAACGTACACGCTACTGCTAAATTTTGACATACTGGCCGGCTGAAATCATCGCTAGCTAGCTCTAAAATCTCGATCTCGCCGAAGATCTGCTCGTCGTCGTCGTCGTCTTCGTCTTCAAAGGTGGCTCGTTTCCAAGGGCGCGCGCGAATATGCGCATGCGCCACGTCGAATCAATGGATCGGTCTCCACGGACGGGTGGAGATCCACACGTACTTACACAAACGCACGCGCCGGCCGTCGGCTCGCCTAGCAATGGCGCTAGGCCGGACCGACGGACCGAGCAAATGGCCGGCCGCCCAGATGCCGAAGTTCAGCGGGCCGTGCAGGTGAGGGAGGAGGCGGAGCAGAGGGAGCGGAAGGCCCGCTCCTCGCAGGGGAGCACCAGGAGGTCCCCGGCGCCGCCGAACCCGAACTCCTCCTCGGCGCGGCGGAGCAGGGACCGGAACTCGGGCCGGTCCAGCACGGCGATGGGCACCACGAACCGCCGCCGGGACTCCCCGACGTACACCGCGAAGTGGCCCCGGGGCACGTCCGACGGCGCAGCCTCCTCCTCTTCCCAGCGCTCCTCCCCGTTCTGCTGCTGCTGACGCCGCCCCAGGCTCGAGCACCGCTTCAGGATCTGCTTCAGCCCCGCCGCTCCACCCTTCTTGATCGCCATTGGTTCCTGCCGGCCGGAGGGTGTGGAAGACCTCGACTTGGTGGCACTGGCAGGCAAGTGATGGAGGATGATGAGCAGAGGACGATGTTGAGACGGTGAGGAGAGAGGCGGAGGAGAATATATAGGAGGCGAGGCAGCCATGGTTGGTGCCGTGGTGGTGGACCGGAGGTGGTGGTGGAGGCCGGAGACGTACGAGCGAGCGGGCCCCGGACGCCCGTGGGCTTGCCGGCCGGGCCTGGGCCAAGCATTGGCCCCGCACCACCTGTCTCCGTGTTTCACCGTACGTACGTGAACTAGAGGTGGTGCTAGAGTAGAGTAGAGTAGTGGTGAATCTAATGATGGTCCGGATCTGATAATGGTGTGGGTACTGCACTGTAAACTACTGCTCATCCAGGGGACCTCTCTTTCTGTGGCTGTGGGTGTTTGTGCAATGGTGAACTGAGCATACATGAAGTAAAAGTTAAAGATTCAACATAGTATGCCTGATGTATGGAGAATGAACTGAAATTCTGATGACTACTATGGATTCAAAGTCAGCGAGTGTTTAGTGGTAGGATACAAAGTCAATGTTAGAACATAGGATCTAAGCTACAAGTGGGCAGGCAGAAAATCAGATAGGAGCATTAGCGGTGGGGAATGAAGGGTTGACATCTTTAGAAAGTGGAGTGTGAAATGGAGATCTAAAACAAAACCATCCTCTGAAAGTGTTTTACAGATGTACAAAAAGGAGAGCAAGCTTAGCTAGACAGGCAGGAGATATACAGATAGATAGAGAGATATGCGTGGAGAGAACACGGCTTTCAATGCGCAGCCAGTGTGGCTGCCGCAGACACGCTCAATCATGCCATATCTCCCTGCCCTGCAAACGGATCCCTGTGCACTGTACGGATGGCTAGTCCAGTTGATCCATCAAAAAATTCCAAACAGATATACGGTAGAAAACAAAGATAATGTAGTATTTTATTTCCCCAGAAGGTGTAGACAGAGTTAGTGTTTCAAATTTTGTAGCAGGATATATATGCATATAGCCTCAAAGTGATTGGTTGTTATATTCTGGGAAATTTTGACAAATGCACGAATATCAAAATTGATAAACCAAAGGACAGGAGCAACGGATAAAAGATATATACATTCTCGTGTAGTAGCCAATGATTCTAGACCGAAGGATGCATTGAGATATCATAGTATAATGTAGCACCACATCTGCTTTACTGGACCTTGATCAACAGATGGGTCAATAGCAAGCGTACAACACAAAAAATTATTCACTATATTAGCCTGGTTGATACATCGATCCTAGAGAGACTAAACTATGATGCTTTGCTACGAATGCCCTACTAGTGGTTGCATCTCTTCCCATCATAGTTGGTTTCCTTGCTCCAAGGATAGCCACCCCTTTTAGGTTGGAGCCTTTGGACAATCTTTTCCAAAGATGAGGCACTAGCTTAACTAGCAATTCAAGGCACTTCGTGTGGAGAGGAGTAGAAAACTTGACCTGCAAAATGTAGCCTCTAGGGTCAAAGAGATTTTTTACATGGAGCTCGTGGAGTTTTTTGGGGATAATTTTCCGCAAAGGTACGACTAATGCAATATCAACTCTATTGCAAATAATCTATTCATGAGATTGAAACGTCATCCCCTTGCATCTTATAGGCAAATACCATTAATGTTACGTATTATCAAAGGTTGTTCGATTACACCAGAGAACAAACATGAGAATCTTTAATTCCAAGAGGATGGAGCTCGTGAAAAAATTCTAGTATATACATTATGTTGAAAATAAATTCGCAGGAAGAACTTTGCAACTAGGGATAAAGAAACCACACGTATTTTCAAAGACTGGAATCTCCCCAGGAAAAATAAACTGAAAATCATGTGAATCAGAGGGGCCCTAAGTCTATTATATCTACGATAATCCTGCCACTCCCTAAGAAAGCTTTAGGCTGAGTTTTCCCGTTCAAAACTACAAGTATATTCGGAGCTTTGTATCCCCACTCAAACCTATCTAATCTGGGGTTAAATATAGATATTTCTCGGGAGGATGCATCTGGTTGCGCTGCAGGATTAAGAGTCGATCAGATCAGGATTCAGGAGCGCCTCCCATATATGCGCGTGTGTGTGTGTGTCTTGCATTTGTTCAGCAGGGCTGTATGGGCGCTCAACCAACTTGCAACATTATGTTGGCACTTATCGCAAACGGAAATACGACTAGCGATCAATAAATATACTGCAAACTGGACCAAGTAATGTCCACTCAAGCATGGACTATATTCTTTGCGCTTATCCTTTGCAAATTGCAATCTGTTTATCGATCGAACAATCTGCTTGTTCTTATGCACAGAATTACAGACACATGTGTGCTGCACTTCAGTAGGATTTTACCATCGTCGACATGCGTGAAGGAGAAGGCTAATGGGAGCGACCCTTGAACCAGACGTACGCATGTTGTACTACGTCCTTACACGGTCGCAACGGCCGGTCGTGCTCGTGCCCAAATCAGGACCAGCAAGACAGGGGCTTCAGATAATGAGACGTACACGAAGCAGAGATACTGTAGCAGCAGCAGCAGCAGACAAAGAAAACTAGACACACACACATGCAGCGACGAACTGGAGAACGCCCTTCCAATCTCCGGAGGGACGACGACGACGATGCGTGCCGTGCATTCGGATCGGAGAGGTCCATTCGCTTTCACCATTAAAGCTCGCCGGATTTGATTCGATTTTCAGATTATTACCAGCTAGCTAGTCTGGCTGCAGGTACAGTGGAACACCTGCTCTTTTCAGAGTTCGGAATCGGACACCGGCCAGACAAGCAGGCAGGCACGAAGTGGTCTGATGGTTAGGCTGTCAGCATTGGTTCTGATAGCGAGCGCGGCGGAGGTGTCGCCGTTCGCCGCCGCCGCCGTCGCCGTCGTCGCGAAAGGCGGTCTCCGACGGCGACCTGCGGCTAGCTCGAATGTGGATCTCTCAAATCCCATCGGCCGGTGGAAGATGGAGTGCCGAGAGGTGATAGACAAGTACGTGGTGACCGATCGAGCTCTGCTGCATGCATGCAGGGCCGCAGGGGTGAGTAGATTCCGTCGTGCGGCGATGATGGCTGGCGGGGACGGCGACGGCGGCGGGGGCGGGCGGGGCGACGGCGACGTCTGAGCTTCCACATGGCGAGCCGGCCGGTGGTTCAGATCGGCGATGCTGACGGGGGAATCGAATCATTGCGTGGCGGGGAGACAGCGCCCGAACAGCAAGTTGCAGCGAGTGTGCAACGACCAAAACCAAATGACGCCCTCCCCTCGTGTGCAGTCGCAAGTACAAGGCGTACGTCCCAGCTACCTCCTCTCCATCTGGCGATCGACGCATAACAATCATCGTACTCGTCTCCATTACTATTATTATCCGGTAACCTATCCACTAATTAATCGGCTGCACGAACGAAAGAGAGAGAGCGAATCAAGGTCTCGAATCTATGATTAATTAGTTGTGGTGGCCAATTATGCTTTCATAGACTCTACGTACATGCGCTAATCATGAGGGTTTCGATCCGACTGCAATATATGACGTCAATCTTATGGGTGATCTAGTTAGTAGCTAGTTCAAATTTCAACTACAGTCACGTCAAGAATTATTTATGGAACGGAGGGAGTACATAACTCTTTTTGAACAAAGAGAATGCATAACTTGATATGCTGGATAAGATTATGAGCAAGCTGAGAACCTGGAAGGGTAAGTTGATGGACAGAGCTGCCCGACTAACTTTGGTCAATTCTGTGATCACTTCCATTGCGGTGTACCACCTGACCGCATTTCCAGTGGACAAGTGGTTCATAAGGAAGATAGATAAGCTAAGGAGGAGTTTTCTTTGGAATGCCGAGGAGGAAACCACAGGAGGCAAATGCTTGGTTAATTGGAAACAGGTGTGCTCACCAAAAAAGTTTGGAGGATTAGGTGTCAAGAATATACAATGCTTCGGAAGGGCACTGCGGCTTCGATGGGAATGGTTCAGTTGGGACAGGCAAGATAGGCCTTGGAGAGGAATGATAACACCTTGTGATGCGGATGATAAGTGCCTGTTTGCAGCTTGCACTAAGATCACCCTGGGCAATGGTGAACGGGCACTCTTTTGGTCAGATAGATGGTTGGATGGATGCGCTCCAGCAGATATAGCCCCTGATCTGCCACGGCTGGCTTTCAGGAAGAAGCTTACGGTGAAGGCGGCGCTTGCCAATGGGGCCTGGATGAGAGGTTTGCAACGTTTGACTACGGTGGCGGAACTCAATCAGTTTGTTCTGCTCTGGGAGAGGATTCAGAATATTCAACTAACCAATGAAGCTGACTCCATTGTCTGGAGCATTACAGCTGATGGCCATTACTCGGCAGCTTCGGCTTATGGGATACAATTTGTGGGGAGAACTGAGACGCCTGGCCTGGCCAAGACTTGGAAATTGCAGGCGGAAGGAAAAATCAAATTCAATATGTGGCTGCTGTTGCAAAACAGGTGGTGGACTGCGGACAGGTTGCTCAAGAGAGGTTGGCCTCACCAGGACAGATGCAACCTTTGCGACCAAACGCTGGAGTCGGCTTTCCATTTGGTGGTTGCATGTCCGTTTGCGGAGGAGGTTTGGAATGATTTCTCGCAAATTGAGCCGGTGATCGCCGAGCTAGCTGGGAGTGCTGTCTCCACAAGAGATTGGTGGCATGAGATTCAGACAAGGTGCACAGGGCCTGGAAAGAAAGTGAGTATCTCCACGGCCGCTTATGTGGTCTGGAATGTGTGGAATGAGAGGAATAGAAGAATTTTCCAAGATAAGAGGTTATCTCCTAAGGAGGTAGCAGGTAGAGTTAGAGAAGACATTTCACAGCTTAGGCTGGCGTTCAGTAGATAGTGTTCCTGTATTTTCTTTGATTCCTTGGGTTCTGTAACTTGTAACTTTGGGTCTTCCCTCTTCTTAATGCATAAAAGCAGAGCTCCTGCTGTTCACGTCAAAAAAAGAGGTAAGAGATGATCTAGTTAGTGTTTTCAGAACTCAACATGGTATCTGAGCAAGAGATCTTTGTTCGATCAACATGTGGCGGGTCGGAACATGAGAATGTACAACTGGGGAATGCACTTGAGGAGTTGTCTATTTGGATCAACCCTGAGCATTGGCGGACGCAGCGGGGGGGCAGGGGGGGCCGTGGCCCACCCAGAATTTCTGGAAAAAACTTGAAGACCCCTGGAAAACAAGCCCAAAGGCCCAGCAACGCCCTATCGACTCGTCCTCTCCTCGACGGCTCGACCTCGACCTCGAGTCGACCAGCCGCCGCCTGGCACCTCACCGCCGGTCGCCCCTCCCTCTCCCTCAATCCGCCGGCCGCCCCTCCCTCTCCCTCAATCCACCGGTCGCCCCTCCCTCTCCCTCAATCCGCCGGTCGCCCCTCCCTCTCCCTCAATCCGCCGGCCGCCTCTGGAGATTGGAGCCGCCGCCCGCCTCCGGCCTCCGCCGGTGTCCGCCCGCCACCGCCCGCCTCCGGCCTCCGCTGGTGATCTGCAGGTGATTCTCTAATTCTCTCTGTAGTCTGTAGAGTGTACCTAACATTGTTTCAAAAGAAATTTGTGTGGACTTTGTGTCACTGTTAAATGAAAAATGAAAATGATTAGAGGCATATATGTGACTTTTATGTTTTATTGTGTAGAAATGAAGAGAACTAGCATAATTGCTGGACTTTTTAAGAAACATGAAGCAAAGAAGATTGCATCTTCTTCCACGCCATTGGTGGTAGATGATGTACAAACCGAGAGTGAGAGTGAAAATGAAGATGAAACACCGCATCCACCTTCACCACAACAACCATATGCAAGGTCATATGATGCCCAATTCCTTCCATATGATCCCGGGGAAAGGATTCCTATTTCAAGATATCATGCTAATGTTCAAGATGATGTTCGGAGAGGATACATCATGAAAGGTCCATGTCAACCATATGAACATACTTTCCCAACCACAAACATAAAGGGTAAAAATCGGCACTTTAGCTTTGTTTGGTTTGAACAATACAAGTGGCTAGAATATAGTATTGGAAAGGATGCGGCCTTTTGCTTTGTGTGTTATTTGTTCAAAGAGAGAGCCAATGGAGGTCCCGGAGGAGATGCCTTTGTTAAAGATGGTTTCACAAATTGGAAGAGACCCGAAGCATTTAGGAAGCATGTGGGTGGTGTTGCTAGCATTCACAACCAATCTCAAGAGAAGTACAACTTATTTGTTACACCCAACACCAAAATTGATGATGTTATTATGAAGGTGTCAAGATATTATCAATGCAATGACGCTTGTAAGATTGGCAAAGGAAAAAATGCTCCATATGAGGTCTCATGGATGGGAAGGATTTCTTGCAAAGGTGACATTGTTTTGCAACAAACAACGCATTCAAGTTCCTTCTCCCAATGACCAATATGTGCCTTTTGGAAGATCACAACGGTATTATGAAAAACAAACAAATGATGACCGTTATAGAAGAGAAGTGTATCTTGGTGTTGTTGATCAAATTATTCAAGAGCTCGACAATCGGTTTGATGAGGTAAACATGGAGTTGCTTGTTTGCATGTCGGCTTTGAATCCCTCAAATTCATTTGCTTCTTATGATGCATAAAAGGTAATGAGACTTGCCCAATTCTACCCCGATGACATATCAAGCATGGATTTGATTAGACTTGAGTTCCAACTTGAAACCTTTATTGATGATATGAGAAAAGATGTTAGGTTCATAAGTGTCAATCATCTTGGTGAGCTCTCTATTTTGCTTGTTGAAACCAAGAAGCATCTTGTTTATGATTTGGTTTATACACTTCTCAAATTGATATTGATCTTACCGGTGGTGACGGCAAATGTGGAAATCATATAGTGTTGTATGCTATATTCTATCATGTAAGTTAGACTTTATTCATGTTTTGAACTATTTGTATTGTAATCGTGCACATTTGATATATATTGTTTACTGGTGACAATTGGTTAGCTATATATTGTTTATTTGCCAAACGTTTATCACAATTTGGGGTACGCAAAATTATTTTTTTGAGGTATGCCCACCCTCCAATTTTTTCCTGCGTCCGCCACTTACCCTGAGGGTGCCTATATCTAAAGATATTTATACCGTATTTCCGCATAAATCAGATTTATGTTTGTGAGTGAACTAGCTAGCTGGTGCACCCAAGTCGGAACTCAAGTTCCGCCAGCTCGGATTCATTCATGAGAGGGAGCGGCGTATGATTGAAGAAGGGGAGGGGACAGGGAGAAATCTTGCGAAGGCTCCTCTCGTCCTTGCAAAACAGCCTGTAAGACCTGGACCAATCTGTAGATCGAGCGATCCCTAGCCAAGTTGTGTGCAGCGGGAGCTCACACACACAGGAGCAAAGGTTCGACAGTCCCACACAGCGTGGGACGCACCTATCCGAATCATAGGCCGGTGGTTGGCTCCAGTAGATTATTTAGCGTGCCCCATTGATCTGCTCACTGTCGCACTTGTGATATTAAAACGGTAGTAGTAGCACCGTTTCAGCAGTCAAAACTGTTTTACAGACACACCTTAACACTAGATTTTTTTGCTCGCGTCGAAATGAAAAGATGTGCTCACCTACAAAGAGCACAAGTGAAGATGGTAGCAAGTGTGTCAGTGTCAGCAATCACGTTGGCTTATAGAAACACGCCTTAGCACTATATTTCTCTGCTGGAGTAAACACGGGAAGAAATAACCCTAATCTTGTGTGAACATGCAGGTTTTAATACGAAACTGAAACGCTGTCAAACTGGTACTCCCTCGGATCAGAAATAAGTGTCAATGACTTAGTACAAACTTTGTGCTAAGTTAGTACAAAATTGCCGACACTTATTTCCGATCGGAGGGAGTACTAAATTATGAGACAATAGTAACTGACCAAGCATCAGCCTTGGCATCAGTTGCCAAGCAGTAACGTGTCAAACATATTTCACCTCTACACAGGCGAGCAAACAATCCTGCACAGTTGCCCTACCAACCGTACCCCTACTTAGAGCATCTCTAGCAGAGCCCGTAAAAACGTGAACTGAAAAAGTGGAGTTCAGTTCACCAAACTCGCGTATTCGGGTCGTAAAATGGCTGGCGCAAAACAGAGTCCGTAAACCAAAACTGTAAAAAAGAATATTCTGTTTTACAGTTTTGGTTTACGGGCTCTGTTCTGCGCCAGCGGCTTCCGAACCCGTAAAAACAGGGTTTATGAAATTTTTCCCCTTCGTCCCCGCCGTTGTTCTCATCTCCGCCCATCCCAGTGCCAAACGGAGGGAGTGGGTTAATGTTCACCTCGTCCAACATCTCCATGTACGAGGCGTTCTCGTTCCTAATCAGCCGAGGCCTCAATATCTACTCGGAATCAAAAACCGGAGGAAGATTTTGAGGTGTACCTTGTTGACCCGTCGTCGAGCACGTCGTGGGCGACGTTCGTGGTGGCTTCCGGTGGCGACGGCGGCGGGAAGGGGACCGGACGCGGGGCGCCACGGCTCGTCGCCGCCTTCACTTTCGTCCTTTTGGGACCCGTACTCTTCGGTCTCACACGGGATGCCTTCGGCTTCGTTCCCACCGCCGAGACATCACCGGTGGACGCGGCGGCACCGGATTGCGGGACCACATGCGTTCCCGCGCGCCGCCGCTTCACCCTGCTCATCGCCGAGACCGTCGTTGCTTCCTCCGCGGGGGTCGCAGGGGTCGCCGGGGTGGTTGGTGGAGCGGCGGAAGCTCCGACGACCACGGGAGAGGGTGGCGGCCGGCGGGGTCGATTCGAGACTCATCGGGGACAAATCGGAGGGTGGCGGCGCAGAGGAAGGTGAGGGCGCACAGATGGGCGGCGGCGGCGGCGGTTGGGAGGAGCTGAAAGTTCCCTCGCGCGCAAAGTAGGGATTGTGTTCGGGCTGCGTTCGGTTCGCTCCGTCGGCTCCGAACCCGTAAACTGGCGGTTATTTTTCGGTTTTGGCTCGTTTACGGTCACTGATCAGCGCCATTTTTCGGCCCGAACCCGTAAACTGGCGGTTATTTTTCGGTTTTAGGCCTTTTACGGGCTCTGCTAGAGATGCTCTTACGACCCGATATTACGACTACTGCCGTCCCCAACTTCACAGTTCTCTGCAAGTAGCTTCAGATGCTGAAATACTAGAGAAATACCAAACATACTTCCATCAAGAATGCACGGAACAAAATGCTGAATATTGAAAACTCCGTGAATCCAACAGTATGGCCAAGCATCAGCCATGACAATCTGCGAGATCTGAAGTGACCCATTTCATCACATTATGTTAAGAGAAGAAGAGTTCATAGGAACAAAAGGATGCCATCAGGAAGTGACCCATTGCTTTTGACTGTTAACCACGCACACTAGGCACATTCACTGGATCGGCCCTGTCAAGGAATCAATAAGCATTGCACGTTTCCGAGGTCAAGAATGTCAACACCCAACACTATCAATACAGCCAAAAGAGTTAAACAAGCAAATGAAGCCCTAACTAACTTTCACCACAGCATACCCATCATGTAGCAAAGCGACAAAAGAACGACAGAACAAACAGTACATATTAACCTTTTTGGTGTGGAGGGACAGAACAGAGACATAGAAAAGCAGGAGAAGCAAGTACTGTTCCCTTAAGATGCACAAAGGCAGTACAATCCATAGATTTCGCAGTGGCAGGTAAACATTGATTGCAAAAGCCTAGGGCAACATATTCAATAGAGATCCAGTGATACACTCATCACATTCTGTTAGAGAGTTGTTTTCAGGTTCCAGCATCTTCATTACAACAGCTATTGTTAAATTAGCTGTGCCCATACTGTTGGCCGGGAACTGGACATAGAAAATAGTGAAGTTCATCATCAGTTCAACACTTCAAACAGTTGAGGACAGTTTACAAATGTGAACACTGCAAATCAGAAAACGAAAATGTAAACTTTACTGACCAGAAAGAGCTCTGGATTGCTGAGGCATTCCCTCTATCATGGTTAACTGCCTTCTCAGCTTGGCTATGTGAGCCTGGACCTAGAGGAAGAAAAATGAAACAATGTAAAATCACAGCATGTTGTTTTTCCCCGATAAACAGTTCATGTCTATGCATACTCTATGAGGTTTCAACATAGCATAACTAAACAAGCAAAGCGAAACAAAAACTACCAGAATAACCAGGTGGTTTTACAAATGTGACATCACTCAAGTCTAATGCCAGTGACACCAAGAGCTTAATAGAACCAGTGTTACCACAAAAGTATGATAGGCATATTAGACAGAATACAATTTTTTTACCAGACACTTAATTTTTCTATTGTTGACGTACAACTTATCCTAAAACACATTTACTGACTGAAATTCCTATAAGAAAACGCTCGACAAAAGGGAAAATTTATAAGTCTCGTGGGGAAATAATACCATATATCAGCCTTGCCAGGTACAGTATAGATTTCAAGAAGACAGATGCTGCTATCTGTAAATCTCACCTGTTGACGAGCAGCAGCAAGTTTTAATAGCTCATCTGCTTCAGAGAAGTTCGAGAACCACTGGCTCAAAGGATGATCCTGTTTGTCATAACGCTTCTTATCATGTGGCATATGTTCCATAGGGCCTAGAAGAATTAAAGATCCCAGTTATTCTTTATCATTTCCGACTATCAAAATAGGAAGTACAAGCCGGTAAGATGCGCACCTGGAGAAGACAATGTTATACCAGGTGGTAACCTTGGCACAGTAGCAGCTGGATGATTTTGCACTCGCAGGAAAAAAGCCTCACTGGGCTCGGTGAAGACAACTTCATCATATGTCTCCATGACAACAGGTTTTTTGGTTGATTGAGGTCCAGCTTCCTCTTCCGGATACAGCTTAAGTTGATGAAACCTGCATCAAGCGTACAGCATAAGATATGCTCTCCAAAATAAAACCAATGTTCAAGAAAAGATTTCTGCAACTTACAAATCCAAGCGCTTTTCACAGACATCGTTGTGGAAGTAAAGGGTTATTGCAATCTCAAACTCTCCCCATCCAGTCTCAGACAACTCAAAAGGCGGCTGCTCAATAACTCTTGTTGGATTAGTAAAACTTGGGTGAAGCTGAAACACTGCACGCTTAACTATGACACTCAAATCCTCATTTGTCGCAGAACGGATGTAAACAGTCCATTTGTGAGAGTGGTATCTAGAAGGGAAAATATATATATGGTGTTCAGACAATAGTCACTATAGGTAATAATATAAAAAAGGACAATGTATTTACAGATCGGAGTGGTATTTAATTGTCTAAAATTTTAAGAGGATAATTTGTGAAGGAAATGCTTACTCGCTTGCTTTTTTACCAAGCCAGAAAGAAATGGTTCCGTAAACAATCGGAAAACTGATCTCCACATCCTTGAGCTTTTTAGTCTGCTAAAATAATTTTGGCAACAGTTAATCGGAATATCATTACAGCTTACAAACCAATCTGGTCAAGCATTTCAATATCAGAAGCAATCTCGATGTAATGAAATGCACCAAAACTGAATCATATCGTGGGAATAATTACACATTCAAAATGGAGTCTAAAGATAACTGGAGGATGCGCTTTGGCGAATGCTCAACTCTTGCCCCTGTTTTTTCAGTAGGAAGCAGGTGATCATTTCACTGGACCACCAAATGTTAGGCTAAGATGGTGTTCTACGCAAAGACATGGTAGAATGGTAGCAGCAATGACATAAAGTGTTCTCTGTGCAACACAACCTGCTCATCACCTAGTTCCAAGCCCTAGATACTCAGGTCCATTCTCTTTCAACTGAATATACAATGCTCCATCAACTTAAGCTAAATACAAGTCTAATCACACAAACCGGCATGTACAGTGACCAAACACATTATCAAGCGGCGCAGCAGTTAAGTAGGGCTTGAGTAGAGTTATGTGTCGTAGTTGTTGCTCAATTGCAGGTGTAGCATCATTTATTTTTCAATCTATTACTGATCATGCCTGCTGCTTAGAGCTTATGTACTGACAAACACAGACCAGATTACGGACCTCCCAAAACCCTAGCACTATAATTCCGCAACGCAACGCAAGCGCGGGACGGCCAACCGTGAAGAAGATGGTGTGGAAGTGGGCGAGGGAGAAACCTTGTTGTCGGGGTCCTCGGCAGGGCGCGCCGGCTTTGAGCGGAGCGCCTTCTGCGCGGCGGTCAGCGCGGGCTCCTCCGCCGCCGCAGCCGCCGCCTGAGGAGGCGATTCTGGGGCTGGGGCTGGAGCTGGAGCGGGGGCGTGAGCGGGAGAAGGCGCGGCCGTCTCCTCCGCGGGAGGCGGCTGGGCCGGCGGCGAGGGGGAGGGCTGCTGCATCGGCGCTCGGCGGGCGAGGGGGAGGGGGACGAGGTCCGGTCAGGTCGGTCTGGTTGGTGGGTCAGATTGGTCGGTCGGAGCTAGCGTGGGTTCGGCACGTCTGGTCTGGTCCACCCAGCACGTTTTTTTGTTGAGCGGTTCCACCCAGCAACTAGGGCCGTGGGTGTTGGGCTGTAAAGTGGCGCAGTAGACTAGGGCTGGCCTGTGTGATGACTTAGGCTTTGGAGATCTATTGGACCAGCGGTTTCAAAAACAGCCCGCTAAAACACACGATCATTCCTGGTTAGCCATAAGCTCCAAAAAATAGCAGCCAGATGGAATTGCTCTTTATCACCACCATGACTCAAGAAAATATCAGAGAACTCATCTCTGCAGATAGGACTCTCACTTTTTTCAAAAACCTCCCGCAAAAAACACCAAACAAAAATTGCAATGGGACACCGAAAAATGATGCGGTCAACATCCTCCAAAGCACCACAACTGACACATGAAACATTCCCAGCACAACCTTTTAGAGACAAACTAGCCGCCGACTGAATTTGGCCTCTAAAACACATCCAAAGGAAAATTTTCTATTTTAAAGGACATTTAGTTTTTCACATGTCCATCATCCTCATGTCCTTAACACCGGGATTCAAAATAAACCTGTATAAAGACCTGGATGAGAATTTACTATTAGCTTCCAGTTTCCAAAAGGCCACATCTTCTTTTGGAGTTAATACAAAGTTTTCCAACAGCCTCCCCAGCCCCTCCCATTACACACATTCGAACTGTGTGAATAACCTGTTGAAGGTCAAGCCCAAACCCCCTGCTGAACACCTGCGCCACCGTCCAGTTCTGTTGTTCACAAGATTGAAACAACACAGGACTGGCATTTCAAAGGCACTTCACCCAGCCACACATCCAGACAGAAAAAGCATTTATCACCTTTACCCACTTTATAAGCAGAACCCATTTTAAACCAATTTCTAATTTTGTGGAGGCTTTTCCAAAACTGAGAGCCTCCACACCCATCAGACTAATAAAAGCCAGCACCTTGGAAATACTTACTTCTAAGGATCTGATAGCAAAGATCAGGGCAACCACTTTCCAGTTTATAAATCCATTTGCTCAATAAGCAAATGTTTCTAGTTCTAGAGTCAACAAAACCAACCCCCCCCCCCTCCCAAACTCCTTAGGTTTACACATTTTCTACAGTGCCTTCCTCTCCTGTTTGCCCCTTATACAGAGATGTCTCCTTGATGTTGCAGTGGAAGCCATTGGCTGGGACACTAGTAGGAAAGCCCTTATAGATGGGATGCAATTCTGTGGCGCACAAGCTGGCAGTGCGCCACAGAAATTATTTCTGTGGCGCACCAAACCAGGTGCGCCACAGAAATATTTCATTTCTGTGGCGCACCAGAAGACCATGCGCCACAGAAATAGGGTGGGACCCACGCCCTGCCAGCCCCAATCACTGGTTCCTCTATTTCTGTGGCGCATCAGGGCCAGTGCGCCACAGAATTAGCTCGTCCCACCTAGAAAAGTGCCAACCTCCCACACCTACCACACTCCCAAGCCATTCATCTTCCTCTCCTCCATCTAGATCTAGCTCTAGCTCCCTTCCCTCTCATCCCATTTTGGCCATATACTTTTCACTTTCTTTGGTACTTATTGTACTTACTTTGGTTGATACATAATTGGTGGTGAGGAGAAGCCTCTCCATACTCTCTTCTCCTCTCCAACTCATCGATCGCGGTCTCGTCTCGGTATCGAATCTACAAGGTGAGTATTTGGAGGGGACATGCATATGCATGTCGATCTTGTGTATGGATGATTGTTGCACGTGAAGCGCTTGTGTGTGTGCCGGTGTGGTGCATGGATGTTTGTCGAGACGTTGATTCATTTCCGTTCTGGCAAATTTTTGCACTACCCATACGTCCTACCTTTAGGAGAGGTTATGCCGAATTTTTCCGCTCTATGTATACCTTTAGGAGAGGTCCATGCATGTGTGTGCATGTGTTGCGGTTCTAATTTTCTGCTCTATATATACCATTGGCAGACAACCATGGTCCTCTCGATGAGTTTCGCTCGAATTAGTAGATACAAGAAAGACGCGAAGGAGGACATGATTTGGAACAATAGGCGCCAGATAAGATGTCCGTGTCGATCATGCAAACTCGAGTGCTGGATCAACCCTGATTCCGGACAACTAGAGGAGCACCTGCTGAGACGCGGTTTCATGCAGGACAACCAGGCGCGGCCGGCCCCAACAAATGGTGCGCATGAAGATCATGGTGGCGAGCGAGATGACGAAGAAGAAGTCGGCGGAGAAGATCATCATGAAGAAGAAGTCGGCGGAGAAGATCATCATGAAGTAGAAGTTGCCGGCGGAGAAGATCATGATGAAGAAGAAGATTCCGGCGCGACTCCGCTAATTTCGGCCTTGCGGGACTCTCATGTTCAAGATCTGCTCCTCCAGGAGACGAGCAACGATAGAGCTGCAGCCAGAGAGAGAACCAAGCTGGCGCAAATGGAGAAAGACGGGATGACTCCGATCTTTCCTGGGTGCCGTCCATAGGATACGCACTTGCATGTAACGCTTGATTGTCTGCAGATGAAGACGCAGAACAAATGGACCAATTCTAGCTTCAGCAAGAACATGAAATTCTGGCACGATCGTCTCCCAGAGGGGAACACATTGCCAAGTAGTATCGAGGAGGCCAAGAAAGTTGTGTGCCCTCTTGACCTACCGCACGAAAGATACCACGCCTGCACCAATGATTGCGTGATTTATCGGGGGGAGTACAAGGACATGACCACATGTCCGTTGTGCGGCCACGGATGGTACAAGGTTGGGAACAAGAAGGTACCTCAAAAAGTGGTATGGTACTTTCCTATCACTCCCCGTCTGCAGCGGTATTTCGTGGACCCTAAGGAAGCAAAGCTTATGCAATGGCACGCGGAAAGGGAGAAGCCCGAAGAAGATCCGGAGATGGGCTATATGCTGACACACCCTTCAGACGCTGGCTAGTGGGAAGCATTGGACATCGCCTTCCCTAGGTTCGGGGGTGACGGAAGGAACATCAGGCTGGGTATGAGCACCGATGGACTCAATCCGTTCGGCAACCAGAGTAGCACGCATAGCACCTGGCCTGTATTTGTATGGCCTTACAACCTACCCCCGTGGCTGTGCACCAAGCAAAGGTACATACACCTGAGTATTCTCATTCAGGGGCCGAAACAACGAGGTGTCGACATGCATTTGTATCTCGGGCTGCTGAAAGAGGAGTTAGACACGTTGTGGAAGACGCCACCCCGTACGTGGGACGCCTACAGTAGAACTTATTTCGATATGAGAGCCGCATTGATCACGACGGCCACGGACTATCCTGGTTGCGCATACGTATCTGCCCAGGTCAGCCACGGATTCTGTGGCTGTGTGAAGTGCATGGACGAGACCCCGCATCTACAGCTACCAAGGGATCCTGGGTCCTCGAAAACCGTGTACCCAGGTGCTCGAAGGTGGCTTCGCTTGGATCACCCGTGGAGAAAAGGCGGTGATCTGTTCAATGGTAAAGATGAGCCCGATGGACCCCCGCGACAGAGGAGCGGCGCAGAAATCGACAATCTTCTGAAAAATTGGAAGGAGTGCCCAGCGCCGGGAAAGAAGCGACCGAAGCCAGAGCCGCTGCTCGGTGTATGGAAAGCGAGGTCTATTTTCCATGACTTGGAGTACTGGAAGGTCCTCCACACGCCCCACAGCCTCGATGTCATGCACATTACGAAGAACGTTACCGAGAGTCTGCTTGGCACTCTTTGCAACTCGGAAAATTCCAAGGATGGGCCGAAAGCAAGATACGATCTGAAACATTTTGGCATCAGAAAAGATCTTCAAGCCCCTGATACTGATGACAACGATGACGATGATGATGATCAGATGGAAGGGACTCAACATCTCCGCAAAAGGGCTAGAAGAACGCGGTGGTGCTTCCCGCTGCCTGCTTCACAATGAGTCCGGAGGAGCTCGAGCAGTTTTTTAGGTGCCTCCTACGAGTGAAAATTCCTCACGGTTACTCGGGGAATATAAGCAGATATCTGGACGTAGCGAAGAAGAGGTTCACCGGGATGAAGTCTCACGATTGTCACATGCTCATGACGCAGATACTTCCCGTTGCGATCCGAGGGATAATGGACGAGCACGTCTGCGATTCGCTATTTGGCCTTTGCAACTTCTTTGACATTATCACCAGGAAGTCGATCGGCGTGAGACAGCTCAAGATGCTACAGGATGAGATCGTGGTGATACTATGTGAGCTCGATATTTACTTCCCGCCCACATTCTGTGATATATGCATCCATCTCCTTCTCCATGTCGTTGATGACATCAGGCAGCTCGGCCCGACGTTCCTCCACAACATGATGCCTTTCGAAAGGCAGAACTGTGTCATGAAAGGATACGTTCGCAACAGGGCCCATCCAGACGCAAGCATGGCCAAGGGGTTCCTAACCTACGAGTGCATCTCCTTCTGCCAGAATTATCTAAGCACCGAGGACGACCAGGATCATGTTGGTCTGCCCACCAGGACGCACCTCGGCATGCTCGCTGGAGTCGGTCACCGCAAGGGCTACTGCTCAGTCCATGTCGGCATTGTCAATCGACGCGACGACTTTGAAAGGGCTCACCGGGTCGCGCTACAACACTTAAAATTGGTCGAACCTTTTGTGCAAGAGCACAAAAGCATAATCGAGCAGAATTACATCGATATGGGCCGGCCAAGAAAGATGGGAGACGTAACCAAAGAGCACAACTCCAGCTTCACGCGTTGGTTTAAGCAAAGTCAACTGCTTCAAGCACAGAGCAGAAGGCCTTCTACCGAAGATGAAAAACTCATATACACCTTATCACAGGGCCCCGGGCATAACGTAAGGACCTATCAGGGGTACGACATCAACGGTTACAGATTCTACACCGAGGAAAAGGACAGGAATAGTGAAAACCAAAACTCAGGAGTAACTATACTATCATACGCCGATGACGAGACTAGTGTCAAGGAAAGATTTTTTGGAAGGATCGAGGAGATATGGGAGCTCAATTACTGTGGAGAGACGGTGCCAATGTTCCATGTGAGATGGGCCAAGAAGGTCAAAAAAGAAGGCTGATATTTCACCACCATGGTTATACCGGATGCCAAATCGAAGAACGCATCCGCCAAAAATGAGCCATGGGTACTCGGTAGCCAAGTTGACCAATGCTTCTTCATCACCGACCCGTCGAGGCCTAGCCGTGTTGTCGTGAGGAGGGGCAAGAGGAGCATCATAGGAATGGAAGGAGACGCAAACGAGGAAGACTTGGACAAGAACGATGACCCGAAGATCGAGGAGGAATTCGACAAGCACTTCGATATGCCTACTACCAGTAAAGTAAGAAGGAAGACCTCCCTACCTACTAAAGGTTGTCCGTTCACACGCAGAAATCTCAAGGTGGCCGGCATAAAGTATTCAACCGCCAACAAGAAGGGCAAGAAGATTGTGAAGAAACGCTAAGCTAGCTCGGAACCGGACGGAGAAGACTTTTAAGTATGCACATGTGTGTGTGATCGAGACTTTTTTGTGTATGCACATGTGTGTGTGATCGAGACTTTTAATTTTGTGTGTGTATGCACATGTGTGTGTTAGACAAAAAAGAACAAAAAGATATGCACATGTTAGACAAGAAAGAGCAAAAAGATATGCACATGTTTTATGTATGCACATGTATGCATCTAATAACTAAAATAATTAAAAAAAGGAAATAAATTCTGTGGCGCATCTACTGGTGGGATGCGCCACAGAATTCTCAAATTCTGTGGCGCATCCCACCAGTAGATGCGCCACAGAAGTTTTACACTTAGTAAAACGGGGATCACGCCCTCCACTGAGCCCTCATCCTTTTCTCTCTATCCCCTTCCCCGCGCCGCGAACCCTAGCTAGCTAGCCACCGGCCGGAGCGATATCCCCACCCGCCCCGGTCTCCCTCCCGCTCGCCTCACCTCGCTCGCTCGCCACCAAGAGGAGGTCCGCGCCGCTCTCGCCTCACCTCGCTCTCGATCTGCAGAGGAGGTCCGCGACCACCAGGTGGAGGAGCACCTCGTCAGCGCCACCGCCCTTCACCAGGCCATCTGTCCCCGTCTGCCGGGACTCCTCGCCCCCTGTGGAGGTATAGCTCCTGCCCCCTCTTTCTTCTCCCGTCGTGTCGCCGTCCCTGGCCTCTCCACTCTCCCACTCTCTTCCTCCACTGATGGCTGCTCATCATTATCATGCTCCTGTTCGGCGGCGATGGCTGCTGCATTCTCTGCCTCCGCCGGCTGCCCACGCTCGCCGGCGACGGCTGCCATGTTTGCGTGAGGGGTATTATTCTCAGCCGCGAGTTTTTAGCAAGTTCACCAAAAGTGTTGGCATTGCTAGGCCTTGAATTTTTAACTGTCGCCAACTTAAGCATTGCTTTTTATAGCCGTAATGTGCCTCTGGAACGGACACCCAACATACACAGGGTTATTCTCGTTTCAGCAGAAGATTGTTGTTTTAGCAGTTTCTGACCAATGATTGTTTTTGACACAGCGATATTCATCATTGTAACAGAAAATAACCGTGAATTTGGGAAATTAATTCCATTGATATCTAGAACTCAGGTGCATCGTAGTGCAACACTGAGCTTGTTCCATTACAGTAACACAAGCAGTGCCAAGAGGAATCACAATCAGTAGACAGCTCAGTTTAATCCATCGAACATTCTGACTTAAGTGACACAATCTGTACTAGTTTATGCTGCTTTACTAAAATAACCAGCACCAAAATAAGTAGCTTTACCCAAATAAGCATTGATATTGTAAGGAAAACAAGCAGCTGGTAGCCGTGTCAGGTGTTACCTTTGCCGTCCGAGGCATAATTTCTTGCTGAAGGGGAGCAAGTAGCAGTTCTAGATATGGTATTTTAATGATTGGATTTCCTTGTGCGTTCTTGTGATGGTTTAATATGGTGTTTCTTGCAATGGATTGAAGAACAAAAAATATTAGCGCAAAAATAGTGGATTAGTGAGTACATGATAATGCCAGGATGAAGTAGTCGTCGTAGTACCCAAGTGCCATTGTAGCAATCTGGTAATGCTATGGAAATGCAAAAGGAAGAAAGAGGGATTAGTATGCTCGGACATGCTATGCTGAGGTGAACATAACTAGTCTAGACTAGTTCAAATTTAAAGTATACATGTTCTTGGTCAGCCTGTTCCGATGTAGTAGGCTCTGTAATTAATATCAGATCCCAAGCATGTTTTCAGAATTAGGATTCAGTTAGATTGTACATAGTACTCATGTGCCATTGTGAAAATCTGATAATGCTATGGAAATGCAAAAATAGAAAAGGAGGGGTTAGTCTGACATGATATGCTGAGGTGAACATAGTCTGGACTAGTTAAAATCTAAAGTATACATAAAGAATCACAAGTTTCATTATGTGTAGTTGCGTCCTTGATCTGTTCCGATGCAGTAGGCTCTGTATTTAACATCAGATCCCGAGCATGTTTTCAGAAGTAGGATTCAGTTTAGATTTGTTATTTTGCAATGCTGCAAAAATGGTACTGGGGTTGTACGGGAGTGGTACTTTTAGCAACAGATATATTTTGAGGTTTCTGGTTATTGCTGCAGCGGTTGTCTTGTCTCATGGAGATAATAATGTGTTATATAGTCAAGTTAATGGTGGATGTGCATAGTCGGTCAATTCTGGTATTTGATCTTACGAGTTGCAGGTCCATGTAGGCTGGCCGCCACCAGACAGGACACAGGAACAGTCAACCCGTGGACATGGAGAAAAGCTTGGGGCTGACACATGTTTAGCTATTTGTTCTTATCATTTTTGCGCCAGCTACATATAGCTTTATTTTTGCGCTAATATTTTTTGTTCTTCAATCCATTGCAAGAAACACCAGCATGAAGTACTTAATTCTCAAAAAAAAAAGTAGTAGGAATACTGTGAGCATGTTCTTACTGTGAGCATGTATATTTGAGTAGAATAACACTGTGAGCATGATATTGTGAGAAAATTTGCTTGCTAACATGTTGAATGTGCCAGAAAATGGTCTATCAATTTATATTTCTATGTCTGTGGTAAACATTCTTCATTTGATTTGAGTGTTCTCCTTTGGTCAGGCCACAGATGCATATTTCTATGATGTGCTAAGAGGTTTCTGAAAAATGTTTCACAGATTTGTATTGAAAAACCAAATTCTTATGAGATGCTTATGAGATGCTGTCACAGATTTGTATTGAAAAATGTTTCACAGATTTATATTGCTAAATAAATAGTGGGAGTGCTGGTGTGTGCTGGAGAGTGCTAAATAAACAGTGAGAGTGCTGGTGTATTGAAAAATGTTTCACAGATTTGATTTGCTGGTGTTATATGCTTATGAGATGCTGTCAAGTGTGGATGAATAATATGAGTTGCCCGTTTCTCCCGAAGTGTTGATTCACTTCCGTTTCGGTTGAGAAATGGGCACTCCTAGGTAGAAAAATTAGCAAAATTCATGCCGAAATTTTGAATTTTTCGGTTGCATTATGTACTAACTATTTGCCTCTTTTTAATGAAGTGCAAATAAACATGTCGGGCACTTCTAACCCTAAGAGCCAGGAGGAAGTCGCCAGAGAGGCCAACAAGGAATGGTGGCAGGAATACAATGAGGGAGAGGGCCGGGGGGGCGCCGCCGATCGCGGCGATGAGGAAGAGAGCTGGGGGGCCGCCTCCAAGAGCGGCGATGAGGAAGAGGGCCGGGATGACGCCGCCGAGACCGGTGAAGAGACCACCGACCGCACGGAAGGTGATAGCGGCGGCAACCCTGAGGAGGCCAAGAAGAAGAGGAAGGCGAAGAGGCCAAGGGCGGATCGGAGGCCGCAAGTGCTAGCCAACATCACCGATCCTTTCACGTTGGTCTCCGAAAGTGGCCTACCCTTGGAGCCTTCTAAGGTTGCCAAAGGGTACGCGATGCAACTAGGGTGCATCGTCCATGAAACCGTGTGTTTGATGATATTTTGTCATAGTTTTATTGTTTAAATACATTTAAATCAGAATTCCAAGTATGTGTAAAATATCAGCAAAAGTTTGTCCTGAAATAAAAGAAAGAGGACATCACAAGTGTGTACACCATAGAGACAAATATTTCAATTCAGATACAAGCAACAGCATGGTAGGCATTGAGGAGACGCACACACGCGTGAACTAAGAGTTGTGCATGACTTGAAGATATATAATATCCAGCCATCTAAGGAAAATGATTATGAGTGGAACCCACTATCAAAAGGAGGCAGTATATGCAGTGATCGATCAAAGGATGACTCGGTCCATCTACCAGCACGCACATGTGCATGATTTTGTTCTCTAAGCTGCACGTACATGTGTGTAACCTGTCGTGGGCTGGATTAATTCAAACCATTGGAACGCCTTGGCTGATTAGATAAGCACCATGGGCAGCGATGAAGGCCCCTCCGCCGAGCGCTGCGGAGAGGTAGTTCCGCGACTAGCGGCGTAGCTCCCCCGCAATAGGCAGTCATATTGAGCAGATATAAAACAACCTGAGGAGGGCAGGCGGATAGATCGGATCTTTCCGGCAGCACGCGACGCTGGAGCTTGGTTTTCCATAGAAACCAATCTACCTGACGACACCACGAACACACACCCCTCCATCCCAGGAATGCCCACGCCGCCATGGGGCTATTCCCACAGATCATTCTCCTGGACAGCCCACAGGCGCACAGGTCGATGTCTTAACCCCTGGGCAACAAGAAGTTCAGCCGAACAGGTTCTACGACGAGGAGGATAGGAGGTATTCTTCATATCCAGCGGCACATCTTCTCCATGCTTCTTTCTCCACAGGTCAAAAGATCCCATGGCGTACAGGTTTATGTGTGCCAGATATGATCATCAACCCCGATCACGGCTTTGAGCCTAGCAGGTTAAATGACGGGTGATCGTTGTCATTGAGCACGGCTTTGAGCCAAGCAGGTTAAATGACGGGTGATCGTCGTCATTGATAACGGCTTCGCCAAGCAGATTATCTGACGGGAGATCCTTATCCCCGGTCACGGCTTCGAGCTAGCAGGTTATATGACGGGCGATCTTAATCCCCGATCACGGCTTTATGCCTACAGGTTTTAAGTGTTGCCCTTGATGGCACACACGGCTAACGGGAGATCCTTATCCCCGGTCATGGCTTTGAGCCAGCAGGCTATATGATGGACGATCTTAATCCTCGATTCAGGCTTTATGCCTACAGGTTTTAAGTGTTGCACTTGATGGCATACCAGGCTTCAAGCCAAGCAAGATATGTGACAGGTGATCTTCATCACCGATCACGGCTTTATGCCTACAGATTCTATATGTCGCTCTTGATGGTACACGAGGCTTCGAGCCAAGCAGGGTATGTGATGTGTGATCATCATCCTCAATCACGACTTTATGTCTACAGGTTCTACGTATCGCTCTTGATGGTAGATACAGCTCTGTGCCATACAAGATATGTAACAAATGATCCCCGCTCCGATTTTATGCCTACAGGTCGTTTCATGTGTTGTTCTTGAGGACGTGCTCAACATTGAGTTGATGGTAGAAATCCAAGGTGAAATAAGTTGTGCCGGCGACCAAACAAAGGAAAAGAGTCGCTTGATGGCGGTTTTAGTCACATGGGATCAAACAAGGAAAATATGTCGTTCTGGCTGAAGCACAAGATAACGTAGAAGAATATAAGAGTTTATTCGGTACAGATGCTCAATATAAACGTAGGTGTTTTATTGAAGAAATAAATATATATTTCCTTCAAGGTAGTCGTGATGGCCACATGAGCATAGTGAAAAGCAGATTTCTCAGGTGGCCGGACGTGCATGCAAGGCATAGTATGAGAAAATGAGAAGTCTTGCCACATATCAACATGCACAAGTATTGATTATTCAATTACCATTGATAGATTCATTTACAGGGTTATTTTTAAATTAGCCGGAGGTCGTCATACATTCTAAATTTGAATCTTTTTTCGTGGCTGACGGAATTTATTCACATGTCCTGACTGACGAGGCAGGATTCAGTATGTTCGCGATCGATGAGGCCGAACACTTACTTCAGAGTGGTATGAGGCTTTTGTTCGACGATGCATGACGCTGATAGTTTATGATCTTGGAGATGGCCAATCAGGAGATATGAAAACTTTTTTAGTTGATACAAGTTCATTGTAACATCCCATATATACAATTTGAATAGTGAATTTGGCCTCAGTGCCATCGTGGTTTTTTCCCAATTTGGGTTTCCACGTTAAACAAGTATGTCATGTGTGCTCTACTTCTGTGTTTTCTTTATGCTGTATATTTTATAAGAAGTGCTGAGAGTTTGATGAGGCCAAAATCTTTGGGCTAATGATATTGACCATTTTGGCGATAGTTTAATCGGAGGTATTTTATGGACAATGGTCTATGAATATAATTAACTGGAAAGTCTTTCGAGACTCCAGGATTCATGAACTTACAATCGTCACAGTCAGATATATATTCAGGTGCAATATAAAAAATACATGCAGGATGGAAATCTTTAAATTATCAAATGATAAAAGTACAAGTTTTCTACCTTATTGTGTTTGCAACAATTTTATTTGTATACAATTGTATACTGGCATGCCCGCACTTAAAGCGCCAATGCGGATAAATTTAAATATTTATCTCACTAAAACACTGTGCCGCTCAACACTCAAGACCTCAGAAGCGAGGCCAACGTGGCTTTGGCCGCAACCCTCCTCCAGAAGCTTCACCAACGATACACGTTCCCACAGCCGTTCAATAAAAAGGTGGACTCTTTAGCTCTCACGAAGATGAGCACCGCCTTGAGCATCTAGAAAACCCGGCTGAAGGACAAGATCAAGAAAGGTAAAAGCTGGGAGCAGATAAGCCGCAAAGACCCGTCGCTCTCTAGAGAAGACTTCGAAGCATTCAAGTCGTCCTTAGAGACTGACGAGGCTAAAAAAATGGACCGCCTGGGGGAAGAAAATGCGAGAATTGAACCTAGGGGCTCACCGTTGCGGAAGCGGCGGTTACCGAGGAAAACAGCCCACTTGGGACAAGGAGGATGCCGAGATGATACGTCTGGGGAAAGAAAATCCCTGGCTAAAAATCGCGGATTTACAGACTAGGAACTATGTCCGGTCCCGCTACTACTTAGACTGGGAGACGGGGGAATTTGTTACGGATTACCCCGACGTGAAGAAGTTCGAGAAACTCCTGGTAAGGATAGCCTATATTATTATTGCGCTGATCTTATTAAGCAATGAAGCCAAATGGGCTAACCTTAAGTTCCTTTGTCTGAAGGATGATGGGTTGAAGGCTAGTTCTACGGCTGGCCCGTCGTCCCAGGGGTCGACGGAACCGTGGGACACGCCTTTCAGCAGGGCGACGAATGCATACAAGGAACGGGACCTGGACAAGCCACCGACGTCGGCTGGCCGTGTGTCCGGCTTTGGCACAAGTATGAAGGTATCCGAGTACTACGGATCGGATGCCAAGACGAGAAAGGAGAGGAGGTCAACTAAGGATAAAGCCGAGGTTCAGGAGCTGAAGAAGAAGGTAGAGTCACTAGAGAAGATAGTGGACCCAACCGAGATGAGTAAGTTAGTGGACGAGAAGCTACAGGAGAAGCTCCGGCAGATCATCCCCCCTGGGTTGATGGAGGGGTTAGCTGCTTGGAATGCGGCAGGTCAACAGGGGCCGATATATGTGCCCAGCGTCAGCGGCAGTAACTCAAGTCACCAAGTGTCGCCGCTGGTGACCCCGACGCCGCCGCTCCACCTGGTCGCATCGTCGCCCCCAACCGCGGAAGCTGATAGGGTGGCGGTGCCTGATAATGCACCCGAGAGTGAGCGGCTCGGCGCCAGCACCGACGCCCTTGTATCGACATTAGCAGAGATCAACGTCGTCAAGAAGGTAACTCATTAGTTAGTCCTCCGCGTCATCTTCTTTAACTATATATGCCTTGCGCTGATCTTATCCAACATGCCCCTGACTCAGGACGAACCTTGCATACTCCTGCATGTGGTGGAGCCCGGCGGCAAGTTGATGGATGTTGCTAGCGGCACTGCCATGCCCGGCCGAATTATGCACCACAGAAACATTGCAGAAGATTTGATGAAGGTCAAGTTGGCAATGGTAGTGCCGGAGTACCGCGACATCCTCCCCCCCCATCAACCTCCGGGCGCAGAGGAGGATGACGTTATGGTCCTTGGGATTTGCACCGGTTGGCTTATGACATGGCCGAAGAACCAGATCCGTCTGGGGGGGTCTTCCGAGTGTTAGGCGCAACATCGGCGCCACCTCCCCTATCATCCGGCCCAAGATCGTCCGGCCCCGCGCCGCCACCACCCTAAAGGAACCGGCGGTCGCCGCCGCCACTACCCTGAAGGAACCGGCGGTCGCCGCCGCCACTACACTGAAGGAACCGGCGGTCGCCGCCGCCACCCGAAAGGAACCGGCGATCGCCGCAACCACCACACGCCACCAACAGCTGTTGGGAAAGCTACCACAACGACCATCGACCAAACGCAAGGTACGCCAAGCGGCGGCATCGCAACCGCCACTACCTAACTTCCAGGACATGGCGCCACTTGATGGCAACGATGATGATGATGACATCGATGCCTACATCAACACTGGCGCCTGCAGCCAAGATATGTACATGCCTCGTATGGATGAAGAAGCCTTCCGCACTCACGGCGATCAACTTGGTCGTCCCACTATAGTCACGCAGCGCCTGACCTTCACGGGTTTTTCTCTGCAAGACACTCCTCCGGAGGCTGGCAATCTAGCTCAAGTCAAGCCGGCTACCATTTTCAGCCCTAACACGCTGTATAAGACGATCGTCGGGGAGCCATGCTGTGGAAGATAATGAAACAATGCACAAGCCCAATTGGGGCCGGCTGCTCTCATATATATATACGGATTTACAGATACAACCCTGAAATACACGGGGATCTATATCTATACAATATATATCTCAACACCCCCCCGCAGTCGAAGGGTCGGCACCGACACATAGACTGGAGCGAAACTCAGGAAAAGTCGTGGACGGCAATCCCTTCGTCATGATATCGGCAAACTGCTGAAGGGATTGTTGCTGCTGCTCCCGGAGTCGCTGAAGGGATTGTTGGAGGAGAGGCGGCGGCAGGGGAGAGGAGGAGGGCCGGCGGCGCCTGTAGGAGAGGTGGCGGCAGGGGAGAGGTGGCCGGCGGCGCCTTGGGGGCGGCGGCTAGGGCAGGAGGCGGCTAGGTCAGGAGACCGTAAGGGCCTCTGATACCATGTGGAAGATAATGAAACAATGCACAGGCCCAATTGGGGCCGGCTGCTCTCATATATATAGACGGATTTACAGATACAACCCTGAAATACACGGGGATCTATATCTATACAATATATATCTCAACACATGCGAATCAACCCCAGCACCCCAAGCAACCCCAGCACCCGAAGCTCCACCATCAGCACCACCAGCACCCCAAGCAGCCCCAGCACCCGAAGCACCACCATCATCACCACCAGCACCCCAAGCAACCCCACCATCAGCACCACCAGCACCCGAAGCACCCCCAGCAGGTCAGGTGAAGAAGCCAAGGAAGAGAGGAAATAAGAAGGGCGCATCTTCGAGCCAGACTCTTCCTAAGAAGATGCGGGCTGACGACATGGTACCACGGACACCGGGTGGCTTGGCCCAGCTTCATGAAACTGGTAAACTGATACTGCCTGAGGACCTCGAACACCTCGCAAGTGGACCAATGATCAGTTTGCAGCAAAATATTCAATTTCTAGAGACCCTCCTTCTTAAAGACAAGGATCCAAATTACCCGGTGTTCATGGTCAAGGTGCCAGCAGCAGACCCGAACTTCGTCCAAGCATACCCCGCGGATATCTTCTTCATAGCGTTCGAGGACGTCTTCAATCTATTTCACTGGAAATGGCTCGACTATAACTTGGTTCGCCTATACGCGATCAATCTTCAGATGAAGATCAAGAGAGAGAGACCCCCCAATGTCGCGGTAGCGGATCCCTACTACATGCGCGATAGCCAGCTGGTGGATGGCTCAAGCACACGGACCGCGGCGGTGCGGTACCTCCAGAGCTTCATGCTCATGAACAAAGAGAAGAACACCATTCTTCTGCCTGTCTTTCCTGAGTAAGTACACATTCGCTCACGGCCGTCGTAACTTATGCTTTCTTATATATTTCTTCCATTGCCGATCCTTTCCAACATTCCATTTAAATTGCATGTGTTGAGCAGGGACACATACTGCACACTCGTCGTCCTTTGCCCGAAGTGGTCACTAGCCCAGTATTTTGACTCGTTGAGTACGACGACGAAGAAAGACTACAACAGAATAAGGAGTGTTCTCGATGAGGCTATCCTTTTCTACTCCAAAAATGGAGGCGTCTTCCACGAGAAGGGGAAATTTATCAAGCCGGACACTAAAGAGCACGGGTTCAAGCACGTGATCAACTTCCCTTGCATCAAGCAGCCAGATGACAGCATGAAGGAGGCCTTCTATGTCCTCCATCACCTTAAAGGGTTTGTCGCGGATGCAGAGATGATGCGTCTGCCACCTAGTAAGCGAGACCCCAAAAAATGGCGGGGGAGATCAGCGATGCTGATCTTAGAGAAGACTTCCATCGCATCCAAGTAAAGCTATCGAAAATTATCGTAGAAGATATATGCAACAGATCGGGGCTCTTACACCAACTCAGAGGGTTGTGTAAGAGGGATATAGAAGAACGCCTACATAGGCAGGGTGATGGAAGGACGTGGACGATGAAGGACATGTACAAACCGTTCCCGGAGCCCATGAACAAGACGTCTCGTTGATCGAGAGGCCGGTGTGCCTACCATTACTTTGAATCGATGGACAATGTGTGTACTATGTTGTAAACTAAACTTGCTTAATGTCGTTGTTGGACTTCAATTACTATTGTAGTCGATGTCGTTGAACTTGATTACTTATGTGATACCGATGCTATATGACTTTTAGGTTTATTATTATTTCCTTGCTTTAATTCTTGTGAATATGTATGCATGTGAACCCTCTAATTCTTTCCATTGCATTATATACTAATATGCCTTGTGTCCATAGAGATGACGTGGTACGTCGTGTTCGAGGGGCGGGTTCCAGGAGTCTACGAGGAGTGGGCGGACTGTAAGAAACAGGTGCACAAGTTCAGCGGCAACTGCTACAAAGGCTACCCGACTCAACAAGAGGCGGTTGTCAAGTGGAGGAAGCACCAGTCGAACAAGAGCAAGATGAAGACCTTCGTTGTGCTCTCGCTCTTGCTCACCATCATCGCAGCGGTACTCTATTTCATCCTAGTGTAGGCGGCGGCCGGTGTCACTTCATTTGTATCTTGAGATGATGCACTTAATTTGCATGGATTATGAGTTGTATGGAGATATATATGTATGATGAGTTGTATATGCATGGAGCTATATGAAATCTGTTAATATTCTATATGAAATGAGTTGTATATGGAGATATATAATTGTGCTATATTATATCTGTTAATATTTCTGTGTACTGTATATAATATCTGTATAAAACCTGTATATCTACACCAGACTGAACAAGTTCTGTATAAAACATGTACTATTTCTGTGGCGCACTAAAACTTAATTCAGTGGCGCACCTAATTCTGTGGCGCACCATGGTCTCATGCGCCACAGAATGCCTTATTTTTGTGGCGCATATGAAATGGTGCGCCACAGAATGCCTTATTTCTGTGGCGCATGTACTGGTGCGCCACAGAATTCTTATTTTTGTGGCGAAGATTCTGTGGCGCACCACTCATACGCCACAGAATACTAATACTGGTGCGCCACTAATGAGGTTTTCCCTACGAGTGGGAGTAACCACCTGCAGAAGATTGAAGAAGCGGTGTTGAAGATAGAGACTGCGCTCAAGTCACAGAGCTCGTAGGTTCTCTGGGGCCGTGTCTCTTGCTTCTTCGCTGAGAAGTTCACAAAGGAAAAAAGAGATTGCATCATGTGCTTGTCAAAATTGTAATGGTTCTGTTCTGTGAGAGTGATCCAGTGTCTCTGCGTTTGATGTGTTTTGAGTTCAGATTTGTGTGTGTGGGTTGTGTCCCTCTTCGAATAGTGCCTGCTGGGCGTTAGCCTTTTCGAGATTGTGCATTGTGTCTTAGTTTGTTTGTGAACCTGCTGTGGCTTTCTATATAAGCCAGGCCATTTTGGCTTTTGATCTAAAAAACAGCCCGCTAATGATCAATATAAGTGAGTTTAGGCTCCTGCTAAAAAAAGAGTTTCACTCAGAGAAGGTGATTTAGCCCGCTTTGAGATCTGATGTGTGTTTTAGTAAATGCGTATGTACGATATGTGTGTGTGTGTGTGTGTGTCATTGTTTCCAACGAAAAAACAGGACATTCGATTATAGCTTAAGAGGTAATTCAGATGGTGAAGGGTGGTCGAACGCTACAATCTAAGATCTTTACTGCTACCTCCTTTTACTACAATAAGATATATTAATTTTTTTCATAAATCTATGTACATAGACGTGTTTTATTAGGTAGGTTCACTTATTTTGATCTGTATTTAAAAGGTCTTACATAAGTAGACCGAGAAAGTATAGAAGTTGAACCCATGGTGGTGTTGCACTTCTCTCCATGGTTATCATCAATTATATGGAGAATGCATGATTGGTTGCAGGAAGCAATGTACATCCTGGGACTAAGTACTTTTCATGTAAGGGCTATGATGCCACGAGTGTTTGAACAATGGTTGCAACATAACAAAAGAAAACTTAGTGTAAATTTTGTACTAAGTTAGTATAAAATCATCGATACTTATTTCTAATTGGAGAGAGTATTTAGCGCGATAAGTATTGGTTAGACAAGGAGAGTGGGCAAATGGCTCCTGGGCTACAGTGAGCCCGTTTTTGAGAAAATCGAAAATTGCGTTTAAAAGTTGCAAAAAAATCAGGACCAAAATTCTTGACATAGATAATTATGAGATCTACTAGTGTGCAAAAAATCAAACCGAAACTCATTGTATTTCAGGCTCAGCAAAAATGACAAATGCATGGATCTGAGTATAGTGAACAGTGTATAGTTTCAAAGTTTGAATTTTTGGCAAATTTGTCTTTTTTTTTTGCTGAGGCTAAAATACAAATAGTTTCGAATAGATTTTTTGCACACTAGTAGATATCATAATATTCTACATCAAGATTTTTTGTCCTGATTTTTTAAAACTTTCAAGTGTCGTTTTAGAATTTTTTTTTTAAAAAAACGGCCTCCATGGAGCTTGAGCTCCATTTGAGGTTTCTGTTAGACAAGTTTTCAGAATAGAAAGGCTGGGTTGGAACTTGGAGGCCATTTTTCTTTTTTTGTGGATACTTGGACCAAGATTCACAAGAAGCCACAGAGCAGGCCATATCAACCAATGGGCCAAATAGTATGCCATGATTAAGGCTAAAATGTGCCTGTGACCATAGTGTAGTGGACTTTTATATACACCAAAGCTAAAAGAGTTGGAGCAGAACATTTGTGAACGCAGTGTCAGCCGGCCGACGGCTGATCAGCTCAATAATAGACACATAGTCCGAAATACATAACATGCTACTGTTCAGTTTGGTAAGCCGTAAGCCTGGCTGCCTGAACCCAATGCAATGTACTCCTACAACAACATTTGTGAACCCAGTGTCAGCCGGCCGATCGGAGAACTTGTGGCATGCATGCCCATGCGGCCATGTCCGGCACGTCCAAATTCCAACGTGCGTGCGGCGTTGGACACCAACGCTGCTGGACAGCAGCAGATGAACGAAGTCGCCGCAGCGACAGCCCTAGTACTTGGTGGGATGGATGATAATTTAGAAGGTTGGATTGGATTGGATGCATGATCATCCGCCACGCCCGGGAAAAGGACCGCGATCCGCTGCCCACTATCCGCTGCGCCCCCGCCGCCCCGACATGCCACGCCCCGCGAAACGTGATCGCCCTGGGGCAGACTTCATTTGCTGACCAGTGGCGGAGCGCGCCACGTCCCGGCCCTGGCCTGGTCGCAATCGCCGTCGCCGTCGCCGTCGACCGGTACATGTTCCCATCCCAAGGGCCAGCAAGGTGCACCGGTTGAGTGAGAGTTCATGAGATCTGATCAGATGCCGAGCCACGGTGTGTTCGTATAGGGAGAGTCTGCGCACAACCTAGTCCCTCCTTTGGGGAGGTGGTGTTTTACCTCTCGTGTGGTGCATATATATGAAACCTGTTATAAAAAAGTGTAAGAAAATAAAACTCAAAATGTTAAAAAAAATGAAAGAAAGTTTCCGGTGTACATCTCGAAATTTTATGTTTGCTCACAAGTTTTCAGAGAAAATTATATTTTATACGGTCAGTGTAAAAAGGCAAAATGAATGCCCCGTAAAGCACGGAAAAGTATTCCTTTTTTCCAAAAACTTATGCTCCATGCCTCCAGCCATCTATAAAAGGATCGAAAACTACTAAGTCAGTTCTAGCTGGCTTGCTATATATAAATTTGTGGTGGAGGTTTGCTCTGCCTGCATTTAATTTGAGTTGTTGAATCTCACCTAACAGTAAGTTACACTAAGTTAGAGTTAAGTTATAAATTTTATAACTTACCTGCGCAGTCTACTTTAATAGATAGAGCAACCTAAACCACATATTTAAAGAGAGCAAGCAAGCTCGGGCTCACATCGTCCGCTCTCATAAAAGGATGTCTTAAATTTTTCTAAAGTTGGATGTATGTGAACACTACTTAGTGCATATAGATATTTAAATTTAAACAAATGTAAGACATCCTTTTATGGATGCAGGGACAAACATATATAGAATATCCTGATCTACGTGCACATTTAATATTTAGAATATAATTTTAAATAAAATGGGTTCTTATGCACCAGGGAGCCAAAATACATTTCCCCGCGGGGTCTTTCTTTTCCGACTATTTTGTTGTTTTGTGGAAAGTGGATTTTGCTCCTGGGCTCCTGTGCACCCTTCGTCTTAAAAAAAATTAAAAGCATATTTTAAAATCCCAAAAAATTATGACAACAAATCTGGACATTGTCAATGTGGTAACCTACGAGCATGCAAAATTTCAATACGAAATTCTTTATATTATGGGCTACACAAAAATAACCATTTATGGTAAGATTTCAAGATTTGAAAATATATATAATAGATCTACACGTTTGTCATTTTTATGTAGCCCAAAATACAAAGTATTTGAATATGAATTTTTGCATGTTTGTGTGATAAATAGTTGACTACATCTGAATATTTTTTTCATATTTTTTTAAAACTTGGAAACATAATGTTTTTTTTTAAAGCGGATCACTGGCACCAAATCTCCACTGAGTAACTCCTGCCATGAGAGGCTGAACTCATGGAAGCAGATAACAATGAACCCGTCTCATATACGCCAATTGACACTTGTATGGAGAGAGTTGGGAGGAATGCTAAGTACTTTCTCAATTTCAAATTAAGTGACTTAATTTTATCTAGATTTATATGTATCTAACATTAAATATGTCAAAATAATTGCAAATTTAGAATCAATTAATTTGGAACATAGGGAGTACAATAGTAAATAGACCGAGTTCAATGTAGTAATCGATTGGCCCCTTTGCCTCCTATCATATTGTGGGGACCTCGGATTATCCATCCGGAATACCCGATATGCATACAATTCACGATCCCATGATCAGTGTGTCGTGAATCCACATATCCGAGTTGATAGCAGAATTACATCATCCTTTATAGTACCGAATAATATACTTACAATTGGTCACATGACCAAGCATGATACTGCCACGCAGGGCAAGTCTACACTAAGCAGCGGATACCAAGCAGCGTTGATGACCCACGTCATGCCTACTACCCTACAGGCAACTGACTAGAAGACGTTCCTAGTTCGCATTAGCGTCGTCGTTCCCACCATCATCTTCCTCATAGCCTTCTTCATAGTCTGACCAAGTTAATAGCCAGGAACAAAGCCGTGAGTACATTTGAATTGTACTCGCAAACTATCTAAGAAGAAGTGTTGTCATGTAGTTTGGCTGTAGCAAGGAGAAAGGCTCTAATCTAGTTTATCCTATCTAGTCAATTTCTCGTGTCGATATAGCATGTCTTATGACATTTCTACATCCTTATTAAAGAAAATATTTAGAAAACCTTGTTAGTAAAATCTCTAGGAAAGGGGGAAACTCATTTGGTTTTCCAAGAGAGCGCCGGTGGTCAATCAAACATGACCACCTTCCTTTGTAATACCAGGTCAATCACACATGACCATCTCCATTCCCTTGGCAGTACCCTGCAAGTACTCCGAACCATAACCGTGCCATGGCAGTACCCTCCGAGTACTCCGTCCAGCACCTTTCTCCATTTTTCCAAAAACTTTTTTGTAAAACCAAAACCTGACACAGGTTAAGTATGGCCATTCCAACCGTCCATGACCAAGGACTCGGCTATTCGAATAGATTTACACTCTGCAGAGGTTGTACATTTTATTCACAATCATCCGGGTACTCATCGTATGGGCATCTTCCCCGCATAACACCATATGTCACGACAAGCACCCGGTCAAAGCCTTTCGCTTATCTACCTTAGTACGGGAATCTACCCTATGGAGTATGTACCTTCCCGGCACACCTTGGCAGTCTACCTCCACGTTCAAGCGTAACTCCAGTGCCACGTCAGGAGACCCATAGTGTCTTCTGGCCGGATAAATTCCTTACTGGATCCCGATTTACTATTGCCCTTATACTTGCAGCAATCCGGATTTCGGGGTACCGCGTACCCTTATATAGTTATGAGACTCCCGTACTAAAATAAACAAACTATGAGCTAAGCCCCGTCCCATACCAGGGTAATCGTGGTTGCACGGGAGTAATTGGTTTGGCGAACACTTATACACAATGCCATTTTTCAGAAATCCACCACTCCTTTATCTCCCATGTCCAACTCCATATTTATAAAACCATTTGTAACCATCTCAATGGGGTAGCAACTACTCCAGGGTTTTTGAAAACATTTTTGAAATCTTTCCAGAGAGTATTCCCAATCCTAGAGTTTTTGGCTCCACTACAAGTTTTCCAAAGACTTTGATGCTAACCATCAAGTCTCAAATAAGAGGGGTGTTGAATAGGTCACAAGGGGAGTCATCTCCATGGATGATATCAAGTTGACTTGTGGAGCTAAGTCATCAACTATTGCTATATAGAGAATAATAGCAATATAGAAAACAATGCATAATAAGATAAACAGTAGTAAAAACATGCAAGGTGTAATAGTAGGATTCAGATATGCAACAAGTAGATGGCTTGCCTTGGTTGGCTTGTCCCTGGTCCTCTTTCCTTAAAAGAAGTACTCAATGTGTTCCACTTGCATCTTATGCATTCTTGAGGTAGTCCTCTTCCTCTCCGATGGCGTTCGAATCTAGCATCGCAAAATGAAAGAAAACATTCAATCACCACACAAGCATGCAAAGGAGCAAACATTTAACAAGCCATCTCAAACACACAACCAGAGAGGGAGGGTGAACACATTCTCTCCTATAGGAGTGCAATACAACAATATCAAGTTTCCGATTATTTTCCCTACTTAAAAATAGGGTTTTCACACTAGGACTCAACACGAATAGATAAATATTAAATATAAACAAACAAGGGGTACAGTCCTCAATTTTAGGTACTAGTGACCTGTAAGACACTAAAATGAGTGACTCTTGCTTCAGAACATACTATTCCTATTAATAAGCAATTTCAGAAATACACAAAGCCATTTAAGCACTTTGATCAACAAACAAGCTACAGGAACATACAATAGGCAAACAAGGTACTATAGATATCCCACAACAATACAAACCCAACAAAATTGGATTTGCAATTTTCTGATTAACAGAGAATATACTAAGCATTTTATAGTGAAAATAACTACTGATTCAGAGATAAATCTACCAGAAAATCATACAAGCTCAGAAAAATTTATCCTATGGTTAGTAGCAAGAATTAACAGTACATGATCACCCAAGATTGGTTTCACCCAAAAATACCTCACACAATAAGTTTTATAATTCCCTAAAGTCAGATCTGGTAGTATTTTACAAAAATAGCCATGCCAAGAATAAAATTCTACTTGCAACCAGGCCAATTGCATTAGAAAGATACTATAGAGGGCTTATCTACAAAATCAGATTCAATCAAATTGGGTCTATGGATCCCGAGATATGGAATCATTAGTGTAAAAGACACATTATGTAAGATTAAATGCCAAAAAGAAAATATACTAAAATTTGGCAAACCATTTGTACTGCATGATTGGTAGAAGGTTCTAGAACACTAATAAAATTGGATCTAATAATTTTCACGCATTTACCAATTTATTAGGCAATTAAATCTAGCACCCAGTTTAACAGATCTGAATAATAACAAAAAGGGGTTTTAAAAAATGCTCGTGGGCTCGATCCATACGGATCCGGCCAGCATAGCGCTGGGCCGGCCCATTCCAATCCGCGGGCGCGCGGGAGGCTGGCGGTCAAACGCTCGACGGGTAGGACCCGCCGGTTAGAGGCTGCGGCCGGCCGAAACGGTACCGGACACTGCCGGCCGTCCGATTAAGTAGGCATCGATGGACGAGGCGCGTCTTCTTCCTCCGGCCACGGGAAACACGGTGGACACCCTAGGTCCTGCAGGGTCACGCGAGGGCTCACCTCGGGGCATTACCCGGCCATGGGGAGGCGACGAGGAGAAGCGGTGCTCCATGCCGAGCTCGATGATGGGCGAAAACACCAGATCTAGCCCCGAGATGGAAATATGCACACCGGCTGCGAGAGAGGTGGCTTCGGTGCTCGAGGTGGTTGACTCCTGGGCTATTCTGAGACAGAGGAAGGGCATGGTTAGGTAGATACCAACGAGGGGAGCTCGAGAATGCAGAAAGAAACCACATGGAAGGTTCAGATGGGCGGCATTCTTCCTCGCACGCCTGCAGCACATAATGAGAAGAACAGGTTCTCCTCGAGTGCACAGATCAAGTGCTTGGGTTCTGGTGGTCTGGGAGGGAGAGTGATGAGAGGGGAGCTGAATGAGCCGGTCTATAGGGGCTGGGGTGGTCTACAGCTTTATATACCGTGGGTTAGTGGTGTAGGTCAGTTTTGAGGCATGTGGGGTATAGGGAGGGCCTCTGGTTGGGGGAGAGAGGTGGTGGAGAGGGTCCAGGGGTCCAGTGGGTGTCTTCCTCGAGAAGGATCAGAGGGAGAGAGAGAGAGGCTGCTGCAATAATTTTCAAAGTGCAAGATTTGGCATAGATGTTGCTCTCCTCCTTCCAAACACTAGAGGACAAAAAGAGAGGGGTGATGCTACAGTGCAATTCGACCAGGGGGGTGGTGGTAGTGCTGGAGTGATTAGTGGGATGGTTTGATGGTGTTTCAATTAGTTTTTGAGAAGTAGAGATGGATATGGAGATAGGTGCATGCATGATGCAATATTTGGGTTGTGAGTTAAGTTTGGATTCCTCCAAGAAGGTGCATGTGTAGATAGATCCGAGATGGTAGTGAGATCATGGGGTGTGACCTTGCCATTCCTTGAAATTTAAATTTGTCACCAACATTTGTATTTTGAAAGTTTGCCCAATAAACAATATTGAACAAGATCTTGGAGAATTTTGAAAGTAAGCAAGTAGGGTTTTGGGTCCATGGGATCCTATAGGAATAAGATAGAAGGGTAGGAGATTATAAAATTTATTTGATGAGAAGAAAAGGGCATGAAATAACAAAGTGACCATTCATATGCAATTTGCTAAATAAGAAAGGTGAGATAAAGAAATAGTTATTTTGATGAAGGAAGAGTGATATTGTGCATGAATAATATTTCCAAATGCTAGTAGAGAGGGAATGAATTTATGGAGGAAGTTTATGATGAGTGCTAACAAGTTACCAAGAGGATCAAGGAAAACTAGAAAGTGGAAACAGTTTTTGACTAGGGTTCAAAACCTAGTCACATAAATAGGTGGCATGCTTCAAAATGCACTAACAAGTGCATATATAGTTAGAGTAGATCAAAAGCAAGGGGGATAGGCAAAGAATGGTCTCTGAACAATTTATTTCGATATTTAAAAGTGGGAGCAAAAGTGCATCTGATAATAGTCAAATGGTCAGTGATTTGATTAGGGTCAGAAACAGGATTAGAACAAGTATCAGATGGCCTCAAATGACCAAGTGGTAATGGAGAGAATGGAAGAACACATGCCAAACATGAGTTCTATGAAAGCACAATGTCATGGATAGAATAGAGGGGCTTAATACAAGTGTTGGAAAATTGAATCTGTTAACAGACACGAAGATAGTCTGCACACTAGGTGTTTGACGAAATGTCTGCAAGAGATGATTTTCTAGATTTGAGTGAAACCTTTTTTATGGTTGGATGAAGATGATTCTAATAACACCATGGGTGCTTTCCTTAGGCTAGTTTGGTTAGTACGAAAATCCTCAAAAGGGGGCCCCTAATGCCTTATGGTAAGACATTAGAGTTAGGGTTTTAGGATTGAGAGGAAATCAACTTGTTTTGGTCGATTTACAAACAAGAGTTGATTTTAGCCAAGTGGGGTTTTTAAATAATAGAGAGAGATCTCAAAACATTTATAAATGCTAGGTACTATTCCCATAATTTTCAGAGACCAGAATAATACCAGAGAGGTATTCTTCCCATTTCTCCTATCTTTGTAAAAAGGAAATATAGCTGGGAATTTATTTTTAGAGAAGATATTGAAAAAAACAAAATGAGTGCTCATAAAGAGGGAACCTCATTTCTAATTTTTGATAAACTTGAGTTTTGAAAAAAATACTCCTTCCATAAGGAATAGAGTTGTAGGGTTTTACAAAGAGGGAAACATCAAAATTAGGTTTTATATAGAAAATATATTGAAAGCAATTAATAAGGGCATCCCCACTAACATCTTATAAATTGATGTGTTTTAGGTAGGTTAGACCACAGGCCTACATGTAGATCATAGCTGCACACAAGGAACTCAATCAAAGTCAAATAGGTCACACCAAGTCAACCCATCACACAAAGTCAAACCATTGGGCATAGGAGGGGTTGGTCCACAATCTTATACAACAAGCAACTTAAAAGCAACAATCACATATCATACAAGGAAATCATGCAAGATTCTCCAGTAAATCTGATCAAGCACAAAAAGTTTTTGTTGGCCCTCATTTTTGCATTACCAAACTCTGTTTAAACAGGGTTACAAAAAGTGGGGTGTTACAGCTCTTCCCCCCTTAAACAGAATCTCGTCCCGAGATTCCTAAGTGTAGTAGTAAGGGGTGCTGAGACTAAGTTAGAGTTAGGCCTCAACGGTTGCTCTTCCAACTCACCCGTGATAATCTGAGTTGCATCAAAGACTTGCTTTTGCCGAAGGTGTAGATGGTCTTCGTTTGCTAAAGTTGATGGTTGAAGAGTTGCTGTTGCCGAAAATATCCTGTCGAAACCTCATCGGGACATTTTTAAGGTTAGCGGGGTTAGGTTATCTAGTATGCGCGAAAAGAATCTTCGAGAGTTAGAAGGTTTTCAGCGCGCAAATTGAGGTCTTGAAGAGTCGAGGCTTCTCGGGTAGCTTTTGTTGTCTTAGGGTTGTCGCTTCCTTCATGTATACTAACGGAGTCTTCGATTCTTGGTGTTGCGTCTTGAAGCTTGTTGTTGGCGTAGACCTTTAATCTCGAGCTTGCAGTTCTCTGAGGATAGTAGACAAGAGCATTTAGGCTTTGGTCTTGATAGGCGTGTCAAATCTGTCTACTTAGTCCTCTATGCTTCCTGACTACCTAGGCACGGGTTAGTCCTAATGGAAACCATTCTTCTAGGCCGTCTTGTGTTTGAGCTAAAAAAAATGCTCTAGGTGATGGCGCACCACCAACGCTGTGTCCTCCAGTAGTCAATGATCTGTTCCTTCTGGTCTTCGGGTTGGTGGAGACCATTGAAGATCTTCTTGCTTCCCCTTCTTCTTGTAGCCTTGACGATCTTGAGGTATATTGGGATACCTTGAGTCGACGTCATCTTCCGAAAATCTCCATGTGGATTTCTACCCAAGTCATAAGTCAGCTTTGGTTTCAAATCCATCAAAATTTGAACAAGCGAGCGAGTTAGTTAGAAAAGTATTCACTTCTTCTCATTTCTACCTCTATTGGTATCTCCTAGATGCAGAGTCGACATTGATGGCTTGATTTTTGAGAGTCTTCATCCTTCTATTTGCTTGGTGGAGATGAAACACGTGAGTCTTCGGCTCCAAGTGGTGAAAACATGCTAAACTGCAGAAGTTAGGCTTGGCTTTGATACTACTATGCTCAATGTTAGTCGGCTTGTTAAAAGACTAGCAAGTGTCGAGATGTTAAGAAAGTATCATCAATGTTAGGAAACTCTAGATTTAGGTTAGTCGATCCCGGTTAGTGGAGTCTTTGTCTTCTGGAAGCCTTCCTTAGTCCAAGCGGGTCTGTCTTCTGCTCCCTTGACATTGTAGAGAGGCCTCGACGAAGCTTGGAACACGTAGCAAAATTTGTTGCACCGGATCTTGTGGAGGTGTTGCGAGAAGAGTTATTACCCACCATTATCAAGGTTAAAGTTAGCATCTTAATTTTACTTTATGAATGCTACGCGAGCGGACATAAGTAGATAAGAGCGAAAACACATTTTAGAGAGGTTTCCTATCTCGGGTTTTACACACTAGAGGGTTGTTAGGGCCGAGAGGCCAAAACAAGCACGAGCACAAAGTACCAACACACATTCGAGAAACACACATGACAACTGCAAACACTATCAAGAACACACAAGGCAAACAATAAACAATTGCAGAAATCACACGAGGTACTTCAAGTACCAACGATGCCTAACAACGCGCGATATTTGGGTTTAGTCCTATTCATCCTAGGGTCATGGTTGGCCATAGTTGTTGATGTCTTAATTCTCCTTGACTCTCGCTTCAGCAGAAACTTGATTGAGCTGTTGATGTTGACTTGGGAAGTGCAGTTTTGTAAGTCTTCTTGTATCACATCACATGGTTGCGAGGTCTTCAGAGGGATTGCTGAAGTGTGCCATTGGTGGCATACTCGCCCAACAAACATAATAAATACTAATCAAGCAACTAAGTACTTGGTCCTTGGCGACTGCAAAAGTGCGAGTCCAGCGAGGAACAAGGTCAGCTCCTTGACATAGCCATTTGGAACGAACCAAAGGCAAATTATTTTAACACTTCTCGGGAGAGTATCCACAGGGGCTTCATATAGGGCTAAGTTGGGCGCCATGCTTCATACCCCGGGACTTGAGAGGCTTGAAGAAGTCCGACTAAAACTTTTGCTTCATCTTCAATTGCCAGGCTTCAGGTCTAATTGGGAACAGTTGTCTAATATGTAGAATTTGAAGAGGATGAGACAAGATAGCAAAATCTTTAAAATCCTTAAAAAAATTTAGAGAGGTAAGATTAGAAGTTTTGAAAAGGGTAAGTAAGGAATAAGCCATACTGTTGGCTATCTAAAGAAATAAGTTTGCAATTAGGTTTACCCAAAAAATAGTTTCCTAACTAACGCCCATGCTAACTAAGGTCTCCTATAGTCAGGATGGCTCTGATACCAACTCTGTAGGGACCCCTGATTACCCATCTGGAATACCCGATATGCATACAATTCACGATCCCATGATTAGTGTGTCGTGAATCCACATATCCGAGTTGATAACAGAATTACATCATCCTTTATAGTACCGAATAATATACTTACAATTGGTCACATGACCAAGCATGATACTGCCATGCAGGGCAAGTCTACACTAAGCAGCGGATACCAAGCAGCGTTGATGACCCACGTCATGCCTACTACCCTACAGGCAACTGACTGGGAGACGTTCCTAGTTCGCATTAGCGTCGTCGTTCCCACCATCATCTTCCTCATAGCCTTCTTCATAGTCTGACCAAGTTAATAGCCAGGGACAAAGCTGTGAGTACATTTGAGTTGTACTCGCAAACCATATAAGAAGAAGTGTTGTCATGCAGTTTGGCTGTAGCAAGGAGAAAGGCTCTAATCTAGTTTATCCTATCTAGTCAATTTCTCGTGTCGATATAGCATGTCTTATGACATTTCTATATCCTTATTAAAGAAAACATTTAGAAAACCTTGTTAGTAAAATCTCTAGGAAAGGGGGAAACTCATTTGGTTTTCTAAGAGAGCGCCGGTGGTCAATCAAACATGACCACCTTCCTTCGTAAGACCAGGTCAATCACACATGACCATCACCATTCCCTTGGTAGTACCATGCAAGTACTCCGAACCATAACCGTGCCACGGCAGTACCCTCCGAGTACTCCGTCCGGCACCTTTCTCCATTTTCCCGAAAATATTTTTGTAAAACCAAAACTTGACACAGGTTAAGTATGGCCATTCCAACCGTCCATGACTGAGGACTCGGCTGTTCGAATAGATTTACACTCTGCAGAGGTTGTACACTTTACCCACAATCATCCGGGTACTCATCGTGTGGGCATCTTCCCCGCATAACACCATATGCCACGACAAGCACCCGATCAAAGCCTTTCGCTTATCTACCTTAGTACGGGAATCTACCCTATGGAGTATGTACCTCCCCGGCACACCCTGGCAGTCTACCTCCACGTTCGAGCGTAACTCCAGTGCCACGTCAGGAGACCCATAGTGTCTTCGGCCAGATAAATCCCTTACTGGATCCCGATTTACTATTGCCCTTATACTTGCAGCAATCCGGATTCCGGGGTATCGCGTACCCTTATATAGTTATGAGACTCCCATACTAAAATAAACAAACTACGAGCTAAGCCCTGTCTCATACTAGGGTAATCGTGGTTGCACGGGAGTAATTGGTTTGGCGAACACTTATACATAAAGCCATTTTTCAGAAATCCACCACTCCTTTATCTCCCATGTCCAACTCCATATTTATAAAACCATTTGTAACCATCTCAATGGGGTAGCAACTACTCCAGGTCTCAAATAAGAGGGGTGTTGAATAGGTCACAAGGGGAGTCATCTCCATGGATGATATCAAGTTGACTTGTGGAGCTAAGTCATCCACTATTGCTATATAGAGAATAATAGCAATATAGAAAACAATGCATAATAAGGTAAACTGTAGTAAAAACATGCAAGGTGTAATAGTAGGATTCAGATATGCAACAAGTAGATGGCTTGCCTTGGTTGGCTTGTCCCTGGTCCTCTTTCCTTAAAAGAAGTACTCAATGTGTTCCACTTGCATCTTACGCATTCTTGAGGTAGTCCTCTTCCTCTCCGATGGCGTTCGAATCTAGCGTCGCAAAATGAAAGAAAACATTCAATCACCACACAAGCATGCAAAGGAGCAAACATTTAACAAGCCATCTCAAACACACAACCAGAGAGGGAGGGTGAAAACATTCTCTCGTATAGGAGTGCAATACAACAATATCAAGTTTCCGATTATTTTCCCTACTTAAAAATAGGGTTTTCACACTAGGACTCAACACTAATAGATAAATATTAAATATAAACAAACAAGGGGTACACTCCTCAATTTCAGGTACTAGTGACCTGTAAGACACTAAAATGAGTGACTCTTGCTTCAGAACATACTATTCCTATTAATAAGCAATTTCAGAAATACACAAAGCCATTTAATCACTTTGATCAACAAACAAGCTACAGGAACATACAATAGGCAAACAAGGTAGTACAAATATCCCACAACAATACAAACCCAACAAAATTGGATTTGCAATTTTCTGATTAACAGAGAATATACTAAGCATTTTATAGTGAAAATAACTACCGATTCAGAGATAAATCTACCAGAAAATCATACAAGCTCAGAAAAATTTATCCTATGGTCAGTAGCAAGAAATAACAGTACATGATCACCCAAGATTGGTTTCACCCAAAAATACCTCACACAATATGTTTTATAATTCCCTAAAGTCAGATATGGTAGTATTTTACAAAAATAGCCATGCCAAGAATAAAATTCTACTTGCAACTAGGCCAATTGCATTAGAAAGGTACTATAGAGGGCTTATCTACAAAATTGGATTCAATCCAATTGGGTCTCTGGATCCCAAGATATGGAATTATTAGTGTAAAAGACACATTATGTAAGATTAAATGCCAAAAAAAATATACTAAAATTTGGCAAACCATTTGTACTGCATGATTGGTAGAAGGTTCTAGAACACTAAAAAAATTGGATCTAATAATTTTCACACATTTACCAATTTATTAGGCAATTAAATCTAGCACCCAGTTTAACAGATCTGAATAATAACAAAAGGGGGTCTTAAAAAAATTGCTCGCGGGCTCGATCCATACGGATCTGGCCGGCATAGCACTGGGCCGGCCCATTCCAATCCGCGGGCGCGCGGGAGGCTGGCGGTCAAACGCCCGACGGGTAGGACCCACCGGTCAGAGGTTGCGGCCGGCCGAAACGGTACCGGACACTGTCGGTCGTCCGATTAAGTAGGCATCGACGGACAAGGCGCGTCTTCTTCCTCCGGCCACGGGAAACACGGCGGAAACCCTAGGTCCTGCAGGGTCGCGCGAGGGCTCACCTCGGGGCATTACCCGGCCATGGGGAGGCGACGAGGAGAAGCGGTGCTCCATGCCGAGCTCGATGATGGGCGGAAACACCGGATCTGGCCCCGAGATGGAAATCTGCACACCGGCTGCGAGAGAGGTGGCTTCGGTGCTCGAGGTGGTTGACTCCTGGGCTATTCTGAGACAGAGGAAGGGCATGGTTAGGTAGATACCAACGAGGGGAGCTCGAGAATGCAGAAAGAAACCACAGGGAAGGTTCAGATGGGCGGCATTCTTCCTCGCACGCCTGCAGCACATAATGAGAAGAACAGGTTCTCCTCGAGTGCACAGATCAAGTGCTTGGGTTCTGGTGGTCTGGGAGGGAGAGTGATGAGAGGGTTGCTGAATGAGCCGGTCTAGAGGGGCTGGGGTGGTCTGCAGCTTTATATACCGTGGGGTAGTGGTGTAGGTCGGTTTTGAGGCATGTGGGGTATAGGGAGGGCCTTTGGTTGGGGGAGAGAGGCGGTGGAGAGGGTCCAGGGGTCCAGGGGGGTGTCTTCCTCGAGAAGGATCAGAGGGAGAGAGAGAGGCTGCTGCAATAATTTTCAAAGTGCAAGATTTGGCATAGATGTTGCTCTCCTCCTTCCAAACACTAGAGGACAAAAAGAGAGGGGTGATGCTACAGTGCAATTCGACCGGGGGGAGGGGGTGGTGGTAGTGCTGGAGTGATTAGTGGGATGGTTTGATGGTGTTTCAATTAGTTTTTGAGAAGTAGAGATGGATATGGAGATAGGTGCATGCATGATGCAATATTTGGGTTGTGAGTTAAGTTTGGATTCCTCCAAGAAGGTGAATGTGTGGATAGATCTGAGATGGTAGTGAGATCATGGGGTGTGACCTTGCCATTCCTTGAAATTTAAATTTGTCACCAACATTTGTATTTTGAAAGTTTGCCCAATAAACAATATTGAACAAGATCTTGGAGAATTTTGAAAGTACGCAAGTAGGGTTTTGGGTCCATGGGATCCTATAGGAATAAGATAGCAGGGTAGGAGATTATAAAATTTATTTGATGAGAAGAAAAGGGCATGAAATAACAAAGTGACCATTCATATGCAATTTGCTAAATAAGAAAGGTGAGATAAAGAAATAGTTATTTTGATGAAGGAAGAGTGATATTGTGCATGAATAACATTTCCAAATGCTAGTAGAGAGGGAATGAATTTATGGAGGAAGTTTATGATGAGTGCTGACAAGTTACCAAGAGGATCAAGGAAAACTAGAAAGTGGAAACAATTTTTGACTAGGGTTCAAAACCTAGTCACATAAATAGGTGGCATGCTTCAAAATGCACTAACAAGTACATATATAGTTAGAGTAGATCAAAAGCAAGAGGGATAGGCAAAGAATAGTCTCTGAACAATTTATTTCGAAATTTAAAAGTGGGAGCAAAAGTGCATCTGATAATAGTCAAATGGTCAGTGATTTGATTAGGGTCAGAAACAGGATTAGAACAAGTATCAGATGGCCTCAAATGACCAAGTGGTAATGGAGAGAATGGAAGAACACATGCCAAACATGAGTTCTATGAAAGCACAATGTCATGGATAGAATAGAGGGGCTTAATACAAGTGTTGGAAAATTGAATCTGTTAACAGACATGAAGATAGTCTGCACACTAGGTGTTTGACGAAATGTCTGCAAGAGATGATTTTCTAGATTTGAGTGAAACCTTTTTATGGTTGGATGAAGATGATTCTAATAACACCATGGGTGCTTTCCTTAGGCTAGTTTGGTTAGTACTAAAATCCTCAAAAGGGGGGCCCCTAATGCCTTATGGTAAGATATTAGAGTTAGGGTTTTAGGATTGAGAGGAAATCAACTTGTTTTGGTCGATTTACAAACAAGAGTTGATTTTAGCCAAGTGGGGTTTTTGAATAATAGAGAGAGATCTCAAAACATTTATAAACGCTAGATACTATTCCCATAATTTTCAGAGACCAGAATAATACCAGAGAGGTATTCTTCTCATTTCTCCTATCTTTGTAAAAAGGAAATATAGCTGGGAATTTATTTTTAGAGAAGATATTGAAAAAAACGAAATGAGTGCTCATAAAGAGGGAACCTCATTTCTAATTTTTGATAAACTTGAGTTTTGAAAAAAAATACTCCTTCCATAAGGAATAGAGTTGTAGGGTTTTACAAAGAGGGAAACATCAAAATTAGGTTTTATATAGAAAATATATTGAAAGCAATTAATAAGGGCATCCCCACTAACATCTTATAAATTGATGTGTTTTAGGTAGGTTAGACCACAGGCCTACCTGTAGATCATAGCTGCACACAAGGAACTCAATCAAAGTCAAATAGGTCACACCAAGTCAACCCATCACACAAAGTCAAACCATTGGACATAGGAGGGGTTGGTCCACAATCTTATACAACAAGCAACTTAAAAGCAACAATGACATATCATATAAGGAAATCATGCAAGATTCTCCAGTAAATCTGATCAAGCAAAAAAAGTTTTTGTTGGCCCTCATTTTTTGCATTACCAAACTATGTTCAAACAGGGTTACAAAAAGTGGGGTGTTACACATATTTTCTCTGATTTAAAATAAATGACTTGGTTTTATCTAGATACGGACATATTTGGACGCATTTCAATATCCGTATGTAGAGAAAATTGAGTGAGGAGTCTTATGAAACACTCACAAAACAGGGGACGATGCATGCTTGCATGTTTCCCCTGGATCCACGCAACAACGTTTGCATCGACGGTATATTATGAGCTCCCGGGTCCTCCATGACCTCGCACCATTTTCTTCCCAGATCCGACCGTGCTGGTGTGCCCCAGTGTTTGCAATTATTTCTGACAAAAGCATCGCTCTTTCTGGTTTAGATCGATCCCCATGGAGCCCATGACCATGAGCCTCCTACGGTCCTACCTCAACGATCGATCTCCAGCGGCAGAGTATGATTTACAGCACCACATGTCTGCTGCCGGTCTCAGCCTGATTGAGCCGAACGCAAATTATCCAAGACTATATTCAGACTACATACGATCGCACTGTCGATAGATCCAACTAGAAAATGCCAGATCAGGTCAATATCGCCCCCTCTGCGAGCTAGTAGATGACAACGCTAGCTATGACTTCGAGCATCGAGCAACGGACCAGGGAGAATCCAAACAGAAAGGAATAATCTGCGCTGCCGCTGAATATGTAAGAAGCAGCGATCTGATTAATGCAGACGTGCATATTATAAGGGGCAGCGATCTAACTAAGCGGAGCACAAGAACAGTAAAGTATTTAAGAAAGAATAATCAAGCGTATGAATCAACTACTATAATAAAAGAAGAGTTGGTACTTTCTAAATATCATGCAGTCCACTACTCAGTTCATCAGGTTGACCCTAAAGTTAGCTGCCAGGATGCTAACTGATCGAGTAGTACCTCATTTACTGTAATGGAATTGAAAAACAGGGTCACTCCATCATAGATTGTATTGCATCAAAATAACATGAATGGTCCATGACAAGCAGGCAAGTACGGATCGATTGAATATCATTCGGTTTGGAGCACCCTCTTGCCTTTCTGCTCGATCAGGGCTCCCAAGTACCAGCACGGCACAGCACAGCAGGCACCAGCTATTTTGGCTGTCATGGGTACTAGTACTGCTCAAAACCCTCAGCTATTTCATAACAGGAGTTGTTGTGACAGTGCAGGGATGGTGTTGCAACAAGTAGTCTAACAGCTTCAATTATTTTGTATAGTACGTCTACCAGGTAGTAGTAGCATTGTATATATGGACTGATTTTCTTTGTTTTTCGTAAGTACTTGGCCACTCCTGTTCATGGAGAGCATTACTAGATTCTAATTAACTGTGTTAATGATGAATCAATGAAAGAGCTTGTTATGACTTCAAGAGAGTTCAAACCATATAGAGTACCTCCCTATGCATAGCAAGAAATCATTCACGGGAGCAATAACCCCTATATGATCTTGACGTGAACAGGCAGAATGAAAGGGGGAAAGCATGATCATTAAGGGTCTCATTAAAGAGATGTAAGACGAAAGGGATGCACCGTTGCTGTCTTCAACAGAATATCTCTTTCCTCATAGGTCATAGGAAATAAAGCCAGGTGGATTGGATATGGTGGTGTGATCGAGTTGTACCAGCTACCAACTGCAGGCTAGATCTATGTAGAATGTGACCACAATATATATACACCAGCAAATATGTAGGCTTGTCCACTAGCTTCTGTAGCTCAGACTGGATTTGCAATCCAAGCAAAGGCACTAGCAGCCCCTACCGTCTTTTCGTGCACCGAAATCTTTCCCAACTTGTTTCCGTACACGATTAGGTGGCTGATTATCACGTCTGCAAAGGGCTAGCCTCTGATTTATCTGTGTTCGCAGAACTGAATTCAGTAGCCATCGTTTTGAAAGGAACAGAGAGATGAACAGTAAATAATATCTCCTTGCTTGTGAACTCCCGCACGAAATAAGACCGATGGAAGCATGGCACCAACTATAGGTAGCTAGAATATTCTTTGGGAGGTGTACTACCTATGCACTATATTTCCTGATGTAACATCGATGGTGACACGATTGCCAAACCATGCTGTTTGTCTCTGCACTAACAAGGTCGATCGATGAACAAATATCCAGAGAATGATCACATGCTGCTGTGACCATGATAATGAATCTGTTAGGACTATAGTATAATGTAAGAGAAGGCGACCTCTTCGACCATGGCGTGAAGGGGCGAACCGGCGGCACCTCCGGCCTGATCTCCTCCCTCCGGCAACCTCTCCAGTCGCCGCGACAAGATCCGGCCAGCCCTCGGCGTCCTCTTTCCACCCCTCCCCGCGGTATGTAGGGGCGTGGTTTGTTGACGCCGCGACGACCCTGCTGCTCCCGGAGCTTCCGCTGTCGTCTCTATGGCTGCCGAGCTCCCGCAACCCTCCATGCCTGCAGGTCAAGCTCTGGGCTCGCCGTCGTCGCCATCCCCGCGCCCTGCTACGTCCGAGCCTGAGGAGGCTGTCCCCGGGTCTCCGACCGCGCTGCGCGCTGCCGGCCGAGATCCGGCGCTCCTGGCCCCGCTCGCTCCGGGCCGCCCCGTCAAAGTGCTGGAGGCCTCCCCTGCGCCCGCGGCTGCGGTGCTTCCCACCGTCTCTCGCCGACGGCGGCCTCCCCCCGCTGGCAGGTTTCGGAAGGAGAACGGAGGTGTCTTCGTCTCGCGCACAGCCCTCCGCAAGACCACACCGGCGGCCATTCCGGTCCAGATGCCCTCCTCAAGCTCCGCCGTTTGCTCGCCTGGTGAAGCTCCGCCTTCGCGAGAGCCAGCTGGGCCCTCGCGCGTCCGCAGTGGCGCTGACCCTGCTCATCTCCGCGCTCCGCCGCAGGCTGCGGCCGATGTTGTCTCTGTGCAGTCCGACAACGGCGACAGTGAAGATGAGCTGGCTCCGCTGACGCCTAAAACAGCCATGGCTGCTTCACCCGCAGCTTCTTGCTTTCCTGACGGACAACTGCATGACGCTGCTGTGATCGTTGAGGGGCTCGGGTTTCTGTCGCTGCTGCCGGATGCCACGAGAGGCCCTGTCTCCAAGGTGCCCCTTTGTTCTGGTGCAGTGTTGCCGGTTTCGAGTCGGCTTTGGGTTGCTTCGTTGAGCTCCGATGAGGACGACGACGATGAGGTGTTGGCTCCACAGACACCATCGGCCTCCGCCAAAGATGTTGTCTCTGCCTCGGTCCTTGACACCGTTGATGTGTGCCGTGATGGGGAGGTGCTGAAGCCTTGTGACGGTCTCTTTGTTGCTGTTGCCGCTCTAGGAGATGAAGAAGGTTGGATGCAGGTGGGTCAAGGCGGCCATCGTGACCGTGGGCCATCGGCTTTGCATCGGAAGGAAGGTCTCGAGCGTAGTCTCGCTTTCAAGCGTTGGGCTCGAGGAAGGTGCTTTCGGTGCCTCGAGCGTGGACACCAGGTCAGGACGTGCCGTGGGCCCTACAGATGCATCCGCTGCCGTCGTCCTGGTCATCGGGAGCGTTTCTGCCGTGCGAGCTTTCCTGCAGCTCGTTCTCGCTCTCCGGATGCCCGTGCTCGTCCGCCGGATGCTTGCTCTCCTTGTCAGCAGAGCCGCTCTCTGTCCGCTCAGCCTCGTCATCCCACGTCGTCTCGGAGTTGGGCTGACGTCGTGCGCCACTCCTCTTCGCCTGCAGCGGTGCCACAAGGACCCTCTCCTAGGTGCTGCGAGGAGTCCAATGTCAACGGCAATTTGGACTCTCTCTTTCAGTCTCAGGTTGCATTGGTGCGCATGGAGCTCCTTCACTTGGTCGATGACAAGGGTATAGCTAATAGAGCCCGTTAGTTGAGTACCCCTGAGGCCCGTTGTGCTAGGCCCAATTGTAATGATAGTCGAATACGAGTTATTACCGTATGTCGATAATTGTAATCTGTATCGGACCCTACCCGATCCTCGAGACCTGGCCACCTATATATAGGGGCCAGGAGGGGACGGTGTAGGGCAGATTGAAAGCAAGCCAGGTTGAACACCCAAGTTTCCTTTCGATACACACCTATTTCGACTAACTTTACCTTCGAGTTCATCTGACGCCCTATCTCCCCGATCCTAAGTCCTTCATCTAGGACATTTGTCGAGTTAACCCCTCGTCAATTGGCGCCGACCGTGGGGACTCTGGGCGTTGGGATCATGAATTCGACGGCTTTTTCGCTTCTAGCCAACAGCAGATCAGAACTCGACGAAAATCAAGAGATGGAGTTGACAATTGGAAGTTTGAGCATCCTCATCGGGCCATTGGGTTCATCCCGCCTTTCGGATTCGACGAAACCAGATCTGTCGGCAGGCAAGCCTGAAACAGAGGAAACATTGGAGTCATCAGAAGGCTCTTCCAGTGAGGTAAACTCGCCGGTCAGCTTAGAAAAAGCATCAATCGCAGAAGGCGACGAAATTCAGGAAAATTTCGACCCAGAAGAAAAAGCGTGTCAGACGCACAGCAACGCAAAGGATTTCGCCGTAGGAAGCAGCGGCGTCTCCAAGGTACATCAGTTATGCGTCATCATCACTGAAGCAGAAGAAGGAGACAACAGCGAAGGAAGTAAAAAGGTCGACAGGCAAGTCGACAAAGTGAAAGATCACAACAAAAAGGAAAAAGAGAAAATCCATGTCTCGGCTGGTGAATGGAGAATGATCAAATCAGCCATTAATCATGGTACAGAAGTACCCGAAGGATCGAGAAGAGAAGTTCTAATGGGATATCAGTATGCATTATACCAACACAAGAAGAAACTAAGGGAGGAAAGAGACATGATGTTTCAAGACAACAACAGTATATCAAGGGAGGAATACTGGGAAGACTATAGTGAAGATTCAGAATATAGCAGAGAGAGGCGCGGAGATCCAAAACATAACAGGGGGGCGACAGCACGCGACAGAGAAGAAGGGTACTCAAGGAGCCCCACCCCACAGCTAGAAGAGGAGGAAGATGACCTGATACCAAAAACGCCAGAGGCGGCATTGGCAGCAGCACAAGCTTATTTACTAGCCACAAGACCGAAGCATGGAGACCCGCGCGAAGATATGCACCGAGCCGCGATACGAAGCCTCGGAATAGTAGAAGGTAAGATCAGGGAACAAGGCCCAGAGATAAAGTCGACAAGTCACAAGGAGAAGTTCAGATACAATCGCGCAGACTACGACTACGGCGAGTCATCAGAAGAGGAAAAGCAGCAGAAAAAGAAAGAAGATGCAAGAAGTATAATAGCACAAGCTCGAATAAATAAATCGCGACATGCTTGGAGGGAAGAGAATTATGAAGACGACGATAAAGATATGGGTGCGTTATGCTTTACCCGCAGGGTTCGCAAAACGCGGGTACCCAAAGGATTTAAACTACCACACGACCAGAATAAATACGACGGGTCACAGGAACCCACCTTATGGTTATCAGATTATCTACAGGCAGTGCAGATACTAGGGGGAACAAAGGCGACTGCAATGCAAAGTTTGCAGCTGCACCTCACCGGCGCCGCCCGGTCCTGGTTGAACACCCTACCCGACGAATCCATTGGAAGCTGGGGGGAACTCGAAAGTCAATTCACAAGAAATTTTCGTTCCACCTACAAACGCCCAGCATCACTAGAAGAAGTTAAAGCATGTGTGCAGAAGAAAGGCGAAACGCTACGTTCTTATATACAACGCTGGAGTACAATCAAAAATTCAGCAGAGGACGTCTCTGACGAACGAGCAATAGACGCCCTTTCGGAAGGGCTTCGTCGCTCAGATCTGGTGGAAGAAATAGGAAGAACAAGACCTACGACGGTAGCTGAGCTAATGGAACAAGCCAACAAATTCGCTGATGGAGAGGACGCGTATAACAATAAAAGAGGACGTTCGCCAGAAGTCGACAGAATAAGTCGACAAAGGAGACGACACCGCAGCGGGGGTAACCAAGGAAGGCGAAATCAGGTAGCTGCGGGTTATACGCTAGAAGAAGAGGAAGGGTATGAAAGTAGGAGATTTCAGGCGAAAGGAGAAGAGAAACCAAGATACTCGGGTCCTTCGGCCGAGGATATGCTATACGGACCTTGTCGAATCCACTACGCGTATCTCGACGGGAAAAGGGTCTCAAATCACCAGATGAAGGATTGCAGAACATTCCTAAGGTTGCAAGGCGCCATGGGCTCAAGCCAAGAAGGAAGGCAAGGAGAAAGACGTAGAAGTCAAGGATATCAAATGCAAAGACTAGCAAAGCACCTAGAGTCAAAAGTGTACATATCAGCCATGATTCAACCGGTGCCCAAGTCAAAGAAAGAGCGAAAGAGCATATCTAGGCAAGTAAACCTAGCAATATCATCGCCGCCAGCTACCACAGAGTACCTACGGTGGTCAGAGCAACCAGTCAAGTTCAGTAGAGCGGACCACCCAAAGAAAGTTCCTAGGCCGGGACACTCGCCTATGGTTCTAAAAGCGCAAATAGGAGGGTACGACATCGGAAGAGTGTTCATGGATGCAGGGAGCGGCATAAACTTAATATATGCTAGAACACTAAAGGCAATGTGCATCTCACTGGCGAGTCTGAAGCCAACAGATTGCTCTTTCCACGGAATAGTACCAGGAGCAGCAAACTACCCTTTGGGAAGGATAGAACTCGATGTCTGCTTCGGCAGCAGCGAAAATTATAGAAGAGAGAAGCTGGAGTTCGAAGTCATGGACTGGCCATCACAATATCATGCAATCCTGGGGCGCCCAGCATTTGCAAAATTCATGGCAGTACCACACTACGCGTATCTCACATTAAAAATTCCAGGGCCCAAAGGAACAATTACGGTACAAGGGAGCTTTGAAGTAGCCAACACATGCGACAGAGAATTCAACAGGATGGCGCAAACTTTCGGCATGACAGCAGAATATGAGAGGTTGAAAGGAGAAACGGATCATAATGTGCTACCCGACGTTGGACGATCCCTACCAGATAAGGCTTTCGACACAACGCAGGACTCGAAGAAAATTCAGGTCCACCCTACGGATCCAAACAAGACAACATCAATTGCGGTGAACTTAGATCCCGCATAGGAAGGCGCGCTCGTCGCGTGAGCGCTGGGAAATCTTCGCCTGGTGTCCATCGGACATGCCAGGGGTTCCCAGGGAACTCGTCGAGCACGCACTAAATGTAGATCCCAAGGCAAAACCAGTCAAGCAACCATTGAGGCGATTTGATGAACCTAAAAGGAAGGCGATAGCGTCAGAATTGCACAGGTTAGAAAATGCCGGATTTATCAGAGAAATCAAAACTTTGAGTTGGGTATCAAACCCAGTCATAGTACCCAAGAAGAATACAGACGTGCAAAGAGTGTGTGTCGACTATACATCTCTCAATAAGCACTGTCCAAAGGATCCCTTCCCCCTACCCCGCATCGATCAGATAATCGATTCCACGGCGGGATGTGCAAGGATTTTATTTTTGGACGCATATTCTGGTTACAATCAGATCAAATTGAAGAAAGAGGACGAAGAAAAAACGGCCTTCATCACACCATACGGAGTATTTTGCTACCAGGTAATGCCGTTCGGCCTAAAAAATGCAGGAGCAACTTATCAACGGATGATGCAAAATTGCCTCGGAAGCCAAATAGGACGCAATATCCAAGTCTACATCGATGATGTAGTCATCACAACAAGAGAAGAGAAATCTTTAATCAGCGATTTGGCAGAAACTTTCGACAACCTGAACAAGTACAAGCTTAAGCTGAACCCGACAAAGTGTTCCTTCGGAGTCTCAGCAGGGCAACTTTTGGGGTTCTTGGTATCAGCACGAGGAATAGAGGCAAATCCAGAGAAGATTCAAGCAATTCTAACAATAGGGAAACCCACGAAACTCCACGACGTACAGAAATTGGCAGGACGCGTCGCGGCATTAAGTCGCTTCGTTGCTCGACTAGGGAAGAAGGCGCTTCCTTTTTATGCACTTATAAAGAAGTCAGACGATAAATTTGAGTGGACAGAAGAAGCAGACGCAACGTTTGCTCAATTGAAAAAAGTGCTTTCCACGCCACCAGTGCTGGTCGCACCAAAAGAGAAAGAGTCGCTGCTGTTGTACATCGCCGCAACCCATCAGGTGGTGAGTACAACTCTAGTAGTCGAAAGAAGCGAAGAAGGAAAAGCTCATGGTGACGAGGTTTATCCCCGGCAATGCCCATGTCGAAGGGCTTTCGATCTAGGAAGCGAATTGAGGACCTGGCGAACTCGACGGCGATCAGACGAAAGCAGAAGGACACGAGGATTTACCCAGGTTCAGCCCCCTCGAAAGGTAAAAGGCCTACGTCCTGCTTGTCTGACTTTTGTATTGAGGTGGTGACAGTGATGATGGTGTTACAATGGCGGCGTAGATTGGATCTAGCCGAAAGTAGAGAACTCGAACGTGTCGAGCGCTCCGGCGTGAGGTGGGTGGAAGCGAGTCTAGGGTTTCGAGACCTTCCTCCCAGCCTTTTATAAGTCAAGACTAGGTCTCAGGAGTGTCTCTCAAGCCAAGTACAGATCGGATCAACCGAGGCCTAGTCTAACTTGGACTCCTCGAAATCTTGCTTGTGCACCAAGTATTGCTCCTAGGCCGCGTCAGGCCATAGCCTTGATAGGCCTCGAAAGCCTTTCCTGAGACCCTCTACCTGGGCCGAAAACCAGGTAGGCGAATGTCGGGGGCCCATCTGCCATTCCTTCGTCAGTAGCCCCCGAGTGCCTGGGATAGCCGAAGACTATGGCAGGGACTCCTCCCGAAAGTCTCCTTAGCCACACCCGATATGAGCACTTAGCCTGTAAAACTGTGAATGCATAGAAATCATTCGAGTAGTATGCTTGTTTGGTACAAAATTTTCGAGTTACTCTCATCTAGAGCCTCAAAAGTGCTAAGTTGGGTTTGCAGAGGGATGCGCATAACCGGCCTGAGACTCACGCCGGGTCTCAGTTAATTGCATTGCTGCAAAGACATACGGTTAGCTTACTCAGATTCGAGTCCCCCGACTCGAACCCGCGTGGGCTGGCGCTACCCCGACCCGAGCCGCGTCGGACTTACCAGGTCGGAGCCCAGTTCATTGTGAGGCACCCGATGCGTCCATCGGTGCAAACTTCATACCGCAGGTATGGAAAATTTCCGGCAGAGCGCGTTTGATACGAATACCGGGCCATCCGGTATTGCAAACCGTGGACTTACCTTCGTATTTGACATACGGCATCCGAACTGGTATATTGCCACCAACATTCGGGCATGTTGATTGAGGAGCGTTGATAGCTCGGGAGGCAGGTTAGAACAAGATGATTCAAAGGTTCGAAGTTCGAACCCGAATCTTTGAAGGCGTTATTGGGTCGAAAGAAGCAGCTCGAGAGATCGAATCCCTGCCTCGAATGTCTCGAAGGCGCTGCTGGCCCGAAAGAAATAGCTCGAGGGACCGAAGTCCTGCTTCGAATGTCTCGAAGGCGCTGCTGGCCCGAAAGAGATAGCTTCGAGGGACAGAAATCCTGTCTCGAATATAACGAAGGCGCTGCTGGCCCGAAAGAAATAGCTCGAGGGACCGAAATCCTGTCTCGAATATAACGAAGGCGCTGCCGGCCCGAAAGAAATAGCTCGAGGGATCGAAATCCTGCCTCGAATACATCGAAGGCGCTGCTGGCCCGAAAGAAAGAACTCGAGGGACCGAAGTCCTGCTTCGAATGTCTCGAAGGCGCTGCTGGCCCGAAAGAAAGAACTCGAGGGGCAAAAAAGGCAGAGTCACCGAAAAAACTCGGTGCAGATTCGAATGACGCAAAAGAGATGTACACAAAGAATCTCGAAAGAGAACCCAATCGAGATGCTGCTCAAGTATAAGGGGCACATACCTTCGAACCTCGAAAGAACCCTTGCCAGTCTTTGCCCTTTGAGTCGAAAAGGAAAAAAGTCTACCCAGAGAAACGCGTCATCATTGACGATAAGCAGTGTCGACTTGTCACCTCATCTTCTGCAGGACAGGCCTGACCTTGCCAGGACGAGACGTATGGTGGGCCCTCAGGCCGCGCACCGCGGCCGTTGACAGAGTTTGACCGCACGTCCCGCGCGTGGGTGAGAAATAACCGGCGCGGTTTCCTTGATTACCGCGCGTAGTGGACGCCGCGGTGCTCGCATGCTGACACGTGGACGGTTGGATTAGTTCGGCCGTTTCCACTTCATCGTGGACGGCCGAGATCTGACGTAGATCTCTAGAGCCGGAATAAATGATGGTGGCAGGGTAACAGTCTGTCTCACACCGCCGCCATCGTCTCCTTCCTCGCGCAGTGCTCCTGTAGCTCTACCTTTCCATCTCCATTTCCGCGACCTTTGCTGCGCCCTGACCATGGGCAAGAGGAGCTCCACAGCCGCCAGCGCCACTGCCGCCGCCAAGAAGGCCAAGACGGCCGACGCCGAAGGCTCCGCCGTTGGACGCTGGGTCCAATCCAAGGTCGGGAACAAGGAACTGTCCCAGGCCGAGAAGATGGGCCTCCTGAAGAACACGCCGGCAGAATCGCTCGCCGCCGGCCCGGAGATCGTTCCCCGGCCGCCCCTCGGATTCCGGGTAATTTTCATCGCCTTTTTGCTGCGGGGTTTATCTTTTCCCCCACATCCTTTTCTCCGTGGCCTTCTCTTTGCTTACGGGATTCAGCTCCACGACCTGAATCCCAACTCCATCCTTCACATTGCGTGCTTTATCACGCTTTGTGAATGCTTCCTGGGGATCGAACCCCACTGGGCGTTGTGGCGCCGAATCTTTGCTATTCGGCACCCTCTGCCATATCAAACCGGCGGCTTTGGCGTTCAAGTGCGCCCAGACGTCGAATACTTCAATCTTCAAGCGCCCGAAAATAATCCCGGGTGGAGGACGAAGTGGTATTACGCCAAGGACAAGTCCTCCGACGGCGAAAGCTTCGGGCTTGAAGAATTCCATCCCACCGGCGTTCTTCGACCTCGTGTCTCCTGGAGGCACGACCTTTCGGACGAGGAGCTGAAGACTACAGAGCCGCTGATGGAGAAGATTCAGCATCTTCGAGCTACTCCGAAGAAGGAGCTTTCGGGGATCCAGCTCATCCGAACTTTTATCGAACGTCGAATCCAGCCGCTGGCTGCTCGAGCCCACTGCATGTGGGATTACAGCGATCGCCGGGACTCGACTCGCATCTCCCAGGATGAGCTGCATGAGGCCGAAATCGACGAGTGCGTACGCGCCGTCACGAACATCAAGAAAAAGGATCCTGTGCCGAAGTTTTTCGGCGCCGTAGCTTTTAGCAAGGCCTTTCCCCGCACTGAGGTATGATCTGATTCGTAGTCGAACTTCTTCCTTGTTTCTTAACCGAATCATCCAGTGTCAAATGCCGTCCTCATCCTTGTGCAGGTAGTTGACATAGCTCGATGCTATCCGCCCCAGCCCGAGATGGGCGAATATCCGGGGCGTGATTTTGCCGAGGTTCTGGAAGAATCGACCTCCGCTGCTCCGTCGCCACCGAGGGCTCCGAAGAGACAACGAATCGCGGATGTTGTCGAGGATTCGGAAGACCTCGATGACACTCATTTTACTTCGGGAGATGATGGCAACAGTGCTATCCCCGCTTCGCCTCTGAGCCGCCGCGCTCCCCCTCGGACAGACAAGAAAGTCTTCCCGAAATTCGGGATTGACGCATCGTAAGTGTCCCTTGCCGAACTTGTACATCCTGTGGTTTTAACTGTCTGGTTCTTCTCATTGATGCTTGTTTCAGATCGTCCTCCGAGGGAACATCGACCGGTCCTGGGGATCAAGAACAATACCAGATTCGGCCCCATGACCATGCCCTCGAACAGACGGCGGATTCGCAGGAGAAGGCTACCGACGCCGCCGCCCCCAAAGTCGCTCTGACGAAGCCTTCGACTTCTTCCAAAAAGAAGGCGACGGAACAAGAATTTGTGCTTGTCTCCTCATCCGACGGGCCTTCCGGTCCCATCAACCATGTAAGTCCGGAGACTTTCAGCTTGCGCTTCGCATATTTCACCATCAGTAGCCCCCGAGGGTGAGTCGAAGTGTTTACACTTGGGCTTGCCCTCCGAACCATGATTCGAAGGTTAACTTTTCGCCCGGCCTTCTCTAGCCCGTTGTCAGGGACCTGTCGAAGGTTTGTAGGAGCTTCTTCGCCTTAGAGGAAGAGAACCGAAGGCTGACTGAGCAGCTCGACGAAACTCGACGTGAGTAATGCCACCTTCCTTGCAAGATTCGGCTTTGTATATGATACGATGCTTCGTTCGCTGAACACTTCCTTTTACTGGCTAGGGATTGGGGCCCAGGCTGCTGCTGACAAGACCTCCCTGAAATCTCAGCTGGACAATCTTGTCACTGAGAATACGGGTTTGAAGGCTAAGGTCGCCGAGCTGAACGACGAAATCGCCCGAATGAAGGGCGAATCGGCCGAAGCTAAGGAGCGTGCGAATAAGAGCCGTCTGGACGCCGAAGCCCGCGAAGGAGAGCTGACCCAGCGCCTGCAAACTTCACTTGATGCCATGCGTGGTAAGTTCTTCAAGCTTTGTCCGGAATAATTTTCGTGCCGAAAAGTCGTGTTGTGACCTGGCTGTCTGGTTGTTTGTGTAGCTGCTGCCGAATTAGATGCCGGGGCGATGAAGGGGCCTGCTGGAATCGAATCCAGTGTCGGCTTTGCCGAGCGCCTGAGTCGAGAGGTTGTCAACCTCTTAGCGCGGGTGCGGTCGACGCTGGTTCGCGTTCGGGATACGTCTGTACCCGATTCGACCAGCGACTCCATGGCGGGGATCCTGGACGCCGTGGCGGTGAAGGCGGGCGGCGAAGACCCGTTATTTGCCGCAGTACGCCGTCAGGTAACTATCGGCACCGAGTCTGTCTTCTCCATGATGATGATGCACGACGTGGAGTTCGACGCTGACAAGGTAACGAGCACATACCCGAAAGATAAGGACGGTCGCGACAAGTCCGCCAAGACTTATGTCGCTCGTGCTCGTGAACTGGCTGCTCGAATGACGGGCTTTCTGGCCGATAGGAACGAGAAGCGTGCGGCGGCGAGGGCTCGGAAGCGTGGCGCGTCCGCTGCACCGTCTAGCAAGGCTGGTAGTTCGGCGTAGTGCGAGCAGCACTTCTGGTGCCCACTTGTAATTAGTTTTGTTTGTCCACATCGAGGGCTGTGACCCCGATTAGAACCCTTTCTGCTGTAAAACTTGTTCTGCTGTTATGTTAATTTGCTTGGCCTTTGGTCGCCGAATGCTTGTGTGTGATGCTCGACTCCTCGTGCAGGATCCTTCGCTGACCTCTGGTGCTTGGCCTGTTTCGTACGAAACAATCGGCAGTTCACCTGGTGCTATAGAGCGAAGAACGCCTTCCTCAGGCGAGTTGTCGCTAATTCGGTCGTTGCGCGACCAGCTTCAAAATTCGCAGCGTCAACTGAAGGTGGTTACCGCCAAGGTCGACGTCGCCCTATCGAAGGCGTCCTACGCTGCAGACTGCGAGAAATTCCTTCTCGACGAGATTGAGAATCTTGGGAAGTCTCTTCAGTGTGAGTCTTTAGACCCCTTTGAGCTTTGTGTTGGCCTGAGCGTGTAGGATTGAATCTTCGTTTTCTTGTTCGCAGATGCGTGTCTTGACAGTGCAGCCGAAGCTCGGCGCGTAAATGCGCATATTATTGCTGCCCAGAATCATGCCAACTCCGTTGCGGATAACTTCTGGGCTGATCGGTCGAAAGCGATGAAGCTGACGCTCCTTCAAGACATGATTGCTCAAGCTGGTGCGTTGGCTGAGACGAGCCGGGGCGCCCTTGCGCTGGTGCACCAGGCGATGTTTCCTCTAAATGATCAGCCCGAAGGTTTGCCGGCGCTGCTCGATCGATTTGAGAACGGCAACGCCATACATTCCTTTGTCCGGGCGCACCTGCGCAGTGGGGCTGTGGTTGCACTTGCTTTCGTTCATGCGCACTACCCTGAAGTCGACCTAGAGCTTCTGAAGACGCCTCCGCCGTCGCCCAGTGGTCGCTACGACATGGAGCGACATTATGCTGCTTGTAGAAGCACCGGCGACTGTATCGCTCGACAAATTGTCGTCGAAAGTGATCGGCAAAGGGCGAACCAGGGTGCCGTGGCGCCATGAACTATCCTTGTGGCTGTGTTTGTCCCTCCAATCTGTGTATGTATATATCTTCTTCGTCTGTGTTGAAAAGGCAGAGATTCCGAGCATCGATTAGGAGGGCGAAAGTTCTCCAGCGTAGGTCGAGAGAATGCGTCCCCCAAACGTGAGCTGATAGAGCGCGGCCCCAGAGCATAGGCAAAGCCCCCGAGCGTGGGTCGAAAGGCTTGAGCCCCCGAGCGTGGGTCGAAAGGCTGAGCCCCCGAGCGTGGGTCGAAAGGCTGGGCCCCCGAGCGTGGGTCGAAGCCCCCGAGCGTGGGTCGAAAGGCTGAGCCCCCGAGCGTGGGTCGAAGGCCCCGAGCGTGGGTCGAAAGGCTGAGCCCCCGAGCGTGGGTCGAAAGGCTGAGCCCCCGAGCGTGGGTCGAAAGGCTGAGCCCCCGAGCGTGGGTCGAAAGGCTGAGCCCCCGAGCGTGGGTCGAAGCCCCCGAGCGTGGGTCGAAAGGCTGAGCCCCCGAGCGTGGGTCGAAAGGCTGAGCCCCCGAGCGTGCACAAGTATAGAACGATGAAGTTGAACTTTATTGCTTGGTGCCGAAGGCACAATGATGGGCGCGGGCTGCTGCCGACGCCTGATTACATAGTAGAGGGGGTAGAGGAGACAGCTTTGCTAGCTAAGGGTAGAAGCGGCGCAGCTGCGCGGCGTTCCACGGGTTGTCGACGTCTTTCCCCGTCTTTGGGTTGCGTAGACGATATGCCCCTCCTGGCATGACCTCGTGGACAAGGTACGGGCCTTCCCATGGTGGTTCCAGCTTCGACGTGCTTGTTTGCTTGAGTCGGAGCACAAGGTCGCCCGGCTCGAAAGAGCGTCCGCGTACCCGTCTGCTGTGGTAGTTGCGGAGACTCTGCTGGTAGACCGCCGATCGAACGAGGGCGACGTCTCGAGCTTCGTCCAGCAGGTCTTGGGCGTCTGCTAACGCCTTGTCCGCATCTTCCTCGACGTAGGCGGTGACGCGGGGCGCGCTGTAGCGTACGTCCGTGGGTAGCACGGCTTCTGCTCCGAAGAGTAAGAAGAAGGGTGTGTAGCTTGTCGAGGAGTTGGGCGTTGTTCGCAGGCTCCATAGCACCGACGGCAGTTCCTCGACCCAGGTGCCTGCTGCGCGCTTGAGAGGTCGAAGCAGTCTCTTCTTCAGGCCTCCGCAGACGAGTCCGTTGGCCTTTTCGACCTGTCCATTGGACTTGGGGTGTGATACCGAAGCGTACTTGAGCTTGATGCCGAGGTCTTTGGCGAAGGTTTGGAATTCGCCCGAAGTGAAGTTGGTGCCGTTGTCGGTGATGATGCTATTCGGGACGCCGTATCGATAGACAATGGACTCGAAAAACTTGACCGCCGTGCTTGCCTCTTGGTTGGTGACCGGAACAGCTTCGATCCATTTGGAGAACTTGTCTACGGCGACGAGCAAGTACGTATGCCCTCCTCGAGATGATTTGGGGAGAGGCCCCACTTGGTCGAGCCCCCATTGTGCGAAGGGCCATGCGACAGGGATGGTGTGCAGTTCCGATGCCGGCGCGTGCGGCTTGGTGGCGAAGAACTGGCAAGCTTCACAATGTTGGACTATGTTCCTGGCGTCGTAGAGGGCGGATAGCCAGTAGAATCCCGACCGAAAAGCCTTGGCCACGAGGGTTCGACTGCAGGCGTGGTGTCCACAAGTTCCTTCGTGGATTTCTCGAAGGAGAGCAATCCCATCTTCCTGTGCTATGCACCGCTGGAGCACTCCTGTGGTGCTGCGTTTGTAGAGTTCCCCGTTGATTATCGTGAAGGCCTTAGAGCGCCGCATGACTTGTCGGCGGTGGATGGGGTCTTCTGGGAGTTCGCCCCTCGTCAGGTATGCCAAGTACGGTCTTGTCCATATTGCTTCGACGAGCATGACCGCGGCTGCATCCTTCGGGAGGTCTGCTGCTCCGGCCGCTGGGGCGGTATTGATCGTCCGAGCTTCCGGACGTGTTGCTAACGCCGGGTCAGTTACTGGCTTGATTTTGACGGAGCGCTCGAATATCTCTTCGAAGAAGACTCCGGGCGGTATTGGGAGGCACCTTGAGCCGACGTTGGCCAGGTTGTCTGCCTCCTCGTTACTTTCTCTGCCGATGTGCGTTACTTCGCAGCCCTCGAATTCGCCTTCGAGCTTGTCGTACATGGCGCGATATGCGATCATGTTCGCGCAAGTTGCGTCGCACTCCTTCATGACTTGCTGAGCGATAAGGTTCGAGTCTCCGTGAATCTTGATGCGGGTTGCCCCGCAGGCCTTCGCCATGCGCATACCGTGAAGGACGGCTTCGTATTCCGCCTCGTTGTTGGAGGGATTCGGGAAGCGCATGCGGAGGACGTAGCGCATCCTGTCTCCTTGCGGTGACACCAGGACTACTCCTGCTCCTGCCCCCGAAACCCGCTTGGACCCGTCGACGAAGATGGTCCAGCTGTTCGACAGGTCTGGGAGTTCGGGCATCTGGGCTTCTGTCCATTCGGCTATGAAATCCGGTAGGACCTGTGACTTGATCGCGGACTGGCGCTGGTACGTAATTTCCCAGGGTCCTAGCGTGACTCCCCATAGCGACACACGCCCTGTGGCATCTGGGTTGTTGAGGATGCTGGAGACTGGATTCGAGGCCACTACTGTGATGGGGTGGCACTCGAAATAGTGTGGCAGTTTCTTCCCCGTCATGTATATGGCGTATGCCAACTTCTGGTAATGGGGGTATCTTTGCTTGGTCGGCGATAAAACTTCGCTCAGGTAGTACACGGGTCTCTGGACGCCGTGCTCCTTGCCATCTTCTGCGCGTTCTACCACAAGCACTGAACTGACAACTTGATTAGTAGCCGCAATGTATAGCAACATGGGCTCTTTTTCTCGCGGTGTGACGAGAACTGGGGAGGTCGATAAACGCCGCTTGAGATCTTCGAACGCGGCTTGTGCTTCTTCGGTCCACGTGAAGTTGTCTGTTTTCCGGAGCAGCCGGTAAAAAGGGAGCGCTTTTTCGCCAAGCTTGCTGATGAAGCGGCTGAGCGCTGCGAGTCGACCTGTCAACTGCTGGACATGTCGAAGCGTCTTCGGAGGCTGCATGCTGATGATGGCCTTGATCTTTTCCGGGTTGCCTTCGATCCCTCTCTCGGAGATCAGATATCCCAGCAGTTGGCCAGTGGGTACCCCGAAAGAGCACTTCTTCGGATTGAGCTTGATGCTGTATCTGTCGAGGTTGGCGAAGGTTTCTCGAAGATCGTCGAGCAGGGTATCTGCTTTCGTGGTTTTGATAACAATGTCGTCGACGTAAACTTCGATGTTGCGGCCGATTTGCTCCTTCAGGCACGCCTGCATGCACCGTTGATAGGTGGCTCCGGCGTTCTTGAGCCCGAAGGGCATCGTCATGTAGCAGTAAACCCCGTGCGGGGTGATGAACGTCGTCTTGTCTTCGTCTTCTACTTTCAGCCGTATCTGGTTATACCCAGAGTAGGCGTCGAGGAACGAGAGGCGCTCGCATCCTGCCGTGGAATCGACGATCTGGTCGATTCGGGGCAAAGGGAAATAGTCCTTCGGGCAGTGTTTGTTTAAGGCTGTGAAGTCGATGCACATCCTGTAGATCTTTGTGTCCTTCTTCTCCACCATGACCGGTGGCAAGAGCCACGTGGCTTCCTTGATCTCCCTGATGAACTTGGCTTCGAGGAGGCGATTGATTTCTTCGCCCATCGACTTGGCCTTCTCTGGATTGTACCGTCGCATAGACTGCTTGACCGGTTTCGCGTTGGGAAATATTTTAAGCTCGTGCTCGGCGAGTTCCCTGGGGATGCCTGGCATATCTGCTGGACACCAGGCGAACATCCTCCAGTGCTCACGGAGGAACTCGACGAGCGCGCTTTCCTATGCGGGGGAAAGGGAGTTCAACACCCGCGTTGTTTTGGTTGGATCAGTTGGGTGTATCTGGTGTTCTCGGGTGTCTTTGGTGGCATCAAAAGATAGCTCTGGGGCGTTCTGCTGCGCCGGTGGGTCGATGTCCATGACAGTGGCCTCCCGAATGTGGTGCAGCTCCTCGTGCACCCCGAAAGTCTGGGACATGTCGTTGAAGTCCTTGTCGCAGTTTTCTGATCGCGCAAAGCTGCCGCTGATCGTCAGTGGTCCTCTATTTGCGGGCATCCGCAACTTGAGGTAAGCGTAGTGGGGTACCGCCATGAATCAGGCGAACGCTGGTCGCCCGAGGATAGCATGGTACTGCGATGGCCAGTCGACCACCTCGAACTCAATCTTCTCCTTTCTGAAGTTAGCTTTGGTGCCGAAGATGACGTCGAGGTGTATCGCCCCCAATGGGTATGTCGGCTTCCCTGGGACGATTCCGTGGAAGGATGTCTCCGTTGGCAGGAGATTGTTTAGTGGAATCTTGATCTTTCGCAGTGTGTCTGCGTAGATGAGGTTCAAGCTGCTGCCTCCGTCCATAAACATCTTTTTCGAGGTGAAACCCCCTATTTGCGCCTCGAGAACGAGAGCATGGTGTCCTGGGCGCGGGATCTTCGGTGGGTGATCTGACCGATCGAAACCAATCGGATGTTCGGACCAATTCAGATATTCGGGAGTAGCTGGTGGCGCGTGTTCGGCGTGGAACACTTCTCTCGCGCGCTTTCGCCGGACTTTGTTCGTCGGGCGTCCCCTCTGAATCATGGGCACGAAACCTCTTGGTGGCGGGAACTCTTCTTCCTCGTTGGCCGGCTGTCGCTGCTCGGCTTGCTGGATCGTAGCGGCCTGATGGCTTTGCTGTACGACGTTTGCTGGTGGATTCGGCGGTGGCGGTGGAGCGTTGTAGGCTATCGCCCCTGCCACTGGTTGCTCGACGTTCATTCTCTCCTGAAGTGCTCGGTTGAGGCGAAGGAATTCCCTGCACTCAATGAGGAGGTGTGCAGGTTTTCGTACTCCGTCCTTGTCGAGGTACGTGTGCCTTGGGCATCCGCTATCAAGCATCTCTTCTGCCGACAGCTGTGGCTGCCGGCGACGCCACTCCTTGCTGGGTTTCGAGTCACGGCTGCTACTGCCGTAGTAAGTGTTTCCTCGTCGCGGTAAGTCGCGATTGTCGTCGCGGTCTTCGTGCACGTAGCCAGCTGCTACCATGTCTACGTTCTCCGTGTTGTCGTAGCGGCTTCGGCGACCTTTCTTCCGGGATCCGGGGTGGAAATGGTCCTTCGCATCGCCATTGCGATCTGCTGATCGACGGCGGCTTCTGGGAGCCGAGATGGAGTCTTCGCCATCGGCCCATTCGTTCGCCAAACTCATGAGGTGGTCGATGGTTCTGGGCTTGCAGCGCCCCAGTTCCTCCTTGAAGTCACGCCGAAACAAGCCGTCCCGAAATGCATCGATGGCCCTTTCGGGCGAGATGTTTTCTGTCATGTTCCGAAGGCTGATCCATCGTGAGATGTATGACCTCAGGTTTTCGCCGGTCTTCTGCACGCATAAGCGGAGCTCTTCGAACGACGTAGGGCGTCGTGAGGTGCCTCGGAAGTTTGCGATAAACGCTTGGCGAAACTCTTCCCAGGAGCGAATGCTGTCTGGGGCGAGATTATTCAACCACGCCCTTGCGTTATCTTTTAGGTGCAGCGATAACAACTGGAGAGCGTTGTCTCTGGATCCGCCGCTGATCTTGACAGCGGTCATGAAATCATCTAGCCAAATTCGGGGATCCTGCTGCCCGTTGAATTTAACTATGCCGTCGCTGAGTTTGATTCCTCTTGGCAACGGTGCGGAGCGGATCAAAAGGCTGAAGCATTCTGCCCCGCAGAGTCCATCGCTGGCTCCGCCGAATGTTCCGGCCTCACGATCTCCCTCGAAGCGGCGCGCCTCGCGCCGCGCTCGTGCCTGGTCGACCCTGTTCTGGGCCAGACCGTGCCGAAGTTCTCCGTTGATGGGTTCGACCACTTGTGCTTGAGGTGCTGCGGCCGGCGCCGGTGCTGGGTGCCCCTCTTGCTCCGGCGGTGGTGCGACTCTTGTTGTTGTCGCGCCACGATCTGAGCCAGGCGTGCCTTGTAGCACCCTTACTCCTTCGAGTGCTAAATTTCACAGATGTCGCATATGTTCATCGCCATTAGATGCGTTTGCGGCAATGTATGCCGCCGCAGCCATGATTGCTGCTTCCTTGGTTTTGGGCATCAAATCGGCCTCATTGAATTCTGCCTCTAGGTTTCGGGTGATATTGTGCATATCGGCCCCGGGCTGAGTGCGCGATCTCGATCGGCGTTGAACGCTCGATGAATAGTGTGATGACCTTTCCGCCCGCCTTTTGCTGGACGCGTCGGCCTCCTCTCTGCGCCGCTCCAGCACTCGCCTATCAGCGCTGATCTGATCTTTCTGTTCCTGGACGACAAATCGCAGTGCGGCTAGGTCGCTTGAGCTTGGGTTGGGACCGAAATTTACTTCGCCCGCATAAACCCTCCTTGCGAACCGAATTTGATCGTGCGTGAGCACCTGGCGTCCGCTATCCGCCCGGTTTCGGCCGTCGTTCTCGTTTCTGTCGGCATGCGATGCCATCATGCAATGGCCTCCGAGCCATGGGGTCGAATCGTCGCTGATTTCGCCCAGCGCTGGAGGATAGACGTCGTTGCTTTCGACATAGGGTTCGACCTCGATCATGAAGTCAGAATCATAATCGGCTACATAGCCATCACTGGATGCGTTAGATTCGCATAGTGAGGCGGTGCTTGCCGAATTGCCGATTTTCCCCTTAGCTTCGGGGTAGACGTCGTCGTCGTCGTCGGAGCACGTGTAGTCCGAGTATAATCCCTCGACGTAGTTGGGATCATATGATGCGGTGCGAAGCGTGAGGGCGTTGAGAGCCCGATCGCACTCGGATATCGTTGGGTAGATAGCTGCTGTACCTCCCCGCGGATCTTCACAGCCGGCGATCTCATGGAGTGAGAAATCTCCGGCGCCCACGTAGTGGTATGCGTCGCAGTCGACGCAGTATGCGGTGGTCGGGGATGGAGGCGGATCTTCGAAATCGTTCGACCCTACTGATGGGGTCGAAATCTTCAGTCTCAGCTCCTCCTTTGACGGCGCTAATGACGCGCCTGCCGAGGGTTTGCCCCCGACGGATGGTGGTGTCGTCGCTTCGGCCACGAGCGGAGCCGATTCGCCGATGGAGAGCAGTTCCATTGCTCCCTTGCTGTCCACGTGGAAATTGAACAGTCCGAAAGCCATGTCGTAGCCTTCGGGCGCTGCTTCTGCCGTGCTTGGGACGGGGTCGATGGTGCTCACCGTCGAGGTGAGGTTGATGGTGCCTGGCGAGATGCCATCGACTACAGTCGAATCGACGGCGCCAGTCTCGAGCTCCATCAGGCTGGTGTGGACGATGGCCGGCACAGCGATGCCGGCGAGGGTGTCGATGCCGATCTTGGAAGTGGTGTCGTCGTTGGTCGGTGCAGCGATGCCGACGGCAGCGTCGATCTTGGAGATGGTGTCGTCGTTGCTCGGCACAGCGATGCCGGCGGCGGTGTCGATGTCGATCTTGGAGATGGTGTGTGATGGAGCCGGCGAATCCGTAGATCCAGATCCCGTCGTCCCCACGGTCGGCGCCAATTGACGAGGTTTATCCCCGGCAATGCCCATGTCGAAGGGCTTTCGATCTAGGAAGCGAATTGAGGACCTAGCGAACTCGACGGCGATCAGACGAAAGCAGAAGGACACGGGGATTTACCCAGGTTCAGCCCCCTCGAAAGGTAAAAGGCCTACGTCCTGCTTGTCTGACTTTTGTATTGAGGTGGTGACAGTGATGATGGTGTTACAATGGCGGCGTAGATTAGATCTAGCCGAAAGTAGAGAACTCGAAGGTGTCGAGCGCTCCGGCGTGAGGTGGGTGGAAGCGAGTCTAGGGTTTCGAGACCTCCCTCCCAGCCTTTTATAAGTCAAGACTAGGTCTCAGGAGTGTCTCTCAAGCCAAGTACAGATCGGATCAACCGAGGCCTAGTCTAACTTGGACTCCTCGAAATCTTGCTTGTGCACCAAGTATTGCTCCTAGGCCGCGTCAGGCCATAGCCTTGATAGGCCTCGAAAGCCTTTCCTGAGACCCTCTACCTGGGCCGAAAACCAGGTAGGCGAATGTCGGGGGCCCATCTGCCATTCCTTCGTCACATGGCGTCCAGAGGCCGGTATACTTCATCAGTGAAGTGCTATCTCCAACCAAACAGAGGTACCCGCATTATCAGAAGTTGGCATACAGTGTCTTCACAACCGCACGTAAACTACGACAGTATTTTGCGGTGCACCCAATTATAGTGGTCAACGAAGCGCCACTATCGAGTATATTGAACAACCCTCTAGCAACAGGGCGTGTCTCTTTGTGGGGAATCGAGTTATCTCCCATGGACATCACGTATGAAAAAAGGAAGGCAATCAAGTCGCAAGTCTTGCCAGACTTTACAGCAGAGTGGCTCGAGCTGCAAAGCACGGGACCACCAGATTTATCGAGTACTTGGACAATGTACTTCGACGGTTCTAAGAGAATCCAAGGCGCAGGCGCATGAGTAGTGTTGATATCACCTCATGGAGACAAATTAAAGTATGTCTTAAGGATGAGCTTTCCACAGGCTTCCAACAACGAAGCGGAGTATGAGGCTCTGTTGCATGGAATGAAAATGGCTAAAGCATGTGGAGCAACTCGCCTAAAAATATTTGGAGATTCCAACCTTGTTGTTCAGCAAGTCATGAACAGATGTGATACAATCAATGACAACATGATGGCTTACAAAAATTTGTACCATTACCTAGAAGGAACGTTCGATGGGTGCGAAGTCTCGCACGTAAGCAGGAACAGCAATGAAGAAGCCGACAATTTAGCAAATATCGAGTCACAGTGTTTACCTGTGCCGTCCGGAGTATTTTGGGAGGAAATAGTGGAAAGATCAATAAAAAGTGGAAAAAGTTCAACTACTACAGCAGGCTCAGGGGCTGCGTCAGAACCAGAGGAGATCATGATGATAGAAGAAACATGGATGCAGCCATATCTCGCGTACATGATAAATAAAAAACTACCAGTAGATGCAGTGGAGGCTAAGAGGATAACTCGAAGATCGAAAGCGTTTGTCGTGTTGGAGGGGAAATTATACAAAAGAAGTATTACCGGCGTTTTACAGCGTTGTGTAACGCCCCAGGAAGGGCAAGCAATCCTGAGAGACATACACGGCGGGGTGTGTGGCCATCATGCTAGCAGCAGAGCAATAGCGGCAAAAGCTTTCCGAGCAGGATTCTATTGGCTAACAGCCATCGAAGACGCAAAAGATATAGTTCGAAAGTGTGAAGCATGTCAAAGGTTTGCATCTAAACCGCATGCACCTGCAGCGGAGCTACAAACAATACCATTATCTTGGCCCTTCGCACAATGGGGCCTCGACATGGTGGGAAAGTTACACAAATCGTGGCCAGGAGGGCATGTCTACATGCTAGTGGCAGTCGATAAATTCACCAAATGGGTAGAAGCGGCCCCAGTAACAACTCAAGATTCTACAGCAGCAATCAGCTTCATCAAATCAATAGTATTCCGTTTTGGTGTACCATACAGCATCATAATAGACAATGGGACAAACTTCACTTCAAAGGAATTCAAGAGTTACTGCGAAGGATTGGGGATCAAGCTAAAATTCGCATCTGTGGCACACCCGAAGACAAACGGGCAAGTCGAAAAAGCCAATGGTTTAATATGTAGTGGAATAAAAAAGAGGCTCTTAGCACCTCTTGAGAAAGCCAAGAGCGCTTGGGTAGAAGAATTGCCCTCCGTTCTTTGGAGTCTAAGAACTACTCCTAATGCAGCAACTCAAGAAACTCCTTTTTTCCTGGTCCATGGCGCCGAAGCCGTGCTTCCAGTCGAAGTGACGCACGAGGCTCCAAGAGTGACAGCGTATGACGAGACAACGTCAACAGAGGCATTGCAAGATGATGTCGATGCACTGGATGAAGCAAGAGACAAAGCATTAGAAAGGGCTACGCAATATCAACAAAGTCTACGAAACTACCATAGTAGTCGTGTTCGTCCACGATCCTTCGTGGTGGGAGACCTTGTTTTGCGACTCAGGCAAGACAGCCACGGCAAATTGGAGTCTCCTTGGGTGGGACCTTACATCGTCACCGAAGTAATACCAGGAGGAGCATATCGACTACAAGATAAGAAGACTGGGAAGGACGAGAGCAACCCGTGGAACGCAGAACAGCTACGACGTTTTTACGCGTAGACTACATATAGTGGTATCAATAAATTCGAGTTAGCCTTCTGAACCCAGAACATGAGGCCACAGGTCGGGTTCTTTGGGTTGAACTCGACGAAATTGTACAAATATTTGTTACTTCTCCGCTCGGGGGCTTCAACCCCTGGGTCGTACGAAAAGAGTCATTATCGCAAGATTGGAGGTTTTCTTTCATTATAAGGTTGTTTAAACAACCCGATAAATACTGAGAGAACTTGGTTCATAAAAAGAACCCGATATTATTCCTACATTTTTTGGTTCGCAAAGAACCCGATATATGGAAAGCATACCTCAGAACATGACTTGTTCTCATGGTACTATCAAAAGGCATCGACGCAAAGTACGAATACGCATTACAAATATCATTGCAGGAAAGACATTATAAAACAAAATTACATATCCTACTGGAACTAGACTTCATCTTCATATTTCTTCTGGCACTGGGTGCCATCGTAGATCTTCACGTCAAACTTCGACGTCCCGATGTGGAAGTCGAAGGCCATGAAGAAGCCTTGATGGATGTCGTGGTCTTCTGCAAATTGTGACCAGCCGCCCCTGAAGTACTGCTCGCCGTTGCCATCATACCACACCTCCACCTCATACGGGATACCACTGCCAGATTGCTCGCGAAGAACAGCTTCTCACAGTTCGCGTCCCTCCATAAACTTGGTAAAATTCAGCGGCAGACGCTGAATCTCACGGCACTGCGCCATGGCAATGCAGAAAAAGGAGAAGACTTGAGGAGAAGCAGCGGGAGCGGCAGGAGCGGCAGGAGCAGCAGGACCTGGAGCGGCGCCAGTCACCTTGGGCTTGTTCCTGCTGCCAGGTGGACGGCCGGGACGACGCTTAGCTGGAGCGTCCGATGAAGTTCCGGCGGCGGCGGCCAGGCGGGCGACCCCGACCTCGTGGCGCCGCCGGGGATCCAAGGTTCAGACGAGAACCTTCAGCATCTGCCATGAGGGACAAACCTCGGAAAACCCTAGATGAAGAAAAGAAGATGATGCGGCGGAGGAAGATATCTGATTAGGGTTTTTGCCTTTACAAGATGGTGCTTTATTTATAAGCACGTGTTATTGGGCCCCCGTGCTACAGCACAGCCCATAAACATATTTTACAGCAGGAGTTAAAATTCTGCGTACAGCAGACGATAATATCAAAGAAAAACAAGCAAAGGAGACACTGGTTGCACGATATGAAAACCTCGACTTGGACTCGGGGGCTCGCCAAGTAGTAAGATATCAACAAAAGAAAGAAGAGCTGAACTTTGAGCCTATGCTTGACTACAAGTCGCCAAACATAGCCTCGGGGGCTACTCCCATCGGGAGCGCTGAGCGCGCACCCGATAGAGATGAAGGTAATCAATATTGGAGATGCGGAAGGATAAGCATACAACCTTCGACTACATAGTCGACAAAACGAAGAGAGATTACTCCCATCGGGAGCGAAGAAGATTAATTTAAAATCCGAAATTCTATGGTTTTATCAGTCAAAACTTTGGCTGCGAATATGAGATTCTCGAGTTGCGTTATCGCAACGAAACTCGAATGCCGCGGCTTGTCGCGAAGGTAAGACCCCAGGATCCGTCCTGTGTGGCCTGGTATACGCACATGGATGCGCTCTGCTGGTATGTATCCGTGTCTACGACGCGAAGAAAATCCTGGTGGACGCACTGGGTACCCTGAGAACCACTGGGATTCATTTTTTGTAAGTCCTAAATGAGGCAAAAGAGTGAGTTTGACCGGTATCCCGAATTCAAGTCCAAGGGGATTGAATTTGAAGTAGGTGGCAAGTATCTGTTCCGGCAGTTAACTGACCTCTTGATCCGTCAGAGTTGTCAGGCTTGATCATCAAAACCCCTTGCGAGCAGAGTATTATTATGAAATATAAGTCGAAAGACCAAGTCGAAGATTTGAAGATATGAAGAAGTGATCAAGTCGAAGATTTGAAGATTAGAGATTCAACCTGAATCTGCAATTCTGGTAGAATCTCAGGGGCTACTGACAAGGGTATAGCTAATAGAGCCCGTTAGTTGAGTACCCCTGAGGCCCGTTGTGCTAGGCCCAATTGTAATGATAGTCGAATACGAGTTATTACCGTATGTCGATAATTGTAATCTGTATCGGACCCTACCCGATCCTCGAGACCTGGCCACCTATATATAGGGGCCAGGAGGGGACGGTGTAGGGCAGATTGAAAGCAAGCCAGGTTGAACACCCAAGTTTCCTTTCGATACACACCTATTTCGACTAACTTTACCTTCGAGTTCATCCGACACCCTATCTCCCCGATCCTAAGTCCTTCATCTAGGACATTTGTCGAGTTAACCCCTCGTCAGTCGATGTCCGCGTGGAGGAGGCGTCTCGCCCCCTTCGTGAAGAGGTGGCAGCTCTCAAACTGTTGTTGGCGCGTGTTGGTGAGTGTTCGGAGCTGACGGGTGGCTTGGGGCTCGCCCCTGTGCAGGCTTTGCTTCCGCTTGACTCCACTGAGTCGTCTGTGGTTGAGGAAGAATATCTTTACGGTTCTATCTCTCCTCGTGGCAGTCCCTGCCAGGCATCGCATCTTGATGTGGCAGTTGCCTATGAGAGAGAGGGCATGGATGAGATGTTGGACCCGATGCTGCACATCACACCAGAGTATCACGAGTTGTGTGAGGCATCTTCTGATGTGCTTCCGTTGGAGTTGGGCTCTTTTGAGGCCTTAGCGACCTTGCCACCGCAGTCGCCCACCTCTTTGGTGAGTGGAACAGTCGTGGAGCTTAGCTCTGATGCTCTTTTTGCTAAAGAGCTTTGCGGCTTGCTCGCCAGTTTGGAGGCGGTTAGCCCTGGATATGGCAAGGATATTGACTGCGTCTTAGCGGGGCGGGCTTCGGAGGACTTAATCATGAAGGTGGAGAACTCTCTCAAGAAGGTAATTATCAGGGGCAAAAGAAGGAAGAAGGGTGTACGAAGAAAAGCTTTGGCGGCTGCTTGACTGCTATGTGGATCTTCTTTGCGCCGTGGTGCCTTTGTGTTGTCTTCTATGGTTGTAGGTTGTGGATGCTTATTGGTTTGGAGGTGGCGTGTTTTTTGGTTTTTGTTCTCTTGTGGTTTGTTGTATCGGTTTTTGCCCGGTTTTCCGTTAATTAACTGGGAAATCTTCTTCTTAATTAATAGATTGGGGCAAAGCTTTTGCCTCCATTTCAAAAAAAAAGTATAATGTAAGATCATGATGAGATTTGGTTAACCATTTTTTTATTCAGTGTTCTAACCTAATAAGTTATTTTGTGTAAGTGTACTAAAGGTGTTAACCATATGCATCGATTGATGCAGAGGCTGGGGTCGACACCCCCTTTTCTAAAAAAAAAGTGTACTAAAGGTGTTAACCATTAAGTTATTAGAGGTAGGAATTGTTAACCATTGGTTATCAAGGTTCGAACCACTTTTAACATTATGCAATGGTAGGTTAGCACAACTCGTTAGGATATGAGAATAATGTATACCCGGCTACCCGCCTCCCCAGGTTTCGGTCTTCTTCATTGCCTCTTATAGTTAGCACGACCAAGATACTGCTGATTGATATTAACACAAGCTACTGATTTGGCAAAAACAAAATTAGAAGTTAGGCACTCAAATTACTCAGAAAATCCAAGTTATCATGAGTTAAAAAACTTAAAATTAGTTTGGGACTAAGCTTTGATGACTCCAATGAAACCACAACGGGTTCGTTGCCGTTGTCGATGGCGAGCACGATGGTGAGCCGTGACAGATCCTATGGCAAGCCGTGAACGGAGTAGAGTTGGTCTGCGGAGACTGGGCATCAGAGTAGACACATATGTGTACCATAGTGCGACGAGGCACGATTTATTGAAGAGGGAGGTGGCGAGATGGGGCCATGGGACGGCGGCACAGAGTCCACTTTGAGAAGTTTGTGCAGGATTGTGGCTAGGAGGCAGCGATGACGATCATATGGCACCTAGCAACAACAGCTTGTCGGCACATAGAGGCGGCGCTCGGGAGCCATGCACGGGTGGTGTAGCGGGTAACCTAAGGTATAGTTAAATGGAAACGTAAGTCCCATATTTAACTGTAACAAAGAGAATTTTGCAAAGGCTCTCAAAAGTTGCACCATTTTTTTCGAACCACTTCCCCTCCACTGGGTGTCATCAGGTTAATCCTGATCAAGGAACAGAGGTAACAGTGTGGCCAACCACAGCTTTAGCCTTTAGGCAGGCACCACTTCTCTTTACCCCACCCCCAAACCCGGTGAGAGAGGCAGCCGAATTCAAACGCCCGTCCTCGCCGGGCCCACCTGCATAGTCATACTCTACGCCGGCCGCACGCCGCAAGACTACGCAGGCAGTCTCGCGTAGTCGCATGTGGCCTCTCACTGCCATGCGGGACCAGCAGGACGTGGGACCCACCAGCACGACACGACACACAAGTCTCTTCCAGCTCTCCCTCACCTTGCTCCTGCAGCGGCTCGGCTCGGCTTGCTCTTCTTCCCCCCACCAACCCAGCTGCCACAGCCTGCCTGCGACACCACCGCCACTCCTCCACTCCCTCGCTGCCGGCGGGACCCGCCCTCCCTCCCCACTCCATCCGCATTTATCCCCGGCCACCGTTCCCGTGCTCTCTCCTCTCCGGCTCACCCGCTTCCCGTGATCTCTCTCGCCCGCCCTCGCTATCTAAGATGGCCAGCGGCGTGAGGAATGGCGGGGGAGGGCTGGGGTCCAGGACCAGCTCCAAGATGGACAGGCAGCAGGGCTCCAACGCCACGCCCAAGGCCGCCGCGGGGAAGCCCCGCCTCTCCGCGTCCGCGTCCGGCGGCGGCGCGTACCGCCGGACCAGCTCAGGCCCGCTTCCCGCGGCCGGCGGCGGTGGCGGGCGTTCCTCGTCGGACTCCGGAGGTTAGTGGGGTCTTCGCTGGGAATGGGATCCCGATTTGGATTTGGATTCGCCGCTTTGCAGGGGGTTTCTGTTGATCTGCGTTTGCGCATTGGGCTTTGCTAGATGAATCTGCCGTCGCCTGAACCGTAATGCTCAGCCGATTCTGATTCACCGGCGCGACCAAAGTCCGCCTGTGTGATTTAGCTTGCGGAACGCCCGCCGCCATTTGGGATAGTTGCGATCGGGGCGCCGAATCTCTCTCAGATTTTTTTGACTGAGCTCCTTCAGTAACGGCGCTCGCGAGCTTGCTTGGAATGAATGTGCGTAGGTAACGTAGCTGCAGAGCACTTACGCCATCTGGAACCTGTACGGGCTGCCGCGTTCCGGGAATGGATCATCATATCCTTGGATCGTATCATTCAGAAACGTCAATAGCGGATCCTGCTCTGCCGTACTGCTCGTGTTTTTTTTCCTCATAATGTTAGAAGAGGGGAGGGATGTTTCCTTGACGAGAGGACATTGTAGGTGTGGACTTAGTTGTGCTAGGACCATGGTGCTCGTCCTCTTGTTGCTTCACGCATCAGCCATGATGACCGGGTACACAGCCACCACCCACCGTTCGAATTTATCTTGCGCACTGAACATTAACTGTGAATTTTACAAGGTTTGGTAGATTTGCATCCAATTGGTTATTTCGTGGCTTTGTCTGTGTGACTCGCTAGAGCATCACACCACCGAACTCTTACAATTCTGGGGTGGATGCTCATCGCCAAACTGCATTCGCCTTTCCAAATTGCTTTGATGCTTTCTAAGTTCATCCTTTCAAACGTTGCTTGATTGCGTCTTAACGCCATGAGTTATGCTGCAACTTTTCCAGTGTGTTCCCCTGTTCTGTTGCCTAGTTCTTACGGCAGTCCAAGTAGACAATTCACTTAGCATGTCTGAAAAGTGTGCTATGTTTGCAGCGTAATCGCTGTGTAGTGGTTGATTTTGCATTAGCTTGACATATTAGAAACCTTACTTGCCGAAATCTTGACGGCAGCTCTCCTATGAATATGAGACAAAATGCATCTTTTGCTAGAATTTTTTATTCCATGATGTGCTTTAATTTTGCCTGACATGATCAATCGAAACTCATAAGTTAATTTGCATGTATGTGTGGGAATATTTATTTTACCAAAGCATCTGCATTTTCATAATAAAATAAAATAATCTTAATTCCTCCCCGATTTTCTTGCAGTTTCCAGTAGAGTTAGAGTTGCTGTAAGGCTTAGGCCTCGGAATGCTGAAGAGCTGGCTGCAGATGCTGACTTTGCTGACTGTGTTGAACTCCAGCCAGAGGTTGGTCTCCTGTTTAGTGTAGTGTGCGAAAAAAATTTCACTTTATTTTCCTATGGCCTAACTGGATCAAATTTTGATATGAAGCTCAAAAGGCTAAAGCTTCGTAAAAACAATTGGGAGTCAGACACATTTGAATTCGATGAAGTGCTTACAGAGTTTTCCTCACAGAAGAGAGTGTATGAAGTTGTTGCCAAACCAGTTGTGGAGGTATGTGAACCTCCAACCTTTGTCCTTTTTACCTTCTGGAGTATAACCGTGTTATCCTTTTTGTGGTCTATGGTATAATCTTGTCATCCTTTCTGCTGTGTATGGTACAATGGTATTCACGTTAGCTTGTTCTTCTAGAGAAATGTCTAAGAAATAACATGTATTTGTGTGTTGCATACTTTTTTGCCTTTGAATTCAGTGTTTGTGTTGATCGACATTCTTACCAAAATTGCAAATAACTTTTGATGTGGGTCTTGGACAAGCAGCGGGATCTGAAACTTTCATGTGTCATGAAATTGAGGTCACTAGATAGATTCATTTTCGAATCTTTTTTCTTATCATTGTGATTTTGAATCACAGAAACCACTTATCAATGGAGTAATGGTTGGTCAAAAGTTTGTCTTAACAAAACAGGTAGGCCCTATATTGTCATTTATCAAATTTAACAAAACAAGTATGCCCTATATTGTCATTTGTCAAATTAAGGGAGTAGCGGAGTAGCTGCCGTGATAGGATGGAGCCTGAAGTTCAACTATAATTTTGCTGTCCACCATGGCTGTTAGTTTGACTCCTGTTGTTTTGTTACTTTTTTACCGTTGGTTGTACTAACATTATGCTCTATGTGTTTTGCAGAGTGTTTTGGAGGGATATAATGGCACAATTATGGCATATGGGCAGACTGGTACTGGCAAGACTTTTACACTTGGAAGACTTGGTGACGAAGATACTGCTGCACGAGGAATTATGGTCCGTGCAATGGAGGATATTCTAGCAGATATAACACCAGAGACTGATACAATATCATTATCTTATTTACAGGTTTGTTATTCCAGGTTTCAGATTATTGTAATTTATTTTTAAATTGAACTCTTGTGCCTCCAAATCTGTATTGCACTCTGATTGTAACTGAATATTGTTCGGTTGATACAGCTGTATATGGAAATGATACAAGATCTCCTTGATCCTGTAAATGACAACATAGCTATTGTAGAAGATCCAAGGACAGGTGATGTGTCACTGCCAGGGGCTACAGTTGTTGAAGTTAGAGATCAAAAGAGCTTTATGGATCTGTTAAGAATTGGTGAAGCTCACCGTGCTGCTGCAAACACGAAAATGAATACAGAATCTTCTCGTAGTCATGCAATCCTTATGGTAATCCAATGTTCCTTGATATTGCTGCCTATCAACTCATAGTTATGGTTATCATTTTTTGTTTGACTTTTTTGTGATACCTTTGTTGAAGGTAAATGTCAGAAGGGCTGTGAAAGGTAGGAATGAAATGGATGTTAGTATGTCTGCTGAAAATGGGCACTCTTCTTCCATGATGGGGTCTTTACGACCACCTATTGTTAGGAAAAGCAAGCTTGTAGTTGTAGACCTGGCAGGATCTGAGCGAATAGACAAATCTGGTGAGTGCATTCTCACTGATAAAGATTGGCACATCTTTTTCTTGATATTACTATGTCTTCATACATTTCTATATCTTTGTTAAGAACTTAAGATAATAGCTGTTACTATAGTTTGCAACCTTGTAAAACTGAGAAGTGATGTTTGCAGGAAGTGAAGGTCATACGTTAGAAGAGGCAAAGTCTATCAACTTGTCTCTAAGTTCACTTGGCAAATGCATCAATGCACTTGCTGAAAGCAGCGCACACGTACCTGTTCGTGATTCCAAGCTTACTAGATTGCTTAAAGATTCTTTTGGAGGTAAATATCAATGGTTCTGTCAAAGTAAAAAAAACTACTGTGGCACACCTAGGCCTCTAAGAAGGCATGTCCTTGTACAGCTTGTTGTCTATCACAGTACATTGTTCTGACTGTGGTGCTTCTGATATTGGATTTCATAGGCACTGCAAGAACATCATTAGTTGTGACAATTGGTCCGTCTCCAAGACACAGGGGGGAGACTACAAGTACAATAATGTTTGGACAAAGAGTATGATCTTACACTAAGAAATTTTTAAGGGTTCTAATTTCCTTCATCTTGCGGAATAGTGATGAGCTGGCCATCTCATAATTCCATGGCAGTGTATATTGCTTTGTTCGTGGAATAACGTTTACTTTGATATTTCATTTTAGGCAATGAAGGTTCAGAACATGGTAAAATTGAAGGAAGAATTTGACTACAAAAGCTTGTGTAGGAGACTTGATATTGAACTAGATAAATTAATCGCAGAAAATGAAAGGCAACGGAAATATTTTGATGATGAAATTGAACGAATAACAACAGAAGCTCAATGCCGTATCGCTGAGGCTGAACGGGAATGCAAAATTGCTCTAGAGGTTTGCTTCCATTATAATGTTCATTTACTTTTACTGTATATCGATGCAAATCAAACTTGGGGTACTGTTGAGCTCCATGAACTGCTTCAAATGGACTGTGTATCTCATACGTTTTTACCTTTTTGTTAGAGAATAGTATTATATCTGGGACACCAGTAGTCTTAATTTCAAAAAATCCATACCTAACTTTGGTCTTGGATTTGCATTATAGATTACTTTGAATCTTAAAAAACTTGAATTAATTGCTTGTTTATACCTTTTCTGTCTCTGGGCTCCTCAATATTCCTAACTCTAGCATCATCTAACTCAAACTCCTGATTAAGTCCCTCCAATTCTCCAAAGGTGAATTTGATCTAGAATAAGTACCATAATAGTATAACACAAAGAATCCTATGCCATCATCTAACTCAAACTCCTGATTTAGCCCCTCCAGTTCTCCAAAGGTGAATTTGATCTAGAATATGTACCATAATAGTATAACACAAAGAATCCTATGTTTATTTTGGAAAATCTCTGTGTAATAGTTTAGATATGCGGTGTGAATCTCTTCATCTTAAAGGTTCCCTAAATCATTACATGGCTCTAGCATGCTTGACTGAAACTTCAGTTGGTATTAATTTTAGTGATGTGGTTTCTTAACACAGAATGAGAAAATGAAGTACCATCAAGAATACTTGGATTCTATTAAGATACTAGAGGAAAAGTGGAAAGTACACCAACAATCACCCAAGAAAGAGGTACATCCGTACTTGTTTAGATCAGCTTTACCTATTGATTATTTTGTCAGTTGTGTCTTCATCTTTTAAACATCAGTTATGATGAAGCACCACATTTTTATTGTAAAAATTAGATATAGTTATGCAATTTTCCAAATGTAGGTTAAAGAGACCGAGTCTACATCAAATGGTGACGTGCAGGACTTACTGCAGAATGAAAAAATGTTACGCCAATCTGCTGAAGATGAGTCCAATGACCTTAGGAATCAATTATCGCACTGGAAAAAGATGGAGGTACTGTCAGTATACAGTTCTAAGTTCTAACAAGGCAACCCTATCTGGAATAAATTCATACCTCAGTGTCCTTTTAGCTGCTAACCTTATTTTGTTGTTGTAGGCTACAGCGACTGCTGAGGTTGTGAAACTCCGGAGAATGCTGGATACTGAAGCTAGCCAAAAAGATAAATTTGAAGAAGAAATAGCTGTTTTGAAAAGTCAGTTAATGCAATTAAGTCTAGATGCTGATGAGGTAGGAGTTACCGCTGATGCAAGTTATATGTTATTGATGTTTCTGATTTTTTGATCGATGTGAAATTATTTTTAAACTTGATATTTGTTGTATCCATTGATTCATATGGTTATTCTGTTATTACCTCTCAAGTTTCAACATGGTAATGTATAGCTCAGAAAAGCAAAGCAATAATTATTCTTTTCTGATGTTCAGACCATAAAAAGATTATGATATTCTTTGGCCAGCCAATTTCAGTCGAAGCAAACTCATCAGCATTTCGTGACATGTAGCCTTTCCTGTTACTTAGAATTATAGTCTTATTTAACGCATCTGCAGTTTTGTGGAAAATTATTTCCATTCTTTACTTCTAATAGGCAGTTAGTACCACCCGAAGTTCCATAATGTGATTTTTTTCTTCATTTTATTTTCTTTCCAGACAAGAATGAGCCTCGACACAGGAGATGGTCCAGGGAAAATATTTCCTGGGTTAGATTCTTTGATGTCTCATAGCCGGAGTTCGCAGCCTCGAGAGCAGAGCAATGGACCTAAGGCACCAGTCGCTAAACTCTTTGAACAAGGTATTTATCAGTTATCACTTATTTGCTGTTTCTTGAGATGGAAATGCTGTCTACAGTCCAGAAACTTTCAAATAGGCCACCCTGCCACTAGTTTTGGTTCTACGCCTCACTCGGTCATGCTTACCTTTCTAAGGGTGTGTTTGGTAGCCCGGTCCATTAGAGAGTAGCTATTTGCACTCATACATGCCCACCCTAGCTAAGCTGTGGTCAGATTTTCTTCTGTGTTTGGTAGGTCGGTTCAAGAGAGAATAGCTGAGTGCATCTGTTGTTTGGTAGGTCGGGTCAAGGAAGAATAGCTGAGTAGTGTAAAATATACGCAAAGACCCTTCAATACAGAAAATAAAAAGCAATAGAGTCCCTGTTTACAAAATAGAATGCAATCGGATCCCTGTTTACAAAATAAAAAAACAATTAGGTCCCTAGAAAAAGCAATCGGGTCCTTAGGAGGATGGTCCGGCGAGGGAGCTCCGGCCAGGCCTGGCTCCGGCGAGGCAGCTCCGGTGGCAGCACGAGACCGTCGCTGGCCGTCGCCCTCTCTCTGGACGGTCTCCCTGGACGGTCACCCCGGTCGGCGGCCAGGCCTGGCTCCGGCGAGTAGGAACCAGACCGGAGGCCTCTCCCTGGATGGTCTCCACGGTCGGCGGCCTCTCCCAGGAAAGTCTCCCCGGCCGGCAGCCTCTCCATGGTCTGCACTGAGGCGGCGGCGGCAGATCTCGAGGCGTGGATCCCGGCCGGCCTCGAGAATCTCGTCGAGGAGGCGGCATCGAGGGGCGGCGGCGGATCTCGAGGCAGCGGGGCGGCGGAGCTTCCCAGGAAAGCTGGCGGTGGAGGCGGGCACCCAGGCGGCGGCGGCGGACCTCGTGAGGACGGGCGGTGGCGGTTGTGAGGACGGGCGGCGGCGGTTGGATCGGGGCAGGGAGGAAGGAGAGAAGTTTGGGAAGGGGGGAAATGAGGGCTTCGGGGTGGAGACCCCTGTTGGATTCAGCCCAGGCGCGGGGCGCGCGGGGGGGTTTCCGGGCGAAGTCAGCCCTGCCCACATGAGAAGCTCGATTTGAGCTTCTCTACCGGACAGGGCTGAGAGGCCGTTTCGGGGCGAGTTGGGCAGTGCCCAGTTGGAATAACCGGGCTACCAAACACTCAAATTGTTAGAAATCTCAGTTGGGCAGGGAATCTCTGGGTTGGGCCGACCTACCAAACACACCCTAAGTTTCTTTATTTGACCCTGTAGTTATTGAAAGATATCCCCATGTTGTAAAACTGAGCGATTAGCTCAAACTATTTAGTTTTCTGAAAATAACGAGATTATTGATTTGAACCATGACAGAACTTGTAAAATGTTTTGTACCTTTGTTTATTCTTAAGTATTACTTTCATTCCAACTGATGGCATCTCTGAGTGCTATTGATCGTTTGATTAAAGTTTCTCCCCAAACTATTTCAGTTGGTTTACAGAAGATATTATCATTGCTTGAGTCGGAAGAGCCTGATGTCCGTGTTCATGCAGTGAAAGTTGTCGCGAATCTAGCAGCTGAAGGTAAGCTTCACAAGTTTTTGATTAGATATAGAACTGCTGTCTATTGTTTTACATGCCAGAGTTGTTGCATTTGTTCTACGGGTATGTTCTGCCGTCATATACTTGAAGTTAACTGGCTATCGCGTACATGCAACACACATTTCAAACAATGCGCAAAATTTTGTGTACAGATCAATTAAAATTGTTCCTTATGTGCAAGCCAAGCTATGATTAATACAAACAGTGCCCTCTAAAAAATAAATAAAATATAAACAGTGCAAATACCATATTTCTAATGTCTTACAATATAAATATAGTCATCAAATATCGAGGATCAACTATATAGTTCGGATTTTCAATGAAGAACTCAACAGAGAAGCTGGACTATATTTCTAGTGTCCAAGCTGCTCGCAGTAAACATGGCACTGCTGCCCGGCAGCGTCCTCGATGTCCAAATCGTTGCTGTCGGCAGTGGCTTTGCCTTCCGCACACGACACCAGCTCTGATGGGCATGAAGGCCATGACAACTGCTGTCTGGGCTACCATGCTTGGTCACAGACTCACAGGTGGAGTTGCTCGTCTACAGTCATGAAGACGGCGGCGACGCCGTTGACATCGTTGCTGCAACTCTGTCTGCAGCCATCTTGACTCCCTAGGCATACTGAAGGGTGTTGGCCTACAACAGAATAGTCCCAGCTTCCTCTTGCTACAGTCATACTCATTATTCCCATTGCTACAAGCCAAACAATCCAAAGAAACCATCAGTTTAAATGGGCATAAGTTCTTGATTGCTTCATTTTAAAGTACTCTGTTCTTAGCACTTGAATAACAAGTACAGTCATGCTACAAATTCTTGGAAACCCGTCATCATAGCGAACACTAATTCTTTTGTTAGAAAATAGAAGAGTTATCATGAGTTACCTGACAAACTAACAGCTAAACTAGGGAGAAATTATGTGTACGCCTCTTAGTTCAGTACTATAACACACATCTAAGAATTACTGAAAATGACAAGCAAGAACAAATTCCTTGTTATCTGAGCTTCAGTTGCTAATCCAATTATGGGCAGCTCAAATTATTGTCGAGGCATATGTAAAAGGGAGAAAGCTTGTGTGTGGTAATGTATACGGTATACCGCAGCCAAATGTTATGTATATCCTACTCATACAGAATATTTTATGAAACATATTAGTTCAACCGTGCAGCATCACTTATTTAAATAAAATCATTTGTACTCGGAAGAACATCTTCACAATGATGCTGTAGCAGGATTTTTCTGTTTATGCTTCAATATTTAATCTTGGCATTTAACATCACTGTTTTTGTGATGTGTAATGCATGCTTGCTCATGTCAGGATGCCAATCTTTGGACACAACTTGCAAAAATGGCATTTATTCATTGAAATTCCCCTCCAAACATCATATGTTTATGTGCTAATTTCACATACTCACGAGCTAACTATATTGACTTTGCATATTTCAGAGGCAAATCAAGAAAAGATTGTAGAAGCAGGCGGCCTTACTTCCCTCCTAATGCTGCTAAGGAGCTCTGAGGATGAGACCATACGCAGAGTAGCAGCAGGAGCTATTGCTAATCTTGCAATGAATGGTTAGTGACATAGTCCACGAAAGGAAGTTTTTTCTGTGGTAGATACATGTCTTATGTTATTATGATCTATATATGCAGAAACAAATCAAGATCTTATAATGGCTCAAGGTGGTGTAACCTTATTGTCAATGACAGCATCTGATGCGGAGGACCCACAAACTCTAAGAATGGTGGCTGGAGCTATTGCTAACCTGTGTGGCAATGGTAACCTATTTTTCTAGTTTCTCCTAAGAGTTTAATGCGTTGAAAGATATGCACTATATAAAACACCAGGACCATCCAATTTAAGGCTTGAATATCCAAACTCTTATATTTTTGCGAGCGCAGGCTGAATAGTAGATTGGCAGAAATAGTCATCTTGTTTAAGGGGATATTACTTAACTTCACCTTTTCCTTTAACCAGACAAATTGCAAGCTCGTTTGAGGGGAGAAGGTGGCATTAAAGCATTGCTAGGAATGGTCAAGTGTGGCCATCCTGATGTCCTTGCTCAAGTTGCTCGTGGCATTGCAAACTTTGCAAAGTGTGAATCTAGAGCAGCTACTCAAGGTAATGAATCAATAATACTGATATAAACTTTCAAATTCATTCAAACTCTGTACAATATGCATGCATTGTTTGGAGAAGCATATTGGCTAGATCCGTAAAGTGTAGAAGTGCCACAACTATTCTGTTGAGATGGATCTTTTTATGCAACTAAGATGTATACTTGTTTTCCATCAGGAAACAAAGTGGGGAGATCATTGTTGGTGGATGATGGGGCACTTCCTTGGATTGTAAAAAATGCGAACAATGAAGCTGCTCCAATTAGGAGGCACATTGAGCTTGCACTCTGCCATTTGGCACAACATGGTTATTGCTCTTTCTCTCTCACACTCAATCAACTTCTCATGTTAATTGATATATTGTACATTTGCTTATGCATGTGGTGCTAATTTGGCCTTCTGCAGAGGTGAATGCAAAGGATATCGTCAGTGAAGGCGCACTATGGGAACTTGTTCGGATAGCGAGGGACTGTTCTCGAGAAGATATAAGGATGTTAGCTTATCGCACATTGACATCCAGCCCCACTCTTCAATCAGAGATGAGAAGATTACGAATAGAATGCTGATGAATTAACCAAAAGATGCAACTGGGTCTCACACTGGGTGGAGTTACATTTCTCGTGCAAGTAGAGGTGCTGTTCTGCTTGTACTGGTATTACCCAGTTTTTGCAAGCGTACATTGGAGGGCGCACCATACTTATTTGTCTCAACCGGCAAGGTTAGGGTTTGCACCTTTGCTCTCCCCAGGATCCATTTTTGTCAAACTGAAGGGCAGTTGAAACTCTTGGTGGCCATTCATTTATTCAAAAGCTAGCATGCGACAGGTTTACTTGAGTGTAGTTTGTAAAATTATAATTGTTGTAAAATCCACTAAGGCAACAAGGAGTGTGGTTCAATATGGGGAGAGTGAGAGGCTGCAGGTAGCTAGGTAGACTTGTGGTCATGGACTATATATACTTGTATTAATTGTACAGTAGCCCTTCTTTGGCTGTAACTAATACTGCAAAAGAGTGATGTCAGTTAGTTGGTTCCTTGCCACCTCTGTTTTGGGACGAAAGTGTTATGTTGGCTGCCTGCTCTGCGCCATATATTTCCTGTTCATGTTACTCTGTCGATATCTTGAGTAGTTGAGCTGTCCTGTGAAACCACGGCTTATATGTGTGTGGTAGCGTACTTGTACTATTGTTAAGCTATGAACAACACTGCATTTGGCAAACACTATAAACTGTGCGTATGTTCACAAGTGAACCAGCAAAGCTGTGCATCACTTTAATGTCTTTCAGAATGCTAGAAATCTGCAGAGTTCATGTCTCGGATCTGGCCATATCCCATATGTATATCTTCAGTTCTCTCGCTGCAAAGAAGTGTGGGTGCTGATACAGCTGCTAGTTTGACAGGAATAGTTTCATGAGATTCTTGCGTTGCAAAGGAGTCTTGAGTAACACAAACAGATCCAAAGATTGTTGGTTAATTTGGTTTTTGGCCGTACCTGGAACCGTGTCCCGTGAGATCCGGCTGAACAGTGGGAGGTGCAGATGTCTGCATCTGCTCGTGCAGCCGACAATTAGAGAACAGAAGCGGATAAGAGCACAGTTTGTTAAGAGATAATGACAAGCACGCGTGCACGTAGTTTCCCCACCACATCAACTTCAAGAAAGTGAGCAGGCACGATGACAACGAGAGATAGACAGTGACCGGGTTTGCTTGCTAAAATAACATGAAACTACATGAAAGGTGCCATGCATCTGCGTGGGAGGAGCTTTGGGTGGGTCCCAGCAGCAGTCAGCATCATCAGAGTGGAGTAGTTGTGGAAGAGGACAGAGAGCCCTGCATGCGTGAACATTATTTCAAAAATTTCATTCATTTCAATTCAAAAGTTAGACAAGATTTAGTATGCACTTATGCACTTGTTTTATTGTTACAATACACATTGTTTTTGAGTAAAGTATGTATCATTGAATTATTGAATTTATGGTCATATTCTTTAGTAGATGATATAAAAAAAGGGAGTGGTGTTTTGGCTCCCAGGTGCATATGCTACATTTATTTGAATGTAATATTAGACACATTTTTAAATGTTAAAAAAATTCAAACGAAAAATTCGCATATACGTCTTCACATGTTGTGTGTGCAAAAAGTCGTTTCACAAAAAATTGACTTGTCATTTGGCCTAAGTAAAAAAACAAATTTTGGTGCTAAAAACAAGACATTTTACGGTACATGTTTTGTCTTTTTTACACCGATCACATGCAATGTCGTTTTTTCGTAAAACTTTACGAGCATATGGATTATGGAGATGTATATGTGAAATTTTTCATTTGAATTTTTTGACACTTAGAAATATGTTTTTTTAGCATAGAGAGCATATGCACATGGGAGCCGAATTAAATTTCCAAAAAAAGATGATGCCTATTTTTTCTAAAAATTTCCTTGTTTTTAGCCAAAACGTTAAATGACTTAGCGTCGCTATTGCTTCGCCATAGCTTTCCTGGAAAATGCCGCCGCTATGACGTATAACATGCTGTTTTAAACTATGATTGCAACACGACCATCTTTGACAACACGCTTTCTAACACAACTCGTCTCCTCGTCACGGTTCGATCAGAGGTTAGATCCCCATACTAGTGGAAAAAGAGGCTTCTATCCGTCACCTTTAGTCCCCAAACTAATTGGGCCGGGACTAAAGGGGGCATTAGTCCCGGTTCGTTCCGCTGGGGCACGACAAACACCTAGTCTCGGTTCGTAATGGACCTTTAGTCCTGGTCGTTAACACGGACCGGGACTAAAGGGGTGGCGGGCGGGAACCCAACGGGCGGCGGCCTTTAGTCCCGGCCCGTGTTAACGACCGGGACTAAAGGGCGACCTTTAATCCCGGCCTTTAACACGGACCGGGACTAAAGGCCGTCGCCTACAAAATCGAGCTTCTCTTCCCCCGAGCCTGCCAGTACACTAATGGTGGTCGGAAGCTTGGATTGAGTGGAGAGGTCATGCCCGATTTTTTATCAAAATTATCCAAGATTTTGAGTTATTTCATCTATCTAATTGGTTCAAAAGGTTAACAACTTTACTCTCTCATCTTTAATTGCTAATTTAGCTCATATAATGCTCTAGATGTGGTGAGATTTGTGGCTATAATTTGGGAGTAATTATGGGAGTTTATTTGATTTATATAGCATTTGAGCTTAAATTAATTCCTTAGTTTGCACATGTGTAGAGGTGGTGTACTTGTATGTTGACCAAAATGAGTATGAAGTAGAAATTTGTCATGCACATATATAACTCTTTTTATGCTCAAAAAAATAGAGGGATTTGTGGAGTAATTAATGTTAGAAAGTAATGTGGGAGTAATTGTGAGCTTATGTGATTTATAATAATAATTTTTGAGTAGGATTTATTTGCAATAATTTTTGTAACGTTAGAGAGTAATGTGGGAGTATATATGATTTATATGGAATGTGAGTTTATTCCTTGTATTAATTTGGTTTATTATATACTTATATAATAATGCAGATGAACCGGCAATGGATGTACGGTAGCCGAGTCTCAAGCGAGTTCATTAAGGGCTTGCAGGATTTCCTCCGTGTGGCTGATGCGAACAAGCGGAATGGTTTTGTTGTCTGTCCATGTAGTGTGTATAAGAATCTGAAGAATTACTCTTCATCAAGAACCCTTCACGTGCACCTGCTTCAGCACGGTTTTATGCCCAGCTACAATTGTTGGACCAAGCACGGAGAAAGAGGTATTACAATGGAAGACAATGAAGAAGAGGATGATGACAACTATCCTGGGTTCCCTGAATATGGTGATACTTTTATGGGAGAAGCTGAAGGGGGAGCTGAAGGGGGAGGTGAAGGGGAAGCTGAAGGAGAGACACATGATGAGGCCCCTGATGATCTCGGTCGGACCATTGCTGATGCACGGAGAGAATGCGAAACTAATAAGGAGAGGGAGAAGTTGGATCGCATGTTAGAGGATCACAAAAAGTCCTTATACCCAAACTGCCAAAATGGTCTGAAAAAACTGGGCAGCACACTTGAATTGCTGAAATGGAAGGCAGATGAAGGTCTATCTGACTCCGGATTTGAAAAGTTGCTGAAAATGATGAGGAATATGCTTCCAAAGGATAACGAATTGCCCACCAGTACGTACGAAGCCAAGAAGATTGTCTGCCCTCTAGGTTTAGAGGTTCACAAGATACATGCATGTCCTAATGACTGCATCCTCTATCGTGGTGACTATGAGAATTTGACTGAATGCCCGATATGCACTGCATTGCGGTATAAGATCAGAGGAGATGACTCTGGTGATGTTGAGGGCGAGCCCCCCAGAAAGAGGGTTCCTGCCAAGGTGATGTGGTATGCTCCTATAGTACCACGGTTGAAACGTTTGTTTCAGTGCAAAGACCATGCCAAGTTATTGCGATGGCAGAAAGAGGACCGTTTGTCAGACGGGATGTTGAGACACCCCGCTGATGGGTCTCAATGGAGAAAGATCGACAATAAGTTTAAAGATTTAGCAGGTGACACAAGGAACATACGGTTTGGTCTAAGTACAGATAGCTTCAATCCTTTTGGGGAGCAGAGCTCCAGTCATAGCACCTGGCCCATGACTCTATGCATCTATAACCTTCCTCCTTGGTTGTGCATGAAGCGGAAGTTCATTATGATGCCAGTGCTCATCCAAGGTCCGAAGCAACCCGGCAACGATATTGATGTGTACCTAAGGCCATTAGTTGATAAACTTTTACAGCTGTGGGCCAAACCAGGCGTACGTGTGTGGGATGAGCACAAACAAGAGGAATTTGACTTACGAGCGTTGCTGTTCGTTACCATCAATGATTGGCCTGCTCTTCGTAACATTTCAGGACAGACAAACAAGGAATACAAGGCATGCACACACTGTTTACAAGAGACTGAAAGTATATATTTAGGTAATTGTAAGAAGAATGTGTACATATCGCACCGTCGATTTCTTAGCAAAATTCATGCCGGCTGGATTCTCATCGAATATAAAGGGAATAATAAATATGGCAGAGAAAAAGTTCCAGAACCTAAAGTCTCATGACTGCCACGTGATTATGACGCAATTGCTTCCAGTTGCATTGAGGGGGCTTCTACCGGAAAATGTTCGACTAGCAATTGTGAAGCTATGTGCATTCCTTAATGCAATATCTCAGAAGGTAATCAATCCAGAAGATCTACCACGGTTACAAAATGATGTGGCCCAATGTCTTGTCAGCTTCGAGCTGGTGTTCCCACCATCGTTCTTCAATATTATGACGCACCTCCTGGTTCACCTAGTCAAAGAGATTTCCATTCTTGGCCCTGTATTTCTACACAATATGTTCCCCTTTGAGAGGTTCATGGGAGTCTTAAAGAAATATATTCGTAACCGTGCTAGGCCAGAAGGAAGCATCGTCAAGGGATATGTAACCGTGCTAGCCCTATAAACGTCGCCACTATAGTCGTCGTAGTCGCCGATGTCGTCGTCGCTGGCATTGGGGTCGCGGTAGTCAAACCTCGGTGGGTGAGCATGCGTGGGCTGAGACTGAGGGTAGCGTAGGCGGGGGCCACGGTAGGCCATGATGCTCTAGAGAGTCCGGCCGCGCCACCACAGCCGACGGCCGGCCTCGTTGAAGTTCGAACGAGGCGGGCCGTCCTCCTCGTGCCTGGCAAGCGCACTCTCACGCCGATTGATGAAGAAGGCATCCCAAGTCGGGCTGTAGTCGGGATGCCACTGGGGATTCCTCCGCTGCTCTGGCGTGAGCTCGAAGTAGTAGTGGTTCATGATGGGCATCTGGCGCGCCACACCTAGAGGGACAGGAGGGACCGGTACACCTCCGACGCTCAGCATCCAGCCGGTGGGGACGCGGTAGCCCGGCGGGCAGGGGTAGTTTGAGGCGCAAAGCGCCTCCGCCTCCTGGGGGGTTAGAGATACGATGGAAGCCATAGAAGAGAGTGATGAGGTTTGCAGATATGAGTCGAGATGTGATATGTAAATGGAGGCCAAGCCTACATATATATAGTGAAAAATGGCGGGAAGACGGAGGCGGGAAGCGGTGGAAAGCGCGGGAAGAAAATATGCGGGAACGCAGTGGCGCGGGAAACCATCTAACCTTTAGTCCCGGCTGGTGGGTACAACCGGGACTAAAGGTGGTTTTTGTGTCATCTAACAAAACTGTCGGTGGGATAAGGACATGTGGGTAACCTTTAGTCCCGGCTGGTGGGTACAACCGGGACTAAAGGTGGTTTTTGTGTCATCTAACAAAACTGTCGGTGGGATAAGGACGTGTGGGTAACATTTAGTCCCGGCTGGTGGGTGCAACCGAGACTAAAGCTATTGGCAGGATAAGGAAGCGTGGGTGGATGCACTGCTCGATGAGATAAAGCATGTAGCGCACGACGCCCCTGTCGGAGGAACAAGACAAAAGTAGAAGCAGCGCCGTGCCTATAAAAGGAGCATCGATACGCCATGGTAAGCACAGCTCGAAGGCAGGGAGAGTTTCATCTCCATGGATGGAGGAAAGGGTTGGGAAATCTCCCGTGGCAGAGCTTTTCGAAGATGTCGTTGGTGCTCACGCCCTACGGCATCTTCGAAAGCTCTGCCTCGGAAAAATTTCCCTGCAAGCCCATGAAAGACTCCATCTCCTCTAACAGTTATGGAGGAAAGGGTTGGGAAATCTCCCGTGGCGGAGTTTCTCGAAGATGTCGTTGGTGCTCATGCCCTACGGCATCTTCGGAAGCTCCGCCTCAGAAAAATTTCCCTGCAAGCCCGTAAAAGACTCCATATCCTCTAACAGTGTTGGGTAAAGTGTTGGGAAATCTACCATGGCGGAGCTTCTCGAAGATGTCGTTGGTGCTCACGCCCTACGGTATCTTCGGAAGCTCCGCCTCGAAAAAATTTCCCTGTAAGCCCGTGAAAGACTCCGTATCCTCTAACAGTGTTGGGTAATCTCAAACTTATTTTAATCTTCTGGTTTTGAAAATAGAAAAAATCTATATAGTTAGATGAATTAGTTAATTGTCAGATTTAGAAGTATGTAAAAAGAATATTAATCAATATAGTTTTAATTGAAAATGGCAAAATAGTTTTGAATTAGTTATTCAATTTCAAACACTTTTCATATTCAAAGTTTTGTCAGATTCTAAAATATGCAAAAGAATATTAATTAATATAGTTTTAATTGAAAATGGCAAAATAGTTAATTGTTTGAATAGTTAGAATAATTGATTTTGAAAATAGAAAATAGTTTTGAATTAGTTATTCAATTTCAAACACTTTTCATATTCAAAGTTTTGTCAGATTCTAAAATATATAGAAGTTATTCAAATTGAATTTCAAATTTCATATTCAAATGAAATCTGAAAAAATATAAGGCCTTGGCGCACATTTATTATCCCTTTAGTCTCGGTTGGTTTCACCAACCGGGACTAAAGGTCTGGGGCATGGGCGCGAACCGCCCAAATGTCTTTAGTTCCGGTTGGTGAAACCAACCGGGACTAAAGACCCTTTAGTCCCGGCTGGTGGTTTCAACCGGGACTAAAGACCCCCCCTTTAGTCCCGGTTGGAGCCACCAACCGGGACTAAAGGGTGGGGGTATATATATCCCGCCGCCCTCGTCTTCCTACCTCTCACTCACTTAGCAGTTTCAGATCGAGAAGGAGGCGACGCGCGTAGAGGAGCAACTCCGCCGATCATTGCGGCATGGCCACCGAACGCCGCCGTCTCCCGGAGCGCCGCCATACTCCGTCGTCTCCCCGACCGCCCCCGAACGCCACCGTCTCCGCGAACACTGCCGTCTCCCGGAGCGGCGCCGTCGTCTCCCGAACGTCGCCGTCTCCCGGACGCCGCCGTCTCCCGAACGCCGCCGTCTCCGCGAACGCCGCCGTCTCCGTGAACGCCGCTGTCTCCCGGAGCGCCGCCGTACTCCGTCGTCTCCCCGAGCGCCCCCGAACGCCACCGTCTCCGCGAACGCTGCCGTCTCCCGGAGCGCCGTCGTCGTCTCCCGAACGCCGCCGTCTCCCGGACGCCGCCGTCTCTCGAACGCCGCCGTCTCCCGGAGCGCCGCCGTCGCCGCCAAACTCCCTGTAAGTTTTTTTCCCTGTAAGTTTTTTTAGTTGTTCCCTGCAAGTGTTAGATAGTTAGTTAATTAGTGTTAATTAGAATTAGTGTAGTTAGATATTTAGTAATAGAATTTAGTAATATAATTTAGTAATAGAATTTAGTAATAGAAATGCTAATAGAATTTAGTAATAGAAATGCTAATAGAATTTAGTAATAGAAATGCTAATAGAATTTAGTAATAGAATTTAGTAATAAAATTTAGTAATAGAAATGCTAATAGAATTGAGTAATACAATTTATTAGTAATAGAAATGCTAATAGAATTTAGTAATAGAATTTTTAGTTAGAAAAATAGATATATAGAAAATAGTTAGAATTTATTTATGTTAGATTTTATTTAGGTTAGATTTTATTAGTTAGAAAAATAGTTAAAAAAATATGTGTACTAAAAGGGGGCGTTGGCCGGGCGCCGACGCGGTGAGGGGGTCTTCCCCCCACCGCGTCGGCGCTCGGCCAACGCCCCCTTTTTTTTGGTTATTGATCAAATATGTGTACTAAAAGGGGGCGTTGGCCGGGCGCCGATGCGGTGAGGGGGTCTTCCCCCCACCGCGTCGGCGCTCGACCAACGCCCCTTTTTTTTGGTTATTGATCAAATATGTGTCACTAACTTATTTTACCTGTCTTTAGAAGAGACATGGACGGTGAAAATGACCCACGCCACCCTGAAGAATTCTTATTTGGCATGATACGTGAGAATGTATATGTGCATCAAGAAGGTGCCGATCGAGAAGACCCCAGAGTAGTGCTACTCGTGTGATGATGACGCCAGAAAAGAGCTGTGGCGTGTAGTTGACGTGGGAGCAGTAAGTCCTTGTGCGTGGTGATGACCAGCCCATTGGGAACCCCAAGAGGAAGGTATGATGAGTGTAGCGGCAAGTTTTCCCTCAGTTAAGAAACCAAGGTATATCGAACAGGAGAAGGGAGACGATGACGACTGAAGGTGTTGTGGAACCTGCACACACACAAACAAATACTTTGTTCCCAACTTGCGATGAGGTTGTCAATCTCACCGGTTTGCTTGAAACAAAGGTTATGAGTGTATCGAGTGGAAAACAGTAGTAATATGCGAGTAAAGTAAACAGTGCGGGAAAAGTAAACAGGTGATTGCAATATGATTAAAATAGGACCGGGGTCCACAGTTCACTAGTGGTGTCTCTCCATAGATAAAATAACATGCTGGGTAAACAAATTACAGTTGGGCAATTGATAGAATAAAGATAACGTGATATGTCAAGAAGATCACTATGAGATTTACTCTGGGCATTACAACAAAATACATAGACCGCCATCCAACTGCATCTATGACTAATAATCCACCCCCGGGGATATCATCCGAACACCCTAGAAGTATTAAGTTTGTCGATGGATTTCGTGTCGCAAAAACACGGGGTACCACGCGACGGACCCAAGGATTCGAACGCAGGGGGCTGAACATGTGAGATCTTGGATCGCAACGAAACACGGTGACGGAAGCCTCAATTGTCGAACGCGCAACGCACTGCAGAGAGGGAGACCGAGCTTTACCCAGGTTCAGGGCCCTCGTGGTGAGGTAAAACCCCTACTTCCTGCCTTCTTGTATTGCGACGCGACACCTCGCGAGGAGTACAAGGCCTTGGTTACAAAGCTCTAGCTGGCCAGAGGTTGAAGAACCTGCGTGCCCAGCTAGCAGCTTGAAGAAGATGAAGATCCGATCTCGTCCGGATCCCCTCTAAGGGATGGCCTCCCCCTCCTTTTATAGCGCCAAGGTCCTCCTTCCCCTTATCTTCTTGGGGAAGGGGTTGCCACACACGGCCAAGGAGGGAGGACAGCTGTTGACTACTTTCTTCTGTAGACTTGGTCTTCGTAGGGTAGTGGCGCCGGTCCACAGGAGTGGGTGGAGGAGGCTGACGTCCTCCTCTGGCGCCCTGCACCATCCACACTATTTTTAGGGGGGTGGCCAACTACCACTGTGCCGCTTTGGGCAGGCACAGAGAAAGTTGGTCTCCTCCCTGTCGGGAGTAGCGTGGGAGGTACGCGGTCTTCTGCCCGTTGTCTTCTTGCTCTGCACGCAAACGTGCTGAGCTGACGTGGGCGTACTTCCTCTCCTCACCAGCAAGGGCTCGCGAGGAGGTCTTCTGGTCCTTAGCGGTTTCTGTCATCGTTCTCCTCACGAGGCGCCTCCTCGTGAGGGTCTTCTCCGTAGCTTGGGTCGTTGATTCTCCCCTGGGCTGAAGATGGGCCGATGACGGGGCCTAGGAGCAGGTGGACCGGGATACCCCGGTATCCAGAACACCGACAGTAGCCCCCGGGAGCCCGGCCCAAGACGCGCCCTCTTGAGGAAGCGAAGGGTCGGGGGCCCCCGAAGCTGCTGGGCCCTCCAGCGGCACGCGTCAACCGTGCGGTCAGAGGACCATGTGAAGAAGCAGAGACTCCTGACGCGTGGCGCGGCCGCAACTGGCGAGACGAAACGGCGGGCGACGCTACGGTCTCCGAGGCGTCAACCCGTCGTAATGATGCGTCGCTTGACTGCAGAGCGCCGCGCCGACGCTTCGATTCCCGCGCAAGGATTTGACGCATCGATGCCAGACACCTCCCTTAAATAGGTCCTCCTCGAGACCTCCGGCATTTCACCTCCTTCCTCCAGTGCCACTCCTGCTTCCACTCCCCTGAGCTCATGGATCCCTCCAACTCCTCCGCCGTCGCTGGATCGAGCTCCGGGGCGAAGCGCCGCGGACGCCCCCTGGGCAGCGGGAAGAAAGCGAAGATCCTCGCCCAGGGGACGCCCGGCGCCGGCGGCCCCCTCCGCATTGGCGCGCCGCGGCCAGGCGAGGCGAGCCGCGCCGCTGCGGGGACCTCTGGCGCCCTGACCCTTAGGGGCTCTGCGCGTGGAGACGCCCTGAACTTGCCGTCGCCGCTGGCGGCGGCGCCTGCTCCCCGCGCCTTGGGGAGCATCGATCGGGCCCTCCGGGAGACGGAGGCCGCCCTAGGCCCCCCTCCCCCTGCTGCAGATCTTCCGGTCCCGCCGGTGAACGGAGTGCTTGCCACTCCGCGCCACCTGGCGGCGGCGATGCTGGGACCCCTCATCGCCCCGGGGTCCCGCTTCTTGGAGCTCCTCGTCGTCGTCGACGCCCTGGGCTTCAACTCCCTCCGGCTGCCCGCCGCCGTCCGGAGGGTGATTTACGCCCCCGGCATGGCCGCCGGGGAGATTGCTCTGGGGGAGCAAAGCAGGCCAGACCTCTTCTGGCCTGTGGACATCCTCCTCGGGGATGGCGGCAACGCCGTCCTCGCCGGCCGCTGGAGGGCATTCGCCCTCGGCCATCGTCTCCGCGTCGGCGACCACCTCATCCTCCGCTTCAAGCTGGGGATGCTGGAGGCTACGGTGTGGATCTTCACCACCGGCGGCGTCCGCCGCACCTACCCCCAGCCCGCGGCGCAGTGAAGAGGAGGCCCTGGCGCGGTAGTCTTCTGGGGAGGGGAGCTAGTCTCCTCCCCTCTTTTGTTGTGTAGTCCCTGCCGGCGGGGAATGCCCCGCCGTGCCTTGCTCCTTCCCCCGCTGGGGCTACTTTAATGAAATCCGCTTGTTAACCGTCTTGTCGCTCTTCATTGTCCTGGTCATTCGCTTGCTCGAGAGCCCTTGTGAGCTGCTGGCATCGACGGGAAGCCTCCCTCCACCCCAGAGCTCGAGATGGGTCGGCGTCGATGACACATTAGACGATTCCTGAGACAAGAAGTTGAAGAAAGAGTTGGAAAAGAAAAAACCCCAAATCCCCGAAAACGGAAAAACAAGTCGGTAAAACAAACGAAAAAAGAAGGCGAATAAGATGCCCATGTGACCGGCACAGGGACCTTCTCCGTCGTGGAGGAGCGCGGCACTATCTGTGCCAGCAGCTAAGAGCAAATTGCCGCGCGTGGCGATTCACGGGGCCTTCCTCGTCGTTGAGGGAAGCTGGACCCTCACGGACGTGAAAACGTCGATGCTTAAGAGAGCCCAGAGACCGTCGACACCTCACAAGGATTGCTCATGAGGTGAAGGGCCTGGCGCGGACCTCCGGATCTGCGTCTCCTTCGCAAGATGATCGGAGCGGCCTTAGTCTTCAATAATCCTGCCACGTTAGGCCTTCCTCGGTAGAGGGAATCCTCCTGCGGATGCTGGTGCATCGACGCGTCTTTGCTCCCTCGTGAGGGTTGCTCACAAGGGGTAGGTCCTTAATGGGTGCCTTGGGCACACCTTGGACTATCCTCGAAGATTTTTTATTTTCCGATGTACTTCGCGAGGAACTAAGCACCATGGGCATCCAGAGGTGATCGTTAATGGGGCCGTCGCCCCCGACCAGAGCTCGTTCCCTTTGGGTTTTTCGGGCTTGCTATTTTCCGGGCGAAGGCCCCAGCATAGACACCGTGCCTAGCCCCCTTCGGCGTGGAGTACAACAGAAAATAAATGGACTTCATGCCATTTTGATGTCATGCCGAAGCAGAGGCGCTACATTGCGCGATAACTTAATATCAGTGCTTAAGAGCAGATTGAGCTGATACAAGTGCCGTGAAAACGGTCTTTTTCTCCTCGTGAGGAACCTAAGGGTAGAACTTTCGCAGATGAGCTATGTTCCACGGGTTCCCCACTGGCACGCCTTCTGCGGTTTCCAGCCGCGCCGAGCCTGGCCTGGCGATGTGCGTCACCTTGAAGGGCCCTTCCCACATTGGAGACAGCTTGTGCAGGCCCTCGCGAGAGAGTATTCTCCTCAGCACTAGGTTGCCGACCTCCAGAGTTCTTGCTCGAACATGGCGGCTATGGTAGCGGCGTAGTCCTTGCTGGTACCTCGCGGCGCGGAGCGCGGCTTGGCACCGAGCTTCTTCGAGCAGGAGGAGGCGATCCTTGATGAGGTCCTCCTGGCGAATTTCGTCGAAGGCGAGCACTCTTGGCGACCCGAACTTGATGTCGGTGGGAAGAACAGCCTCCGCCCCATAGACCAGGAAGAAAGGGGTTTCTCCGGTGGGTTTGGTGGCGGTAGTCCTGATGGACCACAAGATGGATTGGAGGTTGTCTAACCATTTTTTGCCGCAGGCTTCGAGCTTGGCGTTGAAGCTTTTTGTCTTGAGCCCTTTGAGCACTTCAGCGTTGGCGCGCTCGGCTTGACCATTGCTCCTGGGGTAGGCGACGGAGGCGAAACAGATCTTGACGCTGGTCGATGTGCAGTACTCCCAGAACAGTCGGCTGGTGAACTGGCTGCCGTTGTCGGTGATGATGCGGCTAGGCACTCCAAAACGACAGACCAGCCCACGAATGAACTTGACTGCGGACCTCGCCGGGATCGTGCACACCGGTTCCACCTCCACCCACTTGGTGAACTTGTCGATGGCGACGTAGAGGTAGCGATAGCCCCCTTGCGCTCTGGGGAATGGACCGAGGATGTCCAACCCCCAAATGGCAAAGGGCCAAGTGAGTGGGATGGTTCACAGCTCTTGCGCCGGCTGATGTATCTGCTTGGCATGGAATTGGCACGCCTCGCACCTCTTGACCATCTCCGCCGCATCTCCGAGCGCCGAAGGCCAGTAGAAGCCACTTCGATATGCCTTTGCGGCTAGAGTTGTAGCAGAAGCATGATGGCCACACTCGCCGGCATGGATGTCCCTTAGAAGTTCTTGGCCTTGGTGAGTAGATATGCACTTCAGAGCGACGCCATTTGGGCGATGCCGGTACAAGTCACCATCCTTGACGCAGTAGCCCGAAGCTTGCCGCACAATCCTCTCGGCCTCCTCTTCATCCTCAGGAAGCATGCTGCTGGTGAGGTAGGCCTTGAGCTCGATGATCCAATCCACTCCCTCCTGCCGTGCCAATGCCAGAAGGACACGGTCACCCGAAGGTGGCCCACAATCCGGAGCCCCCTGCTCCGGCGGTGGCGGCAAAGCAGAAGGAGGAGGTGACTCGGATGTTGACGGAGAAGCGGACGGTTTGAAGAGACGCTCCTCAAAGACGCCGGCAGGCTGCGCCAGGCGATGAGAGGCGCGCTTGGCGATCTCGTCTGCTTCCACATTTTCTCCCCTCGGGATGTGCTTCAGCTCCAAGCCTTGGAAGCGTTTTTCCATCTTTCGATGCTCCTCGAGATAAGCCGCCATGTGCTCATCCCTTGGAGTGTAGCTCTTGTTCGAGAAGTTCACAACCAGCTGTGAATCTCCCTTGACGATGAGGCGCTTGATGCCCAAAGCGTTTGCTGCCCTTAGGCCAGCAAGTAGTCCTTCGTACTCCGCGATGTTGTTGGAGACCTTGTTCTCGGGCTTGAAGCAAAGCTGCACAGCGTAGAAAAGCTTGTCTCCAGAGGGAGAGGTTAGGACAGCACCGGCTCCCGCGCCGGGAAGGTTGAAGGCGCCGTCGAAGTGCATGACCCAGAGGCCTGGGGCCTCCTCTCCAGGGAGAGTTGACTCCACCTCTGGAGGCTCGTCGACGAACGGATCAGTCCATTCTGCAGTGAACTCGGCCAAAGCCTTGCTCTTGATTACCTTTGTAGTTTCGAAGGAGATCTCGAAAGGCTGAAGCTCCACGGCCCATTCAGCCACCCGCCCGGTGACATTGGGGTTGCGCAGGATGGTTTCCAGGGGCCGATCGGTTACCACCTTAATCGGGTGACCCTGGAAGTAGTGGCGTAGCTTCCGCGAGGCGATGAGAAAGGTATAGAGCAACTTTTGCTGCATTGTGTAGCGTTCCCGCGCGTCGCGCAGTACCGTGCTGACGAAGTACACAGGCTTTTGCACCTTGACGACACCCTCGGAAGGCTCCTCCTCAGGAGGCTTTTGAGCGTTGCTCTGAGAGAGTGGCTCGGTCGGCGAAGATTCCACGGGCGGCTCCTCTTGAGGGGCGGGAGGTGAAGCGGCCTCTTCCTCGCGAGGAGCCCCCGAGCTTGGAGGAGTGACCTCCTCCTTGGCGATCACCTTGACGTCCCGCTCCGCGACGAGCACAGCGCTTGCAGTCCTTGGAGTTGCCGCGATGTAGAGTAGCAAAGGCTCGCGGGGGGTTGGGGCAACCATGATCGGTGGGCTCGTGAGGTACCTTTTCAACTCAGCGAAGGCCTTGTCGGCTTCCGGAGTCCACTCGAACTTCCCGGTGCGCTTCATAAGCTTGAAGAAGGGCAAGGCTTTCTCCCCACTCCTCGCGATGAAGCGCCCCAGGGCTGCCATGCACCCCGCGAGACGTTGCATCTCCTTGAGATTGCGCGGAGGACGCATTTCTTCGATGGCCTTGACCTTGTCGGGGTTCGCCTCTATCCCGCGATTGGACACGAGGAACCCCAACAGTTTTCCCGACGGTACACCGAAGGCGCACTTGGCGGGGTTGAGCTTGATGTTTACCTTCCTCAGGTTGACGAATGTTTCCTCCAGATCCTCGATGAAGGTGTGACCCTCGCGAGTCTTGACGACGATGTCGTCAACGTAGGCCTCCGCGTTCCTTCCCATCTGAGCCCCCAAGGCCTTGCGCATGAGCCTTTGGAAGGTGGCTCCTGCGTTCTTTAGGCCGAAGGGCATGCAGACGTAGCAGTACACCCCACAGGGCGTGATGAAGGCGGTTTTCTCCTCGTCCTCCTTTGCCATCTTGATCTGATGATAGCCGGAGAAAGCATCCAAGAAGCAAAAAAGGTCGCAGCCGGCGGTGGAGTCGACGATTTGATCTATCCTCGGGAGAGGATAAGGATCTTTGGGACAGGCCTTGTTGAGACTTGTGAAGTCCACGCAGAGGCGCCCACTGCCGTTAGCCTTTGGGACGACCACCGGATTAGCAATCCAGGTGGGGTGGGCCACCTCGCGTATTAACTTGGCCTTCTTCAGCTTCTCTATTTCCTTGATGATGAAGTCTTGCTTCTCTTGCGCTTGCTTCCTGGTCTTCTGCTTCACGGGGTGTGCCTGAGGGCACACGGCTAGGTGGTGCTCAATCACCTCCCTGGGAACGTCGGGCATATCTGACGGAGTCCAAGCGAACATGTCGGAATTTGCCCGCAGGAAGGTGACGAGCGCGCTTTCCTATTTGGGGGAAAGCCCTATCCCGATGGTGACGAAGTTGTCGCAGCCCCCAGCCTGAAGCGGGACCTTCTTGGTTGCCGAGCGCTCCTGGGTAAACTGGGGCCTCCTGCCTGAGGGTACCGCAGCTTCCCCAATGCTCATGTCCAGCATCGGATAGACCAGGTCCTCGCTTGGAGTAGGCGATGCAGAGGTGGCGAACTTCTTCCCTGTCGAACCCAGAGGATGGGGCTCGAGAGAGGCCTTCTTTGCTGCAGCCCGCTCCTGGGATACGAGCTGCTTCTTCCTCGCGAGGTCGCCGGAGTGTTCCAGTAGATCTTCGTCGGCGGGGAACATGGTGGCGGCCTCGCGGTAGACATGCTCAACTGATCGGAGAGCATCCTTCTCATTGCAGCGCACGGTGATCGTGCCATTGGCGCCCGGAATCTTGAGGACGTTGAAGCCATGGTGCGTTGCTGCCATGAACCTAGCCAAGGCTGGGTAGCCGAGGATGGCATTGTATGGCAGGGCGATGTAGGCGACGTCGAAGACGAGGCTTTCTGTCCTGTAGTTGTCCCGGGTGCCGAAGGTGACGGGCAGGCTTACCTGCCCAATTGGCGTTGTAGACCCCTCGGTTACCCCAAAGAACGGCCGAGTTGGCATGAGCCGGTGGTACAGCACCTGCATCTTTTCGAAGATCTCGATCGAGATGATGTTGAGGCCCGCCCCTCCGTCGATGAGAGTGCGGTTGACGGCGACGTTGTTGATGGTTGGCGTGCACAAGAGGGGGATTGTGCCCACGCCCCTTGTGGAAGCCGGATGATCCTCCTCGTCGAAGCCAATCTTGCACGTCGACCACTTCATTAGGCGATTGCCGACGCTGGGTTGCGCCGCCGCGATTTCTCGCGACAGCTGCTTGAAGTGTCGATTTGACAGAGGAGCCTGAGCTCCACCCAGGAGGCAAGCGGCGAAGATTCGCGGCTCTTGGTAGCCCCCCTGGTCCTGCTCCCGACGATCGTTTGCTGGCGGGGGTAGCGGCAGCGGCTCGGGATCGGCTCGAGACAGACCCCCACGGCGGTGACCTTCCTCGCGGTCGTCGTCGCGGCGATCGCCCCGGGATCCGCTCTTGCCGTTGCTGCGGCCACCCCCACGACGCTTGGCGACGCCATTTTCCTCGTGAAACTTCTGGACAATCCAACAATCCTCGGTATTGTGGGTGTCCTTCTTGTGGATAATGCAGTAGCGGCGACGTCGACCTTTATCGCGATCGGAGCGGTCCCCGCGGCGTTGCTTATAATCTGGCTCCGCCGCGAGGGCTGCAGCCTCCTTTCGCTTGGGGTCCTTAGACTTTGGCTTTGGGGGAGGCGCCTCCGGCAGATTGTGCACGAAGAGCCTCCCCTCTTCAGCCTTGGCGCAGCGGTCGGCGATCTCGAGGAGCCTGACGACGGAAGTCAGCTCATCATTCACGGACAGCTTCTCCCGCATCTTGACGTCGGAGACGCCCGTGGAGAACGCGGAGATGACCTCCTCGTTGGAGATCCTGGGAATCTTGTTCCTCATCTGACTGAAGCGCTGGATGTACTGACGAAGCATCTCGCCCTTGTACTGACGCACCGCCTTAAGATCGTTCTTGGTGGCGGGGCGCTCGTACGTGGGCATGAAGTTGGCAACGAACTGACGACATAAATCCTTCCATGAAGTCACGGATTCGTGAGGAAGATTCATGAGCCAAGTCCGCGGAGTGTCCTTGAGGGCCATGGGGAACCAATTGGCCATGGCGCGCTGATCTCCACGCGCAGCCTGGACGGCGACGACGTAGAGTTGGAGGAATTCGACAGGGTTTGTGGTCCCGTCATAGCGCGTGGCGATGTCCGGCTTGAACTTGTCAGGCCAAACAACGTAGCGCTGCTGGCGAGTGAGGGCAAGACACCCGGGGTTGTAGATAGGAACGCCGGGGGTCCTGACGTTCTTGCCAGCTTCACCGATGTCATCGATGGCGTGGTCATGATTTTCGCGGCGGCGCTCAAGGGAGACGCGTGCGTCTTCCGGTGCGCGTTTGACGATTTGGCAGCTGGGCTCCCCGCGCGGCAAAGACGCGGCGCGGGAAACCACCTTCTTGGCCTTGTTGGCCCCCCCATCTCCGGCGCCCGGGGCGCGATGCCCCGCCGCCGGATCTGGGTTCCCCGCGCCCTGGGCTCCTCCCTGGGCCGGGTCTTCGTTGGCGATGGCGACGAGCTCGGCGATTCGAGCGCGCCACCCCTCACGCCCGTCGTCGGTGGGTTGATAGCGCATCAGCTCCTGCGCCATGGCGAGTGCCTGCGCAGGAGACAGCTGACTCCCTGAACGAGCGCGAGAAGTGGCGGTGGCGGTGAAGGAGAGCGAAGGCTCCGTTCGCCCAGACGGGAGGTAGGAGGACTCCAGATCTTCCTTCTCTTCCTCCTCGGCCGAAGCTTCATGACGATGGAAGATGGGCTCGGTTTGCCCCCGAACAGCGTTGCGACGGCGAAGACGCTCGAGCCTTGCGTTGGCGTCGACCATGTCGAAGCAGATCTAGAAGAAAACACACCACAGCCCCCTACCTGGCGCGCCAAATGTCGATGGATTTCGTGTCGCAAGAACACGGGGTACCACGCGACGGACCCAAGGATTCGAACGCAGGGGGCTGAACGTGTGAGATCTTGGATCGCAACGAAACACGGTGACGGAAGCCTCGATTGTCGAACGCGCAACGCACTGCAGAGAGGGAGACCGAGCTTTACCCAGGTTCAGGGCCCTCGTGGTGAGGTAAAACCCCTACTTCCTGCCTTCTTGTATTGCGACGCGACACCTCGCGAGGAGTACAAGGCCTTGGTTACAAAGCTCTAGCTGGCCAGAGGTTGAAGAACCTGCGTGCCCAGCTAGCAGCTTGAAGAAGATGAAGATCCGATCTCGTCCGGATCCCCTCTAAGGGATGGCCTCCCCCTCCTTTTATAGCGCCAAGGTCCTCCTTCCCCTTATCTTCTTGGGGAAGGGGTTGCCACACACGGCCAAGGAGGGAGGACAACTGTTGACTACTTTCTTCTGTAGACTTGGTCTTCGTAGGGTAGTGGCGCCGGTCCACAGGAGTGGGTGGAGGAGGCTGACGTCCTCCTCTGGCGCCCTGCACCGTCCACGCTATTTTTAGGGGGGTGGCCAACTACCACTGTGCCGCTTTGGGCAGGCACAGAGAAAGTTGGTCTCCTCCCTGTCGGGAGTAGCGTGGGAGGTACGCGGTCTTCTGCCCGTTGTCTTCTTGCTCTGCACGCAAACGTGTTGAGCTGACGTGGGCGTACTTCCTCTCCTCACCAGCAAGGGCTCGCGAGGAGGTCTTCTGGTCCTTAGCGGTTTTTGTCGTCGTTCTCCTCACGAGGCGCCTCCTCGTGAGGGTCTTCTCTGTAGCTTGGGTCGTTGATTCTCCCGTGGGCTGAAGATGGGCCGATGACGGGGCCCAGGAGCAGGTGGACCGGGATACCCCGGTATCCAGAACACCGACAAAGTTGCGAACAACAGATAATTGCATTAAGCAAAGTGTGTAATGTAAACAAAGCATATGCCCTTGAGCATATGAATGTTGTTTTCTCCCTAGTAGCAACATCACATTGATACGTCTCAAACGTATCTATAATTTTTGATTCTCCATGCTTGTTTTTACACCATTTGCCTATTGTTTCGTTACACTTAGTGGCACTTTTATGCATTTTCCGGAACTAACCTATTGACGAGTTGCCACAGTGCCAGTTCCCTGTTTTCTGCTGTTTTTGTGTTTCAGAAGTGATACACAGGAAATATTCTCGGAATTGGACGAAACAAGTTCCTGAAGTCTTATTTTACCCGGAAGCTTCCAGACATCGAAGAGGTGTCAGAGGGGGGCCACCAGGGCCCCAGACACATGCCCGGCGCGGCCAGGGGTCTGGCCGCGTGGGGCCCGCGTGTGGGCACCTGGCCCCTCCTCCGACGGTGCCCCTTCGCCTATATAAAGCCTCGGGACAGAAAACCCTAAGGGAGTCGGCAATTTTCCAGAAGCAGTTCCGCAGCTCCGCCGCCACCACCGACGAATTTCGGGGGACAGAAGTCTCTGTTCCGGCACCCTGCCGGGACGGGGAAGTGCCCCCGGAGCCATCTCCATCGGTCTCCATCGCCGTCTCTGCCGTCTCCATCGACCTCACCGCCATCTCCATCAACCTTGCTGTCTCCTATGATGAGGAGGGAGTAGTTCATCCCCGGGGCTAAGGGCTCTACCGATAGCTATGTGGTTCACCTCTCTCTCCCATGATGTGATCTTTATGTGATCGTGAGCTTTGTATCATGTTGAACAAGTAGATGTTATTATTCAGATATTATGTGTACTCTAGTGGTGATTATTAAAGTAATCTATTCCTCCTGCTATGGTGTAACGGTGACAGTGCGTGCATCATGGTGGTACTTGGTTTAGGCTATGATTGTGATCTCTTGTGGATTATGAGAATAATTATTGCTATGATAGTATTGAGTGATCTATTCCTCCTTTCATGGTGTAATGGTGACAGTGTGTGCACCGTGTTAGTACTTGGTCTAAGTTGCAATGATTTCTATCTTGAATTGTGATCTGATTTGGATATCTCTATGAGTGGTGTTTGTCAAGTACTTGATGGACTTTAAGGGGTGCTTCTGTAGCCACTACACAATGATTAGTGTTATTCAATAGGAGAGTAATTTAGAGTGCCTTAGCAAAGAGAAGTTGTTTATTTGTTCAATCATGTTATATTGTTGGGAGTGTGTCCACTAGTGAAAGTATGAACCCTAGGCCTTGCTTCCAAGCATTGCACACCGTTTACTTGCTGTTTTGTTACTTGTTTGCTCGCAGCGATATTTATTTCACATCACGTTTGCTACTTATAATCATCAATACCACTTGTATTTCACTATCTCTTCGCCGAACTAGTGCACCTATACATCTGATAAGTGTATTGGGTGTGTTGGGGACACAAGAGACTTTCTGCATCGTAATTGCAGGGTTGCTTGAGAGGGATAGCTTTGACCTCTAACCTCCCTGAGTTCGATAAACCTTGGGTGATCCACTTAAGGGAAACTTGCTGCTGTTCTACAAACCTCTGCACTTGGAGGCCCAACAAGTGTCTACAAGGATAGAAGTGCGTAGACATCAAGCTCTTTTCTGGCGCTGTTGCCGGGGAGGTAAGGTAAAAGGTACTCGCATCCTCCTGTGTGAGTGCTCAGAGTTATTTCCTTTAGATTCTGCAATTACATCTTTTTGTTTCTTGTTTTTATTTTCACTAGTTAGGCTTAATGGAAAATAAAGAGTTCTGTAGTCTTTTTCCTGAGTTTAGATATGAAGTGTTTGAAGAGAAAATTGAAAAACCTTTGGAGCTTAATTTGCATGCTAATAGTGTTGTTAGTATGAATGCTTTGAACACCGTTGTTGCTAATGCTATAGAAAAGTCTAAGCTTGGGGAAGCTGGTTTTGTTAAGCATGATATTTTTAGTTCGCCAGCTTTAGTGGAGAAAGTTTGCTATGATGATATGTTTGATGAATATGCTTTGCGACATAGTAGTCCTCTAGTTTATGATGGTTATGATGATGAGTATAATATTTTCAGTTCACCTACTTTTGAGGAGAAAATTAGTTATGATTACAATATGCCTCCTATTTATGATGATTATGGTGATGAGAATAATTATTATATTGAATCTGCTCCTACTACTATTGTTCATGTAGGGAGTATTAATCCTTTTATGCATGTGGCTCATGATAGGGATGCTTTATGTGATAGTTATATTGTTAGTTCTATTCATGATGCTACTGAAAGTTACTATGAGAGAGGGAAACATGGTTTGATGGATCTCAACAATATTGAGTTTCCCCTCTTTATGTTGCAATTCTTGAAGTTGTGCTTGTTTTGCCTTCCTATGCTTTTTGCTTTGCGCTTTCATGACTTGTATCTTTACAAGACTATTTTTCATAGGAAGTGGTTTAGATTTAAATGTGTTCCATACTTGCTTTTTGATGCTCTCTATTGCTTTAAGTTCCTATATGGCGCCTTTGCCTCAAGCTCTTATATGGCGCCCACATGAGCATCTTCGCAAATTACTGCGCCTAGCTCAAAGGCGTTAAAGAAAAGCACTCTTGGGAGATAACCCAATGTTTTCTTTTCAGTACTTTTTCTTTTATTTGAGTCTTGGAAGTCATTACTACTGTAATGACTGCTCCTTATCTTGTTTATTTCGTTTTTGTGCCAAGAGAAGCCTCTAATTTGAGTGAGGTAAAGATTTGGGGATATTGCTGTCCTGAAACTGTTTTCGGTGCTGCACCGTAAGAATTCGTGAAAATTCTCTGTTTATCTTTTGGACCTGCGATTTCTTGTGCATATGCCCCAGGTTATATCCAAACTTTTGTTAGTTGAACACTTTTTGATTTGAGCAACAGAAAATCCCTCAAAAATTCGACCTTTGTCAGCTGTTCAGTTTTGATAGATTTCTGCCAATATTTGTTTTTGCCACTTTATCGCTTTCTTTTGAGTTCTTTTTGATCATGGAACTCTTGTGGAAGTTGCTACAGTAGTATATACTTTATATGTGGTGGTTTTGGGTTGAAACCTGAAGCTAAAAGAGGTTGAATATATTTTATGCTTACACTAATGTTGCTAATAGAATTGTGTTTAGTTTTGTATGAAGGAAGTTTTCAAGTGTAGGGATTGGAGAATGATGAGATGAGTTGAAGAATGGACAAAAGCTCAAGCTTGGGGATGCCCATGCATCACCCCAAGAAATATCCAATAAGTACAAGCGTCAAAGCTTGGGGATGCCCCCGAGGCACCCCTTCTTCATCGGCAAAAATCAGGTCACCTTTCAAAACACTATATTTTTATTGCTTCATGCACTATGTGTTTTTCTTGGAGCGTCAATTGTTTTTGTTTTTAGCATTATTTTAGTTTAGTTTGCTGCAATAAATGGTTAGATCACATCATGTTTCTTTTGGAGGAGGGGAACTCGCTTTTCATTTGCCAAGAACACTCCGTTTTTCACTCTTATCGTTTCAACGAGTGTTCTCTTTTTCTGCTACCGCGTTTAGCTTGCATTTTTCACCTTGATTTTTGTTCAGATCTTGTTTTATCTTTGCATCAAGGTGTATTTGGACCTCTGGTCTATGTTGGCTTTTATCAAAAGAGTTTCCTCAAAAAGGTTTTAATGGTGTTGGAAAAGAGAAAAAGCTTTATGCAAAAAAGTGGTACAAGAAGGAGCTTGTGTAGACTGCGGCTTAGGCTTTTTCATGTCATGCTTGATGTCTTTTTGATAGTATGCTTAGTGGTTTTGCTGTAGCATGACTTGTCTCAAATAACTGAGATTGCTTAATGAGCCTTTGAAGCATTATTTTGGTTTTCTCCTTGATACTTTATTTGGGTTGACTTAGCGCATCCTCACACATGTTAGACTCATACAAAGTCGCCATTAGCCTTCATGATCATTTAGTTTTTGACTTTTGATACTATCTTATGCTTCTTTTAATGTCGCTTTGTCGCTTTGCATGATTATGGCCATTATTGTTCTCTTAGTTGGTCGCTCCCAGTCTTTTGCTAGCCCTCGCCTTGTACTGAGTATGAGCTCTACTCGTGCATCCAACTCCTAAAAGCCAAGTTTGCCATTGTGTCCACTATAAATTCCTATGCATGGTATTTGTAAGCCATTCCAAAGTAAATGCTCATGTGCTACCTTTCAAAACCTTCAAAATACTTCTTGTTTTGTGACACTGTTTTCAGCTCATGGGGACGTAGTGGTCGGATTTGCTATCTTCCATATTGCTTATTCCAAAAAGAAAAAAAAAGAAAAAAAAGAAAAAAGGCACTCCTCCAAAGAATGTGAATGTTGGTGGGCACCCGATGGAATCGGTTAGCCATGGTATGTGAAAGGAAAAAGGTGGGGAGGAGTGCCAAGTTTTATAAAAAGAGCACAAAAGTGCCAATCTCTCTCTCAAAAACTTGCTTCATTTTTGTATGGAAGATAGTAAGAACCCCATTGCTAGTCGTTGACAAAAGCAACCACCTCTCAAAACCCAAGTTTTATCTCTGTTTTACAAATGAAAAGCTCTAGCACATGCTCAATCAATGCTTCCCTCTGCGAAGGGCCTTTCCTTTACTTTTATGTTGAGTCACCACCTTCTATCTTTATGCACCACTAAGAGAGCATAGTTGTCATTCTTAGTGTAATATGCATTGTCCCAAAGTTCATTGATTGATTCATGATCATGGTTTCACTTGTTCTTAAATTATTTGTATCTAGTCGCCGTCTTAAACTTGAAGGTGTCCTATGCATTTATGTTTTGCTCTCTTTGAAGGACAAGCTGAAAACCATTTGTATGTTTTTCCTTATGATTTGAACACACGTTTGACTTTCATTGTTTCATTTTCATGATCTTTTATTTGTGTTCATTTGCATGTTTACAACATGGTTGCTAAGTTCTTATTGTCATGATTATATCTTTCATGCCCATGTTTTAAGCTCTATTGATCCCAGCTCATCAATGCTTACATATATGATCAAGATTGTGTAGGTGCATGTCACCTCAAAAATTATTCTTTTGTTATCACTTACCTACTCGAGGACGAGCAGGAGTTAAGCTTCGGGATGCTTGATACGTCTCAAACGTATCTATAATTTTTGATTCTCCATGCTTGTTTTTACACCATTTGCCTATTGTTTCGTTACACTTAGTGGCACTTTTATGCATTTTCCGGAACTAACCTATTGACGAGTTGCCACAGTGCCAGTTCCCTGTTTTCTGCTGTTTTTGTGTTTCAGAAGTGATACACAGGAAATATTCTCGGAATTGGACGAAACAAGTTCCTGAAGTCTTATTTTACCCGGAAGCTTCCAGACATCCGAAGAGGTGTCAGAGGGGGGCCACCAGGGCCCCAGACACATGCCCGGCGCGACCAGGGGTCTGGCCGCGCGGGGCCCGCGTGTGGGCACCTGGCCCCTCCTCCGACGGTGCCCCTTCGCCTATATAAAGCCTCGGGACAGAAAACCCTAAGGGAGTCGGCAATTTTCCAGAAGCAGTTCCGCAGCTCCGCCGCCACCACCGACGAATTTCGGGGGACAGAAGTCTCATTTCCGGCACCCTGCCGGGACGGGGAAGTGCCCCCGGAGCCATCTCCATCGGTCTCCATCGCCGTCTCCGCCGTCTCCATCGACCTCACCGCCATCTCCATCAACCTTGCTGTCTCCTATGATGAGGAGGGAGTAGTTCATCCCCGGGGCTAAGGGCTCTACCGGTAGCTATGTGGTTCACCTCTCTCTCCCATGATGTGATCTTTATGTGATCGTGAGCTTTGTATCATGTTGAACAAGTAGATGTTATTATTCAGATATTATGTGTACTCTAGTGGTGATTATTAAAGTAATCTATTCCTCCTGCTATGGTGTAACGGTGACAGTGCGTGCATCATGGTGGTACTTGGTTTAGGCTATGATTGTGATCTCTTGTGGATTATGAGAATAATTATTGCTATGATAGTATTGAGTGATCTATTCCTCCTTTCATGGTGTAATGTTGACAGTGTGTGCACCGTGTTAGTACTTGGTCTAAGTTGCAATGATTTCTATCTTGAATTGTGATCTGATTTGGATATCTCTATGAGTGGTGTTTGTCAAGTACTTGATGGACTTTAAGGGGTGCTTCTGTAGCCACTACACAATGATTAGTGTTATTCAATAGGAGAGTAATTTAGAGTGCCTTAGCAAAGAGAAGTTGTTTATTTGTTCAATCATGTTATATTGTTGGGAGTGTGTCCACTAGTGAAAGTATGAACCCTAGGCCTTGCTTCCAAGCATTGCACACCGTTTACTTGCTGTTTTGTTACTTGTTTGCTCGCAGCGATATTTATTTCACATCACGTTTGCTACTTATAATCATCAATACCACTTGTATTTCACTATCTCTTCGCCGAACTAGTGCACCTATACATCTGATAAGTGTATTGGGTGTGTTGGGGACACAAGAGACTTTCTGCATCGTAATTGCAGGGTTGCTTGAGAGGGATAACTTTGACCTCTAACCTCCCTGAGTTCGATAAACCTTGGGTGATCCACTTAAGGGAAACTTGCTGCTGTTCTACAAACCTCTGCACTTGGAGGCCCAACAAGTGTCTACAAGGATAGAAGTGCGTAGACATCAAGCTCTTTTCTGGCGCTGTTGCCGGGGAGGTAAGGTAAAAGGTACTCGCATCCTCCTGTGTGAGTGCTCAGAGTTATTTCCTTTAGATTCTGCAATTACATCTTTTTGTTTCTTGTTTTTATTTTCACTAGTTAGGCTTAATGGAAAATAAAGAGTTCTGTAGTCTTTTTCCTGAGTTTAGATATGAAGTGTTTGAAGAGAAAATTGAAAAACCTTTGGAGCTTAATTTGCATGCTAATAGTGTTGTTAGTATGAATGCCAACAAACCAACATCATAGAATTACATAACGGTGATCTCAATCATGTAGGGCAGCTCATGAGATCTAAACATGAAGCACATGGTGGAGAAGACAACCATCTAGCTACTGCTATGGACCCATAGTCCAAGGTAGACTACTCACTCATCGCTCCGGAGGCAAGCATGGCGATGAAGAAGACCTCCGGTGGCGATTCCCCTCTCCGGCAGGGTGCCGGGAAGAGCTTCTGGACCCTCCCGATCTTCGGGTCGACGGCGGCGGCGGATCGCGATGTATTCTGGAAAACTGATCGGACCCTTAGGTTTTTCTCGTCGGGGGGTACTTATAGGCGAAGGGGCGATGTCAGAGGTGGAGCCAGGGGCTCTCACACAGGGGTGGCGCGGCCAGGGGCCAGGCCGCGCCGCCCCCTTGTGTGGGGCCCTGGTGGCCCCCCTCCGACACTTCTTCGGATCTCTGGAAGCTTCCGGGTAAAATATGACTTCAGGAACTTGTTTCATCCAATTCCGAGAATATTTCCTGTGTATCACTTCTGAAACACAAAAACAGCAGAAAACAGGAAACTGGCACTATGGCACTTCGTTAATAGGTTAGTTCCGGAAAATGTATAAAAGTGCCACTAAGTGTAACGAAACAATAGGCAAATGGTGTAAAAACAAGCATGGAGCATCAAAAATTATAGATACGTTTGAGACGTATCAAGCATCCCAAAGCTTAACTCCTGCTCGTCCTCGAGTAGGTAAGTGATAACAAAGAATAATTTTTGAGGTGACATGCACCTACACAATCTTGATCATATATGTAAGTATTGGTGAGCTGGGATCAATAGAACTTAAAACATGGGCATGAAAGATATAATCATGACAATAATAACTTAGCAACCATGTTGTAAACATGCAAATGAACACAAACAAAAGATCATGATAATGAAACAATGAAAGTCAAACGTGTGTTCAAATCATAAGGAAAAACATACAAATGGTTTTCAGCTTGTCCTTCAAAGAGAGCAAAACATAAATGCATAGGACACCTCAAAGTTTAAGAGGGCGACTAGATACAAATAATTTAAGAACAAGTGAAACCAACAATATGAGTCAATCAATGAACTTTGGGACAATGCATATCACACTAAGAATGACAACTATGCTCTCTTAATGGTGCATAAAGAAAGAAGGTGGTGACTCAACATAAAAGTAAAAGAAAGGCCCTTCGCAGAGGGAAGCAGTGATTTAAGCATGTGCTAGAGCTTTTCATTTGTAAAACAGAGAGATAAAACTTGATTTTGAGAGGTGGTTGTCTTTGTCAACGACTGGCAATGGGGTTCTTACTATCTTCCATACAAAAATAAAGCAAGTTTTTGAGAGAGAGATTGGCACTCTTGTGCTCTTTTTATAAAACTTGGCACTCCTCCCCACCTTTTCCTTTCACATACCATGGCTAACCGATTCCATCGGGTGCCCACCAACATTCACATTCATTGGAGGAGTGCCTTTTTCTTTTTTTTTCTTTTTGGAATAAGCAATATGGAAGATAGCAAATCCGACCACTACGTCCCCATGAGCTGAAAATAGTGTCACAAAACGAGAAGTGTTTTGAAGGTTTTTGAAAGGTAGCACACGGAAATTTTACTTTGGAATGGCTTACAAATACCATGCATAGGAATTTATAGTGGACACAATGGCAAACTTGGCTTTTAGGAGTTGGATGCACGAGTAGAGCTCATACTCAGTACAAGGCGAGGGCTAGCAAAAGACTGGGAGCGACCAACTAAGAGAGCAATAATGGCCATAATCATGCAAAGCGACAAAGCGACATTAAAAGAAGCATAAGATGGCATCAAAAGTCAAAAACTAAATGATCATGAAGGCTAATGGCGACTTTGTAAGAGTCTAACATGTGTGAGCATGCGCCAAGTCAACCAAAATAAAGCATCAAGGAGAAAACCAAAATAATGCTTCCATACAATAAAAACAACGCATGATTTTTTTCAAAGGCTCATTAAGCAATCTCAATTATTTAAGACAAGTCATGCTACAGCAAAACCACTAAGCATACTATCAAAAAGACATCAAGCATGACATGAAAAAGCCTAAGCCGCAGTCTACACAAGCTCCTTCTTGTACCACTATTTTGCACAAAGCTTTTTCTCTTTTCCAACACCATTTGAAATTTTTATAAACACCTCTTTTGATGAAAACAAATAAAGATCAGAGGCAAAAATACACCTTGATGAAAAGATATGACAAGATCTGAACGCAAATCAAGGCAAAAACGAAAACCAAAAGCAGTAGCGGAAAAAGTAGAGCGCTCGATTTTAATAAGAGTGAAAACTAGAGCGTTCTTTGCAAATGAAAACGAGTACATCTCCTCCAAAGGAAATTTGTTGGTGTCCAACCATTTATTGCAGCAAACAAACAAACTAAACAACCTAAGAAAACTAAAACAACTGACGCTCCAAGAAAAACACATAGTGCATGAAGCAATAAAAATATAGTGTTTTGAAAGGTGACCTAATTTTTGCCAATGAAGAAGGGGTGCCTCGGGGGCATCCCCAAGCTTTGACGCTTGTACTTCTTGAATATTTCTTGGGGTGATGCATGGGCATCCCCAAGCTTGAGCTTTTGTCCATTCTTCAACTCATCTCATCATTCTCCAATCCCTACACTTGAAAACTTCCTTCATACAAAACTAAACACAATTCTATTAGCAACATTAGTGCAAGCATAACATATAATCAATCCTTTATTTGCTTCAGGTTTCAACTCAAAACCACCACATATATAGAAAATACTACTGTAGCAACTCCCCAAAAAGTTCCATGATCAAAAGAACTCAAAAGAAAGCGATAAAGTGGCAAACACAAATATTGGCAGAAATCTGTCAAAACTGAACAGCTGACAAATGTCGAATTTTTGAGGGATTTTCTGTTGCTCAAATCAAAAAGTGTTCAACTAAGAAAAGTTTGGATATAACCTGGGTCATATGCACAAGAAATCTCAGGTCCAAAAGATAAACAGAGAATTTTCACGAATTTTTACGGTGCAGCACCGAAAACAGTTTCAGGACAGCAATAACCCCAAATCTTTACCTCACTCAAATTAGAGGCTTCTCTTGGCACAAAAACGAAATAAACAAGATAAGGAGCGGTCATTACAGTAGTAATGACTTCCAAGACTCAAATAAAAGAAAAAGTACTGAAAAGTAAACAATGGGTTATCTCCCAAGAGTGCTTTTCATTAACGCCTTTGAGCTAGGCGCAGAAAATTGCGAATCAAGTAATATCAAGTGATGAAGCATCAAGCCCATAATTTGCTCTAAGAATAGAGTCAAAAAGTAATTTCTTTCTTTTACTAGGGAAGTGTTCCATACCTTTCTTTAATGGGAATTGATACTTGATAGTGCCTTCCCTCATATCAATGATAGCACCTACAGTTCGAAGAAAGGGTCTTCCCAAAATAATAGGACATGAAGCATGGCATTCAACGTCCATAACAAGAAAATCAACGGGAACAAGGTTATTGTTAACCACAATAAGAACATCATTAATCCTTCCCAAAGGTTTCTTCTTAGCAACATCAGCAATAGGAACATCAAAATAACACTTTTCAAGTGGTGGTAAATCAACCATGTCATAAATCTTTCTAGGCATGCTAGAAATACTAGCACCTAGATCACATAAAGCATGGCAATCATAACCATCAACATGCATATCAATGATGGGTTCCCAACCATCTTCTAACTTCTTGGGAACAGAGGCTTTTTGCTTCAACTTTTCATCCCTAATCTTTATGAGAGCGTTGGTAATATGCTTAGTAAAAGTAATATTTAAAGAACTAGCATTGGGAGTCAAAGAAAGCTTTTGCAAGAACAAAATAACTTCAGATATATTGCAGCCATCAACATCAAAATCATTAAAAGAAATAGAGCTATCATCTCCCACACTCCAAAAAATTTCAGCACTCTTTTGAGAAAAAGTTTTGGCAGTTTTAGGCTTTTTAACACAAGGAGTGGGAGTTTTCTCTACACCAATCAAAGTAAGAGGATTACTATCAGTAGGAGCAACATCATTAGAGGTAGTAATAGTACATACCTTCATCTCTCTAGCCATCTCATCTTCTCTTTCCCACCTGGCATGCAATTCCGCTAACAATCTAATATTTTCATCAATTCCAACTTGGGTAGCATTAGCGGCAGCAACAACATTGCTCACATTCACATCATTAGGAAACACTTTTAGTTTCAGAAGTTCAACATCATGAGCAAGGCTATCAACTTTAGAAGCAAGAATATCAATTTTGCCTAACTTTTCCTCAACAGACTTGTTAAAAGCAGTTTGCTTACCGATGAAGTCCTTGAGCATTACCTCAAGCTCGGAGGGCGCGGCCCTAGTGTTGTTGTAGGAATTACCATAAGAGTTACCATAACCATTACCATTGGTAGAAGGATACGGCCTATAATTGTTACTAGCAAAATTGTTCCTATAAGCATTGTTATTAAAATTGTCATTTCTAATGAAATTCACATCAACTTGCTCTTCTTGAGCAACCAGAGAGGCCAAAGGAACATTATTAGGATCAACATGAGTCCTATCATTAGCAAGCATAGCCATAATGGTATCAATCTTATCACTTAAGGAAGAGGTTTCCTCAACAGAATTTACCTTCTTACCTTGTGGAGCTCTCTCGGTGTGCCATTCGGAATAATTTACCATCATGTTGTCAAGTAGCTTTGATGCGGCGCCCAATGTGAGGGACATAAAAGTGCCTCCAGCAGCTGAATCAAGTAGGTTTCTTGAAGAAAAATTCAGTCCTGCATAAAAAGTTTGGATAATCATCCAAGTAGTCAGTCCATGAGTGGGGCAATTCTTTACCATAGATTTCATTCTTTCCCAAGCTTGAGCAACATGTTCATTATCAAACTGAGTAAACTTCATAATATTGCTACGCAAAGCTATAATCTTAGCAGGAGGATAGTATCTACCAATAAAAGCATCCTTACACTTAGCCCATGAATCAATACTATTCTTAGTCAAAGACAGCAACCAATCTTTAGCCTTTCCTCTCAAAGAAAAAGGAAACAATTTGAGCTTAATAATATCACTATCAACATCCTTATATTTCTGCATCTCACATAGCTCAACAAAATTGTTGAGATGAGCTGCAGCATCTTCAGTACTAGCACCAGAAAATTGCTCTTTCATAACAAGGTTTAATAAAGCAGGCTTGATCTCATAAAAGGTGGTAGCAGGAACAGGTGGTGCAATAGGAGTGCAGATAAAATCACTATTGTTCATGCTAGCAAAGTCACACAACTTGGTGTTTTCAGGAGTACCCATTTCAGCAAAACGAAAGTAAACAAGTAAAAATAGCTACCAAGGATTCTAATTTTTTTGGGTTTTTGATATAAAAAGCAATGCAGGTAAAATAAAATAAAGTAAAGCAAAACAAATAACAAAGTAAAGAATGTGTGTGCGAAGAACTCCCCTCGCAGAAGTCTTCTCTCTTCCCCGGCAACGGCGCCAGAAAAAGTGAGATTTACTCTGGGCATTACAACAAAATACATAGACCGCCATCCAACTGCATCTATGACTAATAATCCACCCCCGGGGATATCATCCGAACACCCTAGAAGTATTAAGTTGCGAACAACAGATAATTGCATTAAGCAAAGTGTGTAATGTAAACAAAGCATATGCCCTTGAGCATATGAATGTTGTTTTCTCCCTAGTAGCAACAGCACATCTACCACCTTAGAGGTTTCTGTCACTCCCCCAGGTGAAATAGAGACATGAACCCACTATCGAGCATAAATACCCCCTCTTGGAGTCACTAGCAACTACTCGGCCAAGATAGCTACTAACAACGGAGAGCATGCAAGATCATAAACAACATAGAGATAACAAAAGATATAATTCAGTACAGCAACTTAATCATAAACACCAATATTCATCGGATCCCAACAAACCAACATCATAGAATTACATAACGGTGATCTCAATCATGTAGGGCAGCTCATGAGATCTAAACATGAAGCACATGGTGGAGAAGACAACCATCTAGCTACTGCTATGGACCCATAGTCCAAGGTAGACTACTCACTCATCACTCCGGAGGCAAGCATGGCGATGAAGAAGACCTCCGGTGGCGATTCCCCTCTCCGGCAGGGTGCCGGGAAGAGCTTCTGGACCCTCCCGATCTTCGGGTCGACGGCGGCGGCGGATCGCGATGTATTCTGGAAAACTGATCGGGCCCTTAGGTTTTTCTCGTCGGGGGGTACTTATAGGCGAAGGGGCGATGTCAGAGGTGGAGCCAGGGGCTCTCACATAGGGGTGGCGCGGCCAGGGGCCAGGCCGCGCCGCCCCCTTGTGTGGGGCCCTGGTGGCCCCCCTCCGACACTTCTTCGGATCTCTGGAAGCTTCCGGGTAAAATATGACTTCAGGAACTTGTTTCGTCCAATTTCGAGAATATTTCCTGTGTATCACTTCTGAAACACAAAAACAGCAGAAAACAGGAAACTGGCACTGTGGCACTTCGTTAATAGGTTAGTTCCGGAAAATGTATAAAAGTGCCACTAAGTGTAACGAAACAATAGGCAAATGGTGTAAAAATAAGCATGGAACATCAAAAATTATAGATACGTTTGAGACGTATCAAGTAGCCGGCCGAGAAGGAGTCAGCCGAGAAGGAGCCGGAGAAGCTGAACTTGAAGATGATGTTTCGTCGTTTCTTAACCCTTCCGGTGACGGAATGAAGATAGAAACGTTTGACGACGAAGGGCAAATAAACACCGATGCCGAACGACAATTGCAAACAAACGCCGATGGCGAGGTATATAGATTTAGCTTTTGGTTATAAGAAGGGAATATGCATATTTGTATTAACGACTTTTTCTTTTTTCAGCCCTCCGGATCGAGCAAATCGTATTTTAAACGAGGTCCGAGCCAAAAGTTGAGTGCGAATCAGAAGCTGACCATCGATGTAGTATCTCCAGATGGCAAACCGTTGGAGCCAAAACAGCACGCAACAAAATTTATAAATCAATGCGGAGTGATTGTTAGGGACATGATCCCGATCACGGTTCAAGAATGGCACGAGCCAAAGAAGGCACGTCTTGGAGCTACTTTTGTGAATAAAAGATCCAAGAAAGACCTTTGGAGGAAGCTCATGGAAAATTTCATTCTACCTCCGGAGTACTCCAAGAAGGATGATGATGGTAATGAAATTCCGGGTGGACGTGAAAGGAGAAGGAGAGTTAAACAGTACGCTCTCAAGAAGATGGCTGAAGCATTCCGGGGCTTCAAGAAAATGTTATACGCGAAGTTTATCGTGAAAAAGAAAACTCCAGTGTTCGAAGGAGCATACGAGAAGTTGAGACAACAGTGGCCTGAATTTGTGGCATTCAAGACATCTAAGAGAGCCAAGGAAATGTCAGAAAAAATAAGAAAAATGCTGATAAGAAGGAACATCACCATATTTTGGGGCTAGGCGGCTACGTGAGAGCAGTGCCCAAGTGGGAATCTATGGAGAATGAATTGAGGAATAGAGGAATCACTCCTGGTACAGAGGGATGGCCCGAAAGGGCCAAGCACTAGTGGTACGGACATGGAGGATCGTTAGACCAGTCAACAGGGGAGTGTGTTCATCGGAAACAGACCTTTACTCCCATAGTAAAACTTGTTAAGGCAATGGAGGATGCTCAAGCGGGATTGATCCGTGTCGACCGAGAGAACGACGAGCTGACACACGCCCTCGGGAATCCAGAACACACAGGACGAACGAGAGGCAAAGGCGCCGGTGTTCCATGGAAGGAAGGGTTTTCTCAGCACGAAGATCCGTACGGTTACAAAAGCCGTAAGAGAAAGAAGGATCGGGAAGCAGATCGGATCGGCAATGTAGAACATGAATTAGCCGACATGAAGAGTATGATACATCAACTTAGCCAGGGAGGCAGATCTCGGCTGCAGGAAGATCCAGCATTGGATCTTAATAGTCAGCAGAGAAGCAGCGTGGCTTCCACGGAGGTCCCAACTGATGAGCATGAAGCACCGGGGTCTCGCTACCCCGTGGATGATGTTAGGGAGATGACAAATTGTGAGCTACATCAGCCAGTGAAGAACATGACCTTGAAGGTGGCGAGCGGCGATGCTTTACCTTGTCTACCTGAAGCACTCCACCATGGGAAACCGATACCGGCTGGCTATCCTCGTGTCTCAGTGCTTGACATAGTCAGCTCGTTCGAGGACCTAGAGCTTGATTTTGCTACACCTGAAGGGGATCGGAGACTTGGAGATATCAAGCGCCAAATCGTTTTATGGCAAAAGAAATACATCAAGTTTCCAGGCTCAGCGCCAAGGCCACCGACTCCGAGGAATCCAAGTCCACCCTCCCCCGATGAACATCGTCCACCTACGCCGCCCCCGAGTCCACCTCGGGCGCCGCGTCAGCCGACGCCACCCCTGAGTCCACCTCCAGCGCCGCGTCAGCCGATGCGACCCCCGAGTCCACCTCGGGCGACGTGTCAGCCGACGCCGCCCCCTAGTGCACCTCTCACGCGTCAACCAACGCCGTCCCCCAGTGCACCTCCAGCGCGTCAGGCGAAGCCGCCCCCCAATACTACTCAGACGGGGAAAAAGCGGAGCAGGTCCGCTACGGTTAGTACTACTGATAAGGTAGTACATAAGACCACGAAGATACCAGAGCCATCGCTAAAGCCTCTTCCCAAGAGAGCTTATGACCGGACTCCCGAGGAAAACGTGGCGATAGTACGCGCCGAAGTGAACGCATTTTTTGCACCGAAAGTGCCTGAGCCCAAGCCGACATACACGGAGAAACAAAAGGACTGGGCTTATGGTATGCTTACTGCAGAGCCCCAATATAAGATGAATCACCCATCAGACTATAAACGCGAAATTGAAAGGCAAAGTGACTTGGCCAAGGCAAAAAGATGCGAGAAATAAATTCCCCAGCTTGGAGAACAGAAGAATCAATCGGTCGCCCCGCTCATAGTCGCCCCCCCCCCCGATATCGATACGTCCTTCAGAGCCGATTTGGAAGAGGACCGATTGTTATTGGACCCCAAAGTAGTAGCAGCTGCACAACTATTGGTTTTAACTCTAAGGGAGGCAAAAGAGAACGCAGACGTCTTGAATGTGCCTCTTCTAGTTATGTTAGGCCTTGAAGAAGCGCCAGTGGGAGAGGTAGTAGAGCAATATGTACTGGGGGGGGGGGCTCTGATCAAGCCTGAGGAGGAACGCGGTCTATCAACACATATGCGAAATCTGCTCGGCTGGTACAAGGTGCATATGCAAAAAAAGGACTTCAAACGTTTTATCCTCTTGGACGTTAGAGAGGAGTATTACTTCAAAAGATACATGTTACATATTCCAATGGACGAATTGTTTTACATATTCAATCAGCGCGATCTCGACAAGTCTACCATCAGTTGCTATTGTCTGTAAGTGATTTATATTCAAGTATCTAGCTAAGCTCGTTCATTGCCTATATATCTTAATTAACTATATGATTTTTGTATGCTATTATGCAGATTTAAGATGTTTGAATGCAAAAAAATTGGAATCCATGACGTTGGGTTCATTGACCCATATATCATTAATGAAAGGATGTTAAAAGATCACCCCAGAGACGTGGAGAAGGACCTCTTCAGATTTTTTATGAAGCAAAGTCTAAAAAGAGAACTTCTATTTCCTTACAACTTCAAGTGAGTGTTTCTATCTTCTAGACATTCTTTTTTGCTTACTCGATGTTAAGTGTAATTGATGAGTTATGCATGTGTGTCTGTAGTTACCACTGGATTCTGCTAAAGATTCAATTGGACACCTCAACTGTTCATATCTTGGACTCATTGGATAAGCCCGACGTCCTGTTTAGCGACATGAAAGAAATGCCGCAAAAGTAATTTCAATTATTACCCGACTATATCAGCTCCTTTCATTAATTTCCTGATATCAAGTATTTAATAACTCATTTGCTCATTTTCTTTGCCCTGTAGCGTTTGGACACGTTTCAGAAAGTCGGTAATAGGTGAATTCAAAGAACAGCTAACTTTTAAAAAGATAAAGGGTTTGAAGCAACCACCGGGGACCAATCTCTGTGGATTCTACGTCTGCGAGTTCATCCGGTGGTACACCAGTGAGCGGAGAGCACGTACCACAGACTTTGATGTACGTAAATAATATTCACAGTTTTCTTTTATTATAATCAATTGTGTTGAGTTTTATCCAACTTATATATATCCATATCGATCTTCTTAAAGTTGTATGTGATGCGGGAGAAGCTCGTACCAACCCAGCGTCTAAAAGCAATTCAAGAGGACCTGGCAGGATTCATCATGAGGGAGGTCCTCTGTGAGAAAGGAGAACACTATGTGGAGGACGAAGAACACTATCTGTAATTTAGTGATCTCCATGTAACTTAGTTTGTTTTGAAACTTGTTTGAAAAAAGTTGTACATACACTTGTTTGAAATTGTAGTATATACAGTCGCAAGACATCGTATAATATTATATATGCATGCACCAACGTGTAATGTGTATGTACTAGTCGTAGAATATAGGTACGGAAACTCGTTTGAAATTAAAATGAACCCTAATTAAGCATAAACCCTAAACCTATAATCTGAAACAGCAACAAAAATAAAAACAAAAACAGAACACTTTAGTCCCGGTTCTCATTACTAACCGGGACTAAAGGTCCCTGAGACGGCGCTCCTAGCCGTGCCCACGTGGACGGCCATTAGTCCCGGTTCGTTTGCAACCGGGACTAAAGGCTGAGAGACTTTAATCGCGCTTTGCTAGTCCCGGTTGGGAAACCGGGACTAAAGGCCGTTACAGACCGGGATTAATGGCCCTTTTTCCACTAGTGCCAGCCGCCGTTGGCATGATCGGCTTGATTAGATCTAGTGAGTTGAGTTGTATGGTATGGTGTTGCCTTGTCCCTAGTTTGTAAATATGCAAATATTTTTTCTATCAATGTATCAGAACATAAAGTTTTTTGCGTTTTCGTATTTCCCCCTCTATGTCTAACTTTGTCTCTCTAAATTGGCAAACGAGACACCGGATGCAACATCACTCATTCACAGCTTTCTGCCTCTTTTGATTCATAGGATTTGCATAGGAATTGTGTAGGATTTAGATCCTATGGGAAAATTTCCCACACACTCATTTGATTCATAGGAATATATTTCATAGAAAATTATCCTATAGAAATCTAGTAGTGTAAATCCTATTAGAAAAAACATTAGATCATACCTTATGAAAAATTTGTTTGCCATAATAAAAAGGGATTTCTATTTTCGTGCCCTCGGGTCCTTAGTTGTACTCAGTTTTCCCCAGCCGCTTAACTTTTCCTCAGTTTTCCCCTCGCTCTAGTTTGAAACCCCTCGCAGACGGTCGGACGGGAGGGTTGCCGTTTAGTTGACCGTTCCGTGCTGACGTGTGGGGCCGCGTCGTGTGGGGCCGCGTCGCGTGGGGCTGGTAGAACGGGACCGCGTGGGACAGGACGAGACCGCGTTTGGTTGTACGTGAGACCTCGGTTTTGTCTCTCTCGGCCCAAATTGGCATTTTTCAGAGCGCCTTTTTCCCCACTCTCTCTGTAACAGTTCTCTCTCTTTTCACCAAATTAGTATCAAATCTAGAGAAGCTTCTATTTCTATCTTTCTTCAATGATTGTTGCCTTTTGGCCCTCGTTTTTTGCCCAATATGGTAACAAATCTAGTAGCAAATCTAGAAGCAAGTATAGGATAAATTCACAGCAGCATAATAAATCTAGAAAACTAAGTATAATATATAAACTGCATACAGCAGCCAAAAGTAGCCAATAACGATGTTAATGTTCACGACAAACTAAGTTGAAAATAATACAAGACGCAATGTATGCCCAACATGAAGATTAGGATACCCCAGGATGAATGAATCTGTTCTTCATTCATCATATATATCTTCGTCGCTCCCTATTCTGGTCTGAATGAAATATTCATTGAACTCCTTCCGTCTGCAGTGTGCAGCCAATACATCCTCCAAACGGTATGGCCTTTGTTCATCTTTCAGACCGTACCTTCCTAATCTATCCACACGTAGTGGCCACTCATCCCAGGCGTTCATATCATCAAAGTACTCTCTGATATAACCCATATCCGCGTAGTAGATGCAGCCAGGTCGAAGTGTCGGGTGCACTCTGGTGTCGACGGAGATACACCGGACATGATGGACGAAGAAGGCACGACTGCCAATGTTATTGACGGCATGGAGAGAGCGGCTCTCAGTGTCCACACGGTACACCAATGTTTGACCTTCATCCAAACGACCGCCCAACAACACAAGCAGCAGATCACCATCCGACTCCACAAGGTAGAACCTGTCATTTCCAAGTTCTGGAAATGAAAAAAGTGTCTCCATGTTGACATTGCTCGCGCCCTGCTCCAACTGGACATTGTTGGTGCACACTAATGTTCCGAACTCCAAATTGTGGTAATGACAAGGTAGAGCTAGTGCATAGAATTCACCATTGAACGTGGTAATGCAACACATAGAATGGTGCTCGATCGTAAATCTTCATTCTCCCCAATCTTCATCTATACCCTTAGTTGGAGTGCTCTCATCGACCCAAGCAATTTCCGCCGGGTAATATGTGGAAACGAAGAGCATAGCCGGGGACTTCATTACAGCGATTGACTGCACAATCATATATGGCATCTGCGCCTCAAACGTAGCGTTCAATGTCTTTGTGAGTGGGTTCAGAAGCCGCATCTTGTGCGGCTGGTTCCTTTGACCAAGCACGATGACGCCACGGTAAAAGCCGACGAAGTAGTATCTAAAAAGGGAGTTGATGAAGATAACATTCAGCACTAAGATGTTTACGATTGAAAATAAAAATAGATTAACTCTATAGATATGGAGGAATTTGAACCTTGCATGAACTTCCGTTAGATCGATGGTGACGTAGCAGGATATGCGAAGGTTGAGGAAGGAGAACTCAGCGGCGCGTGGAAGGGCGTGTTCTACCATGATCTATTCATGCAGGTGCACGTCGGGCTCAGGTAGATCTGAGCGCCAATTTGTACAAACTTGCCTCAAAGCAGCGTAGGTGTCCACGTACTCCTCGTTCGCCAGTAAGCAGGTGCCGATCTTGTGAAGTGGTCCGTCAGCCCTGAGAGAGGCCCAGTTCACGGAGGCGCCACGTCTGGATGCGGCGCCCTCGGAGGCGACGGGCTCGGCGGCGATGGGCTCAGATGCGACGGGCTCGGATGCGACGGGCTCGGAGGCGACGGGCTCGGGGGCGTAGGCCGCCGGCGCATTCTTCTTCTCCATCGCCGGCAGGGGAGCGCGCGTAGGGCGGCTGGGGTTTTTTGGAGAAGGTGATGGGACGTGAGAGGCGTGGTTGCGTGTGTGTCAGAGGGGGGGAGAGAGGGCTCTGTACTGGTAAAGTGACGGTTCGTCTCAGTAGTTGACGTTTTGGTCTCAACACGCACACCGCGCGGCTAACCGCTGCTCACCGCGACACGCGTCCGTGGGACTGCACGTCAGCACCGTTACGTGTACTCAGTTCTACCCTCGAGTCTTACACTGGAAAAATATATGTACTCAGTTTTCCCCTCGAGTACTAATACTGGCTAGTGCAATATACTCAGTTCTACCCTCAAGTGGCTGGTCAACAGAGAGTCAACAGATGGGATTAAGCTATCTAATTGAGTCATTTCATGCGCAAAAAAATTCAAAAAGATAAAATCATTGTGCCTCCTACTCATGCGCAAAATAAAAATCATAACAATCATATATAAATCAAGTTTTCACACAAATGGCCACTTCTGAAATCACTAGTAGCTATGAAGGTTCATGGCTTTCCACTCAAACCCCTTCTCAAAACATCTATACCCAAAACATAGTTTGTCTGAATGAGGCCATAATTTTTACACTCATGTATATTTGAATTGCTAATACTTTGAGGTAGGCCAACCTGGGTTTCATTGTACAAAACATGTGTTTTTCTTTTTCTAAATCTCTTATTTGAATTCCTTAGCCTGTTTACTATTTACTTGCCCTTGTATCCTTGATACTACTCAGTTTTACCCTCTCCCTTATCACAGAAGCCCAAACTTGGCCTGATTGGTCGAGCTGTTGTCACACGGATCGTCTCCACCTACCGTCGATCCTATGATCTAACGGGCAGGATCGTGCCACCCTCTCTCTATCTGTCGGTGGCAAACTACTACCCCTCTATGTATGCTAAATAACGAGTTGGCCACCGGATTCAACAAGTTTGGTAATCACAAATTTCCACTTCTTATAGGCATTACTTTTCACGGTAAAATGATAAACTATCACGAATTTCCATTTAGGCATTACTTTTCACGGTAAAATAATAAACTATCATGAATTTCCTTTAGGCATTACTTTTCACGGTGAAATGATAAACTATCACGAATTTCCTTTAGGCATTACTTTTCACGGTAAAATAATAAACTATCACGAATTTCCATTTAGGCATTACTTTTCACGAATTTCCTTTAGGCATTACTTTTCACAGTGAAATGATAAACTATCACGAATTTCCTTTAGGCATTACTTTTCACGGTAAAATAATAAACTATCACGAATTTCCATTTCTTTTAGTCATTACTTTTTTGTTGAGATATAAACACCCACAACGGTCATCTCCTCCTTAATTTATTATGCAAACACCACAACGGTCATCTCGCCCTTATAAACCCCCACAACGGCCATCCCTCATGTCAATAGGTTCTGCCTCTCTCTTCTTCGTTTCTGCCTCTCTCTTCTTCGTTCACATACACTTGATCCATTGCCATGGCTTCCACGTCTCGGACGCCGACCGGAAGGGGAAGGGGCGGCCTGGGTGGTGGATCATCATCATTGCCACCACCACCGTCAACACTGCCATTGATCATAGAGGAGTTCTTAATCGTCATGTATGAAGACCCTTTGGCCAAGAAGGTACGTACGCGTTCCCACATATATGATGCATGTGATTAATTATGTGCATGTTCCAAAAAGCCTTTAATTTCAAACGATCGGCGCTCGATCTCTTTGCAGGCACTCCCACAAAAGTTTGCGGACTATCTTGACGGCCAGGAGCCCGCAAAGGTGTATCTGCGAGCAGCTGACTGCGGTCCTCGTCTCTGGACCGTGGAGGTCCTATTTGACGGACAAGGCCGGATGTACCTCGACAAGGGCTGGGAGAATTTTGCCATCGCGCACGGTGTGGATTTCGGCTACATCCTACACTTCAAATATGAAGGCGATGATGTGCTCACAGTGAAGGTGTTCGACGTAACATTGTGCAGGAAGTACTACTACACGGACGACGAAGATACTGACGATGAAAGCGACGACGACGTGAAGCCATGCATCCATCCCCTTTAGATAAGGGGATTATGACCAAGAATATATTTGTAGCTTCATATGCATCGATTTAGAGATCTAGCTATTTTCTATATATTATGCATGTAAAAATAATAGGGAATCGCAATTTCCACCATGATTCGAGCACCACAGCCTCCAAACGATGCCGATGCCGATATCGGCATGGTCAGAACGGCTATGCATGCTCGCCGCGACTGCTAGGTCACCGTCAGGATGCACCCTCAACCCCGTCCCCTCATTCGATCACTAACACACCAGAGATACCGCCGAGGCCAATGACGAACGTACATGCTGATGCCAATACCGAACATGCACGCCGCTGTGGGCACGGCCACGTCGCCCCGATATGCTGGACGCCACAGACCACCGCGAGTTCTTTCCCTTCGCCACCACACTCCCCTAGCACCTATCTATACACGCCAGAAAGGAGAGACACTAGTTTTCTCTACATTGCTCGCGTTCGTGTCCGACACCGTCAGTCAAAGTGTTGAGGTCGTCGTCGATGTCCTCGACCATTTCTTCTCTTCTTTGCATGGTTAAACGCGTCTAGTTCATATCTATCTAATGCGTCTGGTCTCGCCTCATGCAGTTCTTTGTGGACGTCGATCTCATCTCGGCACCCCGCAGGCCACCTCCTCCGTGCCATCGCTGTAGAGCTCCGTTTAAAAATCTAATCCTACCCGTGTATTGCACCTTTTATCAGCGTCATGGCCCCACTTGTCATTCGATATACCGAAGCTCCACTCGTCCGCGTTTTGGTCAGGGATACGGCGATGCTTACGGTCAAACAAAGATGGATGCTCTGACGTGTCTTTGCGGGCTCTACGTGGCCCCACTAGTCAGCAGTTAACGGTCAAAGGTGTTTAACCGTCGGGCAACCGGCCGTTCCAGCACTGGTGACGGTTTCAGCCAAGGGCTTGGACAAAACTGAGGAAAAACTAAGGAGCTGGGGAAAACTGAGTACAACTAAGGACCCGAGGGCACGAAAATAGAAATCCCTAATAAAAAATGCTTTATCTTCCTATAAGATTTAAGTAAGCATGACATTTCAATCTTATGAGAGTTGTTAGCATAGAACTACAACATTTGAGATGAAATTACGAAAAACCACGACTTTACGTTTGAATCGCAAAAAACCACTTTTTTTTTAAAATTGCTAGCAATGTGCACTGATTTCAAATTGATCCTGAATTGATGGGGAAACTGACAACACGGTCCCACATGTAAGGCTGACATGGCAAAGATAAAATAAGCTTGCTGATGTGGATAGAGGGCCCACTTGTCAGGTAAATTAAAAATGGAAAAAATGAAAAAGAAAAGCACTCTGTCTCCTTCCTGGAGCGCTGTTGTGGCCGGCCACCCCTGTCGGCCGGCGCTCCTCCTCAGCACCATCCCCGGCGGCAGAGCGTCCGGCGGAGGTCGGGAGGAGGCGGGCGCAACCGGCGCGGGGCAGCGCCGCAAAGCTCCGGCCAGGCGAGCTCGGTGCGGCTGCGTGGCGGCGCGGCGAGCTGGGGGCGGCCGCCGTCGAGGTCCGGCCTGGCTAGCGCGGGCGCCGACGAGCTTCTCCCAGGCGCAGGCAAGCTTCTCCCGGGCCGGCTGCACTGGACGGCGGCGGAGGCGGAGCGGCTCAGGGATAGTGCGGGGCGTCGCATGTGTCGCCGGCGTCGCGGGGAGGGCGCGGGCGGAGCCTGGCCGACCGGCGGCGGAACCGGGATGGCTCGGGGAAGGTGATCCGGGGTGGATGGGTGGGGGATTGGGGAAGAAAGAGTTTATTTATTTATTTTTTAGATATTTAGGTTTTTTAATTCAGAGATATGTGGGACCCAGTCCATCTCAGCAAATAATGCCACCTCAGCTCTTACAGATAGGACCCACCTATCAGTTTCCCCATCCACTAGTAGAAAACGGGCCTTTGGCCAGGACCCTTTAGTCCCGGCCTCCATCTGGGCCGGGACTAAAGGCCCGGCCACGTCGCCCGAAATTCGCCACCCGCCCGGGAGGCTTTGGTCCCGGCCCGTTACGAGCCTTTAGTCCCGGTTTGAGACACAAACCGGGACTAAAGGGCTATGCGCTGGGCGACCCGCATGTGCGCCCCCTTTAGTCCCGGTTTGTGTCTCAAACCGGGACTAAAGTACTCTGCCTATATATATGGCCCCTGCAGCCCCTCTCTCCCCTCTTGCATTTTTTTGGATGAAAGTGTGTGAGTGTGTGCTAGCTTTCCTTTTTGCTTGGATGCACTAGAGGTGTTTGTTGAAATGTTTGTTAGAGCGATGCCGCTTCAGTTCACCGAACACAACTACGATATGAGGTGCCCGAGCCACGCTTAAGCCTCTTCCTCTTTATTTCCACTTATTCTAAAAGGTTAGCAACTATATTTCCTCGTTTAGACCGTGCGGTACTAATTTTTAGGATCGTGATTGTGTTTGATATACTGTTGCATGACGCAGATGAGCCATCCATGGATGTACGGTGATCGACGCACCGCCGCTTACAGAGAAGGCGTGCATTCTTTTCGAGATGCGGCCGATGCGAACAAGCATGGTGGTGGCTATATGTTTTGTCCATGTGTTGAATGTCGGAATGAGAAGGACTACACTTCCTCAAGAGTCATTCAGAGCCACCTGCTTCGGTCCGGTTTTATGTCGGGCTATAATGTTTGGACCAAGCACAGAGAAAGAGGGGTTATGATGGAAGACGACGATGAAGAAGAAGAGAACGATGATGACAACTACCGATCTATGTTCCCTGAGTATGCTGATACCGCAATGGAAGACAATGAAGAAGAAGATCAGGGTGCAGAACAGGAACCAGATGAGCCCGCTGATGATCTTGGCCGGGTCATTTCTGAAGCACGGCGAGGCTGCGACACAGAAAAGGAGAGGTTGCAGTTCGAGCAGATGTTACAGGACCACAACAAATTGTTGTACCCAACTTGTGAAGATGGCCAGAAGAAGCTGGGTAGCACACTGGAATTGCTGAAGTGGAAGGCAGAGACCGGTGTGACTGACTCGTCATTTGAAAAGTTGCTGGTACTGATGAAGAAGATGCTTCCAAGAAAGAACGAATTGCCCGCCAGCACGTACGAAGCAAAGAAGCTTGTCTGCCCTCTAGGATTAGACGTGCAGAAGATACATGCATGCCCTAATGACTGCATCCTCTACCGCGGTGAGAAATATGAGAATATGGATAAATGCCCGGTATGCACTGCATTGCGGTACAAGATCAGAAAAGATGACCCTGGTGAGATTGAGGGTGAGCCACCCAGGAAGAGGGTTCCTGCCAAGGTGATGTGGTATGCTCCTATAATACCACGGTTGAAACGTCTGTTCAGAAATAAAGATCATGCGAAGTTGTTGCGATGGCACATGGAAGATCGTATGAAAGACGATAAGTTGAGGCACCCCGCTGATGGTCGGCAGTGGAGAAAAATCGAGAGAGAGTTCCCGAGATTTGCAGGTGACGCAAGGAACTTATGGTTTGGTCTGAGTACAGATGGCATGAATCCTTTTGGGGAGCAGAGTTGCAGTCACAGCACCTGGCCCGTTACTCTATGTATCTACAACCTTCCTCCTTGGTTGTGCATGAAGCGGAAGTTCATTATGATGCCAGTGCTTATCCAAGGTCCAAAGCAACCCGGCAACGACATTGATGTGTACCTAAGGCCATTAGTTGACGAACTTTTACAGCTGTGGGCCGAACCAGGTGTACGTGTGTGGGACGAGCACAAACAAGAGGAATTTGACCTTCGAGCCTTGCTTTTCGTAACCATCAATGATTGGCCTGCTCTTAGTAACATTTCAGGACAGTCAAACAAGGGATACAATGCATGCACGCACTGTTTAGATCAGACAGAAAGTATATATCTGGACAAATGTAGGAAGAATGTGTACCCATTCAATCGTCGTTTTCTTCCGCCCAAGCATCCCTTAAAGAAAAAAGGCAAGCATTTCAATAGCAAGGCAGAACCCCGGGGGAAGCCTGTCATCCGTACTGGTGCTGAAGTATTTGATATGGTCAAAGATTTAAAAGTAATCTTTGGAAAGGGTCCTGGCAGCCAACCTGTTCCTAACGGCCCTGATAAGCGCGTACCCATGTGGAAGAAGAAATCTATATTTTGGGAGCTACCCTATTGGGAAGTCCATGAGGTCCGCTCCGCAATCGACGTGATGCACCTGACGAAGAATCTCTGCGTGAATATTCTAGGCTTCCTGGGCTTGTATGGGAAGTCAAAAGATACACCGGAAGCACGGGAGGACCAGGAACGTCATAAAGGAAGAGATGGCATGCATCCAGGGCAGTTTCAAGGGCGTGCCAGCTACGCTCTTACTAAGGAAGAGAAGGAAATCTTCTTTGAAGTCCTTTTCAGTATCAAGGTCCCGACTGGCTTCTCGTCGAATATAAAGGGAATCGTAAATATGAAAGACAAAAAATTCCAAAACCTAAAGTCTCATGACTGCCACGTGCTTATGACGCAATTGCTTCCGGTTGCATTGAGGGGAATTCTACCGGAAAATGTTCGCCTGGCAATTGTGAAGGTATGTGCATTCCTCAATGCAATTTCTCAGAAGGTAATCGATCGAGAAAGTCTATCAGGGTTACAGATTGATGTGGTCCAATGTCTGGTCAGCTTTGAGTTGTTGTTCCCGCCATCCTTCTTCAATATAATGACACACCTCCTAGTTCACCTAGTCGAAGAGATTAGAATTCTCGGTCCTGTATTTCTACACAATATGTTCCCCTTCGAGAGGTTCATGGGAGTCTTAAAGAAATATGTTCGTAACCGTGCTAGGCCAGAAGGAAGCATCTCCAAGGGCTATGGAACAGAGGAGGTCATTGAGTTTTGTGTGGACTTTCTTCCTGACCTTAAGCCGATTGGTGTTCCTGAATCTCGGTATGAGGGTAGGCTAACAGGAAAAGGCACACTAGGAAGGAAAGCAAAAGTATGTATGGACGGGCATTCTTTCTCTCAAGCACACTACACAGTTCTACACAATTCCACCGTGGTGGCTCCGTATATCGTGAGACACAAGAATATTCTACGCTCCAAAAACCCGGGGAAGGCTGACTCTTGGATTAAAGGGGAACACGAGAAGACTTTCGGTAGTTGGTTGCAGATACATCTCATGAATGACGACACCATTGGAGATCAGCTGTACTGTTTGGCCAGGCCACCATCTTCGACTATATGTACTTTCCAAGGGTATGAGATAAATGGGAATACATTTTACATGGTTGCCCAAGATAAAAAGAGCACCAACCAAAACAGTGGTGTCCGCTTTGATGCAACAGACGAGAATGGGCACTGTTTGGAAACATATTACGGGTACATAGAGGAGATATGGGAACTTGACTATGGACCTACTTTTAAGATCCCTTTGTTTCGGTGCAAATGGGTGAAGCTGACAGGTGGCGGGGTATTTGTAGACCAAAAGTACGGCATGACAACAGTGGATCTCAACAATCTTGCATACATGGACGAACCATTCGTCCTAGCCAACGATGTCGCTCAGGTTTTCTATGTGAAGGACATGTCTACAAAAACGAGAAAAAGAAATCAGCAAAAGAAGACATCGTCCGATGAGCCAAAGCGCCACATAGTTCTTTCAGGGAAAAGAAACATCGTGGGAGTAGATGACAAGACAGACATGTCAATAGATTATAATAAGTTTCATGAAATTCCGCCCTTCAAAGTGAAGACTGACCCAAGCATCCTACTGAATGATGAAGATTCTCCATGGCTACGACCTAGAAGAAAACATAAATAATAGTTAGGATTGTTGGTGCAATAATGTAATAATGTATTAAATCTTGTATGCAATGCATGATGAAGATTGCTCATTGTTGGTGCAATAATGTAATAATGTATTTTTATAGTTTTGTCAAATTCTCAAATATGCAAAAAGAATATTAATAAACATAGTTTTTAATTGAAAATAGCAAAATAGTTAATACTTAGGATAGTTAAAATAATTAATTTGTAAAATAGAAAATAGTTTTGAATTATCTATTCAATTTCAAACACTTTTCATTTTTATAGTTTTGTCAAATTCTCAAATATGCAAAAAGAATATTAATAAACATAGTTTTTAATTAAAAATAGCAAAATAGTTAATACTTAGGATAGTTAAAATAATTAATTTGTAAAATAGAAAATAGTTTTGAATTATCTATTCAATTTCAAACACTTTTCATTTTTATAGTTTTGTCAAATTCTCAAATATGCAAAAAGAATATTAATAAACATAGTTTTTAATTGAAAATAGCAAAATAGTTAATACTTAGGATAGTTAAAATAATTAATTTGTAAATTAGAAAATAGTTTTGAATTATCTATTCAATTTCAAACACTTTTCATTTTTATAGTTTTGTTAAATTCTCAAATATGCAAACAGATAACTATTTAAAAACCAAATAAAAGAAAAAACAGAAAATAGGCCTTTAGTCACGGTCCGTTCCACAGACCGGGACTAAAGGCCCTGGCTGCTGAAATTCCCACCCGAGGCCTTTAGTCCCGGGCGGTGGAACGGACCGGGACTAAAGGCCCCCCTTTAGTCCCGGCCTGATCCACCGCCCGGGACTAAAGGTCCCGGGGTATAAAACTGGCTCTTCTTCCCCGCCGCGAAACACTTTGCAGTTTCGCGTGCGAGGAGAACGGAATAGACGCCGCCAGGCTGCCGCCGACGAGCGCACCAGCCGCCGCAGCACCCGCCGCGCCTGCAGCCCCGCCGCGCATTGCAGCACCCGCCGCGCCTGCAGCCCCGCCGCCCGCCGCGCCTGCAGCCCCGCCGCCCGCCGCGCCTGCAGCCCCGCCGCCCGCCGCGCCTGCAGCCCCGCCGCCCGCCGCGCCTGCAGCCCCGCCGCCGACGAGCGCACCAGCCGCCGCCCGCCAGGCTGCCGCCGACGAGCGCACCAGCCGCCGCCCGCCGCGCCAGCAGCTCGCCGGAGCACCCGCCGGAGCAAGACTCTGCAAGGTTTTTTTTGCAAAAAAAATTTGTTAATTAGTTAGAGTGTTAGGGTTAGGGTTAGATATAGAATAGAATTAGTTAGCTAATTAGAATAGAATTAGTTAGATAATTAGAATAGAATTAGTTAGCTAATTAGAATAAAATTAGTTAGAGTGTGTTAGGGGTTAGGGTTAGATATAGTTAGAATTTAGTTTAGTTAGCTATATATTGTTAGGGTTAGGGTTAGATATGATATAGAATTAGTTAGAATATAATTAGTTAGAATAGAATTAGTTAGAATAGAATTAGTTAGAATTGTTATTATTTTAGTTAGATATAGAATTATTTAGAATAGAATTATTTAGAATAGAATTAGTTAGAATAGAATTAGTTAGAATAGAATTAGTTAGAATTGTTATTATTTTAGTTAGATATAGAATTATTTAGAATAGAATTATTTAGATAGAATTATTTAGATACATATAGTTAGAATAGAATTATTTAGATACATATAGTTAGAATAGAATTATTTAGATACATATAGTTAGAATAGAATTATTTAGATACATATAGTTAGAATAGAATTATTTAGATAGTTATAGTTAGAAAAGAATTATTTAGATAGTTATAGTTAGAATAGAATTATTTAGATAGTTATAGTTAGAATAGAATTATTTAGATACATATAGTTAGAATAGTATTATTTTAGAGATAGTATTATTTTAGATATAGTATTATTTAGTTAGAATTTGTTTGCAAATAGAAATAGAATTATTTAGTTAGAATTTATTTGCAAATAGAAAATGAATTATTTAGTTAGAATTTGTTTGCAAATAGAAATAGAATTATTTAGTTAGAATTTATTTGCAAATAGAAAATGAATTATTTTGCAAATAGAAAAAGAATTATTTTGCATCATATATAGTTTGTTAGTTTATTAGTTAATCAAATGTTCGTTTTTTGCAGAACTATGGATCCACATAGCAGGAACCTCGAAGAGGAAGAACTTATCGAAGATATAATCAAAGACGCCCCCGACGTTGAACCTGCTGAATCTCCGTCGTCATATCTAAACCCCTCCGGAGATGGAATGGAGGTTGATCGACACGAAGATGAAGCCGATGGGGCCGGAGATAGCTCCAATGACGGAGAAGGTGATAGCTCCACTGATGGAGAAGCCGGTGGAGAAGCCGGTGGAGAAATAATAAAGTCCGGCAAGGTATACATATGAAGTTCGACAATCACTTGTAATATGTGAAAAATATTGGAGATAGCTCTATATTGTATACATATACATTCATTTGACGAATGTTTCTCCCTCTTAGGCCTCCACATCGAGCAAAGCTACGAAACGAGGCCCGACTAAAAAGTTGGACGCACGGACGCATTACACCTTTGAGGTGATATTGCCTACGGGCGAACCAAAGCTTCCTAAGAATGCTGCTGACACATTCAAGAAGCAATGCGGAGTTCTCGTTAGGGATCACGTCCCGATCAGCGTTCGGGAGTGGAACAAGCGCAAAGGGGCAGCCGATAGTGACTATGTCGCCGAAAGGTACAAAGATAATCTTTGGAATGATATCATGTCACATTTCAACCTGCCAGAATGTGAGAATCAAGACGCCGCAAATAAACTGAGGGCCAAAGTCAAGCAGTGGACTCTAAAGAAGATGGCCGAATTGTTCCGTAGCTGGAAGAAGAAGCTATGGAAAGAGTATCTGAAGACAAAGAAAGTGCCAGTATTCGAGGGGTATCTAGCCAAGCAGCCGAATCACTGGAAGGCATTTCAGGAGTACAAGCAGTCTCTTTCGATGATTTTCTGATATATCAATTAATGAAAAACTTAGCAAATCATTTTCCTTGTCGGGCAGGGTTTGGAAGCGGTTCAAGTGCGTGACTCCCGGTATCCGGCATGAGAAGCTGACCTTTAGAGCGGCTCAGGTAAGTAGTAGTATGATATACTTCTATTTTCAATACTTTTGTAATGCTAGATTATTATTTTGATTATATATATTCTATTCTCGTAAAGTGCGACCAGCAGCCACGGGGGACGCATCTATGTGGATACTATGTTTGCGAGACCATTCGCACGTTTACCTCTGAGCACAAGGATTACAGATACGATGTAAGCAATAAACATTCACACCTCTATTTTTACTCGTCATTCTTTGTTATCATGATTGATATTCATATTCATCTCCTCTTCTTATATAGTACACGGCCATGCGGGAGAAGTACCTACCAGAGCAACGCGCGATTGCTGTTGCAGAGGAGCTGGCGACCTTTCTGAGAATAGAAGTTATAGACGACAAAGGACGATTTAGTGTAGCTAGGGGCCATTACTGATGTTGGTCCATGTAATCGAATAGACGGGCTCTTGTCCCGATAATTCTGATCTCCATATAATTGTATATATATGCTCGCTTGTAAGATAAGTTAATCTTATATATATGCATAAACTAATTCCCGAACACCAAGGCACCAAACGAGGCATCACGTTAATCCCCCACCTAAAACCCTAAAACCCCTAAACCCTAAAACCCTACAGCAAAAAACAAAAATCTGCAGATGACCTTTAGTCCCGGTCTGTGTTACAAACCGGGACTAAAGGTCCTGGCCCTGATTCGCTCCGAGGTGCCCACGTGGACACCCTCCAGTCCCGGCTGGTAAGCGGGCCGGGACTAAAGGTTCAGCCTTTAGTCCCGCGTCTGGGGTCCCGGTTTGCAAACCGGGACTAAAGCCCCTTACGGGCCGGGACTGGAGGCCCCGTCCCCACTAGTGATCAATTCGGAATCAATTCGGAATCAATTCGAAATCAGTGCACATTGCTAGCAATTTCAAAAAAAGTCGTGGTTTTTTGCGATTCAAACGTAAAGTCGTGGTTTTCCGGAATTTCGTCTCAAATGTCGTAGTTGTATGCTAACAACTCATCTTATGACTTTCCTATTCCTATAATTTTCCTATGCCTCCTATGAATCAAAGGAGCCCTTCCTGTCGAGCCCGTCCTAGGATGGATGTGCTAGTAGCCTAGTACTATATACACAGCTGCTAGGCTGCTACTACTATGCCTTCTGACCTTGAGCTTTGGATTACCCTGCGTCGTTGTCCCTGTCCACATGTCTCATGTCTGCTTCGTCGTCTCATCGATCGCCCCATCCAGTGCTAGTCTGCTAGAGGGAGAACAATTCTTCTCCTAAATAACGCGACGCTCACTATGGAGTAGCTTACTACCAGGCATCTACCTTCTTGATAATTAACCTCAGCTGCCCTTGTCGTCGTCGACTCACCCGGGCAGTCAAAACAAAGACAGAGACCAGAGCCAATTCTCACATGTGTTCTCTTCTTCCTCTCTCGCTCTGGGTGTGTCAGTGCGTGTGTGTGTGACTAGAATGTATACACCGGATCTCTCTCTCTGCCACGATATTGTACGAGCGAGAGACTTTCTTCACAGACTCGCACGCATGTGGTAGCTAGTGCCTAGTAGTACAGTCCAACTTCGCAGCCAGTTTTCGTCATGACATCACATACATTCTAACATGTACGTAGGTCTACGCGATGTAAGTGGTCACTGACATTTTGATGCTTTTTCCTTGAGAAGGAGAGAGAGAGAGAGAGAGAGACCTGAAGCTGAAGCTTGGAGCAGTCTGCGGCGGAAGGAGGACGACGACAGTCACCATGTGTGCCAGCACAATGTTGACCGTTTTGGCCGAGAATTCATGCAGGGGGCGATCTTGTCGGACATGGGCAGTTGCGAGTGCATGAATAATGTGTAGAGGTGGTGAGACGAACTGGCCGGCGTTAAGCAAGTGTCGCCGTCGCCGAAAAGCTGTCGTGTCATTCCGGCCGGACCTTGTGCGTGTGTGTCCTTTGCTGACGACAGAAGGCGGAGACCAAATCTAGCCCGCTTGCATTCGCGTAGATCGCATGGGACACGTCCCCTGTGATCGTCGGAAGGGAGAGCGTGCATCAATCAGTCGCATGGTACATACATCTTCTTTTGAGAAAAGGCAAGGAGTCTCCTGATTTTAATTTCAAATGCACACCATGATCCAGCCCTCCATACGTGTGATAAAAGTATTGCAAGCCGCCCGATCAATCGGCGGACAAACATCGGGCACAAAAGTGCAGTATGCTAGAAGTTTCGTTGATTAAATAGGGCGCGTAAACCCTCGGTCGCCCGATCTTGGGGAAAGATCAGGCGCCTCGATCCCTCACAGGGATCAACATAGAATGTGTGATTTGGTTCGTCCCTACACGTATAGCTGGCGATGTCTCATAAGAAGATTAGACCACTTAGTTTGGGTATGATTATACTGAATGAATTAGCATTGTGTTTTACTAAACTGATATAGTTTAGCCATGTTGTGGCAAAAATTAATATATATGTATATACATTGTTTGAATTGCAAGTCAAAGCAATAGAGATTTCTTGCACGTGCCTTCAATCTATGCAGTGATATCTGTATTTTAGTTTTTCTTGATTTTTTTGAAGCTTGTGGTTTTCTAAGTTTGGATAACCTCCATAAATTTTTTTGAGCCACCCAAAATGTTTGCATGTGGGATAAGAGAAAACACGATGAAAATCATTTCTCTCCCGTTGCAATGCACGAGCATATGTGCTAGTTTTAATATACCCTCAACCCCGTAGCAACTTTTTTGTACCAACTATGTTGATATAACCGCAACATATTTTTAGCAAGGTGCCAGAACCATGCAAAAAAGGCCGCAACATTCCATAAACACTACTGCAACAAAATTATGGGAGTGCAACAAATCTTCATTGGTTGTAGCAAAAACCAATCGGTCCTAATGAAATCCACAAGAAAGTAAAAAAATGCAGCATCGGAGGCCAATATTTGCACCACAACACAAAAATATCTGGAACACTAGGACACTATTTGTAGCAACACCTAGAATCGTCATAACATCTCGCTTGTGCATGCCCAACAAAAAAACACGATTTTATAGCATTTTGAAATCGCATATGGAACTTCCAGATGAACAAAAAATAGCTTATAGCAAACGCCTAGAAGGCGCTTGTGCGGCAGCGTGTTGAAGGAACTCGACAGGCGTGATTTCGTTCGATTAGTGGCTGAGTCAAGACGGTTTTAATATAATAAAGCCTGAACACAATTTTCAGCCAACATGAAAAATCTATGAGAATCAAGGGATAAAACCTTAGGGATCAAAGGCACCACTTGCGTGACATATCGGAACTGTGTGCTGCCAAAATATACTGGGTCATATTTTGACACTAAGATAAGCATGGATCATCAAGGCCCTAAGTTTTAGCAATCGAGCTTAGTGGTAATGGGTTAGCTTGGCCAACATTTAGAGATGAGTCCATGGGATCAACATCCTAATAACCCCCTAGCATGGTTATCTAGGTTTGTTTTAGAGTTTTACTTAACATAAGATTATTTTACCAGGCCAACACTATATTTACTTCTCGTTCTATCATGTTGATATGATGACCCCTTAACAATTTTCTGTCTCACAACCTCTACCAAAATTGTACTCACTAGATGTCATGTAGACCTTGCCTATGCCACTCCAGTGATGATTAGCCCCCCTCCCCCCCAGATCCTAGTCCACACCCTTGCCCTGACCGATCCTTGATTCCCCTATCACTACATAAACCCACATCATCTTTACATGTCCTGCCTTATCCCCCCACCCTCAATTTGGTAGGCTCTCTTGCCGCAAATCCATGTACCTCCCTTGTCTCTAGGTTTTCAACCACTATCTCCATCTCCTCTCCACATCTACTATCCTATCGTGCCCGGAAGTGTTGCCTCATCCTAACAAGTTAGTACACACATCTAGTCCGTTTACGATCCATTAAGCACGAGGCCGATTACAAGCAAAGCCCCTAGCCAAACCTCGCCATCACTGGCAGTAGTGGCACGACTAGATCACAACTAAGTGTGATGAAGAGGCATCCAAATGAAAGAGAGAATAAGTAGAAAATATGGATATGCTAATGACAAAACATAACGTAATATTTTTCATGGCAAACCTAATGATATTAATTAGTATTTGTAGATGTTGATGTTATCTACAAACTTGGTCAATTAGTATAAGAAAATATAAACTTAAGAGAGAAGTTGCCAAGTTAATATCTTCTCGATGCAGATGCCGGGGCTACGCTCCCACATTTCGAAGGAAAGGTTAATTTTCTCCTAGGCAAACTACTTTCTTAGTTCCCTCAAGCAGCAATGGAATGCAGAGGCTGAGAAAATGCCGGAAGGTGCATGCCTTATCCCTGACCTCACTCGCCATGCTCGCTCACACTTCTCTCATGATCTCATGGGGATGGCGTCCCTCTCTCTCTTTCTCGAGAAATTTTACAGGGTGGTGCAGGAGCATGCATGCACACAAGGTAGTACCGATCGATCGGCCGCACGCGCGCACGGCGCTGGGCTAGATTAAGCTAGGCTATGGCGCTAGGGGTCCTCTGGGCGTCCCATCTCTAGCTGTTGCGCGCCATACCTCCCAACTGTTGCTGCCTCGAAAAGGCGCCACCTGCACGTGTGCCCCCTGACCCCCACCACATCACCTCCTTCATATCACACCCACACACGTCACATCTCCCCCCTCTCTCTAGATTCAGTTCTGGACTCTTCAGGCAGCCCATGCCCACCTCTGCGTCGCCATTGCATCCATGTCCATCCGTCCATCTCCATGCCTGTTAAATACCACCTCCTCTTCTACCTCATGATCCTCATCACCGCTAGCTGCAACGAGTCTGAGCCTGAGCTACTGCAGGCTGCATGCTAGCTGCTACTGTTCCTCGCATCAGCCTCCAACTCCGAGCGACCTCGACGCTGATCCGATTAACAAACTTTGGCATTCGCATGCATGCATCCGATTGCATGTTCGCAGGGGGTGGCACTGTGCCCTGGTCGCGAGCAGCAGCTAGCAGGGAGCCAGGGACAGGGAGGGGCCGTGCATGCATGCCACAGTGCATTGTGCTTCCGGGGCAGGCCCATGGAGAAGGAAATGCTCGGAGGCAAGTACGCATGGATCCATCGATGCACCACGAATGACACATGTCTGCAGCACACACCATCATTCATTCATTCATTCATTCATTCATCGCTAGCAGCAAGTACTTTGAACTTTCATGCATGCATCACATTCATTCATTGATTGTTAGCACTCGGACAACGACGCAGCAAGACCTCTCTTTGGAAACAAAGGAGAAAAAGATACTACTAGGTCTTTTGAAGGATGCATGTGGCTTCTATAAGAAAATGGTTTTGCTAGTTCTCGGTCAACCGAGAATTAACCTAAATCGCGGTCGACTCGGAAATAGTTGGTTTTGCACTCTAATTGGTGCAATTGTTCACTCTACTACAAACTTCTTAGTAAACGATCAAAATTTATCAATCCACGACGCCCATAGCTGTAGATACACATGATCAAGACACCACGAGCTCCTCGATGTTAGTAGCACCGGCCACAAAAACTACACTAGTGAAGAGATTGAGACATAGGACTCCTACTATGTACCACACCAGCTCCACTCCATCAAGATGTTCACACCAAGGACATATAAACATAACATAGGTAAAAAATTAAACCACTCATCATGCATCGTTGGTCCATGGTTATCTCCCTATCTGCCTTTCGGAGATGAATAACCCACTCAAAAGAAGGTGAGACCAACAAGAACCATAATCCTAGACGATGTTGGCTCTGACTTTTTTAAGTTTTCCCCCACTCCTCTCCTTGTTGCTCTTTAACACTTCTACGACAATATCCATAAGAAAGTGCATATTCCTCCTTCAAAACACTGATTGGGATTTCTTTCTTTCTCCATGAATAATTTTTGTGCTCTCACTTAACACTAGAAAACTACCATTTCCAAAACAATTACATACTCGATTTTCCAAAAGAAGGAACCAGATAATTACTACCAAAAGTATAAAGTAAATGCTTGCACATCTAGACTATTAATTAGTCTTTGGAAAAAAGTGCACACGCGGTAAATGGTCATAATCTTTAAACCATAATTTGCATGCAATACTTCACCACAAAACTTGCAATTATGTCATTAAAAAAAACTAACCCATGGGATTCAGGACTTGTAAGAAGCATGCAAACTATGTGTGTATGTGTTGGAATGGAGGGCTATTGCTTCTGAATAGTTAAAATTTATGGATTAAATGAGAGCCTAGAAAATTTAGGGAGTAAACTAAATCAAGCAATTATTCTTGGTGTGTAAACTATTATAATTTTTATACCACTACATTTCATATCAAACATTGGCTAATACTAAAAGGATACATTTGAACTCTATGTTAAAAATGTACAAAATCATATATAATCAAAGTGGCATAATAATCCATCAATCTTCCACATAAAAACAAAAAAATAGCCGTGTTATTATGTGAATGCATTTCTTTACTAGTTAGTACATGACATATTTAGATGATTTGTCAGTGCATCATTCTACATGTACTTCTAAAATTTCTTTATTTAACACTTATATCATTTTTGCGCTATAAGGTTGATAACATACATCCATCCTTTAGCTCCGTATAAGGTGCCATTTTCGACATTGGCATGCATGACCAGTCTAAAGATGTGACGCGCTAGATATATAAACAATTATTGGCTGGTAACCAAGATTGTAGAATGTGAAAAACAAAAACAACTTCAAACAGTGTATTTCAGATCTTCCATAAGTTTTTCCTATATTTTCATTAGATTAGAAAAAAACCAGAATTTCCGGCTTTTATTTCTTTGGGTAACTGAAATCCTATGCACGGCTCCGAGACCACAACTTTCACATCGACCATCTATTGCAATATATTATTCAAATACATTATTTTGAAAGTTCGATTCTAGGTAATACTCATCCGTCCCATAATATAAGATGTTATTACAACCAATATATGAGTATAATTTGTTGTAATACATGGGATGTATGAGTACCTCCTAACAGCACTGGAGCCCCCCTTTTGAGTTAACTCGCAGCTGGCTGTTGATTCTCTGTTAGCCAGGTATGTGTGTTCCAAAATAGAATCAAGCATACACAGGCACCTGCGAGAATATGTCCTGCTTGAGACATAAAATATAGCAAGGTCTTTGTGGTGACTGGTGAAGTGGTTGGGCTTTGCTAGCTTGTGCAGTGTTGCTACAGCCAGCAAACAAGCAACAAAAATGGCAATCGGAACAGATGAGAATCGGTGAAGTGGTTGTTGTTCATGCATGGTATACCATCTACATCTCTTTGTGTTTCTCTGTCTAGCAAAGTCGTCTGTGCACACATCTGAATGCACAATCAAACACATCTAAAAATAACGAACTGACCCAAAAGAAACAACAACGAACTCACCCATCATTCTCCATAAAATAAGCAGGTTTGTTCAAAGCTAGCTAGTCATATACTTGAAGACAAAGACAGAGAGACAGAGATGAATTAAGATATAGAGCTACTTAATTATAATTACCACTAAGTCCTTCGTCTCCATCCTACATGGCATGGCATTGCATAGGTAAAAGGGTAAAACATAAAATGAACACACTAATTAGGGGCAGGAACACTACAAGTTTTTTAACCATCCCCTTTCTACTCGCAAGCAGATTATAACAACACGAGATGGATCGATCAAGAGCATAATTAGCAAGGGCGGGAGAAATTGGTAATGAGCTCTTAGCTTCCATTCGATCCACCGTGTCCATCGATCGATTGATTGATCAGTAGGGCGCGACGCGGCTGCCGCTGCCGGGGTTTGTCCAGCCGTAAGCGTCGCCGGGGAGCTGGAGGCCGTTCAAAAGGTTGTGGGGGAGGTGGTGGTCGGGCACCTGCGCCAGAGATGACGACTGCTGCTGGTGTGCCGGCAATGGGAGTGGCGGCGGGGAGGACTGCGCTGGCACGAGGCCCTGAGGAGGCTCGTCGTCGTCGAGCGGGAGGCGCTCGTAGGAGGCGTTGCCGAAGGAGGCGGCCATGATGATGACAGGCCCGGATGCCACGAGCGCGCCGGCGACCGAGCCGCCCACGACCTGGCCCTGGCCGCCGGAGACGTAGACCGTGAGCCCGGTAGCGGACGGAGGCGCCGGCGGAGGAAGGAAGGAGCCGTTGAGGGAGAGGATGTCGAAGCTACCGGCGAGATTGGCGACGGTACCGCCGGGCTGGCGGATGGAGACGTTGGCGACGGCGCCGGTGCCGCTGAGCACGCAGACGCCGACCTGGCGGCGGCGCGCGAAGGCTGCCACGCTGTCGACGACGTCGCAGCCGGCGGCGACCTCCAGGACGTGCGCCCGCAGCGCGGATGCGCTGTCCCGCGTGATGATGATGGGTGGCTTGGGCTTGTTCTTGGACCCCGCGGGGCGCCCCCTGGGCCGCCGAATCACCGCCACCGCGTGCTGCTGCTGCTGAAGCTCCTCGCCGCCCAGGTGCTGGTGCTGCTGCTGCTGCTGCACGGATCCTCCCATGTGGTCGCCCTCCCCGCCGCTGCCGTTGTTGCTCCCGCCGCTGTTGATGGTGGTGGCGTTGCTCTCGTCCACGAGCTCCTGCTTCGCCATCATCCCGCTGAGCAGCTGGTGCTGGTGGTCCTGGAAATGCTGGAACGCCGGATGCTGCTGCTGCTGCTGCTGCCCAGGGAGGTGGCCGTGGAACGGGTGGAACGCCACCGGCGGAGCGAAGTGGTGCCCCCCTCCGTGCGCCGCCGACGCAGCCACCGGATCCATCGATCGACCACGGACTCCCTCCTCACCCAGGAGTTCTTGCACGCGACGACGAAGGAGGAACGGCGACGGTGGATGGTCAAAGGCCGGGTTTTGCGTTGGGTTTGGTTTGGTGCGGTGCTCGGAGCAAGGGAGGGGGGTTAAGACAAGCGCGTAGATTGGGGAGGGGGAAGCGGGGCCCACGAGGGGGGAGGATGGTGGTGGGGTGGGGCCCACCCGAGGCTCGGCCCTGGGACTCGCGCGGGCGTCGTCGTCGTCCCCTGTCCGATCGATCCGGCCGCTGCTGATGGCGATCGGCGCGCGTCGGGTGATCAGATCAGTGCTGGTGCTGGCCACGTCTCGCCCCCAGTCCCTGATGACATGTCTGATTGCGCGCGCGCGGCCGCGGCTGGTGTTGACCGTGTGGGTGGAGCCAGGCCATTACTCATCCAGGCATCGCCCCGCCGTTTGAATTTCTCGTCCAAAATTTCTGACTGCAAATTTCAAATCCAAACTGAATTCAATTTTGTTTTTGTTAAAAACTATGTTTTCTATGGAGTTACGGACACTTGATCGTGTTCCATTCCTTCCAGTTATGGGCTAGTATAGATGTTCTGCCCCTCGGCCTAAACAGAGCACATGATACACGCGAGCGAAACTTTTCTGGTAAGAAGGAGGTTGACTTGTTTCGATGTTCTCGCTCGCTCCGTTCACAAGTGTACTTTCTAGGTTTTGTCTTAAGTTACAAAAAAAGTTAAAGTTTGAACAATTTTATAGGAGAACTTAGCAACTTTTGTGAACTTATGTTATGAAACTACATTTCAAAACTAATCTTTCTCAATACCAGAGCAAATTCATTAGGCATCGAAATTCAAAGAAGGTCTGCTATCAACTGTAACCATTGAAACCATTTTTATATATCATATTTTAATAACATTTCTTACTTGCATATTCACATGGAAATAACGGTTGAAGTTCCAGAGGCGATATTGATGTCCAAATCCTTATAATATCTATTTGGAAACGGAGTGCGTATATGATATCATACATAAGTTGACTATTTGGTTATGTTCATTTTCATGCATGAGATAGATCTAGCTTGAAGATGTGATGGACTGCAACAGATAGGGGGGCTTTGTCCTCTACCGTTATTTCGGTTTGCGGTGGCGTGCGGAGAGAAGCCTTTTCTTGGCATGTTGAAAGTTGACTGTATTGGTTCTTTGAATGGGAAACATGTGGATCGATGTCAATGCGTCGCAATACCTGCAAGCGTTACTACGCGTCGGGAGATAAAGCTGACTATTTGGGGGCACTTTTCATGCAGGAGATATAGAAATGGTTTGAATCACAAGAGATAGCGTGACATTGCACCTTTTTTACTACCGTGTGTTTTTTTTACGAGGAGAATTGCAAAATAACACTTGTGAGAAGATACACATATATTTAGATATATTGCTGAGAAGTGTGTGCTCTTACTTTGTTCTTGATGAACGTACTCACTATAGAAAAACTGCATATTGCCAACTATAAAAAATACTCGCGAAAGCAAAAATATACTAGTGAAGTGTACTTGGCTTATGCCACGTCAGCAAAAGGTTTTTGCTTGGTGTAGAATGAGTGCTTAAAGGGCCGTCTCGGCACAAAAAAGTAACTTCATTGGCAGCCCACGAAGATGGAAGGCCACATGAGCACGACCTTTGCCAAGTGTTAGCTTAAGTACTCGACAAAGGCCCATGTTTGCCGAGTACCGGACCTTGGCTACTCGACAAAGGTCCAAATATTTACCGAGTGCCTGGGGTGCGTGGAAAACACCCAATGTTTGCCGAGTGTTGGACCTGCCCTATTAGGTAAACATGACGATTTTGCATCCTGGCTCCTAGATGTTGTGAGGTGTAACACTCTGTCTTAGAAGCTTTGCCGAGTGTAATACTCGGCAAAGGCCCTTGCCTTTTTTGTTTATTGATTTATCCCTACATTAAAACCCAATATATATATTCAGGATCATAACACACACAATATAGAGCAATCTACACATGCAATAGCTACAAATGAAGCAACATCACATGTTGACCATCACCTCATAGTTCGCAAACAACATTTTAAGATCACAACACCCATATAGTTCACAAGCATCATCATATATAGCAATTAACATCACTGGCAACACAAATATCTATAGAAGTGCACAACCAACATGGCAAGTCGAGGGTCGAAGCCCTCCGGGATACAAACCTACAAGTGAATGAATCACAAGCATGAGCCCAACAAATTCTGTTGTATAATAAGAAACAAAGAAATGCATGCAAAAAATATAGTATCAATTTTTTATATATGCTCTAGTATAGTCAACTGAAATTACCTGAATCATATGACGAGTGGTTGTCGCTCAATATATATATGGATTGAGCATTCATGAGCATGTTTCACTGTGATCCGACTAATCTGTTGGCAAACTGTTACCCGATAGATCTAAGCGGTTCGATGTCCGCGTACACGTGCATCTGTTACAGGTTCATATTCCCGAGATATGAGCTAATTAGGGCATGTACAATGGGGGCAGCACCTACCTACTGCTCTAGGTTTCCACCTAAGAAAATGAAAAAAATAATGCTACACACATCATCCACAATAGTTCAAACTATCCCATGAAATGGTCCCCAAACCACCTTTATTTGTAATGCTTTCTTCCCCACCAGCTCATCCTCCCTTCTCTCTCTCCTTATTTTCCCTCACTTTTCAGCTTTTATCAATGAAGAGGCGGGATCTCCTGCAAGAGACCACCTTTCTCTGCATGTGTTAGGTAGAGCTGATTTGGACAATGGAAACCTACGTGGCCTGCTGAAGCAGCTGTCCACGGTGGAGCATTGTACATGCCCTTATAGCTGAAAGATCAGGAAACGAAATATAGCCGTACGGACGTACTGGACCACTAGTAAAATAGAGTACCATCGGTCCGTGCATTTGATGTACGTAGTATGGCACGAAAGATGGCAATTCAATAGCAAGACCACACCTAGCAAGATTGTCGATCCGATCAGGGCGAGACACACTAAAAGGCAAGAGCTAGCTAGCAAGTAGCAAGGGTCGTTTCCTTCTGTAGGCAGAGTGAGCTTTTTAGCGGTTTGGGAGTGTTTTAGCCTGTAGCCTCCGGTCATGGTAGTGCTTCCCCTTTTTCTTTTCTATCGCTTTTGTTTTGTACTTTTCACCTGGGTACGCCCTCTGTCGTCTAGTTTTAGCCCTCATGGCTATATCCTTCTTAATATATCACATGTAAGTCTCCTACATGGTTCGAAAAACAATAATGCTAAGCTTACGGGCAGGTATTTATGGAATCTGAGTTACGGGCTGATGTGGGGACCAGAGATTGATTACGGCTCGTGAAATTATGGGAGAGAAATGATTTGCAACCAACTGGCTTCTTCCACCTCATCCGGTAAAATTTCTCCGTAACACAATTCTCGTAAGTGTAGCATTATTATAGGATAAGGGCATCTCCAAGCGCGGCATCGATAGAGTGCAGAGCTCCCAAATTGAGTGTGGGTACGTCAAAGGGCACCTACTAAATAGGCCGGACCTTTTTTGCGGCTACGCCTACTTTGGTAGAGGACATAACCTAGTTTTTTTTTTCTCAAAGGGTTTGTCTTTGGTTCCATTTACTTGACTGCAAAATCTTACCTCTGAAATCGGATGACCGGTGTGGACGTCGGAGCGATGGCTCCGAAAATCTCTTTGTTGAGTGTCGTACCTTCTTGCTTGGGCGGAAGAGCCGTCGGCTCGGCTCGTGTGGTGCGCGACCTCGGGGCCGGTGTGTGGTATTGGATTGTTTGGTTTTCGTCAGTTTCGTGCAGGTTTTTGGTATGTTCCTTAACATACCAATGTATCAGTTTTCGGCCAGTTTTCCTATAAACTAGTCATTCTCTTCTTCTTAATGAAAAGGCAGAGCTTCTGTCGGTTGCTCCAAAAAAAAACTATAAAATCGGATGAAGTATATGCTACGAAACATTCGATTCAAACATTACACACGTGCAAAAGAAGGAGAAGATGGCTATAGTACCTATTATTTCTGTGTGGACGTACTCACAGTCACAGCTTGGTAATCCTCAGTGCGATTCAGAGAGAGAGTCGAGTAGCCCTACCTGGCCGTCCCCACGGCCGGTGTGAGTGATGGATCGACGGTGGGGGAGCATGGATGGATGCATGAAGTGAACCATTCCATCGCCGGCCCGGACCCCTACCTAGTACGCACGTCCCCGTGCATGCATGCACACGCACGCACGCTCGCACGCTAGCTAGCTGATATGTAAAGCAACCGCTGCAGCGAGAGAGCGGCCATCCAAGTGCAGACAGAGCACGGCCAGGCTACAGTTTCAGCTTTCCGGCGGGCGCCATAGCCGACGGAGCTCCATCCATCGCTGGACACGCCGCCCACATCGATCCGGCCGGCTGTCTGTCGAGCCAGAGGTAGCGCGCGCGGCAGGGTCGACGTCGTACGTCGTCATCAGATGCCTGCCGCTGCCGGGACTGATCGATCGAATCAACGACGTGCGTGTCTGCGCCGCCGCCGGCATGCATGCCCTGCCTCCATTCCCTGCCTGCCGCGAGCTGTATGTGGATTTGTTCGTACATCGTCCATCGCCACCGCCGCTGACCGGCCATTAATTGTTGAAAGGCCTACATATATATCGACCTAGGTTTTATATAACCGACCGGCTAACAGACATTATTAATCTTGTGTGTGGATTGATCGGCGAGCGATCGAGCACAGGGAAATGCAGGCCAAATAGGGATGCCATTCATGCCATTGCCTCTAGTCTCGATAGAACTATCGCCACTGTTCCGCTGGTACGCACGTAGAGACAACGATCGATATGGCTGGCGGCGAAACCGGTGGGACGCCGGGGATTTATTTACGGCATCGGCGCCGGCGCCGGCAGCATGGTGCCGGTGGCGCCCCCACTACTTCTGCCCTCCTTCCGGCCGGGGTCCAGCGGCAGCGGGAAGGGATTCAGGGTTTCTCTCGAGAAGAAACAAGGAGTCGCATATATTTTTCTCCACAAAACCAAGAGGTGCACTGTTGTCAAGATTTCATCTTATTAGTTCACATTTTTACTTCGACATGCGAATGTTTTTCTAGATAAAAGGCAATGTATGCCCAACTTTATATATTATTGAGAATGGCATGGAAGCCGAGATTTGAGGACTAGTAACAGTGGTTTGAGTCATGGTGTTGATGAGGTTTTGTCTTGGTGATCCGTGACTTGGAGCAAAGACATCTGCAAGTGGGGCGACAACACATGAGAAAATCAGTCTAAACTTGCAGGGTGAAAATCCAATGTCTGGTCATAATTGGTTGTACTTAGCAATGATCTTGTTGAAGATATTGTTTTGTGAGCATGGATTTTCTCCTAGGTGAAAACCTATGATCTATAATTAGGGCGATGACGACGTTTGTGCACTATTTTTGAAAGCGTCGTTTTTTGGAGAAGATGGATTTCTGGTGCTGTCTTGGTGGTGGTTGGTCAGCTTCTACAAGGAATAGATCACTGTAGCGAGATTTTTCTTTTCTGTAATTTTTCTTTCTTTTTTGGTTGTGTGCATCCGTATTGCCAATAGAACACTGTGTTGTTGTAGAGGCTAAGTGTAATTAGTATCTTAGCGATATTAATATATTCTCTTTATCAAAAAAAGTACGATGATATGATATAACAGCACATAATAAAAGTTGAAAGCACCACCCAACCAAAAGGTTCTAGAAAGAGGCAGGCACACACAATGATGGGTGGCCCCATAGAGTTGACGAAGTTTCGAGATGATCCAGTCAGCTAGAGGGCCTTCACTTTGCGTGAGGATCCGTTGCCACTCCTGCAGAAATATGGCAGTTTTAAAAATACAGTCCGCAGGTTGACATAGAAAAATAGCCTAAGTCGAGAACTTGTTTCTCATCGTCCAAAGCTCCGAGCCTCATGCAGAACATAATTATTGAAAATATACATTTTATATCACCTGATGGGACAGCTGGTGCAGCCGCGTATAAGTGTGTCGGGGATATAACCCCGGGTATACCAAAGTACCCCAATTAATAAACTTATATATGTTGCATAACTATTTTATATATGCAGGAATATTGAAAGGCAATTTAGCAGCAACCTGGGCCGGAATATATGCTCCTGGGCCGGATTAACCATGCCCAGGCCGGCATATATTAAGGCTGGGCCGGCATATTATTTATCCGGCATGGGCCGACACCTTTATCCGACGTGGGCCGGGATAGCAGCTCCGGCTGGGCCTGTGTCCCCCCAGCGCCCGGGTGGGCCGGCGCCCTTATCTCCCGGCTGGGCCGGCGTGCTGGCTAGGCCGGTGTCCCGGCTGGGCCGCCCCGCGCCTCCTCCGCCCGGCGGGCCTCCTCCAGCGCAGCCCCGGCTGGGCTGCCTTCTTCCCTCGTCCCCCGGCTGGGCTGGCAGGCCGCTGTCCCGGCTGGGCTCCCGCCCCGGCCTCCCGCCGTGCCGGCTGGGCCAGGTTGGCCGCTGCCCCGGCTGGGCCGGCCTCCCGCTGCCCCGCCTGGGCCTCCAGGCTGCGCCCCGGCTGGGCCTTCTAGCCACGCCCCGGCTGGGCTCCTGGTCGCGTCTCGGCTGGGCCGGTGCCTTTGCCCCGGCTGGGCCTTAGGCCGGACGCCCGGCTGGGCTCCCTCCACCTGCGCCCCGGCTGGGCCTGCTGCTTCCCCACGCCCCGGCTGGGCCGGATCAGGAGGATCCGGCCTGGCCGGGATTCTCTCCAGGCCGCCATTCGCCAGCACCGGCTGGGCCGGGTTATACTGTTCCGGCTGGGCCAGGCAGGGATCCCTGGCCCAGGCCGGATTACTCCCAAGGAAGGCCGAGATATGCACTCCTAGGCCGGATTATTTCTCTACAGGGCCGATATTTACTCCCTCCGGGACATATTCCTCGTCCAACATCGCCTCCAGCGCATCGTGCCAGTCCTGGGACGCCTCCCGGCTCGGACTGGCACATCCTTCATTGTCATATGCTGGTCTTGGAACGCCCCTTGGCTCAGACCAGCATATCCCTCCTCTCTTAGTCAGTCTTATCCTCAGGAGGAGGATAAGACTGATGACATGGTGATCCTGAAGACAGACGCTAGAAGACGAAGGCAAGGACTCCAAGTACAGACATCGATGGGACTAGCCCATGACCGTGACGCATCTCACAGTACCGAGGACGGTACCGTGCTGATGCAGGCTATAGTGTGATAAGACCCCAGTAGTCAACTCAGCTACAGTGTGTGCATAGTGTATTGTGGGGCATCCCTTGTCCCCTGGGCTCCCTATATAAGGGGCACCAGGGGGAACGATCACAAAAGCCTCCAGAGGAGGCTCATTCTCTCTCGCTCCATGGGAGCTCTCTAGCACTAGCTCTTTAGCTCCTGCCCAGTGCAGCCTCAGATAGGCAGATGAACAGCTCAAGGAGCACCATTGTAGCTCTCATGTGAAGCTCATATAGATCAGACATGCAGGAGTAGGGGTGTTACCTCCTCACGAGGGCCCCGAACCTGGGTAGCTCGATGTGTTAGCAGTGAGTTCTGTGCTCGGTCTCTACCGAGCCTTCCCTCTCCCGGATCCACCAGCGTACAGTCGGCCCCCATTTAAGCCACCCTGTGGCATATGTTGTTTCACCACGACGACATTTGGCGCCCACCGTGGGGCTGATCAAGGCGCTGGTAGGAGTACATCCGGACGGGATCTTCTTCATCTGCTTGGGGGCTCGACATCAGCAACGCCTCTGAGCACAGCAGGTCTTCTTCAACTCCCGGGCTGACCTCAACTCGCCCGGGCCAGCATACGGCTGTCCTGGATCTACATCGGCATCTTCGGGCCGGCACTCGGCTTCCTCTGGCCGGCATATTTTATGTCCTGGCCAGCATATCCTGTGTCCCGGCCAGCATATCCTGTGTCCCGGCCAGCATATCCTGTGTCCCGGCCAGCATATCCTGTGTCCTGGCCAGCATATCCTGCGTCCCGGCCAGCATATCCTGCGTCCTGGCCAGCATATCCTGTGTCTCGGCCAGCATATCCTGTGTCCCGGCCAGCATATCCTGTGTCCTGGCCAGCATATCCTGTGTCCTGGCCAGCATATCCTGCGTCCTGGCCATCATATCCTGTGTTCTGGCCAGCATATCTTATGTCTCGGCCGGCATATTCTATGTTTGTCGTACCAGGGACTGTTCCGCCTTCGCCTCGAGCATCTGCTGGTACTTCAAACTTCTTCAACGGTGCAAGTAAGTATTTATACTGGTTTGCTCCATATCCTTGTCAGCTTATCTGAAAGTTAATGTCCCCGTAATAGAAAAGATAGCTCGGGGGCTAGGCTAAAGCCTAGCAAGTTGCCTCTTGAGTACTGTTTCAGTATATGTTAGTTTGCATGCCAGCATATCAGCTTTCCAGTTTCCTCCTGTATGTCTATCTATATGCCAAATTGCTACATATGCCTGCTACAGATAGTATCCTTAGTATCAGTTATATGTCTGCAGTCTTACGCAAAGTTTCATCTGGGCATGTTATATGCCGGTTTTATATGCCAACAGCAAGATGTTATGTCAAGTTATATGTCTTTGTATGTGCCAATCTTTATATCTGCTACAGTGCTAGAATCAGTATGCCAGTTAACATATCAAGTTCAGTATCTACTTATATGCCAAATGCTTTATCCGATATGCTATGTGTTATATGCCGGCTGTCATATGCCAAGGCTCGTATGCCAGTTTATATATGTTGAATGCCATGTGCTAGCTGTTGCAAGTTTACAGTCACATGAGCTTATATGCCTATCTCAGTACCAGTTTCTGCATAAGTCAGGTCTCGCATGACAGTTACAGTATACTTGCATTTATATGCCGGCACATGAGTGCCAAATATCTGTTGTGAGATGCCAAGTTTGCTTATATGCCAGTTGCAATATGTCTACATTTATATGCCGGCACATGAGTGCCTAGTTCTTCCTTGTGAATTGCCAAGTTAGCATATATGTCAAATTGCTATATCTCAGTCTATATGCCAAGTGCTTTATTTTAAGAGTTATATGCCAAATACTATGGGCTATATGCCAAACTCCATATGCTAGATTGCAAATATGCCAAATACTATGACCATCGCTATGTCTTTTAGAATGACTACAGAACAGGTTGGATATTTCATCATATATATGTCTATTACCGGGCTATGACTCTCCATATTGCCATTACAAAGAGGAAATTACTATTAGATCACTATGGCTTCAGCTTATATCTCAGATTTCAGTATGCCGACATATCATGGCAAGAGTAAGACTTCAGTATGCCGGCATATCATGGCAAAGAGCAAAATTTCAGTATTCCGGCATATGTTATATTTTGTATCCTGGCCGGCATATTTCATGTCCCGGCCAGCATATCTTTATATCCTGGCCAGCATATCTCAAAGCCTCAGGTCTCAGGTATTTCAGTTTGTTCGTACATCGGGTTATTAAAGGATATCTTGAGTCGCAGGTATTTCAGTATGCCAGCATATCATGGCATGAGCAAAGTTTCAATATGCCGGCATATCATGGCAAAAGTAAGATTTTCAGTATGCCGGCATATCATGGCAAAGAGCAAAATGTCAGTATGCCAGCATATCATGGCAAAGAGCAAAATTTCAGTATGCCAACATATCATGGCAAGAGCAAAATCTCAGTATGTCGACATATCATGGCATCGACCAAAATCCCCAATCACCGTTTATTTCGGTTTGCCAGCATATCAAGACATCTATCAATAACTCATATCGCCGTTTATTTCGGCATGCCAGCATATCACGACATTCTGTAATCCTTTCAGTTATCGCCAATTCTGGCACAGTAATATATCGAGACATCGATCTCAAAAGCTAACGAGCATCATATCTCTTATCATCTCCGGTTTCACAGAGTATCCCAGTTCAGCATATTAACATGTCTTATCATTTTTGCATACTAACAAGTGCCCAGTGATGGCACAGCCCAAGAGGCATATCAGTATACCGGCATTGTCAAAGCAGACAATGTCGATGAGACATAGCCTGAGAGGCAAAGTGTCGATATAAAGCCCAAGAGGCAAAGCAGCCCAAGAGGCATATCAGTATACCGGCATTGTCAGAGCAGACAATGTCGATGAGACATAGCCTGAGAGGAAAAGTGTCGATATAAAGCCCAAGAGGCAAAGTAGCCCACGAGGCATATCAGTATACCGGCATTGTTAAAGCAGACAATGTCGATGAGACATAGTCTGAGAGGCAAAGTGTCGATATAAAGCCCAAGAGGCAAAGTAGCCCACGAGGCATATCAGTATACCGGCATTGTCAAAGCGGACAATGTCGATGAGACATAGCCTGAGAGGCAAAGTGTCGATATAAAGCCCAAGAGGCAGAGTAGCCCAAGAGGCAAATAGCTCAGGAGGTAAAGTATCGATATAGCCAAAGAAGGCAAAGCAGTATTCCGGCATTGTCGAAGCAGACGATGTCGATGAGACATGGCCTGAGAGGCAAAGTGTCGGTATAGCCAAAGAGGACACAATAGTATTTCGAGATAGCCCATGAAGGCTAGCATATCATATATATATGAGTTCATATCAATCAGGTCATTGCCTAGGATGGCATGAGATAGAATTGGCCTGTGCAGACCAGCATATCATTTTTATGAATATGTGAGTTTGGGACTTTGGTATATTCATTGTTGAAGCCTGTGCACGACTCTGCGAGTCCTCCACAGCCTCGGGGGCTAATGTCGGGGATATAACCCCGGGTATACCAAAGTACCCCAATTAATAAACTTATATATGTTGCATAACTATTTTATATATGCAGGAATATTGAAAGGCAATTTAGCAGCAACCTGGGCCGGAATATATGCTCCTGGGCCGGATTAACCATGCCCAGGCCGGCATATATTAAGGCTGGGCCGGCATATTATTTATCCGGCGTGGGCCGGCACCTTTATCCGACGTGGGCCGGGATAGCAGCTCCGGCTGGGCCTGTGTCCCCCCAGCGCCCGGGTGGGCCGGCGCCCTTATCTCCCGGCTGGGCCGGCGTGCTGGCTAGGCCGGTGTCCCGGCTGGGCCGCCCCGCGCCTCCTCCGCCCGGCGGGCCTCCTCCAGCGCAGCCCCGGCTGGGCTGCCTTCTTCCCTCGTCCCCCGGCTGGGCTGGCAGGCCGCTGTCCCGGCTGGGCTCCCGCCCCGGCCTCCCGCCGTGCCGGCTGGGCCAGGTTGGCCGCTGCCCCGGCTGGGCCGGCCTCCTGCTGCCCCGCCTGGGCCTCCAGGCCGCGCCCCGGCTGGGCCTCCAGACTGATGACATGGTGATCCTGAAGACAGACGCTAGAAGACGAAGGCAAGGACTCCAAGTACAGACATCGATGGGACTAGCCCATGACCGTGACACATCGCACAGTACCGAGGACGGTACCGTGCTGATGCAGGCTATAGTGTGATAAGACCCCAGTAGTCAACTCAGCTACAGTGTGTGCATAGTGTATTGTGGGACATCCCTTGTCCCCTGGGCTCCCTATATAAGGGGCACCAGGGGGAACGATCACAAAAGCCTCCAGAGGAGGCTCATTCTCTCTCGCTCCATGGGAGCTCTCTAGCACTAGCTCTTTAGCTCCTGCCCAGTGCAGCCTCAGATAGGCAGATGAACAGCTCAAGGAGCACCATTGTAGCTCTCATGTGAAGCTCATATAGATCAGACATGCAGGAGTAGGGGTGTTACCTCCTCACGAGGGCCCCGAACCTGGATAGCTCGATGTGTTAGCAGTGAGTTCTGTTCTCGGTCTCTACCGAGCCTTCCCTCTCCCGGATCCACCAGCGTACAGTTGGCCCCCATTTAAGCCACCCTGTGGCATATGTTGTTTCACCACGACGACAAAGTGAAGACCGAATCTAACGCTTTCTTGAGGTGTACTAGGACATTCGAGATTGAGATAATCACGAAGATCTCATCGAAGAGTGGTGGACATGGAGTGGTCAACAAAATCACTAGTTTCATCTCTGTATTTCATGGTGTATGTGATGAACTTTGTGTTGATTTTTATGCTAGCAATTGATGAACTATGTAATAATTAAGTACTACTATTTGTATGTTTATTTTGATTTGAATTCATTTCAGATGAGTTTGATATTATTTGTTTCATTATGTATGCACTTTTGTAGAGAAAAAAAAGCATACTTCGCTGCCCTGTTTACATCATCTGCTACGACAGAAAAATTTGTCTACTAAGAGGTTGACCTAGATGTAATGTAAGCTCAATCGCGTGCGAGGCCGAGAGAGCTTGGCATGGTGGAACAGAAATACCTCAACCAAAGTTGAGATTACCTTGGATTGGCTGCTTAAAAAAGTAGTACGTACTGTACTACTAGCATAAGTTGAGAGAAATGACGTGGGTTTCCGTGTCGCCTGGCGCTTGCTGGCTGTGTGATGACGGCCGGCCTGCCGAGCCTGGAATTGTACAGAAATCGTCGTGCTGCCGACAACGACCTGGCTCGCTGAGCAACAAGAGGATGCATGTATGCGAGTCGCCGATCGAGTGGCCTGGCTGGCGGGCGGGCGGGCGGCGGAGCGACCGAATCTTTGACGTGCGTGCGTGACCAGGGCATGGCATGGCTATAACCCAGACCCGAGTGCGTGCGTGAGCAGAGAGGGACAAAGTGCTGTCGCCTCGGTCGATATCCATGCCATGGGGAACCTCGCGTGCTACGCGACGACCGCCAGCTCTGCCGCTGCCCAGAGCAAGCCTCAGATCCCAGCTGCTTGCCATCGTGCGTCCGTGCCTGCTATGCTGTTGCCATCCATCGCTCGCTGCGTTTCTGGCACACGCCTCCTCGTCCTCGATCGCCATCGCCATTCCCTTGCCAATGCCATAGGCCGTGCCCCGGACGTGCGTCGCGTGCACGCCCGCCAACTGCACGGCATTCACTGCCGCGCCCAGCGCGTGCTCCAAACCGAAACTTTCAGCTCCTCGACTGAGCCTTCAGGCGCTCGTCTGAACTTTCAGGTCGTGGAGCTGCCTGAACCTGAATGCATGCACCTGCGAGCTCCGGCCACCACTCGGCTCCGCTCAACCCCAACCGCACGCCGTCGAGCAGCTGAGACCCTCCCGCCGGCCTTGTTTCCCTCTGCCGGCGACCGACCGCCACATTTTTTTCTACTACCTCCGCCCTGTAGACATTAAAAATATGACCGGATACATCGTGTTAGGGACAAATAATAGTGATCGGAGCGAGTAGTTCTTTTGCTTCCAAAATTTATTGTTGCAATGTAGTGCAGTAGTAGTAATTTGACTCAAATATTATTGGATTGTTGATGAGTTCGAGTTCGTGTGATTATTCCCCCTCCGATGAGGAATTTGGCATAGATGAAGACCAAGATATTGCGTTGCTTTTACCATTGCACAAGAGCAAGCGGCAGAAGCACGATCTACAAAAGCATCTCGTCAAGGATTAGTTGTCATGGTTTGGCAAACAAACCAACAAACCCGCTAGTATGTGAGATGAACTTCATGTTGTATGTCATAAATTTTGAGTGTACGTGTGTTTTGTGTGCTACTTGATGAACTATTTGTATGATCGGACAATTAGGTATTATTTCTGTTTTATATGTGTTTAGAATCATTTTACTGATATTTGTGTCACCTATGTTTGCAATAGTGAATATGAGACACAAGTTGAAGTGTCATACTTGATATCATCTGAAATATTTTGCTTGTGCCCTATTTTACACACTAAAGCGGGTGTCCTATATTTTGTGCCCTAAAACCCTAAGTGATACCCTATACTGCATCTCTGATGTGGGACTACTCTGTCAATGCTCTTCATGATAACCCACGTATGCCAAACATGCGGGTTTTTTTTTTGTCTTTTGCAAATTGTGCTAGCTAGCCGGCGTAATTATACTCGTCCTACCGACCAGCCAAGCATCAATCAACAATCATTTCTGGGCGAATAATACACGACGCGTTGCTCACCCACCATCGGATCAATGTTTGCTCCGTTGAAACTGAAAGCTGCAGCTCCTGGCTTGTTGCCCCAATAATAACCCTTCAAGCTGTTGTCAACTGGAGTATTAACAAATCGTGGGCACCTGACATAATGATTGAAGCAATCTCGCAGCTACTGGTTTCTCCCCATCATTTGGTCATTCTCAACGCTCAAATGCTCAGCAATATACATGTCGTGATGGTGTCAGTTGGCAATGCAGTTGGCATATTGCAGACAACACCAAACCTTTCCGAAAAAATATTCGGATGCTGATTGCTCCAAACATTTTTTATGTCTGCATGAACGAACAATACAGAAAAACTACCATTCCGTGTTGCTCTGTCTAAAAGTCTATGGACACTGGAGGAAACAAACTACAAAATCTTAACTCCGCATGAACTGAATAATGGAAGCATCGAGAATCCAGAGCAGAACCAAACATGGAAAATAGGTGCAGTCTAACACTAAATCTGATACACTAGCTAACATCTATTAGCCAAGCCCCAGGTTTCGCAGATCCTTCTTCTGACCAGTGGTCGAGCCGCCCTCTTTCTTGATCCGAGATGGCCTAACAATACGGTCAATAATTCCATATTCCAGGGCTCCTTCAGCGTCAAAGCGTTTCACCCTGGATAGGTCCTCATGAACCTGCCACGAGAATAAGTAGTTTTTTAGATGATAGGAATGCTTAGGGTTCCAATTACAAAGATAGACCAACCATACTGAATCGTAAGAATGCTGCACATATAGGGAAATTCAAAGATGGTACTGTACAACAATCCTTTTTAATTTAATACGATTTGTGAAAAAATAAGAAAAAAATCAAAGCCATAGGCACAGCGAAAGTAAGCAGGACACACCAAAAGGCATTTTCGTGGTAACTGAAAGCTAAACTATAGTAGCGGCCAAGTAGGTGATGAAGGACAACATAACAAGAATATCCAATAGAAAATGCTTACCTGCTCAACAGAATGACCTGTGTGCTCTGCTAACTTTCCATAAAGATAGTTCTTGATTCGATTAAGTTCGTTTGCTTCATTTTCTATATCATCGGCCTGTAGGGAAAAAATAGTGTACAGTAAGCCACTTCAGTAAATACTGTACACAGGAGTTAACAACAAACTAATTAGTAAGCTTCAGCTAAGCCCAGACCTGGCCCCTCGCTGCTCCAGCAGGTGACTGAAGTGAAACCCGGCAAAGAGGCATACCAGTACGTGAACCCTATATTGTATAAAATAGTACCATAAAAACATCATAGTGGGCATAAAAACAAACAAATTGAAGAAATGAGTTGGTATTATACTACCAATACCTTTTCACCAGCTGCAAGAATGAATCCTGCCAAGTTGAATGCAAAGCCCAGGCAATGAGTACCAATAGGACTTTTTAGGCTTAGCATGGTATCATATAATGCCATGCATGGTGTAAGCTGCAATATCATTAAAGAAGAAATTAGAAAGCCTCTTTTATACAAAATTAGAAAGTGACATTAGTTAGCTAATAGTATTTATTGGGTGAGACGCTTCACATGGTTTGTTAGCCATTTTGGAACATCAAAACAAACATATTCACATGCTATAAGGAACACTGGGAAAAGGGCACCCCACCTAGTGTCTATAAGTGTCGGAAAATTTTCAAAGGAGAGCTAAGCTTGCTGCTACACAAGGCTACCAGGAAGTCTTATGCTGGTCTTAAGGATTGGGTGCAAGATTTTGTTTAATTTTAGTTTTAGGTAGTAGCTAATCTCTAGCCACTTTTAGTTGTACAGCAAACATCTTTTAATTATCAATAAAAATTATGCAGTGGTGAAACCTACTGTAAAGCCACTTCTTAGCTGATTATGCTAGAACTCAGGAGTGTACGGCAGTATGGCTCTCCTCTGGTCCAGAGGGCTTAATGAGCATATGCCATGACGATTGTAATCCCTGATATCTTTGAGTAATACAAGATCTTTCGCAAAAAAAAAAAAGCTTTAAAAAACTGAGAAAAGGGATTATAAAGCCTTCGTACAGTGTTAACCAACAGTTTTCTTCGTTACTATCAATATAATGTTTCATGTGTGCGCCATTTTGTAATAAATTTTTAAATTTCCAGTGGGCTTTCCAACCAGTTAAAGCTACTACATTCGGAATAAAAGGACAGGACAGACCCAGTGCATAGAAGCTCCCACACAGGCTGGGGTCTGGGGAGCTACTACATTCGGAATATTGCTACATATTACCATCACTTAGTTTTGCCTCCAAGATGCTCACAATAGAATAAGACCCTCTTTTTAAAGAATGAGTATTTCCATTTCATAGCTATAAAAGTTTTGGCACTAGTTATGTCCAGTAAGAGTAGGACAGCATATATAACTCAGCACAAGATACTGAAATTAAGATATCCAGCTGTTACTAAACTATAGAGGAGCACTGGCAGCCCCGTAGATCCAATCAGTTCATCACAAATTTAACTTTTCAAGATAAACTATGGGGACATCGCCTTGGCTTCCAAATTCTTTAGAAGATAATACAACTTGCAGGGCACAAGAAAATTACCCAAAAATTCAAAAACAAGTGACATAAAAGGACAACCAACAAGAAACAATGGTAGTGTCGTTTAATTCTTACATCGCCTCCTGGACCATTGATATATAGAAGAATCTTTTTTGAGTCATCAACACTGTCAAGATACAGCATGCTTGCCAATAGTTGGTTACTAAATTCTTCATCAATAGTGTCCCCAATGAAGATAATACGTTCACGATACTGCATACAGAAGATCAAAATTAGTTCGCAGGTGTAACGGAATTAAGCATTGCATTAGGTATTGTGATGTCTTACTAAAGCATTCCATATGTCAAGCCATTGCCAGGTTCCTTCACCGGGCGTTCTGTAAGGTACCCGTGGTGTACCGACAGGCATCATTGAAATACGTGCCCTGGTAGCCCTCTTGTTTGATAACCTAACAAGTGTAAATACAGGTAGGATGAGATATTTAAGGGAATAAATTTTCCAGAAAGCCACAGAAAAAATTTCTGATATAATTGGCTACCACAAATGTTGAAAATCTGTTGTCTTTATATAGAATGACGGCAAATGAAGCATTTCTTTGATACTTGACTGATACCCATCTTGGTGTATAAACAAAACAATCATTTTGACAAACTGAACAACGTCTTCTCAATATTCGCCATTCATGCAAAAAAAAATGAACATAAAGGTGGCCAATGCACACAACACAACAGCTAAAGAAAGTCTACCGAGTATTCAGATGCGAACCGCACCCGTGTGATAATTACATGAACTCCCACGACACGCATAACTAGCTAATTACAACAAAAATGGAGACTGAACATAACACCTGACGAATGTGCAGCAGCACTACAGCATGCACACCAATTTCCAAATCATCAACACAATCATATTGATACGGAAAGCAAGGAGAGGCTATGCATATGGACGGCTTGGACATACCCCAGGGATACCCTCCGGTTGACGGCGGTGTAGAACCGGGCGTTGACATTGGGGCACGACGACTCCGACGAGCCTGCGGCAGCATTTCCAAACCCCCAAACCAAAATCAACCACCAGAAAACAAAATCAGAGTAATTCGAACGGTTCAGTTTGACTCGTGCTCACCTAGCCTGGTCTGGGCCTTCAGTCCAACGAAGACCTTGGTGCCCACGCTGCAAAAGGAGGAACAGAGACAGAGGAGAGAAGATGGGGAGCGGGTTAGCTAGGGTTTAGAGGAGGTGGGGAGGGTACGGTTGGACTGTTGGAGACGGGGAGGTGGGGGCTGACCTGAGAGAGGAGGCCGGGCTTGCGAGGGCGCGGGGATGGAAGCAGGAGGAGTTGGCAGGCGCCGTCCGGGACAGCGCCATTGGAGCAGGTCTTGCGGAGTGGTCGAGCGTACCTGAACGGATAACGGAGGGGGAAGAGGGCGGATGGTCGTCAAGATTCGTGCATCTCCTGATCAATAAATCATCTTTGGATTTTTCTAACTCTAGGTTTAAGCTAGAACTTGGTTAACTCAGTGACCGTTGGATTTTGCATCTTGATTCGTGAACTGAGAATTATACATGGGAGAGCAATTGCATATAAAAAGTTCTAGTTGCACATGAAATTGGATTTGTTTTAGGGCAAAACATGCTTATAGCATTATTGATCAAGGATGTTTACGAGTATAGATTACGAAACATGAGGACTCATAAACCACAAGTGGCGTCCTAACCTAAAGCATGCTTCGCGAGACAATTTGAGTGTCTTCCTTCATGAATGAAAGAACAAGACATAATATCACTCGCCGATAGTTCGATCTCTTTGGTAATTGTAGCACAAAGACCTCCACTATTGCTATTTATGTCATCACCAACGTAGTTGCAATCTGATGCAATGGCCACTCTTGAACATACCAAATCAGCACTTAGTGTGAAAGCCTCTCTACATGCCAAAGCCTCTAGGATAGCAAGGTCTGTTATGCCTGGTACCATTGGCGGAGCCAACACCGGGTCGAGCCTGGTCAGCCGACCCGGCTCATTTTTTTGGAAAAAAAAATGTACCGATCTCTCCCTGCCCCCGCACGCGAACTGCCGACGCCCGACCTAATCCATCGCTCGCAGTCGCCCTCGCTCGCACGCGCCGCCAGGCCTCGACCGCCGCCCTCGCTCGACCGTCGCCCTCGCTCGCAAGCTCTCGCTCGACCGTCGCCCTCGCTCGCAAGCTCTCGCTCGACCGTCGCCCTCGCTCGCAAGCCGCCCTCGCTCGACCGTCGCCCTCGCTCGGACGCGCCGCCAGACCGCCGCCCTCGGCCGCCCATCCCCATCCCCGACCGGTGACCGCCGCCCTCAGCCGCCCGTTAGGGGTTACCCAAGGAGCTCACGCAAGATGGTTACTTGCTTGCATCATTACAAGGTACAAATCTTTAATGAGGTGCTTGACAGAAACATAGTTGAGATGAATCATAGATTTTCTGAAACTTCTACACGCCTATTATTGTGCACTTCATGCCTTGATCCTAGAGACTCATTCAATAGCTTTGACAATGATATGCTAGTTGAGCTTGCTACCATATACTCTGCTGATTTCTCTTCACATGATTGCTGTCTATTGGTTGATGAACTGAACATATATGTTGATGTCATGAAGAGAACTTCTGAATTCATAGCTTGTGATACTTTGAGTGATCTTGCTCTCAAGTTGGTTCAGAAAAGATATCATTTGACATTTCCATTGGTCTACCGCCTTATTACACTAGCTTTGACCTTGCATGTGGCAACAGCATCAGTAGAGAGGGTTTTCTCAGCCATGAAGATTATAAAATCAGATCTTCGAAACAAGATAGGGGATGATTGGCTCAATGATTTGATGATTTGCTATGTTGAGAAAAAGATATTTGCACAAATTGATGACAAGAAGATTATGCTTCGTTTTCATGCCTACAGTAACCGTAGAGGTCATCTTCCTCGTGGATTTCGACTCCCCAGCATGGAATCAACTTAATGGTATGATAATATCTCCTCAAAATGTAGCACTTTTGTATCTAGTTTTTGTTTTTTAGTCAGTTTGTACTTCTACTCGGTGAAATGTGACAAATGCATCCGTTTGGACCATTTTTTGTTGATTACATGTGATTTTTTACCCAAAAAATTTTTAGAGCTTATTTGTTCGACCCGGCTCAATTCAAATCCTGGCTCCGCCACTGCCTGGTACCATCGATCATTGTCGAAGCACCAAGGAAAAGGCCATTATCATCCCTACATGTAGCACGAAAAGATCCAGAATTTGAAATTATGGACACCGCTCTGTTGACTTTGATCGTAGCAAAACAAGAAGGGTGTAACAATGGGGTGAGACCTGAAGTCCTATTGTCATCTAACCAAGAGTTAGTACATCTTCCTTATGGAGAGGTACTAATAGTAAATGGTACATCATCAAAGTGGGCCTAGAAAAATCATGGGCCTAGGCACATACCACAAAGTGGGACTCGTGACTAGGACAAAAACCCCTCGCCATGTCCCACAATAAGACATCTATTGCCCGCAATTCCCTCGTCCCACATGACCTTGATGTCAATTGCGCCTCTCCTTTGCTCTTCCAGCGAGTCCTCCCCATGACCACAATGGACAACGATGGAGACTCTCTCCAGCAACGCCCTCTCCTCTCCCGGTCACATTCTGATGTTTCAAGCGTTGTTTGCATGTCGCACCTCCGACTAGAATCAGGAGGAGCTCCGGACGATAGCGTTTGGTGCCGCGATGCTTGTCAGTCTCCTGTCCTCGTCAGCAGTGCCCGGGTGTTTCTCCGTGTGCCCAGCAGCTGCTCCAGGGTGGTATTTATGTGGCCTTCCATCGGTTTTTTTGCCAAGATGGTTTGGAAGAAGTCGACGCCGAGCTGCTCCTACTCCTTGCAGGATAGGACCTCCTCCTTGCAAGATAGGAATTTGAAACTGAACCGCATTAAGGATGCAATATGGCTAGTGCTAATTGCAAGGATGCGATCCTCCGATTCACAAATCCTTTCGTATATTGATCTTTGATAGTTAACCAAAATATTTTAGTTCTTAACAAACCCTCCTTTTTACCTATTCTACATGCATAAAGTGTCATGGATAATACAGTCAACTTTATCAATAAGCTAATTCATTTCTATGTTTTTAATAATTGGTTGTGGTCAATGTGTAAGGCGTTTCTGTAATTCGCGGTGTACTGATAGAAAAATGTTTTTATGATAAAAAGTGGACCGGGTTCGTGGGTTTACTTTACCCCTCTCCTATAAACATGGTAATACAAATTAGACACTTCTAGACAAGATAAATTATATGAAATTTTTGTTAATATTTGATTTGCATTGATATGAGCATCACATTCTTTTTTTTTATCATATGAGCATCACATTCTAAGAGCATCTCCACTCATGAGCCCGACGAGGCTCCCGGCGCCCTTATTTTTCATCCGGACGGCGAAAAATGGCCCAGTCGCGCCCCCGGATCCTCGATTTCGCCCGGATCTGGGCCTTCATCCATCCGGCGAGCCCAGGCCATCCCCGGCCTTCCGGGGCGCGCTCGGGGACTCCGGACGAAACAAACTGGCGCGAAACCGCCGAGAATATTCGCGCGCGTTCCCGCGGGTCGTGTGGCCCCGACCTGTCGGCGAGAGTGGGCGGTCGTCGTCGTCATCGTCTTGTCTTCCGCGCATCGTCTTCCCCGCACGCATCGTCTTCCCCGCACGCATCGTCTTCCGCGCGCTGTGAAGGCTGCCGCCGCTGGCCGGCCAGCCACGCGGCGAGGCGAGTTAATGCCAGCGCGGCCATATAAACGCGGCCTACCGCGTCTGGCCGGCCACATTCGCCACCATTCGACCAGAGCACACCTCGCCCACTCGCCCACGCCGACGATCCCCGAGACCATGGCGAACAACTCCGGCGACGATGGGGCGGCGAACAACGGCTTCGGCCGCCGCTCCCTCCACCAATGGGAGGGCCGCCTCCTCCATGCCGCCGGCTACATGGCGCCGCCCGACTTCCGGGCGCCCGGAGGTTGGCGCCTGAGCGCCGGCGGTATCCCCATCCCGCCGCCGCCGACCAGAGCGGCTCTCGACGCCGCCATCGACGAGGTGCTCGAGACGATGTCTGACGAGCAGCGCGCCGAGCCGCGCTTCTTCCCGGACAACCGGGAGGCGTGGACGGCGTTCTTCCGCCGCCGATACGAGCGGGAGCTGGCGGCCTACGATGGGCCGCCCCCTCCTCCGGCGCGGAACAACGCCGCCGGACGCCGCCGCTGGTGGAGCGCGCCCGGCAGGACGCTCGAGTTCGTCCTCGAGCACATCGAGAACGGGAACGGCCCCGTTCTCGAGATGCCGCCGGCGCCGCGGCCGACGATCTCCCGCCGCCGCGGGAGCAGCTGGATGCCGCGCCGGATGGCAACGTCCGGCTCGTCCGGGACGGCGTCGTCCGGGTCGGCGACGAGATCCGGCTCGCTGTCCTCGGCATCGACGCCGAGGACACTGAAGAGGGAGCCGGCGAGCGCGCCGAGGCGGAACAGCGGCGCCCTCGTCATCCGCGACGGAGGGGCGCGCGCATCGCCGCCGCGCCGTCGCAGAAGGCCGTCGCAGATGGACGCCGCTCAGAGGGCCGCCGAGCTCGCCGAGGCGGAGGCGAGGCGCGCCGAGGAGGCGGCGACGGAGGAGGCGATCCAGCGCTCCCTCCGCGACGTCGTCCCCGCTGAGAACACCATGCCGCTGGACGCGGCATTGGAGTGGTCTCGGCGGGAGTGGGAGCGGGAGGAGCGCGAGCAGCAGCGGCGGCTGCTGGACCTTGCCGCCGCCCAGCGTCGCGCCGAAGCCGCGACCCTTCCTCGCCGTGGCGCGCCGCCCGTCGTCAAGCTGGAGGAGTCCAGCGACGACGAGTTGTACCGCCCAACGCCGCCTCGTTTCGGCGACGCTGGGCAGGGCTCCAGCCGCTAGGCGGCGCCGCCGCAGGACGACGACTCCTCCGACGACGACGGCGGCGACTACACCCGTTTCTACCGCCATTTCGGCATGTAGAACGGGTGTTCTAGTTTAGGTTTCGGCCGAATTCGAATATATTACGAATTCGGCCTATATATGTAAAATTCCTATATATTTCGCCTTATTAATATAAATATCTATCAATTTCGTCAAATTTCGCCAAACTTGATCGTTTTTTGTCGTACTGCGTTTGAATTCAAAAAAATCCCCTGGGCTCGCGGCTGGAAAGATGGGCCTCCCCAGGCCGAAAGTTACATCCATCCGGTGCTAAATAGCGCCGGATTTCGGCCTGGGGGCCTCAAACGGCTGGGGATGCTCTAATATAGAGATGATGCAGTTAGGTTGTTCGCATGCTTAGAATTAATTAGATACACAATTATGTGATGGCACACAATATTGACGTAAGTGGTGTAATGATGTTGCATGATCTCATGCGCATCATCTAACAAAGAAGACTGATTTTGTTGTCACTAAATAATTTATAGTGCATCGCATCTCATTATCCCTACTGAGGTAGACATAGAAATGTAAAAACCATGATAGCTTCCAAATTTTTCGTCACGGTCTTGCAAAACTCCATAGACATGCAAAAAAAAGAAATGCTATCCCCACTCCGACCAAGATTGAAATTTTACCAAAAGTTTATTGTGATCTTTTTCTTCAAATAACAATTAAGGTGAAGCAGGGTCCGGAACAACGAATCTCTTTATGATAAACAGATCCATTTTGCAAGTTCGTTATTACGGGTAGTTCCTATAAAGAATCGGACGAAGGACGTATAGAATGCTTGAATTATCGATGTAAATGCCACATAGTGGGTACTCATCCTTCAGAGACTACGCGCGTAATAGGAGCATCTGTTGACAAAAGGATCACCCTAAGTCTACTATATCAAACACATGTGTTTTCCCTCTCGGTTCCTAGCATATTAGTTTTGTCACAACATGTAAACTAGAACGAGGTAATAATATGTATGTGTAAATACATCAAACACATACTAAAATTGGATCTCATATAACTCATCTCGTATCAAAAGATGTACTGTAAGTAATTACAAATATCACTATAATAATGTAAGGCAACTCAGGTTCTAAACATAATAGCACCTAGAAAGGGATAGATCAAGCTATTGCCACAAATTCGTAGTCCATAGATAAACTGCTTCCTTCACGATGGCGAAGACGTTGGAGAGGTAGGAGGTGAACGGGACCATCAAACAGATCACTATCGTCCAAGAAGGAGATATATTTTTTCAATAAAGAAAAAAACAGTGATATATTGAATACAACATATGATGAATATACTCCATATATACCGATGCGGCATACATGAACTCTGGTAATCGTACATCAACCCCAAAAAAAAACCATCGGGCGGCTGATCGGACTGCCGGCTGCATTATCGCAGCATAATAAAACTATACAAAAGCAAAGTTTATCCATCGATCGATCGTGTTACTATGCTCGATGATCAATTTCTTCCTGAATCCAGTCACACGTATGGTAGATTTGATCCAACGAATCAATTAACCCAGAACCACATGGACGGTGTGGTGGTGCAGCCCGAGATCCCGAAACGACGTCGACGAGCTGGGTGGTACTTGGTCGGACGCCCCGCCGGCGAGTCTCATGAGCCGGAATGTCCTCCCCTGCGCCGCGGAGCCGCCTGCGAGCAGCACCGAGCGGCAGTACCGGTACAGGTCCGTGGTCGGACGTCCCGCCCCGAAGCTCTTGCAGACGACGCGGCCGTCCGGGAATCGCACCCGCAGGACGCACGCCTCCTCGGCCTTCGCCGGTGCCCGGTTGTCATCTTGGGCGCCTTTAGCTGACGTCGTCTCTTGGTGGTTGTAGCACTGGTTGGGAACGGCGGCAGGAGTCGGGGCAGCGAGGTTGTCGTTGCCGGACATGGTGAGGGAGGCGGTGAAGGCGGCGGCGAGCTCCTCCATCTGGACCGGGTGCGCGGCAGGAGGCGGGTTGTTGTTGCCGGCGTCGGACATGGCCGCGAAGGCGGCGACGAGCCGATCCATCTCCATATTTGTTGCGCGTGTATCAATCAATAAGCGGCTTGACCTTGCGTGATCTTAGGTTATGCCAGGCAAAGATCAAAGCGGTGGACGGGTAGTCGGCTACGTGATTGCGCCCCTATTTGTAGAGAGTAGGGCATGCATAGCTTCACGCCGTCTGGCGATCGATGCTTTAATCCGATCGAGTTCGGAGATCCTCCCAATGTCGGTGTCGAGTTCGAGATGAACTCGGCGTCGGCGGGTTGGGCACACGTGATTAACACGGACTTGTCTTCTACCTCAATTCACCATTTCGAACTTTATACAGAAGGTTTTTCCGTACCAGCTCCTTCTACCTATACCGCAGTTGAAGCACCTAAAGGTGAATTTGGTGTCTTTCTTGTCAGTAATGGGAGTAATCGTCCCTACCGTTGTAAAATAAGAGCACCTGGCTTTGCCCATTCACAAGGACTCGATTCTATGTCCAAACATCACATGCCAGCAGATGTAGTCACCATCATAGGTACTCAAGATATTGTGTTTGGAGAGGTAGATAGATAGGACGTAGTCTTGCTCGATCAGGACCCTAGCTTTATTGCGAGCCAAAACAGCCTGTACTGTAGATTTAGTTCAAAATGTACTTCCTTAATAAAATAAACTAATCCCGCCCTGTATTTCAAAAAAAAACTAATCCCGCCCTGTAATATAACATTAGCAAAATATGCTCGTGTGTTGCAACGCGGAAGAAAAGTCTATGTTGTAGATGCGCACAAAGTATGTTTTCCTTACTAAAGTTGTGGTATGTCATACCTGAGCGTCGATATGGGACACGAGCTCCCTGGAGTATGATAATTTTTGAATTTGAAAAATTAAACTTAAAGATTTTAAAAATTCTAAAAATATATATAATGATGTAGACAATGATTTATAGTTCACGTGTGCAAAAAATCATGTGGACATACTTTATATTCTAGCCTCAGCAAAAAAGAGAAATTTTCAGATCTGAAGCATGAACAGTGTAATCAGTGATTCTCCCAAATTTAACAAAATTTGTCTTTTTTGCTACGCCCACAAATACAAGGTATTTTCCACTAAAAAATTGCACGCTTGTAGTGTGCAATCAGTGATTTATTTTTTTCAAACTATTTTAAAATAAATAAATAACGGGCTCTAGGAGCCCGTGTCCTCTTTCTATTTTTCACATGTCACAGACACTACAGGAAAGCCTGGCTACGCCATGTCCAGAAGTCATTTGCATAGCTCCGAAATGCCGCCGGCATAGCAAATACTGTCGGCGTTGACAGTAGGCTATGTCGACGGCTTAGAAATGCCATCAACGTAGGTAATTTTAGATTTTTTTTGAATTTTTTTGATTTTTTCAATTTTAATTTTTTTCAATTTTTTATTTCTTTGAATTTTTACTTTTTCTTAGAATTTTTTGAAATCCCTCTAATGATACAAGAATGATGACTTCATACTCGGTTACCTATCCTCAGATTGCTTGAGACCAAGCACGCTTAACTTCTAAGTTTTATTTGAATAAGCTACACATATGCTAAAAGTCCTTATTATTGATATTAGTATCATATCAATCCTTTTAAGCCATGTGTATGTATATGTTTGTGTGTAGATGTGTGTGTATGTGTATATCTATGTGTGTAGATGTGTATGCGTATGTGTATATGTGTTTGTTTAAATTCTGAAAAAAATAAAAACTTTGGATTTTCTCAATAAAACAAAAATTTCAAAAAAAAAACTACTGAAGCGAAGGCCGTTACTGTTTCTTCCCATGAAAATTACATTTTCCATTTTCGGGGTGCTAAAAATTGGGTTTTTTTTAGCAAACGGCATTTTGAAAGCTAGGAACAATATCCCACATAAATAATAGATCACCTGGGATATGCATATCAGCTCTCTTTTTTATGCGCAAACCTTCAGAGGTACATTTTAATTTTTGTGCAATCTCCTGCTATTTTTGTTGAAAGCGGGGTGGGTTTACACTTTAGCCCTTATCAAGATGCAATCCTGATTTTTTTAAAAAAAAATATTTTTGGATCCGCAACATGTTATTTCTTCACTCATTTTTTACTGTTCTAGCAAGACTCCACACCGCTTGGCCGCGAGTGGGAATTTTGTGCATCGTCATTTCACACGGGTCTCAAATCGGGCATAACTAATTCAAAAAATAAAAAAACTATAAACCTTCGTGTGCCATCATTTTGTGTGACTTAGTTGCAAGAAAAATTCAAAAATTAAATACGACGGTTTTTCAAAAATCCATTCACAGAATGAGCTACCATTTTTGAGATTGCATGACTTTTAGGTCAAATAAGGTAGGTCATGGCCTTGATCATGACATAGTTTACCAAAACAATCCTATATCGGACACGCGTGTGGTCCTTGGAACGACGAGGAAGACCATGGAGGTCATTTTTTAATTCGTCCCATGAAAAGTGTGTTTTCTATTTTTGGAGTGCTAAATCAGGTTTTTTGTGAGGCGGCTACCGAAACGACATTTCGAAATCTGGGCACAACATCAAGGGACGCTATCATATTTTCAACATCAAGGGACGCTATCATATTTTCAACTAAAATCTCTTATCTGTTGTGTTTAAAAGTTGTGGCAAAGTTCCTCCATGAAGGGGGCAACTTAGCAATAATGTAACCCGCCACAAATTTGTCAGGTAAGGCATATTTAAGGAGTTCGAGCTCTTTGGCAATGCATTGTATCTCATGAGCTTGTTAAACCATGAGGAGGTTCTTTGTCATCTTAAAATAATGAAAGCTCTCATGATGTATACTTCACTGCACCAAACTTAGCGTCCAGTGCCAAAATCGGGTTTTGTGATGAGTTCTCTATGATGTACTGCACCAAACTTAGTGTCTAGTGTGTCCCAGAGCTCCTTTCCGTCTTTTATGTACTTTACACATTATATAAATGGTTAGCAAGAATGCTCAGAATGCATCCCACAAAGACAGTATTGACTTCCTTGAACTTTTTTGATCCTCCTCAAACATAGTTCCTTCAGGTTTGCTTTTACTAATTTGGAACACTTTCATCATGGTCAGCCAAAGCTCATCCTTGTATGGCCACCTCTTAAAGTGCACACCCGTAAACTTATCCGACATCAGCCCATCGGTAAAACTAGCCATACTTAATTTCAGAAATTGCCTACAATTAGGTTTTTTGGATTGTTGGAAAATTAGGCACAATTTTTATGATTAATTCCAGAATATTTAACATAAGAACTGTAGCTACTAGCACATGTATCTCGAACATACTAGATGTACAAAAAAGCAGCAACTAAACATGTACTCGCAGAATATGATGAATAGGCAAACAGTAGCATGCCGCACATACCATTCATTTGCAGATGAAGTCGCTACTGTGATGTTGTTGATGACAATGTTGGAGAAGACCGGTCGAAGCAGATGGCGATGAAGAATTTGAACAATCGCGCAGAGCGCTTCCCAAAAACCTAATTGGCCCTCTCCCATACATGATTATAAAGGCGAGTGGTTCCGGAGACCTGCTCTCCCATTCGTCGGTGCAAGCTGGCGCTTGGGATAGAGTAAGGGCCCGTTCGGGAACGCTCTGGCTCTCAACTCTCCTACCGGAGCGATCGGAGCTACCCCGAACAGGCTAGCTTCGCAGATCGGTAATCAGGGAGCGCTCTGATTTATTGACCATATACGCGGAGCGAGTGTTTAGGCGATCCACAGAAATAGAGAAGTGCGGAGCAGATATAATTTACATCCGCTGCCACCGATAAGTGACAGAAGTCCCGAATCGGTACCATCTCTCCTCGTTCTTCTCCTCCGTCGGAACAGAAAGATGTAGGTTAAAAAAAGGAACAGAAAGATGAACCCTAGAAGTTCTTCCCAATTTGACTCGCGCCGCTGACCGATTCACGCCCGCTGCCATAGAAATGAGACTGCAGTTGAATGAATTGGCGATTTTTCTGCATGAATCAAATTCTAATTGTCGCTAGGAGATCACGGGATGCACAAATCGAGCGAAGCGGCCAGGAGCTGAACGCCATAGTCAGAAGCTCGCTGCCAGAACGAAGTCCCCTCCGCTGCATCTTCAGAAGCTGAACGCCATCGTGGCTCAAATAGTTGAACAGACCTCTGATTTCTGATGCATCTCCATTTTCCATGCATCCACGGTCTCCTTCTGGCTGGAATGGGATGTCAGCCCATATTCTCACGGAGTGGAGCGGACCGAACGCTATTGTCTCCCTTGTTCCGATCGGAAGAGCGTGATTAACCCAGAGCAGAGCGGAGCACATAAAATTTATGGAGCGGTGCGTTGCCGAACGGGGCCTAAACTACGGAGACGGCACAAACAGCGAGAGGTGGCAAAACCTAGATCGGTTCCAAGATATGTGCGGCGGTAGCCAGACAAGAGTTTATATAGGCGCAGCTGAGAAAAACTCTAGTCCCACGTTGCACGTCCAAGTCGGTTACAGCAGCCCATGATCCGGAGGCCCTCAATTCCGCAAACCGCGGCGCATGCACGCTTCGTGACGTGACGTGATGTGTCGAGTAAAGACGAGCGAGAAGGAGGAGGAGCATGCATGTAACACTCATATTCTCACTCACTTACCAAGTAGTGCAACACCCCACCTTATATATTGGTCAATATCTCTCTCAACTTTCTATGTGGGACTAAACTTAGCTTTTATCTCTTGTTTTTGTGCAGCCAAAAACTTCGGCTGCATCTCACATGGGCTCACATACATGGGCTTTAAGATTTCTAGAAATTTCTAAAATCTAATATGAACTAATAGGAAAAGGCCCAATATTTCAACACAATGTTAATAAGAAAAAAAAATCTATAGACAAAAGTAAAATGCTCAGAGCCTGAAGGTGACACAATTGCAAGATTCATTATGGAGTATGTACTATGACTTATTGGCACATACTATATCAACTAGCTATTTTTAATACTATCGTATCAAAGTCACAACGAGCATTCTAAAGAATATGGTGGGAGTAGCATAAACAATCTCTCATAATTCAAGTTTTTTTGTTTTTGAACAGGGCAAGTAGTTAAATTATCTATCGCCGGCTAATATGTCTGCTATAGGGGAAGTGAAGCAATTATTGCCAACAAAAATAATCAAGATTAGACTTCAGGATGATGATGCCAGCTTGACGTAACATAATATGCAAGAAAAACTATTCAGAAGATGGAAATCAATGTGTTGAGATGGACAGGACAAGGACCTAATTACGGTTGGTCAACGCAGCATGAAGATTACCAGAGTTCCTATAAGCCCGAAACGGTGGCTAGCCGCTAGCCAACAATATAACTGCGGCCAGCAGTTTTGACAAACTTTTGACCAATAAAACTGAAATATGTCTATGTTCGTCGATGGATATTTTCCGTTCTTCTAGTTCAATGGCTTGGGCCGGGCAAACGACCTTTATTTGATCTAGACTAGATGATTTCCGGTGTGCATCATTACATGGATTGCTTTGCCTTTTCGTTCGCGAGACATGAAGTGTTTTACCAAGCACCATTTCAAATACGCATGCACGTCTAAAGAGCACAGGCTCCATAGTTCTCTTTTCTTTGAAACGCCAAGTGCCATAAAAACACCCGTTTTAGTCATCATACAAAAATTTACTTTTCAGCCCATCTGCGCCTAAGGCGGCTTAGATTTTCTAAGTCGACTGTGCTAGCCGTCTAATCTAAACATGGTTCATCTCAGCTTTACGTGGATCGCAGTGTATATAATGGTTTAAGCGGAAAAAAAATTATTGCACTTTTTTCAGCTTTTCCAAAACTAGTATTGATTTGCAGGAAATTTCAGAAGTAGGACACCGTCGCGTCGGCCAGACGCGATAGCAACATCTCGCATCCGGCGGATGCGATTAGCGTGCGTCGTGGGGGGCAGACGCGACAGCAGTGGGCCTGCATGCGGACAGCGCCCTCGAAAGGAGCGAGGCGACTTGTCGCATCCGGCCGGCTCCTTTGGGGTTAGGACAAAGCCGGTCCGCACCCCCCGCGCATGCACCGTCGCCTCATTCTCCTCAGCTCGAGCTCTCCTCTGGCAGGCTGCTGCTGTTCTTGCTCTCTTCTTCTCTAATCTGTTTTCTTTCGATTTTGAGGTTATTTCTTGATCAAATTAAGTGAGATTTGTTGCAAGAAGTAGAGGACAACCCGATCTACATATGGGTTAGCTTGTAGAGAAATTTCGTTGGTCCGTTTAGTCGCATTTTGGTGTAGTTGGTGTTAGTTTTCCTGTAGCTGTTCATGTGTTCTTGATATTGTTCTTGTGTTCTACAGGTTGATTTCGTAGCTGCAGAAGAGGTGTGACGTGAGGCTGTTGCAATGTGGTGATTTTCAAGCTTCAAGGGTAAAATGTTAATATCATACGGTGGTCGTGTATTTTTTGTTGATATAGTTTAGCGGTGTAGAGATATGGGCTAAATTGTGGAGAAATAATTTTGGTGCGTATAGTCTCATGTAGGTGTAGTTTGTGTAAAATTTCTTGTAGGTGTTCTAGTGTTCTTGTTGTATTATGTAGCGTTCTTGATGTTGTTTTTGTATTCTGCAGGTTGATTCCGGTGCGGCTGGTTGAAGTGGTGTGACGTGAGGAATTTTCGAGGTGTTGGTTCGCACGCTTCAAGGGTAAAATTCTTATTTAGAAATGGTGGTATTGTAATTGTGTGTAGATATATTATAGCGGTGTAGTTGACGGAAGTAGGATTTTTATGTAGCAGGATCATGTCTGGATTAGTTAAATTTGTTATTCATTATGGGTACGATGCGGTCCGTAGCAATGATGCTGGAGCTGGTTGGGTATGTGTAGCAAGCAAACGAGCCGTCGAGCCCGACAGATTCGACACGCCGCTGTCGCGCCCACCATATGCGACAGCCTCCTGTCGCGCCCGCCAGACGCGATTGCAGGGCTGCCTGGAGTCGTCAAAGATCTCCACCAACCTCTCGCGTCCGCCAGATGCGACTAGCACTAATCGCATTCGCCGGTCAAAATGGTGCCCTAGATTCCAAATAGCTAAAATAATCGTAGTATTTGTGTAATTGCTGAAAAAAGTGCAATATTTTAAAAAAAATCGCATGGTTTAAGGCGTCAACTTAGACACAAGAATCTTGAACTATTAGATATAAGAAACCCACTAGCTTTTTTACTGGAAAAAGGTGTGCATTGCAATTAATGCACTTTTGTGAACAATGATGCAACCCCCCCCCTCCCCCCCCCCCCCCTCCCCCCCCCCCCCCCCCACCACAAAGTGCACGGCGACGATGATGAGTAGAGAAGACCATGTTAGACTGACTTAGGTTGTGAGGGAAGCCACACGTGACCTAACAATTATAACAGTGGCAGAGTCAAGGAAATGGACCTCGGTGGCGTTAGGGGTTAGGTTTAGGGTGGTTAAGGTCGGGGGCTCGGGGACGTGTGCCATTGGTAGAATTCTTTATGTAATGCATGCTTGCCGACAAACCACCGTAGGTAAGGTTAGCGGAACGATGTTTTGGGACAGAAGAAGCATCGAGGGACAAAAATACCTCCACATATCGACAGTGTTTTTAAAAAGGAGTAAGTTGCAAAAACCCACCACCTTTTTTAGGGAAAAAACACCACCTTAATTAAGTGCTATTATTGGTTATATGTAACCATCACTTTTGAATATATTTTTTGCACAAAGCCACCACTTTTGGGGCGTTAAGTTGCATATAACTCAAATACAAGGATCAAACGCATTTTAGAATAACCGACAAATACCCAACGGCCCAACTAATAATACTAACATAATGCATGCATCTCGATGAGGTGTCCCTAGCTCCCTCGACAGAGTTCCCTTGCCGATTGGTTGAGAAGAATTTTGTATACTTTGCAAACGCTTTTGTGTGGTCTCTGGTGTAAGATAAGCTTGGTCCAAGTTCCACTTCGCGTCCCTTTTGTTTTTCAAAGTGCCACCATCCAACCAGTGTCGGCCCCGTCTTGATGATGATGATGATACGATAAACCAACAATCGGCTTGTGAATTTCGTCGGTAAATTGACCTTCGCAGTTAGCAGAAATATAGGTTCTTTTTCTTTTTCACCAAGTCAATAATAATGATTTAAGTACAACATGAATCTTTTTCCAGGCCAGTTTGAGAGCCACACATCGATCTGATCTTTCGAGAATTTTCTAAGCTTGCTTTACACGAAAAGAAAGAACTAACCACGGCATGGAGACCCCAAATCAGGCAAACGGTGGTCGAAATCAGACTAAACTTGCGAAGTTCCATTTCCCCTCCTCCAAGCAAAGGCTTTTCACCATAGATCGAGATGCTGACAAGTGGGGTCAAGTAAAACTGCGTGCTCGACAGGTGGGCCGCCCACCGGAGCTCCTCCACGCCTACAAGTAGCCAAACCGGGCGCCTCGGTTCTAGCCACCAAAGCCACGAACAGACAGACAATCAAACAGAAAGGACAGGGCAGGAGATAGCTAGCACGAGAGGAGTTCGATCCATCGATCGATTTGATTTGATCCATGGCGGCGGTGACGATCCAGTCGGTGAAGGCGCGGCAGATCTTCGACAGCCGCGGCAACCCCACTGTTGAGGTGCGAATGGAAATTAACCCGATCGAGCTCGTAGTGGGGAATTGCTTAATTATTACTGTTTGCTCTGCTCTTCCTCAAATTAGTTACTGTCTGTCCTGGATTCGATTCGTTCCCCTGTCTCCGAGTCTAACTACCGTGTCGGTCGGTGATCAATCTGAATTTTGGTGCGCGCGCTGTGCAGGTGGATATCGGCCTCAGCGACGGGAGCTTCGCGAGGGGCGCGGTGCCGAGCGGCGCTTCCACTGGTACGTGTTGTTCCTGGCTCCCCGCGCAGTTCCCAGTTACCATCGAGACCTTCTCTCTTCAGCACTGCAAATGGAGATAGTTTCTTTGCCGATAAATTAGCTGCCAACGGTCCAACAGCGAATTAACGTTCCATGTCGCGGACGCTATTTTTCACTTATGATCGTTTGTGCGCTTGCTAGACGGCATCAACACACTCAATTTGCGTTTCAATTCACTGATGGAAAAGGTGTTTTTTTACAAGCCTAGGAAAAGGCTCAAAACAAAACTCTTTTAAAATTGCTGCGTAGTTGTAGTCGCCGTCAGGACTTAGGTGTTGGAAACTGCTAGAGAGAACACATCAGCACAATCATACATCAGTGGTCGCCATCACGCGTGCACTCTTGCGTCATCCTGCTTCTAGGTGTTGAATGTTCAGTTTTCTAATGGTTGGGACACTGACTTCAGGAATATACGAGGCCTTGGAGCTAAGAGATGGAGGATCTGACTATCTTGGCAAAGGTGTTCTCAAGGTTAGTTCCACTAGCCATGGCGTGGTTTGGCATTGCCTGTCTGGATTTACAAATGTCATTTTACTGTTCCAATTCAAACTTTGACCGACAGTAAATTTGATAATATATGGCTTAAAGCAAAATTAGTATCTGTTCTCAAAAAATTACTTTCATATTCTTGTGATTTTGGAACCATCAACAAATATTGTAGAGATGAACTTGAACACTGAAAATACACTGTATGGTATAGTTCAGCAGAACACTGTTAATAACGAAAACCCAATTCTACAGTATGCTGGATCAACACTGATTGGACCGTATCTTTCTTTGTTAGGCTGTGAGCAATGTAAATACTATTATTGGACCGGCGCTGATTGGGAAGGTATTTATCTTGATTCTCAAGTAACAACTTTTTTTACATGATGGTAAAAACTGTAGCTTGCTTAACTAAGGATGAATTTATATGTTGCAGGATCCAACTGAGCAGGTTGAGATTGATAACTTCATGGTCCAACAGCTTGATGGAACCTCCAACGAATGGGGCTGGTGCAAACAGAAGGTATCGTGGAACGATTATTTCTAACCTTGCATAAAATATGCCCCATTCGCATTGTCCATACTGATATTCCTTTGATGTGGTGTTGAACCAATAAAAAGCTTGGGGCAAATGCTATCCTTGCGGTGTCACTTGCAGTGTGCAAAGCTGGAGCCATGGTGAAGAAGATTCCTCTTTACCAGGTATGTTGAACACTTTGAGCTGAACTACAAAGTGGCCAATTAAGTTTTCAACAGGATTTACTGAAATTTCATTTGTTTCCAGCATATTGCAAATCTTGCCGGAAACAAGACACTGGTGCTGCCTGTACCTGCTTTTAATGTTATCAATGGAGGTTCTCACGCTGGGAACAAGCTTGCCATGCAGGTAATATTGCTCGCAGAGCATGATCAGTGAATTATTCTCAGCATATTTCAGAGATATGAGATTCTCATCTAGCTTTTGTACAGGAGTTCATGATCCTCCCAACTGGTGCCTCCTCGTTCAAGGAGGCCATGAAGATGGGAGTTGAGGTGTACCACAACCTGAAGGTGAACAACCATCCGACCATTTTCATAATGGGTTGAGAGTACAATCAACTTTAGAACATGAAGTTGTAACTCTGATGATTTTATGTACAGAGTATAATCAAGAAAAAGTATGGTCAAGATGCCACAAATGTTGGGGACGAAGGTGGCTTTGCACCTAACATTCAGGTAAGACCCATATTTTTTTCCAAGTGCTATTAAAGGATTGCACAAAGTATTGATATGAATCAATAAGTTTGGTACGGAACCCTGGTGGGAGGCTGAGTGCAAAGCATAATTTTTTTCCTTTTTTTCATGAAATGAAGTACAATATGTTCTAGACCACACCATGGAGTATTTTATGGATGATGATTTTCTGACTATAGCTATGGGCCTTGACAGTTTTGTATTGACTTACGTCCTATACGTGAGTCCAAATGCTGATATGATATTTTGTTATGTACAACTATGCAGGAAAACAAAGAGGGACTTGAACTATTGAAGGCAGCTATAGCTAAGGCTGGCTACACTGGAAAAGTAAATCATTTTTTCTCTTTGCTAAGTTCATATATCAACCCCCTCCATTTAGTTTTTACTGTATAACATTGAGTCTATTTAAATGTGGCAGGTGGTCATTGGAATGGACGTTGCTGCTTCTGAATTTTTCAGTGAGAAGGACAGGACTTATGATCTTAACTTCAAGGAGGATGTAAGATATGCTCAACTTTCATTGGTGCAATTGCAAAATACCTATGAGTTTGCTCCATTGCAAACACAAACTTAGCATCTTGTTTAACATAAGAGGACTTTACTGAACAGAACAATGACAGTTCGCACAAAATCTCGGGTGACAGCCTGAAAGATCTATACAAATCATTCGTTTCCGAGTACCCTATCGTGTCAATCGAAGACCCGTTCGATCAAGATGACTGGGCCACCTACGCCAAAATGACCGATGAGATTGGGCAGCAAGTGCAGATCGTAGGAGATGATCTCCTTGTTACTAACCCCACGGTAAGCTATATCATTGGATTATATGCTGCAAATCCCAGAGAGAACATGTTTGTGAGCTTTTCCAATGCCTGTTTGAATTGTGCAGAGGGTTGCCAAGGCTATAAGTGAGAAGACCTGCAACGCTCTTCTCCTGAAGGTAGCACCATCATTATCTGAATTTGCTAATTCTTTTTTCCAAGGAATCCTATAATGATGATGCCGATTGTTTGTGGCGACAGGTGAACCAGATCGGCTCAGTGACGGAGAGCATCGAAGCCGTCAGCATGTCAAAGCGTGCCGGCTGGGGAGTGATGGCAAGCCACAGGAGGTAAAAGCTTGTATGTTTAGCATTGTCACATGGACTATTTGCACTCACCTTTATCTTGTGCTCTCTGCAGCGGTGAGACGGAGGACACCTTCATCGCCGATCTCTCCGTTGGCCTGGCCACGGTAATGCCTCCAGGCCTAAACCAGATCTTAAATTCATATACGTCTGAGTTCCTCTTGGCTTCAGTGGTGACTCTCCATGTCTTTGTTGCAGGGCCAGATCAAGACAGGAGCTCCCTGCAGGTCTGAGCGTCTAGCCAAATACAACCAGGTACGCGAATGAAGTTCTGCCAAACTTCTCCAAATTTGTCATTCCTTTCCTGGCTATGTGTAGGCTTCTACTCCGTACTTGTTATATTCTGTGTACTGAGCAAGCACTTGACTATGGTTGCTGCAGCTGCTGAGGATTGAAGAAGAGCTCGGCGATGCAGCGGTTTACGCAGGAGCGAACTTCAGGGCGCCGGTGGAGCCTTACTGAAAACCGTGCCTTGCGTGGGATCTGGAGCAACAGATGAGCCATTGAGTTTTTGTGGTGCTGCTAGTTTATTACTTCTGTGTTTTGATCCAAGTCTGGCAATGCCAGGCACAATAAGAGTAGTTCTTGTTTATACGAGGGCTACCTGTGACTGCTCGTACGGTTTTGCTGTAGTTACTGGTGTGATTTTGTCCTTCGGTGGCAATGAAATAAAATAGTTTTTATTCTTCTGATGAAGTGATGAGCTCATACATTCTTATATACGAGGAGCATAACTGACAAGACTTTCCCTACTCTAAGTAAGATATAAATCTGAGCAATGGGTTCGCAACTTAACGTAGCCACTCTTGCAATCCAGAAGAGTTATCAGAAATCCAGGCTAATTGCACTCAGAATTAAAATCAATCAACAGAAAGATCCAACACTGGTTGCACCCAGAGTTGCATTGAATTGGACTGACGGTACTTCCTGATCAGCTAAAACAAGAACCGATCCTGACATCAACATGATCACACACATTTGCATGTGAACTTTGACATGAACAAAATCATGCACAATTGAACGCAACAGTTTCTTTGCCCCATATGACCAGATGCGCAATCAAATAAATAGGGAGTGGCTCCTAGATTACATCACACCCTACAACAACAGGAGCCTTCACTAAACTTGAGCAACAAACAGCTCCCCTGGGGCACGCCTGCCTCCTTTTCTCCATATGACCTGCATTTACCCAAAAGATTTTTATATCAATAACAACAACAATGACAAAGGTTATACTGGTGTTTAGCCGGCCATGAGGTCCACGTCGTAATACCTAACTAATGGTTACGAGAACGGAGTGGGCTACCATAGTCTTTTTCTCATTCTACTCGTCATCCTCCAATAATACACTCCAAATCATCCTGAAGACAAACAGAGAAACAAAAGGTAGTTATTTTCCTTCTTTGCTGGTTGCACACTTGCAGTGAACAGCAAATAACGTTTGCTGCAATGTTATCTTTACCAGAACAAGGACAAGAATAGCAGGATGACAAGAGCCCCTATCTTAAAAAGACGCCGCTTCTTCTCCCGGGCAAGGTGATTAAATATCTCTGTCACATCTACTAGATGCTGCCGCCGCTCATACCTGCAAAGACCACAAAAGGTTGTACTTAATCGCAACATATAAAACAAGAATGGTGCATAAAAATTTCAATGGGCACCTCCCAAACAAGTAGAGTGAATTATGAGTTCAAAAGCGGGTCAGTACCCTACATTCCTAACGTCAATATATCTTATTTATGGTGACAGAGAGCAGAGTTTTTTAGGGAGCAGTCCTGTTGTTAGGTTTTGTTTCGGAACAGGTATTGCTAATTTTAGGTGAGGTGTAGTTTGTGTTTTTCAATGCCTAGTTGCTTATAGTTCCATCCAATGATGCAATATTTACAGGCCTTTTTAATTAAACCTACCAGTTAGAATTTGGACCCTCCTATGAAATATTCCAGTCGGTTACAAGATACTCGCCGTGATTAACATGACGATACTGTAGCACTTAGGTGCATCCAAATATCAGAAAATAAATCAATAAATGCCAAGACCTCAGATCATGAAAATTTCTTCAGAACATTATGTATAAAGTACAAAAGACTGAACCAAGAAAAGACCCAAGTCTTTTTTCACTAAATACTCTATACAAAAAGTTTGAGAACCAACAGTCAAACAACACCCATTTCCCCAATTTTTGGTTCTCAATTTTCAGGTAAGATGAGACACGAAGCACGCTACCATTTACAACTTACAATAAATAAGTTTAAACTAAGCATGATAGGTTATGTTACATAGCAGCTAATGTTCAATAAGCAATACAATGAACAATGATTTTTCAAAAGTTGCAGCATAAAAGACCATATCAGTTATTTTAAAAATTACAAAGCAAAATAAGGAGAGAGATACTTACAATGTATAATTATAATATACCATTGGGACAGAAAGCAAGAACATAGCCCAATGCCCAGATAAGAGAAACAATACACTTAGAAGTGCTTGCACTATAAATTCTGGCATAACCACTTTATTTATTCGAGACGATGAATCAAATGGGTTGATATAATCGAACTCCAGATCTGCCAAGCACATTAACTGTAAAGGAAACATTAGAAACAAATCATCAGGAATAAGAATAATTCCAGCCAAGATTAATTGTAAACATTGTTGTTTAAAACATGAGTAAAGAGTCATGCAGATTCCTCCTAAAGCGAAAAAAAAAGGAGCAAGGATGAACAACAATTAAAGTCTGGTTCACAAACTAAGCAAGAACATTAGGAAATTCTAACTGCCAAAATAACTTGACAAGCAAAATTAATGGACACATATCAATGATTTTCCCTTTGTTGTGCAGGAAAGTTAAAACTAGTTTGCTGACACACACTTCACAAATCATGAATGCTGCATCTAAGCACTCAAAAAGTTGTGGCTAGTACCAACAGATTTCGAGAACTAGAAAACAGAAAAAAGAGCTGGGAAAGCTAATACAAAAGCTAGGTACTTCATCCATCGCCCAAGATGTGAACAATAATTATTGCATATTCACATCAAACAAGCTGCAAAGATATTTTAAGTTTCTAACTGTCCACTATGCTGCTCTCTACTGATTTCATGATAGACTAACAAGTATAACATAGATAGGATTTCGTACAGCACTGCATCTCATAGCTCAACTAAAATGGAACAAGAGTTTGATTGCACATTGGGTTAATAAATGAACCTTCAATACGACCACACTGGTTGATTCTTTTACTGAATATACTCTGCCCAAAATATTTAACTAATGAGGAGAAAAAGAAACATATGGCAAGTATGCATGAATTGAGGCTAATTTCCACAACTAGAAGGCTAGAAAGGGCTTTCATTTGTAGTTGTAGGGTAGCCTAACGCACGAAGACCATGCGGAGATCTCTGACACAGATACCGCACATAAACCACGTACCAGCACCAGAACACGCATCAGTCAACCCCTTTGGCGCTCCTCCGCTGGCCAACCAGAAGCTCCAAATTCACAATTCGGAGGTAAGAGCCGCCAAAACCCCCGGAACAATTGCAAAAAATCGACTCGACTAACATGTAAATCCGCAGCCGAAAAATTCGCCAGAATTTCTGAGGGGATAACACCAGGGCGAGATCGCATCGAGAGATACGCGCTGCGGCAGAGCCGGAACGATCACGAGCAGGGACGAGGGGAGGCGGCGCGGCGGTCCTCACCTGGAAGATGACGAGCACGATGAGCGTGACGACGAGGAAGAAGGCGGTGAGCCACACGAACACCATCTCCCCGGCCCTGGCCTCTCCGGCCGGCGCGGCTCTTCCTGGGGGACCTTGGCTGGCGCCCGCTGCGGCCGCCGGCGAGGTAGGGGGCGTGCGTCCGGGGAGGCGAAGGCCTGGGGAAGATGCAATGGGAAAGCCGCCGCGGTGAGGTGGGGGTGGGGGAGTTGGAGTTGGAAGAGAGAACTGCGTGGCCTGCGATGCGAGAGCGGGTCACTGGGTCAGTGGGATGCGATGCGTGGTTTGGGTACTTGAGCTGGAAAGTGAGGCTGAAACTTAGGGCATGTACAATGGTAAAGGCATGTCTTCTCTTAGCCCTCTATATCATCTAGAGAAAGCACTAAATATGATTTATACAATGCATTGTCTCTTATTGTCATCTCTAATAATTAATAAGAAATAACTATTGTTAGTAAGAAATTAATTAGCTAAGGAAAGGCAAATGGTACAATGCATGAAATAGCCTTCTCTTATTTTTTAAGAGATCATCTCTTAACTAAGAGAAGGCAACCTTCTCTTTCTTATTTCTCTCTCCTCCAACTAAGCAAAAATCCTATGTGGCACCTCTAAGTGAAGACTGACATCACCCCATTGTACGTGCCCTTACCGAGAACGGGTGAAAAGTGACCCTGCCATGAAACTGGCGACAGCCACCATTGCCTTTCAGTAGCATTCTTTTACAATTTCAGCATTCCCTCAGATCTATATAGTATCTACATTTTTTTTAGAGAGATGCCATAGGTCTAACTTTAAATTAATAAGAGTAAACTGCATGGACGGTCCTAATTCTTTTCCTGGATTTTCATATAGGTTATAGTTCTTTAAAAATGCACGTCTAGATCCTAAATCTTTCATAAGTGATTCAGACGAGGTATTTTGCTCTGATCGCTCTGACTTGTCTACATAGCGCTCGATAGTATCGGCTACTCTAAATATTTTCTTATAGGACCCTGAGGTTGTATTTCTTTCGAAACACGGTCTATGTTTCATTGGATGCACAAGCTAGAGCTATCCCCACGCTCGATCGTTGTTCCGCACGCACGCCAGCACTTTGCTCCTTTTCTCTACCGCATCAACCCTCACGTACACACAGTACAAGCCAGTCCATGACATCGTCTGTAGCAGCGGGCAGTCTCACATGGTGTGTGCAAAGTGTTCGATGGAATGTTGATAACCCCCAAGAGCAGGGGATCACTGTAGCACCTCTCAATGTGGAAGTATGGGTATTGATCCGCATGAGCAAGAAGGAAAAGCTATTACTCTCTCCAACTAGAGTGTCACAATTCTAGTTGTTTATACACTAAACAATTTAAAGGAACAATGGAGGTTGATTTAATAGAATAAAGTAAAAGATACTAAAACCGTAATAAAAGTTTCTCAATCCTCTAAATGTAAGAGGACAAGACAAAGAATTTGCGCTTATGGACATGGGTTCATGGTTCACTCAATCTTCTCTCTCTCTATGGTGATGATCATGTATTAGATGATAAAAGTAAATACAAGTGTCATGCTTTAATGATAACTATATGGCGGCTATATGTTCTAAAATACATAGTTGAAAGAAGCACCCATATGTGTTTCGGGGTCACCCTTATAGTAAGGCCCAGAGTGTGGACTTGTCACTCCACCACGTCATACTTCTCCCTTTTTATCTCCAGATAAAGGATGCTTTCTACACCGTTTTTGTCACTCGATGCTTATATCGGCTATCACCTCGGACATCATTCCCACATACATCATACTCTATAGGAAAATATATCCTAAGTACTAGTGCAATAATTTATAAATTTATGTGCTTTACATCTCTCCCATCTACCAACACTTGGTGGTGTCAAGCACCTCATGACGTGATAGACAAGGCATTATGCATAGATAAATTTATTGCATGTATCATAGGTGTAATCCAAAAGTATGATAAACCATAAAGTCTCAACACAATAGTAGATTCATAACAAATATCATCTCATAACACAATAACCACCATAGGAATTACATAGATAGTTCCATAATCAGGCAAGGGACGTCATATGGACTTCAATAAGACAATACATAGAGAGACTGGACTAAGTTACCAGCACAAACCCATACTCCAAGGGGTGAAATACTCCCCCCTCATGGTGGGGAACAAGAAGGAGGCGTTAGTGAAGGAGGAGAGGTGTCCAGAGGCGATTCCGGTAGCGGTTCCCCCTTCGATCTTCCTCAGGCAACTAGCAACAACCCATGTTTTGTTTTTCGTGTTTCTCCACTGCCTACTCTTGGGAACGGCCAGGGGGACCTTTTTATAGTTGCTCTTAGGTCAAGATGAGTAGAACTACGCAAAAACGGACGGCATCGGAGGCTCGAGGCGCAAACGAGTACTCGTTGCGCAGTTTAGAAGGCTGACCGCGCCACCAGGTCTCATTTATAGCTCGTTGACCTCCTGGTGTCCCACTTCATCTCATTTTGTTCGTCTCAAATTTCCAAAGCCGTGCTCCCTGACCTTGCCCTTTTTTGAGTCTCGTAGCTCGAGGAAAGTCAAAAACGATATAAAAAAACATTTTCTGACAAAGAGAGTTAAAACCAAGAGAGTGGATTGTTTGGAAAATCCCCAAAATCAATGCAAAATATGATTATAACATCTTAATATGTTGGAATATGCATCAATAAACTACAAAGTTCATGCATGAATTTTGCATGCACAAATGCCAAAATGAAAATGTGCATTGCATTGTTGGTGTGGCCATATGTGGCCTTGACTTGGGAGTGATATGTCTCAAACGTATCTATAATTTTTTATGCTCCATGCTTGTTTATACACCATTTGCTTTGTGTTTTGTTACACTTCGTGGCGTTTTTATGCATTTTCCGGAACTAACCTACTAATGAGACGCCACAGTGCGAGTTCCTTGTTTTCTGCTGTTTTTGTGTTTCAGAAAAGCTACATAGGAAATATTCTCGGAATTGGACGAAACAAAAGCCGAACCTCCTATTTTTACCGAAGCTTCGTGAAGACTGAAGATGAGACGGAGGGGGGCCACAGGCCGGCCACACCCTAGGGTGGCACGGCCCAGGCCCTGGCCGCGCCACCAGGGGTGAGACCGCCTGGTCCACCTCCTGATGTCGCCCTCCCGCCTATATATTCTCCTCAACGGGAAAAACCTAAGGCCCGATCAATTTTCCACGAAACCTACTGCAAGCCACCGCCATCGTCGACGCAAGATCGGGAGGGTCCAGAAGCTCTTCCCGGCACCCTGCCGGAGAGGGGAATCCCTACCGGAGGCCTTCTCCACCACCATGGTCGCCTCTGGAGTGATGTGTGAGTAGTCTACCTTGGACTACGGGTCCATAGCAGTAGCTAGATGGTCGTTGATACGTCTCAAACATATCTATAATTTTTGATGCTCCATGCTTATTTTTACACCATTTGCCTTGTGTTTCGTTACACTTCGTGGCGTTTTTATGCGATTTTCGGAACTAACCTATTGACAATATGCCATAGTGCCAGTTCCCTGTTTTCTGCTATTTTTGTGTTTCAGAAAAGCTACACAGGAAATATTCTCGGAATTGAACGAAACAAGTTCCAGAAGTCTTATTTTTCCCGGACGAAGGACGAGGACCAAACGAGAGCCGGAGGGGGGCCAGGGGCTGCCCTCACACCAGGGCGGCGCGGCCCAGGCCCTGGCCATGCCCCCTATGTGTGAGGAGCCCCTGGAAGCCCCCTGATGACGCCCCTTCGCCTATATAAAGCCTCGGGACGGAAAACCCTAGGGGAGTCGGCGAAATTTCCAGAACAGTTCCGCAGCGCCGCCGCCGTCGAAGACAAATTTCGGGGGACAGAAGTCTCTGTTCCGGCACCCTGCCGGGACGGGGAAGTGCCCCCGGAGCCATCTCCATCGGTCTCCATCGCCGTCTCCGCCGTCTCCATCGACCTTACCACCATCTCCATCAACCTTGCTGTCTCCTATGATGAGGAGAGAGTAGTTCTCCCCCGGGGCTAAGGGCTCTACCGGTAGCTATGTGGTTCACCTCTCTCTCCCATGATGTGATCTTTATATGATCGTGAGCTTTGTATCTAGTTAAATTGGTAGATGTTATTATTCCGATATTATGCTACTCCTATGCTTTATTATTATACTCTCTGGAGATACCTCGTATCATGGTGTAAAGGTGACTAGTGTGTGCATCATGTGTATTTTTTTGGTTAATGTCTCTATGAATTGTTGGTGTTTGTTGGAACCATCTAGTGCGTTCATGGTGATAGTGTGGGACAATCTAGTTTGGGTACATACGGACTTTGAGCAGTGCTTCGTAGCCCTATGCATGATTAGTGTTCGTTTTCCATTGGAGAATTGTTTTGAGTTATATATTGATGATAGTATCTATTGGTTCAATTATGTTATATTTGTTGAGAGTGTGTCCACTAGTGAAAGTATGATCCCTAGGCCTTGTTTCCAAGCTTTGCACACCGTTTACTTCCTGTTTTGTTACATGTTTGCTTGCTGCCATTTTTATTTCAGATCGCATTTACTACTTATAATCATCACAACTACTTGTATTTCACTATCTCTTCACCGAACTAGTGCACCTATACATCTGACAAGTGTATTGGGTGTGTTGGGGACACAAGATACTTTCTGTATCGTAATTGCAGGGTTGCTTGAGAGGGATAACTTTGACCTCTTCCTCCCTAAGTTTGATAAACCTTGGGTGATCCACTTAAGGAAAACTTGCTGCTGTTTTACAAACCTCTGCACTTGGAGGCCCAACACTGTCTACAAGAACAGACGCGTGCGTAGACATCAATCTTTTTTCTGGCGCCGTTGCCGGGGAGGTAAGGTAAAAGGTACTCGCATCCTCCTGTGTGAGTGCTCGAAGTTATTTCCTTTAGATTCTGCAATTATATCTTTTTGTTTCTTGTTTTTATTTTCACTAGTTAGGCTTAATGGAAAATAAAGAGTTCTTTAGTCTTTTTTCTGAGTTTAGATTTGAAGAGAAAATTGAAAAACCTTTGGAGCATATTTCGCATAGCAATGTTATTAGTACGAATGCTTTGAATCCCGTTATTGCTAATGCTATGGAAAAGTCTAAGCTTGGGGAAGCTGGTTTTGTTAAGCATAATATTTTTAGTCCCCCAGCTTTAGTGGAGAAAGTTTGCTCTGATGATATTTTATCTCCCATATGTGATGTTTCTAATGATGCTTGTGCTCCTCATTCTTTTAAAATACCTACGAAGATTGTTGAACGTGTTATGGATAACTGCTATTTAGGAGATGGAACTGTCCATCCTGGTGATCATTTGCTTTTTATACATGAATTATGTGAGTTGTTCCAGTGTGCAGGTATTTCAATGAACCAAGTTAAGAAGAAGCTATTCTCTTTATCACTGAAAGGCAGAGCTAAGGAATGGTATAAAACACTGAAGGATGGTCGATCTATTGACTGGGAGGAAATTGAACCTCTCTTTTATTCTAAATTCTATCCTTCTAGTCAGGTTTATAAAGATAGGAATTACATTTATAATTTTCATCCGCGTGAGGGAGAAAGCATTGACCAAGCGTGGGGAAGATTAAAGTTACTAATGCACAAATGTCCTATTCATGATCTTCCCCATAATATTGTTATTAATAATTTTTATGCAAGGCTTTCAGGATATTACAAGGACTATCTAGATGCATGCTTTGGTGGGTCTTTCACAAGCAAGGATGTTGACACCAAGTGGGATCTGCTTGATACAATTCAAAACAATATTAAAGGTTGGGATAGCGACAAAGGTAAAGGATCAGGTATGAATTACGAGTTTGATTGCATTAAGTCTTTTGCTGAAACTGCTAATTTTCAAGAGCTTAGTGCTAAATATGGTCTTGATACTCAAATTATGGTTGATTGCTTCAAAGCCTTTGCTTCCCATATGAATGTTCCTAAAGGAAATGGGGACGTGTATCATGAACCTTTTAAGGACACTCGCGTAGAAAATGATATTGTTGTTGATGATTCCAATAAACATGCTCAAACTTCTAAAAGTCCTATTTCTTATAAGCATGTTAATTTTTGTGGAGTACATAGACCTTGTGTACAGAGTTACAACAAGGAAGATTATTGTGTCCACCATGCAAATGAAGAAACCCGAATATGGTACAAGGATATAGGCGAGATCGGTAAAAAGGTTTGTAAGCTTTATCCTTTTCTTTGTAAACATTGCGATGACATAGGTCATTTTAATTTCCAATGCTCAAGCCCTAATAGTTACTCTTCTAGTACCTTAAGTTTGTATTGCGATGACAAGATTACTCTCAATCAGCATGATGAGCTCACTTTGTTCTTGGCGTGTGAAGAGATATCTAGAAAGATTGCTTTGATAGATATGAATGATGTTGATATTAATAGCACCCTTCGTGGTTGTCGTCTCCATTGTGCTAAAGATTGCCTTGCAAATACTTACATACAAAATCTTATAAAACTTGATATTTTGCCAAGCTATGACAGGACTGATAGATGTTTTTATCTTATTAATAGGGAGGAGGAATCCTCCAAAGTTTCTTCTGTTGTTTCTGTCAGCAAACCAGATTATGTGGAGAAGATGCCCTTCAATTCTCTCCCTCCTAAAGGAGAGAGTAAGAAGAGTATGACGAAGAAGAAGAAGAAGAAGAGGAGTAAAAGGCGAGAGGACACGGTATCTTCCCCTAAGCGTTATGATCCTGCTATAGATTATGATAATTCTGATTGGGATGATGTTCCTATGCCTGTTACCTATGTTAGTGATCATGATTGGGAAAAGCACTCTACTTTTGATATTGAAAATCTTTTTGGTACCAATTCTAAGGTTAATAATTGTTGTACCATTAGTACTATCCATGTTCCTTCTTATGATGATATGTTTGATGAGTATGCTTTGCGAAATAGTTGCTCTCTAGCTTGTGATGATACTAAACCTCTAGTTTATGATGGTTATGATGATGAGTATAATATTTTCAGTTCACCTACTATTAAGGAGAAAATTAGTTATTATTACAATATGCCTCCTGTTTTTGATGATTATGGTGATGAGAATAATTATTCTGTTGAATCTGCTCCTACTACGATTGTTCATGTGGGGAGTATTAATTCTTTTATGCATGTGGCTCATGATAGGGGAGCTTTATGTGATGGTTATATTGTTAGTTCTATTCATGATGCTACTGAAAGTTATTATGAGAGAGGGAAACATGGTTTGATGGATCTCAACAATATTGAGTTTCCCCTCTTTATGTTGCAATTCTTGAAGTTGTACTTGTTTTGCCTTCCTATGCTTTTTGCTTTGCGCTTTTATGACGTGTTTCTTTACAAGACTATTTTTCATAGGAAGTGGTTTAGATTTAAATGTGTTCCATACTTGCTTTTTGATGCTCTCTATTGTTTTAAGTTCCTATATGGTGCCTTTGCCTCAAGCTCTAATATGGCGCCCACATGAGCATCTTTGCAAATTACTGCGCCTAGCTCAAAGGCGTTAAAGAAAAGCACTCTTGGGAGATAACCCATTGTTTTATTTTCAGTAATTTTTCTTTTATTTGAGTCTTGGAAGTTATTACTACTGTAATAACCGCTCCTTATCCTTTTTATTTCGTTGTTGTGCCAAGAGAAGCCTCTAATTTGAGTGAGGTAAGATTTGGGGATGTTTCTGTCCTGAAACAGTTTTCGGTGCTGCACCATAAAAATTCGTGAAAATTCTCTGTATGTCTTTTGGACCTGCAATTTCTTGAGCATATTCCCCAGCTTATATCCAAACTTTCGTTAGTTGCACACTTTTTGATTTGAGCAACAGAAAACCCCTCAAAAATTCAACCTTTGTCAGCTGTTCTGTTTTGACAGATTTCTGCCAATATTTGTGTTTGCCGCTTTATCGCTTTATTTTTGAGTTCTTTTGATCACGAAACTTTTGGGGAAGTTGCTACAGTAATATATGCTTAATATGTGGTGGTTTTAGGTTGAAACCAGAAGTAAAAAGGGTTGATTCACTACTATGCTTACACTAATGTTGCTAATAGAATTGTGTTTAGTTTTGTATGAAGGAAGTTTTCAAGTGTAGGGATTGGAGAATGATGAGATGAGATGAAGAATGAGCAAAAGCTCAAGCTTGGGGATGCCCATGCAACCCCCAAGAAATATCCAAGAGGTACAAGCGTCAAAGCTTGGGGATGCCCCAAGGCACCCCCTTCTTCATCGGCAAAAATCAAGTCACCTTTCAACACACTATATTTTTATTGCTTTATGTACTATGCATTTTTCTTGGAGCGTCTTTACTTTTGCTTTCAGTTTTCTTTTGTTTTGTTTTCTGCAATAAATGGTTAGATCACATCATGTTTCTTTTGGAGGAGATGAACTCGCTTTTTATTTGCCAAGAACACTCTAGTTTTCACTCTTATCGTTCAATGAGTGTTCTCTTTTTCTGCTACTGCGTTTAGCTTGCATTTTTCGCCTTGATTTTTGTTCAGATCTTGTTTTATCTTTGCATCAAGGTGTATTTGGACCTCTGGACTTTATTGGTTTTCATCAAAAGAGGTGTTTATAAAAAGTTTGAATGGTGTTGGAAAAGAGAAAAAGCTTTATGCAAAAAAGTGGTACAAGAAGGAGCTTGTGTAGACTGTGGCCTAGGCTTTTGCATGTCATGCTTGATGTCTTTTTGATTGTATGCTTAGTGGTTTTGCTGTAGCATGACTTGTCTCAAATAACTGAGATTGCTTAATGAGCCTTTGAAAAAAATCATGCGTTGTTTATATTATTTGGAAGCATTAATTTGGTTTTCTCCTTTGATGCTTTATTTGGGTTGACTTGGCGCATGCTTACACCATGTTGACTACAAAAATAAGTCGTCTATAGCCTCTATGATCATTTAGTTTTTGACTTTTGATGCCATCTTATGCTTCTTTTAATGTTGCTTTGTCGCTTTGCATGATTATGACCGTTATTGCTCTCTTAGTTGGTCGCTCCCAGTCTTTTGCTAGCCCTCATTTTGTACTGAGTATGAGCTCTACTCGTGCATCCAACTCCCAAAAACCAAGATTGCCATTGTGTCCACTATAAATTCCTATGCATGGTATTTGCAAGCCATTCTAAGTAAATTTTCATGTGCTACCTTTCAAAAAACCTTCAAAATACTTCTTATTTTGTGACACTGTTTTCAGCTCATGGGGACGTAGTGGTCGGATTTGCTATCTTCCATATTGTCTTATTCCAAAAAGAAAAAAAAAAGAAAAAAAGGCACTCCTCCATGGTATGTGAATGTTGGTGGGCACCCGATGGAATCGGTTAGCCATGGTTTGAGAAAGGAAAAAAGGTGGGGAGGAGTGCCAAGCTTTATAAAAGAGAACAAAAGTGTCAATCTCTCTCTCAAAAACTTGCTTCATTTTTGTATGGAAGATAGTAAGAACCCCATTGCTAGTCGTTGACAAAGACAACCACCTCTCAAAACTAATTTTTATCTCTCTGTTTTACAGATGAAAAGCTCTAGCACATGTTTAATCACTGCTTCCCTCTGCGAAGGGCCTTTCTTTTTTACTTTTATGTTGAGTCACCACCTTCTACCTTTATGCACCGTCTAAGAGAGCATAGTTGTCATTCTGAGTATAATGTGCATTGTCCCAAAGTTTATCATTGATTGATTCATGACTATGGTTTCACTTGTTCTTAAATTATTTGTATCTAGTCGCCCTCTTAAACTTGAAGGTGTCCTATGCATTTATGTTTTGCTATTCCATGAGGGACAAGCTGAAAACCATTTACTATGTTTTTCCATATGATTTGAACACACGTTTGACTTTCATTGTTTCATTATTCATGATCTTTTGTTTGTGTTCTTTTTCATGTTATAACATGATTGCTAAGTTTCTTATTGTCAAGATTATGTCTTTCATGCCCATGTTTTAAGTTCTTTGATCTCAGCACTCAATGCTTACATCGATGATCAAGATTGTGATGGTGCATGTCACCTCAAAAATTATTTCTTTTGTTATCACTTACCTACTCGAGGACGAGCAGGAGTTAAGCTTGGGGATGCTGATACGTCTCAAACGTATCTATAATTTTTGATGCTCCATGCTTGTTTTTACACCATTTACCTTGTGTTCCGTTACACTTCGTGGCGTTTTTATGCGATTTCCGGAACTAACCTATTGACAAGATGCCACAGTGCCAGTTCCCTGTTTTCTGCTGTTTTTGTGTTTCAGAAAAGCTACACAGGAAATATTCTCTGAATTGAACAAAACAAGTTCCAGAATTCTTATTTTTCCCGGATGAAGGACGAGGACCAAACGAGAGCCGGAGGGGGGCCAGGGGCTGCCCTCACACCAGGGTGGCGCGGCCCTGGCCCTGTCCGTGCCCCCTATGTGTGAGGAGCCCCTGGAAGCCCCCTAACGACGCCCCTTCGCCTATATAAAGCCTCGGGACGGAAAACCCTAGGGGAGTCGGCGAAATTTCTAGAACAGTTCCGCAGCGCCGCCGCCGTCGAAGACAAATTTTGGGGGACAGAAGTCTTTGTTCCGGCACCCTGCCGGGACGGGGAAGTGCCCCCAGAGCCATATCCATCGGTCTCCATCGCCGTCTCCATCAACCTCACCGCCATCTCCATCAACCTTGCTGTCTCCTATGATGAGGAGGGAGTAGTTCTCCCCCGAGGCTAAGGGCTCTACCGGTAGCTATGTGGTTCACCTCTCTCTCCCATGATGTGATCTTTATGTGATCGTGAGCTTTGTATCTAGTTGAATTGGTAGATGTTATTATTCAGATATTATGCTACTCCTATGCTTTATTATTATACTCTCCGGAGATACCTCGTATCATGGTGTAAAGGTGACTAGTGTGTGCATCATGTGTATTTTTTTGGTTAATGTCTCTATAAATTGTTGGTGTTTGTTGGAACTATCTAGTGCGTTCATGGTGATAGTGTGGGACAATATAGTTTGGGTACATACGAACTTTGAGGAGTGCTTCGTAGCCCTACGCATGATTAGTGTTCGTTTTCCATTGGAGAATTGTTTTGAGTTGCATATTGATGATAGTATCTATTGGTTCAATTATGTTATATTTGTTGAGAGTGTGTCCACTAGTGAAAGTATGATCCCTAGGCCTTGTTTCCAAGCTTTGCACACCGTTTACTTCCTGTTTTGTTACATGTTTGCTTGCTGCCATTTTTATTTCAGATCGCGTTTACTACTTATAATCATCACAACTACTTGTATTTCACTATCTCTTCGCCGAACTAGTGCACCTATACATCTGACAAGTGTATTCGGTGTGTTGGGGACACAAGAGACTTTCTGTATCGTAATTGCAGGGTTGCTTGAGAGGGATAACTTTGACCTCTTCCTTCCTGAGTTCGATAAACCTCGGGTGATCCACTTAAGGGAAACTTGCTGCTGTTCTACAAGCATCTGCACTTGGAGGCCCAACACTATCTACAAGAACAAATGCGTGCGTAGACATCAGTCGTCTTCTCCACCATGTGCTTCATGTTTTGATCTTGTGAGCTGCCTTACATGATCAAGATCATCTTTGTGTAATTCTACATGTTGTGTTTGTTGGGATCCGATGAGTATTGGTACTATGTCAAGTTAATGTGCTGAATTATTATCTTTATGTTATCTCTATGTTGTTTATAATCTTGCATGCTCTCCGTTGCTAGTAGATATCTTGGCCGAGTAGATGCTAGTGACTCCAAGAGGGAGTATTTATGCTCGATAGTTGGGTTCATGCCTCTAGTAATCTTAGGGGTGACAGAAACCTTTAAGGTTGTAGATGTGCTATTGCCACTAGAGAGAAAACAACATTCTTGTGTTCAAGGACATTTGCATTGCTTACATTACGCACTTTGCTTAAGGCGATAATCTGTTGTTCGCAACTTAATACCCAATGGTTGCTCGGATGACATCCGGAGGGTGGATTACTAGTCATAAATGTAGTTAGATTACGGTCTATTTATTTTGTCATAATGACCAGAGTGAATCTCATAGTGATCCTCATGACATATGTACGCTATCTTTATTCTATCAATTGCCCAACTGTAATTTGTTTACCCAGCATGTTGTTATTTATCTTATGGAGAGACACCACTAGTGAAATGTGGACCCCGGTCCAATTTCCTTTACATTGCTATTACCGTTTACTTTTACTCGCACTATTTATTTTCTTGCATACTATTACCTTTTACCACTCGATACGCTCAATCCTTTGTTTACAGCAAACCGGTGAGATTGACAACCTCATCGTAAGTTGGGGCAAAGTACTTGGTTGTGTTGTGTGCAGGTTCCACGTTGCTGCTGGTGCAAAGCTAAGCCCTGGACAAGGCACCATATAAATTGTCCGGAGCTGTCGCAAAGCTAGCAGGCATCAACCTTCTGAAGTTTGGCTTTCTCCTACTGGTTCGATAAACCTTGGTTTCACAACTGAGGGAAGACTTGCTGTTGTGCTCATCATACGTTCCTCTTGGGGTTCCCAACGGGGTGTAATCTACACGCCATCAAGCATTTTTTTGGCGCCGTTGCCGGGGAGAAAGAAGATTTCTGCAAGGGGAGTCTCTCACTTCCAATCTTTTACTTTGTTATTGTTTTTCTTTACTTTATTTTTGCTTGCATCTTTTTATCAAAAGTACAAAAAAATTAGTTCCTTTATAGTTGTTATTTTTACTTGCTTGCTTTTAGCTTTGCTATAATGGGTACTCCTGAGAACACCAAGTTGTGTGATTTTAATAGCACCAAAAACCATGATTTTATCTGCACTCCTATTGCGCCACCTGCTCCTGAGGCAAATTTTTATGAGATCAAACCTGCTTTGTTGAATCTTATTATGAAAGAGCAATTTTCTGGTGCCAGTTCTGATGATGCTGCAGCTCATCTCAACAATTTTGTTGAGATATGTGAGATGCAAAAGGATAAGGATGTAGATGGTGCTATTATTAAGCTTAAGTTGTTTCCTTTCTCTTTAAGAGGAAGAGCTAAGGATTGGTTGCTATCTTTGCCTAGAAATAGTATTGATTCTTGGGATAAGTGTAAGGATGCTTTTATTGGAAAATACTATCCTCCTGCTAAGATTATAGCTTTGCGAAGTGATATTATAAAGTTTAGATAGTTTGATAATGAACATGTTGCTCAAGCTTGGGAAAGAATGAAATCTATGATAAAGAATTGTCCCACTCATGGACTGACTACTTAGATGATTATCTAAACTTTTTATGTAGGACTGAATTTTTCTTCAAGAAATCTATTGGATTTAGCTGCTAGAGGCACTTTTATGTCCATCACCTTGGGCGCCGCAACGAAGCTTCTTGATAATATGATGGAAAAAAATTCTGAGTGGCACACCGAGAGAGCTCCACAAGGTAAGAAGGTAAATTCTGTTGAGGAAACCTCTTCCTTGAGTGATAAGATTGATGCTATTATTCTTATGCTTGCTAATGATAGAGCTCATGTTGATCCTAATAATGTTCCTTTGGCCTCTTTGGTTGCTCAAGAAGAGCATGTTGATGTAAACTTCATTAGAAATAATAATTTCAACAACAGTGCTTATAGGAACAATTTTGCAAGCAACAACTATAGGTCGTATCCTTCTACCAATGGTAATGGTTATGGTAAATCTTATGGTAATTCCTCCAACAACACTAGGGGTGCACCCTCTGAGCTTGAAATTATGCTCAAGGACTTCATCAGTAAGCAAACTGCTTTTAACAAGTCTGTTGAGGAAAAGTTGGGTAAAATTGATATTCTTGCTTCTAAAGTTGATAGCCTTGCTCTTGATGTTGAACTTCTGAAACTAAAAGTGTTGCCTAATGATGTGAAAGAAAGCAATACTTTTGCTGCTACTAATGCCATCCAAGTTAGAATTGATGAAAATGTTAGGATGTTAGCAGAATTGCATGCCAGGTGGGAAAGAGAAGATGAGATGGCTAGAAAGATGAAGGTATGTACTATTACCACCTCTAATGATGTTGTTTAAAATGCTAGCAATCCTCTTACGTTGATTGCTGTAGAGAAAACTCCTACTCCTTATGCGAAAAAGATCAAAACTGTAAACACTTTTTCTACAAAAAGTGCTGAAATTTTTCAGAGTATGGGAGATGATAGCTATATTTATTTTAATGATTTTGATGTTGATGGCTGCAACATATCTGAAGTTATTTTATTCTTGCAAAATCTTGCTTTGAGTCCTAATGCTAGTTCTATGAATGTTGCTTTTACAAAGCATATTACAAATGCTCTCATGCAAATTAGGGAGGAAAAGTTGAAACAAAAGGCTTCTATTCCCCAGAAGTTAGAAGATGGTTGGGAGCCCATCGTAGATATGCATGTTAATGGTTTTGATTTCCATGCTTTATGTGATCTAGGTGCTAGTATTTCTATTAAGCCTAGAAAGATTTATGATATGCTTGGTTTATCACCGCTTGAAAAGTGTTATTTTGATGTTCCTCTTGCTGATGTTGCTAAGAAGAAACCTTTGGGAAGGATTAATGATGTTCTTATTATGGTTAACAATAACCTTGTTCCCATTGATTTTCTTGTTATGGATATTGAATTCAATGCTTCATGTCCTATTATTTCGGGAAGACCTTTTCTTCGAACTGTAGGTGCCATCATTGATACGAAGGAAGGCACCATTAAATATCAATTCCCACTAAAGAAAGGTATGGAACACTTCCGTAGAAAGAGGAAGAAATTACTTTTTGACTCTATTCTTAGAGCAAATTATGAACTTGATGCTTCATCGTTTGATATTACTTGATTTGCACTTTCTGCGCCTAGCTCAAAGGCGTTAAAGAAAAGCACTCTTGGAAGATAACCCAATGTTTTCTTTTCAATACTTTTTCTGTTATTTGAGTCTTGGAAGTTATTACTACTGTAATGACCGCTCCTTATCATTTTTATTTCGTTGTTGTGCCAAGAAGAACCTCTAATTTGAGGGAGGTAAGATTTGGGGAAGTTGCTGTCCTAAAACAGATTTCTGCGCTGCACCGTAAAAATTTGTGAAAATTCTCAGAATATCTTTTTGATCTGCGATTTCTTGAGCATATTCCCCAGGTTATATCCAAACTTTCATTAGTTTTGCACTTTTTGAGTTGAGCAACAGAAGGTCCTCGAAAAAATCGACCTTTGTCAGCTGTTCTGTTTTGACAGATTCTGCCACTATTTGTGTTTGCCTCTCGATCGCTTTCTTTTTTAGTTCTTTTGATCATGGAACTTTTGAGGAAGTTGCTACAGTAGTATATGCTTTATATGTGGTATATTTGAGTTTGAAACTGAACCAAAAGGAGAGATTTACTATTATGTTTATGCTAATGTTGCTAATAGAATTGTGTGAAGTTTTATATGAAGGAAGTTTTCAAGTGTAGGGAATGGAGAGTGATGAGATGAGATGAAGTATGGACAAAAGCTCAAGCTTGGGGATGCCCATGTCACCCCAAGAAATATCCAAGAGATACAAGCATCAAAGCTTGGGGATTCTCCCGAGGCACCCCTTCTTCATCGGCAAAAATCAGGTCACCTTTCAACAAACTATATTTTTATTTCTTCATATTCTATGCATTTTTCTTGGAGCGTCTTTACTTTTGCTTTCAGTTTTCTTTTGTTTTGTTTGCTGCAATAAATGGTTGGACCCCAACAAATTTCTTTTGGAGAAGACATACCTCGTTTTTCATTGCCAAGAACACTCTAGTTTTCACTGTTATCGTTCAACGAGTGTTCTCTTTTTCTAGAACTGTGTTTAGCTTCCGTTTTTCGCCTTGATTTTTGTTCAGATCTTTTTATATCTTTGCATCAAGGTGTATTTAGACCTCTGGTATATGTTGGTTTTTATCAAAAGAGTTGTCTCAAAAAGGTTTGAATGGTGTTGGAAAAGAGAAAAAGTTTTCATGCAAAAAGTGGTACAAAAAGGAGCTTGTTTAGACTGTGGCTTAGACTTTTGTATGCCATGCTTGATGTCGTTTTGATAGTATGCTTAGTAGTTTTTGCTGTAGCATGACTTGTCTCAAATGACTAAGATTGCTAAATGAGCCTTTAAAAAAAATCATGCGTTGTTTTTATTATATGGGAGCATGTTATTGTGGTTTTCTCCTTTGATGCTTTATTTGGGTTGACTTGGCGCATGCTTACAACATGTTTGACTCTTACAAAGTCGCTATAAGCCTATATGATCATTTAGTTTTTGACTTGTGATACCACTTTATGCTTCGGTTAATGATGTTTTGTCGCTATGCATGATTATGGCCGTTATTGCTCTCTTAGTTGGTCGCTCCCAGTCTTTTGCTAGCCTTTATTTTGTACTGAGTATGAGCTCTACTCGTGCATCCAACTCCCAAAAACCAAGTTATTCCAATGTGTCCACCATACATACTGATGACCCACAAGTATAGGGGTGTATCGTAGTACTTTCAATAAATAAGAGTGTCGAACCCAATGAGGAGCAGAAGGTGTTGATAAGTGGTTTTGATCAAGGATTCACTGTAAATACTAGCAAACAAGTTTTCAGGGGTATTTGGTAATACAAGTAAATAAAATGCGAGTAAATAAAATACAGTAGTAACAATTGCAGTAAGTGGCCCAATCCTTTCTTCAGCAAAGGACAAGCCGGTTGTGTAACTTATAATAACCAAACGTTCTCGAGGACACACGGGAGTTTTTGTCAAGAGCTTTCGCTTCATACCGCTAATAGTCTTCATTGGTTTGATAGGTGTTATGGGGGTGAACCTGTGCTAGCGCACTACCCTTACTAGGATAAATACATACTTGTGATTATACCCCTTGCAAGCATCCGCAAATACAAGAAGGTAATTATGATAAATCTAACCACAGCCTTAAACTCTAAGATCCTACGCTCCCTGGTGCAATGATTTCCCAACAGAGGTTTAGGTTTCTGTCACTCCAGCAACCCCACAATTGGTAGCCAAATACACAATGCATCTCACTAGGCCCATAAATGGTGAAGTATCATGTAGTCGACGTTCACATGACACCACTAGTGAAATAGCACCACAACAATATCAAACCATTAAATATTTCTCAACAATAATTCACTACTAACATCTTGACTTCTCCCATGTCCTCAAGAACTAAACGAACTACTCACAAGATATCATATGGATCATGATCAGAGGTGAAATAATGGTAAATAACAATCTGAACATAAACCTTAATTCAACGGTTCCACTCAATAGCATCAACTACAAGAGTAATCAACACCGGGAAAGTTTCTCCTAAGAATATAACAAGATCCAACTCAAGATGTTACAGCGGGATGGCGTGGTGATGGTGGAGATGAAGGTGCTGGTGATGGAGATGATGATGATGATCCCGATGAAGTCCGGTGCGATGATGATGACGATGGCGACAATCTCCCCTCTCTGGGAAGGAATTTTCCCGACAGATTTCTCCCTGTCGGAGAGCTTTTCTCTCTCTGGTGTTTTCCGCCCCGCAGAGGCGGCTGTGTCTCTCTCTGAGCCCCCCCCCCCCCCTTGACTTAGGTTTTTGGGGACGATGAAGTACGCGAAGGGGCGAGACCAGATGTGGGCCAGGGTGGCCTCACACAGGGCCGGCGCGGCCAGGGGTCAGGCCATGCCCCCTGTGTGTGAGGCCGCCCCTGGCTCCTCTCTCCTTCCCCTTCTGGCTTCCGGAGTCTTTTGGTAAAATAGAATTTTCTGGTATTTTTCTAGAATTTTCCTGATCTTCCGAAATATGGTGTCTTGATGGTCCTTTTCTAGCAGAATCCTGACTCCGGCAGCAAATCCTCCAATGATCATCAAACATGTGAAAACAAAGGAAATAACATAAGTATCATATCTAAATATGAAATATATCAATGAATAACAGTAAATTATGATACAAAATAGTGATGCAATACTAGTCTTTTGAATGGAGCCTTTTTAAAACAGAGCTAATATAGCAAAAACCATATGCTCAACAAAACAACATTTTTGCATCCATAGAAAGCTTTCAAAGATATATTCCTTTAGACAAAAGCATTGTACAAAACAAGGAAGATAGTAAACATGATTAAACGGATCAACATATGGATGAGTGAAACATAACAACTCAAATGCTTGCTTGAGATAGAGGGGAATAGGTTGACTCAACATAAAAGTAAAAGATAGGCCCTTCGCAGAGGGAAGCAGGGATTAAACATGTGCTAGAGCTTTTCATTTGTAAAACAGAGGTAAAAATTGTTTTGAGAGGTGGTTGCTTTTGTCAACGACTAGCAACGGAGTTCTTGATATCTTCCATACTAAACAAGTGAGAGCAGTTCCGAAATGTTTGATTACTTGGCACTTTGGTGCTCTTTTACAGCTTTGCACTCCTCCCCACCTTTTTCCTTTCTCAAACCATGGCTAACCGATTCCATCGGGTGCCGACCAACTTTCACATACCATGGAGGAGTGCTTCTTTTTCTTTTCTTTTTGAGATTATAATGGTCTGACCAGCTCCCTTGCAAAATTAGTGACGAGCAGATGAAGCTGCCTAGTCGAGGGGTACTTAATTTAGTATGGAAGATAACAAACCCATCCACTACGTCCTCATGAGCTAAAAACAGTGGCACAAAATGAGAAGTATTTGAAGGTTTTTTGAAAGGTAGCACATGAAAAATTTACTTGGAATGGCTTAAAATACCATGCATAGGAATTTATAGTGGACTCTTTGGAAATGACTTGGCTTTGGGATTTGGATGCACGAGAAGTATTTCCTCTCAGTACCGGTCTTTGGCTAGCAAGGCTGGGTAGCAAGCATAAGAGTTGCATGAAACAAACAAACATACATATAATAAGAACAATCATGCAAACTCCCTTGAAGGTACAATGATTTTAACTTTGAGAATAACAATGCTTATAAGCCAAACGTAAGGAAAACTGAAGTGATGTAACCACAAACACTTCTTTATTCTTTTCTACTCAAACCTCAAGGTAATGCTGCTACTGACCAAGCTAAATTTGCCAAAACCAACTAAATTTACTCATGCTCCCAAAGTGATACCAATACTAATCAACAAGACTAATCATATAAGAGACTTTGCAAACTAAGATAAAGTGTGCGGAAAGTAAATGATAGAACTTCTCATTAATATTTCATTACCGCAACTCACACCAAGGGATACGTAGATAACCAACTAAGGAGGATACTTCTACACTGCAAACTATTCTATAGGATAATTTCTCTATTCATGATATGACTCTACTTTGAAAAGTAAATGAGTAAGAAGGTAATGATGTGATACCGCGGCACTCCCCCAAGCTTGGAACAAGCCAAGGGGATGCCTATACCGATGACGAATTATTCTTGTGGCGGCGGCGGTGCATCTTCATTGTTGTCGTACTTCCAAGGCAGAGGTCCTCCATCAAGGAAGGATGTCTTGGTCTCCAATATCCTGAAACTTGCAGCAGCACTCATTCATTGAAATCTAGCTTCATACTCACAATTTTGGTTCTGCACGTCGTAGAGTTGTGCTTGTAATTGGCTAGTTGTCTCCTGGAGCGAAAGGATATCCCTCCAGAGCTCTGTAGTCTCCTTCTTGTACTTGGCAACAAGCTCTTGATTAATCCTATGGATGATGTCCACCTCGCGTTCTGCCATCTTTTTGTATTTGAAAACTTCTTGTTCCAGTGCTTCCATCCTCGCTTCGAGACTCCCTTCTCCCTTGGGTCCTCGAACATCTTTAATCTGCAACTCCCCATCCTTGAGTAACAACTCCTTCGGATGCATCTTCAGTTCCCTCGTATACGGATTGATGGAATCCGCAAGAGGGTTCTCCTCGGATGGACCGGACGAAGACATTGTAACTCCAAAGCTGAGAGCAATCCCTGACAAAAACAGCTCGAAACAAAACATGATGAGAAAATGATATACAGACCTCGGGGACTCCGGGGGGTTAAATAGGCGAAAATTATACATCAAAACGAAATCATAGGAGGAAACCGGGACGGAAACGAGTTCCGGTGTGCTCTCACACAAGGGCGGCGCGGCCAGAGGTGGGCCCACGCCCCCTGTGTGTGAGGATCACACAGACTCCTTTTCCTGCCCATTTTCATCTCGTGATTTTTCTTATTTAGTAAAAATAGCAAAAATAATAAAGTAAGAGTTTTTTGCGAACTTTTTCTGACTAGAACTGTTACCTATTCAAAAACGAACTCTGCAGGTACCTGCAATTTGTCTTGGATGAATTCTTCTGGAGAAACTATTTCAATTACATCAACATCTTCATTATAAGAATCTCCAGAAATATAATGTTTGAGTCTTTGCCCATTCACCACTTGTGTAGAGTCATCTTTCAATGAAGCAATCTTAATGGCACCTGAGCGGTACACTTCCACAATAACATATGGTCCTTCCCATTTAGAGAGTAATTTCCCTGCAAAAAATCTGAGACGAGACCTATACTATAGAACTTTCTCACCAACATGAAACTCTCTTTTAAGAATTCTCTTATCATGCCATTGCTTGACTTTCTCTTTGAAAAGTCTGGCATTCTCATACGCTTTGTTTCTCCACTCGTCTAGAGAACTCAAATCTAACAACCTTTTCTTACCGGCTTGTTTAAAATCTTTATTAAGCTCTCTCACTGCCCAAAAAGCTTTGTGTTCTAATTCTAAGGGCAAGTGACACGCTTTTCCGTAAACCATCTTATAAGGAGACATACCCATGGGGTTCTTATAAGCAGTTCTATAAGCCCATAAAGCATCGTTTAACTTACTAGCCCAATTTTTCTTAGATCTATTGACAGTCTTCTGCAAGATAGACTTGATTTCTCTATTAGAAAGCTCTACCTACCCACTAGTTTGGGGATGATAAGCAGAAGCAATTCTATGATTAACATCATATTTAGCAAGAATTTTTCTAAAACCACCGTGAATAAAATGAGAACCTCCATCAGTCATAAGATATCTAGGCACACCAAACCTAGGAAAAATAACATCCTTAAGCATTTTTAACGAGGTTTCACCATCGGCACTCTTTGTAGGTATGGCTTCTACCCATTTAGTAACATAATCAACAGCAACAAGTATGTGGGTATAGCCTTTTGAAGGAGGAAAAGGACCCATAAAGTCAAATCCCCAACAATCAAATGGTTCAATAACAAGAGTGTAACTCATAGGCATTTCATTGCGTCTAAAAATATTACCAACTCTTTGACATTCATCACAAGATAAAACATACCTTCTGGCATCTTTAAAAAGGGTTGGCCAATAAAAACCTGATTGTAGAACCTTTTGTGCGGTTCTATCTCCAGCATGATGCCCTCCATAAGCACTACCATGGCATTTTCTTAATATCTCTTGTTGCTCATATTCCGGTACGCATCTTCGCATAATACCATCAACTCCTTCTTTATATAAGTGTGGGTCATCCCAAAAGTAATGCCTCAAATCATAGAAGAATTTTCTTCTTTGCTGAGTTGTAAAGGTTGGAGGCAAATACTTGGAAACAATAAAGTTAGCATAATCAGCATACCAAGGAAGGTCTCGCGAAGTTACATTTATTGCAGCCAACTGTTCATTTGGAAAACTATCGTTAACAGGAATAGGATCAAAAGAAATGTTTTCCAATCTAGACAAGTTGTCAGCCACAGGATTTTTAGCACCTTTCCTATCTATGATATGCAAATCAAATTCTTGTAAAAGCAACACCCATCTAATAAGCCTAGGCTTAGCATCCTTCTTAGTCATAAGATATCTAATAGCAGCGTGATCAGTATGAATAGTAACTTTAGAATCAACAATGTAAGATCTAAACTTATCACATGCAAAAACAATAGCAAGAAACTCTTTCTCAGTAGTAGCATAATTCTTTTGAGCAGCATCAAGAGTCTTACTAGCATAATGAATAACATTCAACTTATTATCCACTCGTTGTCCAAGAATAGCACCAACAGCAAATTCACTAGCATCACACATAATTTCAAAAGGTAAATTCCAATCAGGTGGTTGAACAATAGGAGCAGTAGTTAAAGCCTTCTTAAGAGTTTCAAAAGCTTCCTTACAATCATCATCAAAGACAAATGGTACATCTTTTTGAAGAAGATTAGTAAGAGGCTTTGAAATCTTAGAGAAACCTTTAATAAACCTCCTATAGAAACCAGCATGACCAAGAATACTACGAATACCTTTAACATCTCTGGGACACAGCATTTTCTCAATTGCCTCCACTTTTGCTCTGTCAACTTCAATACCTCTTTCAGAAATTTTATGTCCAAGGACAATTCCTTCATTTACCATAAAGTGGCATTTCTCCCAATTAAGAACAAGGTTAGTTTCTTCGCATCTCAGCAAAACTTTATCAAGGTTGTGCAAACAATTATCAAAAGAAGTTCCATAGACGGAGAAATCGTCCATGAAGACCTCCACAATCTCTTCACAAAAGCCATGAAAAATAGCAGACATGCATCTTTGAAAAGTAGCAGGAGCATTGCATAAATCAAACGGCATACATCTATAAGCATAAGTTCCATAAGGACAAGTAAAAGTGGTTTTCTCTTGATCTTCCTTTTTAACAGCAATTTGAGAAAAACCAGAATAACCATCAAGGAAACAAAAATAAGTTTTCTTAGATAACTGTCGGTGTTCTGGATACCGGGGTATCCCGGTCCACCTGCTCCTGGGCCACGTCATCGGTCCATCTTCAGAATCAACGACCCAAGCTGCGGAGAAGACCCTCACGAGGAGGCGCCTCGTGAGGAGAACGACGACCAAAACTGCTAAGGACCAGAAGACCTCCTCACGAGCCCCTGCTGGTGAGGAGAGGAAGCACGCCCACGTCAGCTCAACACGTTTGCGTGCAGAGCAAGAAGATAACGGGCAGAAGACCGCGTACCGCCCACGCTACCCCCGACAGGGAGGAGACCAACTTTCGCTGTGCCTGCCCAAAGCGGCACAGTGGTTGTTGGCCACCCCCCTAAAAATAGCGTGGACGGTGCAGGGCGCCAGAGGAGGACGTCAGCTTCCTCCACCCACTCCTGTGGACCGGTGCCACTACTCTACGAAGACCATGTCTACAGAAGAGTGTAGTCTACAGCTGTCCACCCTCCTTGGCCGTGTGTGTGGCAACCCCTTCCCCAAGAAGATAAGGGGAAGGAGGACCTTGGCGCTATAAAAGGAGGGGAGGCCACCCCTTAGATGGGATCTGATCTTCTGGAGGCTGCTAGCTGGGCACGCAGGTTCTTCAACCTCTGGCCAGCTAGAGCTTTGTAACCAAGACCTTGTACTCCTCGCGAGGTGTCGCGTTGCAATACAAGAAGGCAGGAAGTAGGGGTTTTACCTCACCACGAGGGCCCTGAACCTGGGTAAGGCTCGGTGTCTCTCTCTGCAGTGCGTTGTGCGTTCGACGACTCGAGGCTTCCGTCACCGTGCTTCGCTGCGATCCAAGATCTCACACGTTTAGCCCCCTGCGTTCGAATCTTTGGGTCCATCGCGTGGTACCCCGTGTTCTTGCGACACAAAATCCATCGACATTTGGCGCGCCAGGTAGGGGGCTGTGGTGTGTTTTCTCCAAGATCTGCTTTGACATGGCCGACGCCAACGCAAGGCTCGAGCGTCTTCGCCGTCGCAACGCTGCTCGGGGGCAAACCGAGCCCATCTTCCGTCGCCGTGAAGCTTCGGCCGAGGAGGAAGATCTGGAGTCCTCCTACCTCCCGTTCGGGCGTACAGAGCCTTCGCTCTCCTTCACCGCCACCGCCACTTCTCGCGCTCGTTCTGGGAGTCAGTGTCTCCTACGTAGGCTCTCGCCATGGCGCAGGAGCTGCTGCGCTACCAACCCACCGACGATGGGCGTGAGGGGTGGCGCGCTCGAATCGCCGAGCTCGTCGCCATCGCCAACGAAGACCCGGCCCAGGGAGGAGCCCAGGGCGCGGGAGATCCAGATCCGGCGGTGGGGCGTCGCGCCCCGGGCGCCGGAGATGGGAAGGCCAACAAGGCCAAGAAGGTGGTTTCCCGCGCCGCATCTTCGCCGCGCGGGGAGCCCAGCTGTCAAATCGTCCAACGCGCTCTAGAAGACGCACGCGTCTCCCTTGAGCGCCGCCGCGAAAATCATGACCGCACCATCGATGACATCGGCGAAGCTGGCAAGAACGTCAGGACCCCCGGCGACCCAATCTACAACCCCGGGTGTCTCGCCCTCACTCGCCAGCAACGCTACGTCGTCTGGCCTGACAAGTTCAAGCCAGACATCGGCGCGTGTTACGACGGGACCACCAACCCCGTCGAATTCCTCCAACTCTACGTCGTCGCCGTTCAGGCTGCGCGTGGGGATCAGCGTGCCATGGCAAATTGGTTCCCCATGGCCCTCAAGGATGCTCCGCGAACTTGGCTCATGAATCTTCCTCACGAATCTGTGACTTCATGGAAGGATTTATGCCGCCAGTTCGTGGCCAACTTCATGCCCACGTACGAGCGCCCCGCCACCAAGAACGATCTTAAGGCGGTGCGTCAGTACAAGGGCGAGACGCTTCGTCAGTACATCCAGCGCTTCAGCCAGATGAGGAACAAGATCCCCAGGATCTCCAACGAGGAGGTCATCTCCGCGTTCTCCACGGGCGTCTCCGACATCAAGATGAGGGAGAAGCTGTCCGTGAATGATGAGTTGACTTCCGTCATCACGCTCTTCGAGATCGCCGACCGCTGCGCCAAGGCCGAGGAAGGGAGGCTCTTCGTGCATAACTTGCCGGAGGCGCCTCCCCCTAAGCCAAAGTCCAAGGACCCCAAGCGAAAGGAGGCTGCTGTCCTCGCGGCGGAGCCAGATCATAAGCAACGCCGCGGGGACCACACCGAGCGCGACAAGGGACGACGTCGCCGCTACTGCGTTCTCCACAAGAAGGACACCCACAATACCGACGATTGTTGGTTTGTCCGGAAGTTTCACGAAGAAAATGGTGTCTCCAAGCGCCGCGGGGGTGGCCGCAGCTACGGCAAGAGTGGATCCCGGGGCGATCGCCGCGACGACGACCGCGAGGAAGGTCGCCGCCGCGAGGGTCTATCTCGAGCCGATCCCGAGCCGCTGCCGCTGCCTCCACCAGCAAACGATCGTCGGGAGGAGAACCAGGGGGCTATCAAGAGCCGCGAGACTTCGCCGCTTGCCTCCTGGGTGGAGCTCAGGCTCCTTTGTCCAACCGACACTTCAAGCAGCTATCGCGAGAGATCGCGGCAGCACAGCCCAGCGTCGGCAGCCGCCTAATGAAGTGGTCAACGTGTAAGATCGGCTTCGACGAGGAGGATCATCCGGCCTCCACCAGGGGCGTGGGCACAATTCCTCTCTTGTGCATGCCAACCATCAACAATGTCGCCGTCAATCGCACTCTCATCGACGGAGAGGCGGGACTCAACATCATCTCGGTCGAGATCTTTGAAAAGATGCAGGTGCCGTACCACCGGCTCATGCCAACTCGGCCATTCTTCGGGGTAACCGAAGGTTCCACAACGCCAATTGGGCAGGTAAGCCTGCCCATCACCTTTGGCACCCGGGACAACTACAGGACGGAAAGCCTCGACTTCGACGTCGCCTACATCGCCCTGCCATACAATGCCATCCTCGGCTACCCAGCCCTGGCAAGGTTTATGGCAGCGACGCACCATGGCTTCAACGTCCTCAAGATTCCGGGCGCTAACGGCACAATCACTGTGCGCTGCAATGAGAAGGACGCTCTCCGATCAGTGGAGCATGTTTACCGTGAGGCCGCCACCATGTTCCCCGCCGACGAAGATCTACTGGAACACTCCGGCGACCTCGCGAGGAAGAAGCAGCTCGTATCCCAAGAACGGGCTGCAGCGAAGAAGGCCTCTCTCGAGCCCCATCCGCTGGGTTCGACAGGGAAGAAGTTCGCCGCCTCGGCATCGCCTACTCCAAGCGAGGACCTGGTCCATCCAATGCTGAACATGAGCATTGGGGAAGCTGCGGTACCCTCAGGAAGGAGGCCCCAGTTCACCCAAGAGCGCTCTGCAACCAAGAAGGTCCCGCTTCAGGCTGGGGGCTGCGACAACTTCGTCACCATCGGGGCAGGGCTTTCCCCCAAATAGGAAAGCGCGCTCGTCACCTTCCTGTGGGCAAACTCTGACATGTTCGCTTGGACTCCGTCAGATATGTCCGACGTTCCCAGGGAGGTGATTGAGCACCACTTAGCCGTGTGCCCTCGGGCACACCCCGTGAAGCAGAAGACTAGGAAGCAAGCGCAAGAGAAGCAGGACTTCATTGTCAAGGAGATAGAGAAGCTGAAGAAGGCCAAGCTGATACGCGAGGTAGCCCACCCCACCTGGATCGCGAATCCGGTGGTCGTCCCAAAAGCAAATGGCAGTGGGCGCCTCTGCGTGGACTTCACTAGTCTCAACAAGGCCTTCCCCAAGGATCCTTATCCGCTCCCGAGGATAGATCAAATCGTCGACTCCACCATCGGCTGTGACCTCCTTTGCTTCTTGGATGCTTTCTCCGGCTATCATTAGATCAAGATGGAAAAGGAGGACGAGGAGAAGACCGCCTTCATCACGCCTTGTGGGGTGTACTGCTACGTCTGCATGCCCTTCGGTCTGAAGAACGCAGGAGCCACTTTCCAAAGGCTCATGCGCAAGGCCTTGGGGGCTCAGATGGGAAGGAACGCGGAGGCCTACGTCGACGACATCGTCGTCAAAACTCGCGAGGGTCACACCTTCATTGAGGATCTGGAGGAAACATTCGTCAACCTGAGAAAGGTAAACATCAAGGTCAACCCCGCCAAGTGCGCCTTCGGCGTACCATCGGGAAAACTGTTGGGATTCCTCGTGTCCCATCGCGGGATAGAGGCGAACCCTGACAAGGTCAAGGCTATCGAAGAAATGCGTCCACCGCGCAGTCTCAAGGAGATGCAACGCCTCGCGGGGTGCATGGCAGCCCTGGGGCGCTTCATCGCGAGGAGCGGAGAGAAAGCCTTGCCCTTCTTCAAGCTCATGAAGCGCACTGGGAAGTTCGACTGGACTCCGGAAGCCGACAAGGCCTTCGCCGAGTTGAAAAGGTACCTCACGAGCCCACCGATCATGGTTGCCCCAACCACCCGCGAGCCCTTGCTACTCTACATCGCGGCAACCCCAAGGACTGCAAGTGCCGTCCTCGTCGCGGAGCGAGACGCCAAGGTGATCGCCAAAGAGGAAGTCAACTCTCCAAGCTCGGGGGCTCCTCGCGAGGAAGAGGCCGCTCCACCTCCCGGCCCTCGAGAGGAACCACCCGCGGCATCTTCGCCGACCGAGCCGCTCTCTCAGAGCAACGCTCAAAAGCCTCCCGAGGAGGAGCCTCCCGAGGGTGTCGTCAAGGTGCAAAAGCCTGTGTACTTCGTCAGCACGGTACTGCGCGACGCGCGGGAACGCTACACTATGCAGCAAAAGCTGCTCTACACCCTGCTCATCGCTTCGCGGAAGCTGCGCCACTACTTCCAGGGTCACCCGATCAAGGTGGTAACCGATCGTCCCCTGGAGACCATCCTACGCAATCCCAATGCCACCGGGCGGGTGGCAGAATGGGCCGTGGAGCTTCAACCCTTCGAGATCTCCTTCGAAACTACAAAGGTAATTAAAATCAAGGCTTTGGCCGAGTTCACTGCGGAGTGGACCGATCCGTTCGCCGACGAGCCTCCAGAGGAGGAGTCAACGCTCCCAGGAGAGGAGGCCCCAGGCCTCTGGGTCATGCACTTCGACGGCGCCTTCAACCTCCCCGGCGCGGGAGCTGGCGTTGTCCTAACCTCTCCCTCTGGAGACAAGCTCTTCTATGCCATGCAGCTCTGCTTCAAGCCTGAGAGCAAGGTCTCCAACAACATCGCGGAATACGAAGGACTACTCGCCAGCTTAAGGGCGGCAAACGCTTTGGGCATCAAGCGCCTCATTGTCAAGGGAGATTCACAGCTGGTTGTGAATTTCTCGAACAAGAGCTACACTCCAAGGGATGAGCACATGGCGGCCTATCTCGAGGAGCATCGAAAGATGGAAAAACGCTTCCAAGGCTTGGAGCTGAAGCACATCCCGAGAGGAGAAAATGTGGAAGCCGACGAGATCGCCAAGCGCGCCTCTCACCGCCTGGCGCAACCCGCTGGCGTCTTTGAGGAGCGTCTCTTCAAGCCGTCCGCTTCTCCACCGCCATCTGGATCCGACCCTCCACCTGCCCTGCCGCCACCGCCAGAGCAGGGGGCTCCAGACTGCGGGCCTCCTTCGGGTGACCGCGTCCTTCTGGCATTGGCACGGCAGGAGGGAGTGGATTGGATTCTCGAGCTCAAGGCCTTCCTCACCAGCAGCAGGCTTCCCGAGGATGAAGAGGAGGCCGAGAGGATTGTACGCCAGGCTTCGGGCTACTGCGTCAAGGACGGTGACTTGTACCGGCGTCGCCCAAACGGCGTCGCTCTGAAGTGCATATCTACTCACCAAGGCCAAGAGCTTCTCAGGGACATCCACGCCGGCGAGTGTGGCCATCATGCTTCTGCGGCAACTCTAGCCGCGAAGGCATATCGAAGCGGCTTCTACTGGCCCTCGGCGCTGGGTGATGCGACGGAAATGGTCAAGAGGTGCGAGGCATGCCAGTTCCATGCCAAGCAGATCCACCAGCCGGCACAGGAGCTGCGAACCATCCCACTCACTTGGCCCTTTGCAGTTTGGGGGCTGGACATCCTCGGTCCATTCCCCAGAGCGCAAGGGGGCTACCACTACCTCTACGTCGCCATCGACAAATTCACCAAGTGGGTGGAGGTGGAACCGGTGTGCACCATCCCGGCCAGGTTCGCAGTCAAGTTCATCCATGGGCTGGTCTGTCGCTTTGGTGTGCCTAACCGCATAATCACCGACAACGGCAGCCAGTTCACCAGCGGACTGTTCCGGGAGTACTGTGCATCGGTCGGCATCAAGATCTGCTTCGCCTCTGTCGCCTACCCCCGGAGCAATGGCCAAGCCGAGCGTGCTAACGCCGAGGTCCTCAAGGGGCTCAAGACGAAAAGCTTCAACGCCAAGCTCGAAGCCTGTGGCAAAAAATGGTTAGACAACCTCCAATCCATCTTGTGGTCCATCAGGACTACCGCCACCAAACCCACTGGAGAAACCCCCTTCTTCCTGGTCTATGGGGCGGAGGCTATTCTTCCCACCGACGTCAAGTTCGGATCGCCAAGAGTGCTCGCCTTCGATGAAATTCGCCAAGAGGACCTCATCAAGGATCGTCTCCTCCTGCTCGAAGAAGCTCGGTGCCAAGCCGCGCTCCGCGCCGCAAGGTACCAGCAAGGACTACGCCGCTACCATAGCCGCCATGTTCGAGCAAGGACTCTGGAGGTCGGCGATCTGGTGCTGAGGAGAATACTCTCTCGCGAGGGCCTGCACAAGCTATCTCCAATGTGGGAAGGACCCTTCAAGGTGACGCACATCGCCAGGCTAGGCTCGGCGCGGCTGGAAACCGCAGAAGGCGTGCCGGTGGGGAACCCGTGGAACATAGCTCATCTGCGAAAGTTCTACCCTTAGGTTCCTCACGAGGAGAAAAAGACCGTTTTCACGGAACTTGAATCAGCTCAACCTGCTCTTAAGCACTGATATTAAGTTAAAAGCGCAATATAGCGCCTCTGCTTCGGCATGACATCAAAATGGCATGAAGTCCATTTATTTTCTGTTGTACTCCACGCGGAAGGGGGCTAGGCACGGTGTCTATGCTGGGGCCTTCGCCCGGAAAACAGCGAGCCCAAAAAACCCGAAGGGAATGAGCTCTGGTCGGGGGCGACGGCCCTGTTATCGATCACCTCTAAATACCCATGGTGCTTAGTTCCTCGCGAAGTACATCGGAAAATAAAAAATCTTCGAGTAAAAGTCCAAGGTGTGCCCCAAGGCACCCGCTAAGGACCTACCCCTCGTGAGCAACCCTCACGAGGAGGCAAGAATGCGTCGATGCAACAAGCATCCGCAGGAAGATTCCCTCTATCGAGGAAGGCCTAACGTGGCAGGATTATTGAAGACCAAGGCCGCTCCGATCATCTTGCGAAGGAGACGCAGATCCGGAGGTCCGCGCCAGGCCCTTCACCTCATGAGCAACCCTTGCGAGGTGTCGACGGCCTCTGGGCTCTCTTAAGCGTCGACGTTTTCACGTCCATGAGGGTCCAGCTTCCCTCAACGACGAGGAAGGCCCCGTGAATCGCCACGCGCGGCAATTTGCTCTTAGCTGCAGGCACAGATAGTGCCGCGCTCCTCCACGACGGAGAAGGTCCCTGTGCCGGTCACAGGGGCATCTTATTCGCCTTCTTTTTTTCGTTTGTTTTATCGACTTGTTTTTCCGTTTTCGGGGATTTGGGGTTTTTTCTTTTCCAACTCCTTCTTCAACTTCTTGTCTCAGGAATCGTCCAATGTGTCATCGGCGCCGACCCTGTCTCGAGCTCTGAGGCAAAGGGAGGCCTCCCATCGACGCCAACAGCTCATCAGGGCTCTCGAGCGTGCGAATGACCGGGACTATGAAGAGCAATAAGAAGCGAAATGCAGGACAGCTAAAAGGCGGACTTCATTGGTATAATCCCACGACAGGGAGGAGCAAAAGCACGGCGGGGCATACCCCGCCGGCGAGGACTACACGACAAAAGTGGGGAGGAGGCTAGCTCCCCTCCCCAGAAGACTACAGCGTCAGGGCCTCCTCTTCACTGCGCCGCGGGCTGGGGGTAGGTGCGGTGGACGCCACCGGCGGTGAAGATCCGCACCGAGGCCTCCAGCGTCCCCAGCTTGAAGCGGAAGACGAGGTGGTCACCGACGCGGAGGCGATGGCCGAGGGCGAAGGCCCTCCAGTGGCCAGAGAGGACGGCGTTGCCGCCCACCCCGAGAAGGATGTCCACAGGCCAGAGGAGATCTGGCCTGCTCTGCTCCCCCAGGGCGATCTCCCCGGCGGCCGCGCCGGGGGCGTAAATCACCCTCCGAACGGCGTCGGGCAGCCGAAGGGAGTTGAAGCCCGGGGCGTCGACGACGACGAGGAGCTCCAAGAAGCGGGACCCCGGGCCGGTGAGGGGTCCCAGCATCGCCGCCGCCAGGTGGCACGGAGTGGCCACCACTCCGTTCTCCGGCGGAGCTGGAGGATCTGCAGCAGGAGGAAGAGGGCCCAGGGCGGCCGTCACCTCCCGGAGCGCCCGGTCGACGCTCCCCGGAGCGCGGGGAGCGGGCGCCACCGCCAGCGGCGACGGCGAGTTCAGGGCGCCGCCAGCTGCAGGACCCCTAATGGTCAGAGCGCCGGAGGCCCCTGTGGCGGCGCGGCTCGCCTCGCCCTGCCTCGGCGCGCTAATGCGAAGGGGGCCGCCGGCGCTGGGCGTCCATCGGGCCGGGATCTTCGCCTTATTCCCGCTGCCCGGGGGACGCCCGCGGCATTTCGCTCCAGAGCTCGATCCAGCGGCGGCGGAAGAGTTGGAAGGATCCATGAGCTCAGGGGCGCGGAGGAAGAAGTGGCACTGGAGGAAGGAGGTGAAGTGCCGGAGGTCTCGAGGAGGATCTATTTAAGGGGGGCATCCGGCATCGATGCGTCAAATCTCAGCGCAGGAATCGAAGCATCGACGCTGCGCTCCGCAGTGAAGCGACGCGCCATCATGGCAGTTTGACGCCTCGGAGACTGCAGCGTCGCCCGCCGTTTTGCCTCTCCAGCTGCGGCCGTGCCACGCGTCCGCAACCTTCGCTTCTTCACATGGTCCTCTGACCGCGCCGTTGACGCGTGCCGTTGGAGGGCCCAGCAGCTTCTGGGCCCCCTGGCCCTTCGCTCCCTCAAGAGGGCGCGTTCGCGGGCCGGGCTCCCGGGGGCTACTGTTGGTGTTCTGGATACCGGGGTATCCCGGTCCACCTGCTCCTGGGCCACGTCATCGGCCCATCTTCAGAATCAACGACCCAAGCTGCAGAGAAGACCCTCACGAGGAGGTGCCTCGTGAGGAGAACGACGACCAAAACTGCTAAGGACCAGAAGACCTCCTCACGAGCCCCTGCTGGTGAGGAGAGGAAGCACGCCCACGTCAGCTCAGCACATTTGCGTGCAGAGCAAGAAGATAACGGGCAGAAGACCGTGTACCGCCCACGCTACCCCCGACAGGGAGGAGACCAACTTTCGCTGTGCCTGCCCAAAGCGGCACAGTGGTTGTTGGCCACCCCCCTAAAAATAGCGTGGACGGTGCAGGGCGCCAGAGGAGGACGTCAGCTTCCTCCACCCACTCCTGTGGATCGGCGCCACTACTCTACGAAGACCATGTCTACAGAAGAGTGTAGTCTACAGCTGTCCACCCTCCTTGGCCGTGTGTGTGGCAACCCCTTCCCCAAGAAGATAAGGGGAAGGAGGACCTTGGCGCTATAAAAGGAGGGGAGGCCACCCCTTAGATGGGATCTGATCTTCTGGAGGCTGCTAGCTGGGCACGCAGGTTCTTCAACCTCTGGCCAGCTAGAGCTTTGTAACCAAGACCTTGTACTCCTCGCGAGGTGTCGCGTTGCAATACAAGAAGGCAGGAAGTAGGGGTTTTACCTCACCACGAGGGCCCTGAACTTGGGTAAGGCTCGGTGTCTCTCTCTGCAGTGCGTTGTGCGTTCGACGACTCGAGGCTTCCGTCACCGTGCTTCGCTGCGATCCGAGATCTCACACGTTCAGCCCCCTGCGTTTGAATCTTTGGGTCCGTCGCGTGGTACCCCGTGTTCTTGCGACACGAAATCCATCGACAATAACCTTTCTAGCATCTGATCTATAAACGGTAAAGGATAATGCTCTTTCTTAGTAACTTTGTTTACCTTCCTATAATCAATGCACATCCTATAACCAACTACTACCCTTTGAGGAATAAGCTCGTTATTCTCATTAGGCACAACAGTCATACCTCTTTTCTTAGGAACACAATGAACAGGACTAACCCATCTACTATCAGCAATAGGATAAATAATACCCGCATCAAGGAGCTTTAATACCTCATTTCTTACCACATCCTTCATCTTGGGAATTAGGTGGCGTTGATGCTCCACGACTGGCTTCACGTCTTTCTCCATATTAATGGCATGCTGACATAAAGTGGGAGAAATCCCTTTTAAATCATCAAGAGTATATCCCATAGCTCCTCGGTGTTTCCTCAATATCTCCAATAATCTTTCTTCTTCCTTTCCTGAAAGTTTAGAGCTAATAATAACAGGATATATTTTCTTATCATCTATGTAAGCATATTTAAGATTATCAGGCAAAGGCTTTAATTCAAACACAGGATCTTCCTTAGGTGGCAAAGTGGTACCAAGATCCTCCATAGGTAGATTATGCTTGATTAATGGTGGTTGACGAAGAAGAATATCGTCAATCTCTTCTCTTTCCTTAGTGAAAACATCACTTTCGTGATCTTCCATGAATTGCTGCAAGGCATTATTAGGAGCAAGAGCAATAGAAGCAAGCTGTTCAACTCAAAAAATTTCATTAGGCGTGTCATTTTCATAAGAAGTCTTAGCAAACTTGGAAAAATTAAACTCATAAGACTCTCCATTAAACTTAGTAAAAAAATTCTCCTTCTTACAATCTATCACGGCGCCACAAGTGTTCAAAAATGGTCTACCAAAAATAATAGGACAAGTTTTACTAGCCTCCTTACCAAGTACTAGAAAATCAGTAGGGTATTTATTCTTACCGCAAAGAACTTCCACATCTCGAACAATACCAAGAGGCCAAACAGTCTCTCTGTTAGCAAGCTGAACAACCACATCAATATCTTCAAGTTCACAAGCGCCAATCTCGTGCATAATTTCTTTGTAAAGCTCTAAAGGAATAGCACTTACACTAGCACCAATATCACATAAACCATAATAGCAATGATCTCCAATCCTGACAGAAATAACAGGAACACTTGTTTTCCTATGCTTTTTAGGATGTGAGAGAATGTTAGAAGCATCTTCACAAAAAAGAATATATTCATCCCCTACATCTTTAGTAACAAGATCCTTCAATATAGCTACAGGAGACTTAATAGTAATTTGCTCATCAGGTTCTGCAGCTTTCTTAGTACTTTTATTAGACACACTTAGCAAAGTAGAATACTTCTTTACCTTAGCAGGAAAAGGTGTCTTCTCAAAATAAGGTTCAGGCACAATGCTATCAACAGTACAAACTTCAGTAACTGCAGCAGGTATATGACTAATAGAATCTTTATAAGGCGCATGATATTTGTTCCAATCTTTCTTTGGAACATCAAGATAAGAGGCAAAGGCCTTAAAACAATTAGCAAGTATTTGAGAATCAAGACCATAAGCAGTGCTAACACTATGAAAATCATCAGTTCCCATAAAAGCTTTAATGCATTCATAATCATAGTTTATACCTGACTTCCTACCTTTGTCGTTTTCCCATCCTTCAGCATTCTCTTGTATACGGTCAAGAAGTTTCCACTTAGCATCTTCTTTCATATGAGTAAATGATCCAAAGCAAGAAGCATCCAAGTAATCCTTATCAGGAAGAGTAAGCTGCGCATAAAAATTATCAATAACAATATTATTGGGGAGCTCATGAATGGGGCATTTGAGCATTAGTAACTTAAATCCCCCGCACGCTTGGGCAATACTCTCTCCATCATGAGGCCAAAAATTATATATCCGATTACGATCTTTATGAATTTCACTTGGAGGATAAAACTTGGAATAAAAGAGATGTACAATGTCCTCCCATGCCATAGATGGACCATCTTGGAGCAGTCGATACCACTCCTTAGCTCTGCCTTTCAATGATAAAGAGAATAGCTTCTTCTTGACCTGGCTTGGTGAAATACCTGCACACCTGAACAACTCGCATAATTCATGTATAAATAATAAGTGATCACTCGGATGGACAGTTCCATCTCCTGAATAGCCGTTATCCATAATACGCCCAACAATTTTCATAGGTATTTTAAAAGGATCGATTTCAGCAGGTGGTGGCGGTGGTGGTTCATCCACATGTGCAGCAGTAGTAGATGTGTTTCCAAATAGGAAACCAAATGGAGAGTTCTCCATAGCAAAGTAAAATAAAAGTAAAAGACAAAAATAAAAACAATACTCACAGCGACGGTTACCTTTACCAATTCCACTCTTCAATAGCGCTTCACTCCCCGGCAACGGCGCCAGAAAATAGTCTTGATGACCCACAAGTACAGGGGGTGTATCGTAGTACTTTCGATAAATAAGAGTGTCGAACCCAACGAGGAGCAGAAGGTGTTGATAAGTGGTTTTGATCAAGGATTCACTGTAAATACTAGCAAACAGGTTTTCAGGGGTATTTGGTAATACAAGTAAATAAAGTGCGAGTAAATAAAAGACAGTAGTAACAATTGCAGTAAGTGGCCCAATCCTTTCTTCAGCAAAGGACAAGCCAGTTGTGTAACTTATAATAACCAAACGTTCTCGAGGACACACGGGAGTTTCTGTCAAGAGCTTTCGCTTCATACCGCTAATAGTCTTTATTGGTTTGATAGGTGTTATGGGGCTGAACCTGTGCTAGCGCACTACCCTTACTAGGATAAATACACACTTGTGATTATACCCCTTGCAAGCATCCACAAAAACAAGAAGGTAATTAAGATAAATCTAACCACAGCCTTAAACTCTAAGATCCTACGCTCCCTGGTGCAATGGTTTCCCAATGGAGGTTTAGGTTTTTGTCACTCCAGCAACCCCACAATTGGTAGCCAAATACACAATGCATCTCACTAGGCCCATAAATGGTGAAGTATCATGTAGTCGACATTCACATGACACCACTAGTGAAATAGCACCACAACAATATCAAACCATTAAATATTTCTCAACAATAATTCACTACTAACATCTTGACTTCTCCCATGTCCTCAAGAACTAAACGAACTACTCACAAGACATCATATGGATCATGATCAGAGGTGAAATAATGGTAAATAACAATCTGAACATAAACCTTAATTCAACGGTTCCACTCAATAGCATCAACTACAAGAGTAATCAACACCGGGAAAGTTTCCTCTAAGAATATAATAAGATCCAACTCAAGATGTTACAGCGGGATGGCGTGGTGATGGTGGAGATGAAGGTGCTGGTGATGGAGATGATGATGATGATGATGATCCCGATGAAGTTCGGTGCGATGATGATGACGATGGCGATGATCTCCCCTCTCCGGGAAGGAATTTCCCCGGCAGATTTCTCCCTGCCGGAGAGCTTTTCTCTCTCTGGTGTTTTCCGCCCCGCAGAGGCGGATGTGTCTCTCTCTGAGCCCCCCCTTGACTTAGGTTTTCGGGGACGATGAAGTACGTGAAGGGGCGAGACCAGATGTGGGCCAGGCCGCGCCCCCTGTGCGTGAGGCCGCCCCTGGCCCCTCTCTCCTTCCCCTTCTGGCTTCCGGAGTCTTTTGGTAAAATAGAATTTTCTGGTATTTTTCTGGAATTTTCCTGATCTTCCGAAATATGGTGTCTTGACAGTCCTTTTCCAGCAGAATCCTGACTCCGGCAGCAAATCCTCCAATGATCATCAAACATGTGAAAACAAAAGAAATAACATAAGTATCATATCTAAATACGAAATATATCAATGAATAACAGTAAATTATGATACAAAATAGTGATGCAATATGGACGTATCACATACCTATTAGAAATTTGCTATTCCAAGTACATTTGACTTGCTTTTATCTATCCTTCAAATTAAACTTTTTGGTGTTATGTGAAAATTAGTCAGTAAAGCTTTCACGAACTTGACGGCACACTTTACTTTTCTCGCTTTTATAATTTTGACATTATGGCTCTCTTATGTTGATGTTATGGTTGCAAGTTGTAAGTTAGAAATTAGCCCAGCCATGACATCATGGGGCAAGCTATCAACATTGCACTTTCTCTCATTTGAGTTGATATCGTGATCTTTTGTTTATGGATACTCGCGATGTGAAATAAGTTGGGATCTTGTGAGGTCATGGAGTTTGTATATGTGTTAGAAAAACGCATGGGCCGCTAATCTAAGCCATACATCATTCATGGTGAAAATTTACAGCATGCCCATAGTGGACATTCGACGACGCATCTCACAATAAAAAGCTATACCAATGGTAAATAAAAGAGATGCCGAGATGTTCATTGTATGTTTGTCTTGTCATTTTGATGTGGGCTTGTTCCATGTCATCGGGCAGGAGCTACCCCGTTGGCGGTTCTCGATGATACGTGTATGCTTACAATGATAAGAGCTTGCTTGGGACCTAAGTCGAGTAGCATGAGGTTTGGGTATTCGTACTTCACAGGACACGAGGTTTTCAACTTATGATTTGTTAAGCATATGCTTCATAATTGTACTTGCATTTACCTTAACCATTCAAGATGCCTATGATGGGGGCAATGAGAGCTCAAAGCTAGTAAGTATCATAATTTTTGGAGATTTATAAAACTTGCAATCACTGCTTCCCTCTGCGAAGGGCCTTTCTTTTACTTTTATGTTGAGTCTCCACCTTCTATCTTTATGCACCGTCTAAGAGAGCATAGTTGTCATTCTGAGTTTAATGTGCGTAGTCCCAAAATTTATCATTGATTGATTCTTGATTTTGGTTTTGCTTGTTCTTAAATTATTTGTATCTAGTCGCCCTCTTAAACTTGAAGGTGTCCTATGCATTTATGTTTTGCTATTCCATGAAGGACAAGCTGAAAACCACTTTACTATGTTTTTCCATATGATTTGAACACACACTTGACTTTCAATGTTTCATTATTCATGATCTTTCATTTGTGTTACTTTTCATATTATAACATGGTTGCTAAGTTTTTATTGTCAACATTATGTCTCTTATGCCCATGTTTTAAGTACTTTGATCCCAGCACTCAATGCTTTACATCGTTGATCAAGATTGTGATGGTGCATGTCTCCTCAAAAATTATTCTTTTGTTATCACTTACCTACTCGAGGACGAGCAGGAGTTAAGCTTGGGGATGCTTGATATGTCTCAAATGTATCTATAATTTTTAATGCTCCATGCTTGTTTATACACCATTTGCTTTGTGTTTTGTTACACTTCGTGGCATTTTTATGCATTTTCCGGAACTAACCTACTAACGAGACGCCACAGTGCCAGTTCCCTGTTTTTTGCTATTTTTGTGTTTCAGAAAAGCTACACAGGAAATATTTTCGGAATTGGACGAAACAAAAGCCGAACCTCCTATTTTCATCGAAGCTTCGCGAAGACCGAAGATGAGATGGAGGGGGGCCACAGGCTGGCCACACCCTAGGGTGGCGCAGCCTAGGCCCTGGCCGCGCCACCAGGGGGTGAGACCACCTGGTCCACCTCCTGATGCCGCCCTTCCGCCTATATATTTCCCTCGACGGGAAAAACCTAAGGCGTGATAAATTTTCCACAAAACCTACTGCAAGCCGCCGCCGTCGTCGATGCTGATGCGTAAATCTGGAACTGGACATGGACCGTCCATGGTCTTTGGGCCTGTCTAATCTTGGACTACGTTGGGCTGGACTCTATTGGACTTGGACAACGGTTGGACCAAGGTCCAATAAACACTGGACATTGTTGGGCTTAGAATATAGGATCCATCCATATCCATTGGACGTTATGCTCCGCTCAGAAAAAAACATTGGGCGTTATCTTCTACAGATAGAGTGGTCGTCCACGACTGTCTGCGCTGCTATGCTCTTCCTCTGCGCTGGCCGCCGTCGTACCCAGACCAGGAGAAGAACGTGCTCTAGCGCCGCGGTGGCGAGCCTGAAGAGGCGCAGGTGCGCCGGATGCTGGGTGCGCACCGCCGCTGCCGCCTTCTCCGCAGCGACGGTCACGGTCCCCGTGGCCGCTAGGTGCGCGATGAGCTGCGCGCGAGGAAGGTGCACTGGACCTCGCGTCGAGGCCATCCATGGTGGAGCGGCTCCAGGGCGGCGAGCGCGAGCAGCACAAGCGACGCGAGCGAGAGCTAGCCTGTGCCGGAGGCGGGCGCGGATGGAGAGGGCGAGGGAGGCAAGGGGGAAGAAGAGGTCGATGGCACCGAGGAGCGCACGCTGCGGGCAGGGGGAGAGGAAGCAGCAGGCGAGGCAGTCGGGGGACTGACGACGAGGGCGGTGCAGAGCAGGCCGTGGTGGCAAGCTCCGGCGACCAGCCATGGTGCATGACTTCGTCTCCTGCAAATCCCTTTTAGGGATAAGGTCCATTGGACCATGGATATCCAACGTTGACTCGGCATGGACTTGGATGGATTTGGACATCGGGAAACAAATTGTGGATTGGACATGGACGGGAACAGGTTTAAGTGGATATTTGTTGGACTATAATGTTTTGGATTTGGACACTGATCCAATTCCACATTTACTGATGCGGTACGATGTTGATAGCTTTTCACCATCTAGCTGGGAACCCCAAGAGGAAGGTATGATGAATATAGCAGCAAGGTTTTCCCTCAGTTAAGAAACCAAGGTTTATCGATCCGAAGGGGAAGAAGCCAATACGACTGAAGGTGATGCCCGCTAGCTTGCGACAACTCCGGACAATTTATAGGGCGCCTCGTCCGAGCTTTGCTTTGCGAGCGGCAACGTGGAACCTGCACACAACACAACCAAATACTTTGTTCCCAACTTACGATGAGGTTGTCAATCTCACCGGTTTGCTGTAAACAAAGGAATGAGCGTATCGAGTGGAAAATAGTAATAGTATACGAGTAAAGTAAACAATACAAGTAAAGTAAACAGGTGATAGCAATATAAAGGAAATAGGACCGGGGTCCACAGTTCACTAGTGGTGTCTCTCCATAAGATAAAATAATACATGCTGGGTAAACAAATTACAGTTGGGCAATCGATAAAATAAAGACAATGTGCATATGTTGAGAGGATCACTATGAGATTTACTCTGGGCATTACAACAAGATACATAGACCGCCATCCAACTGCATCTATGACTAATAATCCACTTGTGGCGAATCAATCCGAGAACTCCACAAGTATTAAGTTGCGAACAACAGATAATTGCATTAAGCAAAGTGTGTAATGTAAACAAAGCATATGCCCTCGAGCATATGAATGTTGTTTTCCCTCTAGTAGCAATAGCACATCTACAACCTTAGAGGTTTCTATCACTCCCCCAGATTAAATAGAGGCATGAACCCACTATCGAGCATAAATACCCCCTCTTGGAGTCACTAGCAACTACTCGGCCAAGATAGCTACTAACAACGGAGAGCATGCAAGATCATAAACAACATAGACATAACATAATATAATATTCAGTACTTCAACTCAATCATAACACCAATATTCATCAGATCCCAACAAACACAACATGTAGAATTACATAACGGTGATCTCGATCATGTAAGGCAGCTCACGAGATCTAAACATGAAGCACATGGTGGAGAAGACAACCATCTAGCTACTGCTATGGACCCATAGTCCAAGGTAGACTACTCACTCATCGCGCCGGAGGCAAGCATGGCGATGAAGAAGACCTCCGGTGGCGATTCCCCACTCCGGCAGGGTGCCGGGAAGAGCTTCTGGACCCTCCCGGTCTTCGGGTCAACGGCGGCGGCGGATCGCGATGTGTTCTAGAAAAGTGATCGGGTCCTTAGGTTTTTTTCGTCGGGGGGTCTTTATAGGCGAAGGGGCAACGTCAAGAGTGGGCCGAGGCGTCCTCACACATAGGGGGCGCAGCCAGGGACTAGGCCGCGCCGCCCTGTTGTGTGGGGCCCTCGTGGCCCCACTCTGTCTCCTCTTCGGTTCTCTAGAAGCTTCGGTGAATTTCTGGACGTTCGGCTTTTGTTTCCTCCAATTCTGAGAATATTTCCTGTGTAGCTTTTCTGAAACACAAAAACAGCAGAAACCAGGGAACTGGCACTGTGACGACTTGTTAGTAGGTTAGTTCTGGAAAATGCATAAAAGTACCACGAAGTGTAATGAAACACTAAACAAATGATGTAAAAACAAGCATGGAGCATCAAAAATTATGGATACGTTGGAGACGTATCAGCATCCCCAAGCTTAACTCCTGCTCGTCCTCGATTAGGTAAGTGATAACAAAAGAAATAATTTTTAAGGTAACATGCACCTACAAAATCTTGATCATGTATGTAAGCGTTGTGTGCTGGGATCAAAAGAACTTAAAACATGGGCATGAAAGACATAGTCTTGATAGAAGAAACTTAGCAACCATGTTATAACATGAAAATGAACACAAACAAAAGATCATGAAAATGAAACAATGAAAGTCAAACGTGTGTTCAAATCATAAGGAAAAATATACAAATGGTTTTCAGCTTGTACTTCATGGAGAGCAAAACATAAATGCATAGGACACCTTCAAGTTTAAGAGGGCGACTAGATACAAATAATTTAAGAACAAGTGAAACCATGATCATGAATCAATCAATGAAAACTTTGGGACAATGCACATTATACTCAGAATGACAACTATGCTCTCTTAATGGTGCATAAATGTAGAAGGTGGAGACTCAACATAAAAGTAAAAGAAAGGCCCTTCGCGGAGGGAAGCAGTGATTGCAAGTTTTATAAACCTTCAAAAATTATGGTACTTACCAGTTTTGAGCTCTCATTGCCCCCATCATAAGCATCTTGAATGATTAAAGTTAATGCGAGAACACTTATGCTGCATATGCTTGACAAATCATAAGTTGAAAACCTTGTGTCCCGTGAATACGAGTACCCAAACCTCATGCTACTTTACTTAGAGTCCCAAGCAAGCTCTTGTCATTATAAGTATATACGTATCATCGAGAACCGCCAACGGGGTACCTCCGTGCCCGATGACATGGAACAAGCCCACATCAAAATGACAGGACAAGCAGACAATGAACACCTCGACATCTCTTTTATTTACCATTTGTATAGCTTTTTATTTTGAGATGCGTCGTCGAATGTCCACTATGGGCGTGCTGCAAATTTCCACCACGAATTATGCATGACTTAGATTGGCGGCCCAGGCGTTTCTCTAACACATATACAAACTCCATAATCCCGCAAGATTCCCAATTCATTTCACACCGCGAGTATCCATAAACAAAAGATGACGATATCAACTCTAATAAGAAGTGCAATGTTGAAAGCTTGCCCCATGACGGCATGGCTGGGCTAATTTCCAACTTACAACTTGCAAGCATAACAACTCAACATAAGAGACCACAATTTTAAGAACGAGAAAAAAGTAAAGTGTGCCATCCGGTTCGTGAGAGCTTTACTGACCAATTTTCGCATAACACTGGTAAGAGTTTAATTTGAAGAGTAGATAAAAGCAAGTCAAATATACTTTGAAATAGCAAATTGCTAATAGGTATATATGGTGGACACTTTGGCAAAACTTGGTTTTTAGGAGTTGGATGCACGAGTAGAGCTCATACTCAGTACAAAACAAGGGCTAGCAAAAGACTGGGAGCGACCAACTAAGAGAGCAATAACGGCCATAATCATGCAGAGCGACAAAGCGACATTAAAAGAAGCATAAGATGGCATCAAAAGTTAAAAACTAAATGATCATAGAGGCTATTGGCGACTTTGTATGAGTCTAACATGTGTGAGCATGCGCCAAGTCAACCCAAATAAAGCATCAAAGGAGAAAACCAAAATAATGCTTCCAAACGATAAAAACAATGCATGATTTTTTTAAAGGCTCATTAAGCAATCTCAGTTATTTGAGACAAGTCATGCTACAGCAAAACCACTAAGCATGCTATCAAAAAGACATGAAGCACGACATGCAAAAGCCTAGGCCGCAGTCTATACAAGCTCCTTCTTGTACCACTTTTTTGCATAAAGCTTTTTCTCTTTTCCAACACCATTCACACTTTTTATAAACACCTCTTTTGATGAAAACCAATATAGACCAGAGGCAAAAATACACCTTGATAAAAAGATATAGGAAGATCTGAATGCAAATCAAGGCGAAAACGAAAACTAAACGCAGTTCTAGAAAAAGAAGAACACTCGTTAAAACGAATAAGAGTGAAAAAGGAGTATTCTTGGCAAATAAAAAGCAAGGCAACTTTTCCAAAAGAAATTTGTTGGGGTCCAACCATTTATTGCAGCAAAAAAAAACTAAACTAAACTGAAAACTAAAAACAACTGACGCTCCAAGAAAAATGCATAATGCATGAAGCAATAAAAATATAGTGCATTGAAAGGTGACCTGATTTTTGCCGATGAAGAAGGGGTGCCTCGGGGGCATCCCCAAGCTTTGACGCTTGTACTTCTTGGATATTTCTTGGGGTGATGTATGGGCATCCCCAAGCTTGAGCTCTTGTCCATTCTTCAACTCATCTCATCATTCTCCAATCCCTACACTTGAAAACTTCCTTCATACAAAACTAAACACAAATCTATTAGCAACATTAGTGTAAGCATAACATAGAATCAACCCTTTTTGCTTCAGGTTTCAACCTAAAAACTACCACATATAAAGTATATACTACTGTAGCAACTTCCCCAAAAGTTCCGTGATCAAAAGAACTCAAAAAGAAAGCGATAAAGCGACAAACACAAACATTGGCAGAAATCTATCAAAACAGAACAGCTGACAAAGGTCGAATTTTTAGAGGGTTTTCTGTTGCTCAAATCAAAAAGTGTTTAACTAATGAAAGTTTGGATATAACCTCGGTCATATGCTCAAGAAATCGCAGGTCCAAAAGATATACAGAGAATTTTCACAAATTTTTACGGTGCAGCACCGAAAACTGTTTCAGGACAGCAACATCCCCAAATCTTACCTCGCTCAAATTAGAGGTTTCTCTTGGCACAAAAACGAAATAAAAAGGATAAGGAGCGGTTATTACAGTAGTAATAACTTCCAAGACTTAAATAAAAGAAAAGGAACTGAATGTAAAAATATTGGGTTATCTCCCAAGAGTGCTTTTCTTTAACGCCTTTGAGCTAGGCGCAGAAAATGGCGAATCAAGTAATATCAAGTGATGAAGCATCAAGATCAACTGTTTCCTCAAGATCACCACTTACCACACTAGGCACTTTAGAGGCTCCCGAAGTTGATTCAACCTGCAAGTCACTCTTAGTTGAACTAAAAGTCTTACCAATCTTAAAAACATGCTGCGGTTTAGGCACAGATACCTTGGAAACATACATAATTTTTTGCTCTTTTCCATCAAAAGCTTTCTCCTTATTAAACTTAAGAGAAGCGAAAATTGAACTTAAAGTTTCCATGGACTCCTCTAGTTTCCCAATCCTAAGGTTTTGACTATCAAGAGTAGTGCTAGCCTCTAAAATGGTGAGTCTCTTACCGATACTTTCTATCAATTCATTAACGCGGCTAGCATTATCAAGGATATTTGGCAAACTTTTTTCTAAAGAGCTAAGATTTTCTAAAACTTCCTCCAAAGTTACCTCAGTTTTAACAACATGAATAGGTGGTACCCCCACTAAACTTTCAATTAAAGTGCATGCTACAAGAGCGGGAGTACCCAGAAAATTACCTCCTGCGAGAGTATCAAGAACGTACCTATACCAACTAGTTATACCAACACAAAAATTTCTAAGGAGGATCATGGTAGAATGCTTCTTTGTACACCTATGATGGGAATTACTAATACGGTACCAAGCATCTTTCAAGCTTTCTCCCCCTTGTTGCTTAAAGGTACGAACTTCAACTTCAGGATTACTCATTCTAACAAGACTAAAAGCAGACAAGTAAAAACAACTATAAAGGATTCTAATTTTTTTGGTTTTTGATAAAACGATGCAAGTAAAAATAAAGTAAAGCAAAACTTAAAACAAAGTAAAGGATGTGTGTGCGAAAACTCCCCTCGCAGAAGTCTTCTTCTTCCTCCCGGCAACGGCGCCAAAAAAGAGCTTGATGCGGTACGGTGTTGATAGCTTTTCACCGTCCAGTTGGGAACCCCAAGAGGAAGGTATGATGAATATAGCAGCAAGGTTTTCCCTCAGTTAAGAAACCAAGGTTTATCGATCCGAAGGGGAAGAAGCCAATACGACTGAAGGTGATGCCCGCTAGCTTGCGACAGCTTTGGACAATTTATAGGGCGCCTCGTCCGAGCTTTGCTTTGCGAGCGGCAACGTGGAACCTGCACACAACACAACCAAATACTTTGTTCCCAACTTACGATGAGGTTGTCAATCTCACCGGTTTGCTGTAAACAAAGGAATGAGCGTATCGAGTGAAAAATAGTAATAGTATGCGAGTAAAGTAAACAGTGCAAGTAAAGTAAACAGGTGATAGCAATATAAAGGAAATAGGACCGGTGACGAGGGGTTAACTCGACAAATGTCCTAGATGAAGGACTTAGGATCGGGGAGATAGGGCGTCGGATGAACTCGAAGGTAAAGTTATTCGAAATAGGTGTGTATCGAAAGTAAACTTGGGTGTTCAACCTGGCTTGCTTTCAATCTGCCCTACACCATCCCCTCCTGGCCCCTATATATAGGTGGCCAGGTCTTGAGGATCGGGCAGGGTCCGATACAGATTACAAATATCGACATACGGTAATAACTCGTATTCGACTATCATTACAATTGGGCCTAGCTAAACGGGCCTTAGGGGTACTTAACTAATGGGCTCTATTAACTATACCCTTGTCAGTAGCCCCTGAGATTCTACCAGAATTGTAGATTCAGGTTGAATCTCTAATCTTCAAATCTTCAACTTGATTAATTCTTTGACTTCTTCATGTCTTCAAATCTTCGACTTGGTCTTTTCGACTTATTTTCATGATATTTTTTTGCAAGGGGGTTTGATGAACAAGCCTGACAACTCTGACGGATCTAGAGGTCAGTTAACTGCCGGAGCAGATACTTGTCACCTACTTCAAATTCAATCCCCTTGGACTTGAATTCGGGATACCGGTCAAACCCACTCTTTTGCCGCATTTAGGACTTACAAAGAATGAATCCCAGTGATTCTCAGGGTACCCAGTGCGTCCACCGGGATTTTCTTCGCGTCGTAGACACGGATACATACCAGCAGAGCGCATCCATGTGCGTATACCAGGCCACACAGGACGGATCCCGCGGTCTTACCTTCGTGATAAATCACGGCATTCGAGTTTCGTTGCGATAACGCAACTCAAGAATCTCATATTCGCAGCTAAATTTTTAACTAATAAAACTAAAGAATTTCGGATTTTAAATTAATCTTCTTCGCTCCTGATGGGAGTAATCTCTCTTCATTTTGTCGACTACGTAGTCGAAGTTTGTATGCTTATCCTTCCGCATCTCAATATTGATTATCTTATCTCTATCGGGTGCACGCTCAGCGCTCCCGATGGGAGTAGCCCCCGAGGCTATGTTTGGCGACTTGTAGTCAAGCATAGGCTCAAAGTTCAGCTCTTCTTTCTTCTGTGGATATCTTATTACTTGGCGAGCCCCCGAGTCCAAGTCGAGGTTTCCATATCGTGCGACCATAGTCTCCTTTTCTTGTTTTTCTTCGTTGATATTATCGTCTGCTGTACGCAGAATTTAACTCCTGCTGCAAAATATGTTTATGGGCTGTGCTGTAGCGCGGGGGCCCAATAATACGTGCTTATAAATAAAGCACCATCTGGTAAAGGTAAAAACCCTAATCAGATTCGTCCTCCGCCGCATCGTCTTCTCTTCTTCATCTAGGGTTTTCCAAGGTTTTTCCCTTGTTCTCATGGCAGATGCTGAAGGTTCTCGTCTGAACCTTGGATCTCTGGTGGCACCACGAGGTCGGGGTCGCCCTCGTGGCAGCAAAAACAAGAGCAATACCACCCTGGCCGCCGCTGGAACTTCATCGGATGCTCCAGCCAAGCGTCGTCCCGGCCGCCCACCTGGTAGCAAGAACAAGCCCAAGGTGACTGGCGCCGCTCCAGGTCCTACTGCTCCTTCTCCTGCTGCTCCTGCCACTCCCGCTGCTCTTCCTCAAATCTTCTCCTTTTTCTGCATTGCCATGGCGCAGTGCCATGAGATTCAGCGCCTGCCGCTGAACTTCACCAAGTTTATGGATGGGCGCGAACTGCGAGAGGCTGTTCTTCACGAGCAGTCTGGCAGTGGTATCCCGTACGAGGTGGAGGTGTGGTATGATGGCAACGGCGAGCAGTACTTCAGGGGCGGCTGGTCGCAATTTGCAGAAGACCACGACATCCATCAAGGCTTCTTCATGGCCTTCGACTTCCACATCGGGACGTCAAAGTTTGACGTGAAGATCTACGATGGCACCCAATACCAGAAGAAATATGAAGCTGAAGTCTAGTTCCATTAGGATCTGCTATCCATGTAATTTCGTTTGATAATGTCCTTCCTGCAATGATATTTGTAATGCATATTCGTACTTTGTGTCGATGTCTTTTGCTAGTACCATGAGAACAAGTCATGTTCTGAGGTATGCTTTCCATATATCGGGTTCTTTGCGAACCAAAAAAATGTAGGAGTAATATTGGGTTCTTTTTATGAACCAATTTCTCTCAGTATTTATCGGGTTGTCTAAACAACCTTGCAGTGAAAGAAAACCTTCAACTTGCCATAATAATTTTTTCGTACGACCCAGGGGTTGAAGCCCCCGAGCGGAGAAGTAACAAATAATTGTATAATTTTGTCGAGTTCAACCCAAAGAACCCGACCTGTGGCCTCATGTTCTGGGTTCAGAAGGCTAACTCGAATTTATTGATACCACTATACTTAGTCTACGCGTAAAAACGTCGTAGCTGTTCTGCATTCCACGGGTTGCTCTCGTCCTTCCCAGTCTTCTTGTCTTGTAGTCGATATGCTCCTCCTGGTATTACTTCGGTGACGATGTAAGGTCCCACCCAAGGAGACTCCAATTTGCCGTGGCTGTCCTGCCTGAGTCGCAAAACAAGGTCTCCCACCATGAAGGATCGTGGACGAACTCGACGGCTTTGTTGATATTGCGTAGCCCTTTCTAATGCTTTGTCTCTTGCTTCATCTAGTGCATCGACATCATCTTGCAATGCCTCTCTTGACGTTGTCTCGTCATACGCTGTCACTCTTGGAGCCTCGTGCGTCACTTCGACTGGAAGCACGGCTTCGGCGCCATGGACCAGGAAAAAAGGAGTTTCTTGAGTTGCTGCATTAGGAGTAGTTCTTAGACTCCAAAGAACGGAGGGCAATTCTTCTACCCAAGCGCTCTTGGCTTTCTCAAGAGGTGCTAAGAGCCTCTTTTTTATTCCACTACATATTAGGCCATTGGCCTTTTCGACTTGCCCGTTTGTCTTCGGGTGTGCCACAGATGCGAATTTGAGCTTGATTCCCAATCCTTTGCAGTAACTCTTGAATTCCTTTGAAGTAAAATTTGTCCCGTTGTCTGTGATGATGTTGTATGGTACACCAAAATGGAAAACTATTGACTTGATGAAGCTGATTGCTGCTGTAGAATCTTGAGTTGTTACTGGGGCCGCTTCTACCCATTTGGTGAATTTATCGACTGCCACTAGCATGTAGACATGCCCTCCTGGCCAGGATTTGTGCAACTTTCCCACCATATCGAGGCCCCATTGCGCGAAGGGCCAATATAATGGTATTGTTTGTAGCTCCGCTGCTGGTGCATGCGGCCTAGATGCAAACCTTTGACATGCTTCACACTTTTGGACTATATCTTTTGCGTCCTCGATGGCTGTTAGCCAATAGAATCCTGCTCGGAAAGCTTTTGCCGCTATTGCTCTGCTGCTAGCATGATGGCCACATACTCCGCCGTGTATGTCTCTCAGGATTGCTTGCCCTTCCTGGGGCGTTACACAACGCTGTAAAATGCCGGTAATACTTCTCTTGTATAATTTCCCTTCCAACACGACAAACGCTTTCGATCTTCGAGTTATCCTCTTGGCCTCCACTGCATCTTCTGGTAGTTTTTTATTTATCATGTACGCGAGATATGGCTGCATCCATGTTTCTTCTATCATCATGATCACCTCTGGTTCTGACGTAGCCCCCGAGCCTGCTGTAATAGTCGAACTTTTTCCACTTTTTATTGATCTTTCCACTATTTCCTCCCAAAATACTCCGGACGGCACAGGTAAACACTGTGACCCAATATTTGCTAAATTGTCGGCTTCTTCATTGCTGTTCCTGCTTACGTGTGATACTTCGCATCCATCGAACGTTCCTTCTAGGTAATGGTACAAAATTTTGTAGGCCATCATGTTGTCATTGATTGTGTCACATCTATTCATGACTTGCTGAACAACAAGGTTGGAATCTCCAAATATTTTTAGGCGAGTTGCTCCACACGCTTTAGCCATCTTCATTCCATGCAACAAAGCCTCGTACTCCGCTTCATTGTTGGAAGCCTGCGGAAAGCTCATCCTTAAGACGTACTTTAATTTGTCTCCATGAGGTGATATCAACACTACTCCTGCGCCTGCGCCTTGGACTCTCTTAGAACCGTCGAAGTACATTGTCCAAGTACTCGATAAATCTGGTGGTCCCGTGCTTTGCAGCTCGAGCCACTCTGCTGTAAAGTCTGGCAAGACTTGCGACTTGATCGCCTTCCTTTTTTCGTACGTGATGTCCATGGGAGATAACTCGATTCCCCACAAAGAGACACGTCCCGTCGCTAGAGGGTTGTTCAATATGTTCGATAGTGGTGCTTCATTGACCACTATAATTGGGTGCACCGCAAAATACTGTCATAGTTTATGTGCAGTTGTGAAGACACTGTATGCCAACTTCTGATAATGCGGGTACCTCTGTTTGGTTGGAGATAGCACTTCACTGATGAAATATACTGGCCTCTGGACACCATGGGCTTTTCCTTCTTCGCTTCTTTCGACTACTAGAACTGTGCTCACCACCTGATGGGTTGCGGCGATGTACAACAGCAGTGGCTCTTTTTCTCTTGGTGCGACCAGCACCGGTGGTGTGGAAAGCACTTTTTTCAACTGTGCAAACGCTGCGTCTGCTTCTTCTGTCCACTCAAATTTATCGTCTGACTTCTTCATAAGTGCGTAAAAAGGAAGTGCCTTCTCCCCTAGTCGAGCAACGAAGCGACTTAGTGCCGCAACGCGTCCTGCAAGTTTCTGTACGTCATGTAGTTTTGTGGGTTTCCCCATTGTCAAAATTGCTTGAATCTTCTCTGGGTTCGCCTCTATTCCTCGTGCTGATACTAGGAACCCTAAAAGTTGTCCTGCTGAGACGCCGAAGGAGCACTTTGTCGGGTTAAGCTTAAGCTTATACCTGCTCAGGTTGTCGAAGGTTTCTGCCAAGTCGCTTATTAGAGATTTCTCCTCTCTTGTGGTGATGACTACATCATCGATGTAGACTTGTATGTTGCGCCCTATTTGGTTCCCGAGGCAGCTTTGCATCATCCTTTGGTAAGTTGCTCCTGCATTTTTTAGGCCGAACGGCATCACTTGGTAGCAAAACACCCCATACGGTGTGATGAAGGCCGTTTTTTCTTCGTCTTCTTTCTTCAGTTTGATCTGGTTGTAGCCAGAGTATGCGTCCAAAAAGGAAAGCCTTGCGCATCCCGCTGTTGAATCGATTATTTGATCGATGCGGGGTAAAGGGAAGGGATCCTTTGGACAATGCTTATTGAGAGATGTGTAGTCGACACATACTCTTTGTACGTCTGTGTTCTTCTTGGGTACTATAACTGGGTTCGATACCCAACTCGAAGTTTTGATTTCTCTGATAAATCCGGCATTTTCTAGCCTGTGCAATTCTGACGCTATCGCCTTCCTTTTAGGTTCATCAAATCGCCTCAATGGTTGCTTGACTGGTTTTGCCTTGGGATCTACATTTAGTGCGTGCTCGACGAGTTCCCTGGGAACCCCTGGCATGTCCGACGGACACCAGGCGAAGATTTCCCAGCGCTCATGGAGGAACTCGACGAGCGCGCCTTCCTATGCGGGATCCAAGTTCACCGCAATTGATGTTGTCTTGTTTGGATCAGTGGGGTGGACCTGAATTTTCTTTGAGTCCTGCATTGTGTCGAAAGCCTTATCTGGCAGGGATCGTCCAACGTCGGGTAGCACATTATGATCTGTTTCTCCTTTTAACCTCTCATATTCTGTTGTCATGCTGAAGGTTTGCGCCATCCTGTTGAATTCTCTGTCGCATGTGTTGGCTACTTCAAAGCTCCCTTGTACTGTAATTGTTCCTTTGGGCCCTGGAATTTTTAACGTCAGATACGCGTAGTGTGGTACTGCCATGAATTTTGCAAATGCTGGGCGCCCCAGGATTGCATGATATTGTGACGGCCAATCCATAACTTCGAACTCCAGTTTCTCTCTTCTATAATTTTCGCTGCTGCCAAAGCAGACATCGAGTTCTATTCTTCCCAGAGGGTAGTTTGCTGCTCCTGGTACTATCCCGTGGAAAGAGCAATCTGTTGGCTTCAGACTCGTCAGCGAGATGCACATTGCCTTTAGTGTTCTAGCATATATTAAGTTTATGCCGCTCCCTGCATCCATGAACACTCTTCCGATGTCATATCCTCCTATTTGCGCTTTTAGAACCATAGGCGAGTGACCCGGCCTGGGAACCTTTTTTGGGTGGTCTGCTCTACTGAACTTGACTGGTTGCTCTGACCACCGTAGGTACTCTGTGGTAGCTGGTGGTGATGATATTGCTAGGTTTACTTGCCTGGATATGCTCTTTCGCTCTTTCTTTGACTTGGGCACTGGTTGAATCATGGCTGATATGTACACTTTCGACTCTAGGTGCTTTGCTAGCCTTTGCATTTGATATCCTTGACTTCTATGTCTTTCTCCTTGCCTCCTTTCTTGGTTTGAGCCCATGGCGCTTTGCAACCTTAGGAATGTTCTGCAATCCTTCATCTGATGATTTGAGACCCTTTTCCCATCGAGATACGCGTAGTGGATTCGACAAGGTCCGTACAGCATATCCTCGGCCGAAGGACCAGAGTATCTTGATTTTTCCACTCCTTTTGTCTGAAACCTTCTACTTTCATACCCTTCTTCTTCTTCTAGTATGTAACCCGCGGCTACCTGATTCCGCCTTCCTTGATCATCCCTGCTGCGATGTCGTCTCCTCTGTCGACTTATTCTGTCGACTTCTGGCGAACGTCCTCTTTTGTTGTTATATGCGTCCTCTCCATCAGCGAATTTGTTGGCTTGTTCCATTAGCTCAGCTACTGTCGTAGGTCTTGTTCTTCCTATTTCTTCCACAAGATCTGAGCGACGAAGTCCTTCCGAAAAGGCGTCTATTGCTCGTTCGTCGGAGACGTCCTCTGCTGAGTTTTTGATTATACTCCACCGTTGTATATAAGAACGTAGCGTTTCGCCTTTCCTCTGTACACATGCTTTAACTTCCTCCAGTGATGCTGGGCGCTTGTAGGTGGAACGAAAATTTCTTGTGAATTGACTTTCGAGTTCCCCCCAGCTTCCAATGGATTCGTCGGGTAGGGTGTTCAACCAGGACCGTGCGGCGCCAGTGAGGTGCAGCTGCAAACTTTGCATTGCAGTCGCCTTTGTTCCCCCTAGTATCTGCACTACCTGTAGATAATCTGATAGCCATAAGGTAGGTTCTTGCGACCCGTCGTACTTATTCTGGTCGTGCGGTAATTTGAATCCTTTGGGTACCCACGTTTTGCGAACCCTGCGTGTAAAGCTTAACGCACCCATATCTTTATTGTCGTCCTCATAATTCTCTTCCCTCCAAGCATGTCATGATTTATTTACTCGAGCTTGCGCTATTATACTTCTTGCATCCTCCTTCCTTTTCTGTTGCTTTTTCTCTTTTGATGACTCACTATACTCGTTATCTATGCAATTGTATCTGGACTTCTCCTTTCGATTTCCCTTGTAGCTTGTCGACTTCGTCTCTGGGCCTTGTTCCCCGATCTTATCTTCTACTATTCTGAGGCTTCGTACCGCGGCTCGGTGCATATCTTCTTGCGGGTCTCCATGTTCTGGTCTTGTAGCTAGCAAATACGCTTGTGCTGCTGCTAACGCTGCCTCTGGCGATTTTTTTATCAAGTCACCTTCCTCCTCTTCTAGCTGCGGGGTGAGTCTCCTTGAGTACCCTTCTTCTCTGCCGCGTGTTGTCGCCCCCCTGTTGTGTTTTGGGTCTCCGCGCCTCTCTCTGCTATATTCTGAATCTTCACTATAGTCTTCCCAGTATTCCTCCCTTGATATACTGTTATTGTCTTGAAACATCATTTCTTTTTCCTCCCTTAGTTTCTTCCTGTGTTGGTATAATGCATACTGATATCCCATTAGAACTTCTCTTCTCGATCCTTCGGGTACCTCTGTACCGTTATTGATAGCCGATTTGATCATTCTCCATTCGCCAACCGAGACGTGGACTTTCTCCTTTTCCTTTTTGTTGTGTTCTTTTACTTTGTCGACTTGCCTGTCGACCCTTTTACTTCTTTCGCTGTTACTTTCCTCTTCTGCTTTGGTAATAATGACGCATAATTGATGCACTTTGGAGACGCCTCTACTTCCTACGGCGAGGTCTTCTGCGTTGCTGTGCGGCTGATACACTTTTTCCTCTGAGTCGAAATTTTCCTGAATTTCGTCGCCTTCTGCGATTGATGCTTTTTCTAAGCTGACCGGCGAGTTTACCTCACTGGAAGAGCCTTCTGATGACTTCAATGTTTCCTCTGTGTCGGGTTCGTTTGCCGACGGATCTGATTTCGTCGAATCCGAGAGGCGGGATGAACCCGACGGCCCGATGAGGATGCTCAAACTTCCAATTGTTAACTCCATCTCCTGATTTCCGTCGAGTTCTGAATTGCTGTTGGCTAAGAGCGAAAAAGCCGTCGAATTCATGATTCCAACGCCCAGAGTCCCCACGGTCGGCGCCAATTGACGAGGGGTTAACTCGACAAATGTCCTAGATGAAGGACTTAGGATCGGGGAGATAGGGCGTCGGATGAACTCGAAGGTAAAGTTAGTCGAAATAGGTGTGTATCAAAAGTAAACTTGGGTGTTCAACCTGGCTTGCTTTCAACCTGCCCTACACCGTCCCCTCCTGGCCCCTATATATAGGTGGCCAGGTCTCGAGGATCGGGTAGGGTCCGATACAGATTACAAATATCGACATACGGTAATAACTCGTATTCGACTATCATTACAATTGGGCCTAGCTAAACGGGCCTTAGGGGTACTTAACTAACGGGCTCTATTAACTATACCCTTGTCAACCGGAGTCCACAGTTCACTAGTGGTGTCTCTCCATAAGATAAAATAATACATGCTGGGTAAACAAATTACAGTTGGGCAATTGATAGAATAAGGACAACGTGCATATGTTGAGAGGATCACTATGAGATTTACTCAGGGCATTACAACAAGATACATAGACCGCCATCCAACTGCATCTATGACTAATAATCCACTCGTGGTGAATCAATCCGAGAACTCCACAAGTATTAAGTTGCGAACAACAGATAATTGCATTAAGCAAAGTGTGTAATGTAAACAAAGCATATGCCCTCGAGCATATGAATGTTGTTTTCCCCCTAGTTGCAACAGCACATCTACAACCTTAGAGGTTTCTGTCACTCCCCCAGATTAAATAGAGGTATGAACCCACTATCAAGCATAAATACCCCCTCTTGGAGTCACTAGCAACTACTCGGCCAAGATAGCTACTAACAATGGAGAGCATGCAAGATCATAAACAACATAGCGATAACATAAGATAATATTCAGTACTTCAACTCAATCATAACACCAATATTCATCGGATCCCAACAAACACAACATGTAGAATTACATAACGGTGATCTCGATCATGTAAGGCAGCTCACGAGATCTAAACATGAAGCACATGGTGGAGAAGACAACCATCTAGCTACTGCTATGGATCCATAGTCCAAGGTAGACTACTCATTCATCGCGCCGGAGGCAAGCATGGCGATGAAGAAGACCTCCAGTGGCGATTCCCCTCTCCGGCAGGGTGCCGGGAAGAGCTTCTGGACCCTCCCGATCTTCGGGTCAACGGTGGCGGCGGATTGCGATGTGTTCTGGAAAAGTGATCGGGTCCTTAGGTTTTTTCCGTCGAGGGGTCCTTATAGGCGAAGGGGCAACGTCAGGAGTGGGCCGAGGCATACTCACACATAGGGGGCGCGGCCAGGGGCCAGGCCGCACCGCCCTGTTGTGTGGGGCCCTCGTGGCCCCACTCTGTCTCCTCTTCGGTTCTCTGGAAGCTTTGGTGAATTTCTGGACGTTCGGCTTTTGTTTCGTCCAATTCCGAGAATATTTCCTGTGTAGCTTTTCTGAAACACAAAAACAGCAGAAAATAGGGAACTGGCACTGCGGCGACTTGTTAGTAGGTTAGTTCCGGAAAATGCATAAAAGTGCCACGAAGTGTAACAAAACACTAAACAAATGGTGTAAAAACAAGCATGGAGCCTCAAAAATTATGGATACGTTGGAGACGTATCAGACGCGAGATCGGGAGGGTCCAGAAGCTCTTCCCGGCACCCTGCCGGAGAGGGGAATCCCTGCTGGAGGCCATTTCCACCACCATGGTCACCTCCGGAGTGATGTGTGAGTAGTCTACCTTGGACTACGGGTCCATAGCAGTAGCTAGATGGTCGTCTTCTCCACCATGTGCTTCATGTTTTGATCTTGTGAGCTGCCTTACATGATCAAGATCATCTTTGTGTAATTCTATATGTTGTGTTTGTTGGGATCCAATGAGTATTGGTACTATGTCAAGTTGATGTGCTGAATTATTATCTTTATGTTATCTCTATGTTGTTTATGATTTTGCATGCTCTCTGTTGCTAGTAGATATCTTGGCCGAGTAGATGCTAGTGACTCCAAGAGGGAGTATTTATGCTCGATAGTTGGGTTCATGCCTCTAGTAATCTAGGGGAGTGATAGAAACCTCTAAGGTTGTAGATGTGTTGTTGCCACTGATTGCTTCGGTTGTGATGATGAAAATGACCGATCAGTTGGGAACCCCAAGAGGAAGGTATGACGAGCACAACAGCAAGTTTCCCTCAGTAAGAAACCAAGGTTTTATCGTCCAGGAAAAAGTCAATACTCCAGAAGGTGATGCTTGCTACCTTTGCGACGGCTCCAGACAATTTATAAGGTGCCTCGTCCAGGCTTTGCTTTGCGAGCGGCAATGTGGAACCTGCACACAACACAACCAAATACTTTGTTCCCAACTTACGATGAGGTTGTCAATCTCACCGGTTTGCTTGAAACAAAGGGTATGAGCGTATCAAGTGGAAAACAGTAGTAATATGCAAATAAAGTAAACAGTGCGAGTAAAGTAAATAGGTGATAGCAATATGATGGAAATAGGACCGGGGTCCACAGTTCACTAGTGGTGTCTCTCCATAAGATAAATAACACATGCTGGGTAAATAAATTATAGTTGGGCAATTGATAGATTAAAGATAACGTGGTATGTCAAGAAGATCACTATGCGATTTACTCTGGGCATTACAACAAAATACATAGACCGACATCCAACTGCATCTATGACTAATAATCCACTTGTGGCGAATCAATCCGAGAACTCCATAAGTATTAAGTTGCGAACAACAGATAATTACATTAAGCAAAGTGTGTAATGTAAACAAAGCATATGCCCTCGAGCATATGAATGTTGTTTTCTCCCTAGTGGCAACAGCACATCTACAACCTTAGAGGTTTCTGTCACTCCCCCAGATTCAATAGAGGCATGAACCCAACTATCGAGCATAAATACCCCCTCTTGGAGTTACTAGCAACTACTCGGCCAAGATAGCTACTAACAACGGAGAGCATGCAAGATCATAAACAACATAGAGATAGCATAAGATAAATTTCAGAACAGCAACTTAATCATAACACCAATATTCATCGGATCCCAACAAACACAACATGTAGAATTACATAACGGTGATCTCAATCATGTAAGGCAACTCATGAGATCTAAACATGAAGCACATGGTGGAGAGAACAACCATCTAGCTACTGCTATGGACCCATAGTCCAAGGTAGACTACTCACTCATCGCACCGGAGGCAAGCATGGTGATGAAGAAGGCCTTTGGTGGCGATTCCCCTCTCCGGCAGCGTGCCGAGAAGAGCTTCAGGACCCTCCCGATCTCGGGTCGACGACGGCGGTGGAACGCGATATCTTTCTGGAATTCTGATCGAGTACTTAGGTTTTTCCCGTCGAGGGGTCTTTATAGGCGAAGGGGCAACGTCAGGAGTGGGCCGAGGCGCCGTCACACATAGGGGGCACGGCCAGGGGCCAGGCCGCGCCGCCCTATTGTGTGGGGCCCTCGTGGCCCCACTCCGTCTCCTCTTCGGTTCTCTGGAAGCTTCGGTGAATTTTTGGACGTTCGGCTTTTGTTTCGTCCAATTCCGAGAATATTTCCTATGTAACTTTTCTGAAACACAAAAACAGCAGAAAACAAGGAACTGGCACTGTGGCGACTTGTTAATAGGTTAGTTCTGAAAAATGCATAAAAGTGCTACGAAGTGTAACGAAACACTAAGCAAATGGTGTAAAAACAAGCATGGAGCATCAAAAATTATAGATACGTTTTGGACGTATCAAGCATCCCCAAGCTTAACTCCTGCTCGTCCTCGAGTAGGTAAGTGATAACAAAAGAAATAATTTTTGAGGTGACATGCACCTACACAATCTTGATCATCTATGTAAGAATTGAGTGCTGGGATCAAAAGAACTTAAAACATGGGCATGAAAGACATAATCTTGATAGAAGAAAATTAAAAACATACAAATGGTTTTCAGCTAGTCCTTCATGGAGAGCAAAACATAAATGCATAGGACACCTTCAAGTTTAAGAGGGCGACTAGATACACATAATTTAAGAACAAGTGAAACCATGATCATAAATCAATCAATGAAAACTTTGGGACAATGCACATTATACTCAGAATGACAACTATGCTCTCTTAGATGGTGCATAAAGGTAGAAGGTGGTGACTCAACATAAAAGTAAAAAGAAAGGCCCTTCGCAGAGGGAAGCAGTGATTGCAAGTTTTATAAACCTTCAAAAATTATGGTACTTACTAGCTTTGAGCTCTTATTGCCCCCATCATAAGCATCTTGAATGGTTAAGGTTAATGCGAATACAATTATGATGCATATGATTGACAAATCATAAGTTGAAAACCTCGTGTCCCGTGAATACGAGTACCCAAACCTCGTGCTACTTTGCTTAGGTCCCAAGCAAGTTCTTGTCATTGTAAGTATACGCGTATCATCGAGAACCGCCAACGGGGTACCTCCGTGCCCGATGACATGGAACAAGCCCACATCAAAATGATAGGACAAGCAGACAATGAACACCTCGACATCTCTTTTATTTACCATTTGTATAGCTTTTTATTTTGAGATGCATCGCCGAATGTCCACTATGGGCATGCTGCAAATTTGCACCATGAATTATGCATGGCTTAGATTGGCGGCCCAGGCATTTCTCTAACACATATACAAACTCCATGAACTCCACAAGATTCCAATTTATTTCACACCGCGAGCATCCATAAACAAAAGATCACGATATCAACTGAAATAAGATGAAGTACAATGTCGAAAGCTTGCCCCATTACAGCATGGATGGGCTAATTTCCAACTTACAACTTGCAAGCATAACAACTCAACATAAGAGAGTCACAATGTCAAATTTTTAAGAACGAGAAAAAATAAAGTGTGCCATCAGGTTCGTGAGAGCTTTACTGACCAATTTTTGCATAACACTGGTAAGAGTTTAATTTGAAGAGTAGATAAAAGCAAGTCAAATGTACTTTGGAATAGCAAATTGCTAATAGGTATGTATGGTGGACACGTTGGAACAACTTGGTTTTTAGGAGTTGGATGCACGAGTAGAGCTCATACTCAGTACAAAACGAGGGTAGCAAAAGACTGGGAGCGACCAACTAAGAGAGCAATAACGGCCATAATCATGCAATGCGACAAAGCAACATTAAAAGAAGCATAAGATGGCATCAAAAGTCAAAAACTAAATGATCATAGAGGCTATTGGCGACTTTGTAAGAGTCTAACATGTGTGAGCATGTGCCAAGTCAACCCAAATAAAGCATCAAGGAGAAAACCAAAATAATGCTTCCAAACGATAAAAACAACGCATGATTTTTTTCAAAGGCTCATTAAGCAATCTCAGTTATTTGGGAAAAGTCATGCTACAGCAAAAATCACTAAGCATACTATCAAAAAGACATCAAGCATGACATGAAAAAGTCTAAGCCGCAGTCTAAACAAGCTCCTTTTTGTACCACTTTTTTGCATAAATATTTTTCTCTTTTCCAACACCATTCGAACCTTTTTAATCCAACTCTTTTGATGAAAACCAACATGGATCAGAGGCAAAAATACACCTTGATAAAAAGATATAAGAAGATCTGAACACAAATCAAGGTGAAAACAAAAACCAAAAGCAGTAGCAGAAAAAGAAGAACACTCGATTTTTGATAAGAATGAAAACTAGAGCATTCTTGGCAAATGAAAAGCAAGGCAACTTCTCCAAAAGAAATTTGTTGGGGTCCAACCATTTATTGCAGCAAACTAAACTAAACTAATACTGAAAACTAAAACAACTGACGCTCCAAGTAAAACGCATAGTGCATGAAGCAATAAAAATATAGTGTCTTGAAAGGTGACCTGATTTTTGCCGAGGAAGAAGGTGTGCCTCGGGGGCATCCCCAAGCTTTGACACTTGTACTTCTTAAATATTTCTTGGGGTGATGCATGGGCATCCCCAAGCTTGAGCTTTTGTCCATTCTTCAACTCATCTCATCATTCTCCAATCCCTACACTTGAAAACTTCCTTCATACAAAACTCAACACAATTCTATTAGCAACATTAGTGTAAGCATAACAATGAATCAACCTCTTTTGCTTCAGGTTTCAACCCAAAACCACCACATATAAAGTATATACTACTGTAGCAACTTCCCCAAAAGTTCCGTGATCAAAAGAACTCAAAAAGAAAGTGATAAAGCGGCAAAAACGAATAGTGGCAGAAATCTGTCAAAACAGAACAGCTGATAAAGGCCGATTTTTAAAGGGGTTTTCTGTTGCTCAAATCAAAAAGTGTTCAACTAATGAAAGTTTGGATATAACCTGGGCATATGCACAAGAAATCGCAGGTCCAAAAGATATACAGAGAATTTTCACGAATTTTTACGGTGCAGCACTGAAAACTGTTTCAGGACAGCAACATCCCCAAATCTTACCTCGCTCAAATTAGAGGCTTCTCTTGGCACAACAATGAAATAAAAATGATAAGGAGAGGTCATTACAGTAGTAATGACTTCCAAGACTCAAATAAAAGAAAAAGTACTAAAAAGAAAACATTGGGTTATCTCCCAAGAGTGCTTTTCTTTAACGCCTTTGAGCTAGGCGCAGAAAATTGCGAATCAAGTAATTATGAAAGAAGCATTAGGATCCACTATAGAAGTCTTTTCAACAATGAATTGAATTGTGTCCAAATGAGTTTTTGAAGATCCTTTATGATTATGCTTTGGTACACTATTTTCATCAAAAGGATTTTCAGGACAAATCCAACTAAAATTCTTTTCCCAAGCATCATGAATTCCTCCTAGTTTACAAGGTATTGGCACTCTAAAATCTTCATTGGGTGTACCAACAACCGCAACAGGTGAGCCAATCTTATAAAATTTCTTAAAAACTTCCCTAGCCTCAATAGCAACATCTCTAAATTCTATGCGCAAAGTTTCCAAGATAAAAGCTTTCTTTTCAGGATCCTCAATTTCATGAAGCTTAAGGAACATGTATTGCATAAAAGGATTGAGGCTAGCAAACCTAGCTTCTAACATGTGAACTAAATAAGCAGAAGCAACTTCATAACTAGGAGCAAGCTCAGCCAAAGACTTATCCTCAACTTCTTTATGCATACTAATATGATTAAAGAACTTCTCAATATTACTTTTCCCAATAATAGAACCACTACCTACTGAGAGGTCCTCCAAAATGTACTTAGGGAACAACATAATGAACTAAAAGTAAAGAAATAACAACTATAAAGGATACTAATTTTTTTGTGTTTTTGATATAAAACTATGCAAGTAAAATAAAATAAAGCAAAACTTAAAACAAAGTAAAGGATGTGCGTGCGAAACTCCCCTTGCAGAAGTCTTCTTTTTCCCCGGCAACAGTGCCAGAAAAATTGCTTGATTGCTTCGGTTGTGATGATGAAAATGACCGATCAGTTGGGAACCCCAAGAGGAAGGTATGATGAGCACAGCAGCAAGTTTACCTCAGTAAGAAACCAAGATTTTATCATCTAGGAAAAAGTCAATACTCCAGAAGGTGATGCTTGCAAGCTTCGCGACGGCTCCGGACAATTTATAAGGCGCCTTGTCCAAGCTTTGCTTTGTGAGCGGCAACGTGGAACCTACACACAACACAACCAAATACTTTGTTCCCAACTTACGATGAGGTTGTCAATCTCACCGGTTTGCTTGAAACAAAGGGTATGAGCGTATCGAGTGGAAAACAGTAGTAATATGCAAATAAAGTAAACAGTGCGAGTAAAGTAAACAGGTGATAGCAATATGATAGAAATAGGACCGGGGTCCACAGTTCACTTGTGGTGTCTCTCCATAAGATAAATAACACATGCTGGGTAAACAAATTACAGTTGGGCAATTGATAGAATAAAGATAACGTGGTATGTCAAGAAGATCACTATGCGATTTACTCTGGGCATTACAACAAAATACATAGACCGCCATCCAACTGCATCTATGACTAATAATCCACTTGTGGCGAATCAATCCGAGAACTTCACAAGCATTAAGTTGCGAACAATAGATAATTGCATTAAGCAAAGTGTGTAATGTAAACAAAGCATATGCCCTCGAGCATATGAATGTTGTTTTCTCCCTAGTGGCAACAGCACATCTACAACCTTAGAGGTTTCTGTCACTCCCCCAGATTCAATAGAGGCATGAACCCAACTATCGAGCATAAATACCCCCTCTTGGAGTTACTAGCAACTACTCGGCCAAGATAGCTACTAACAACGGAGAGCATGCAAGATCATAAACAACATAGATATAGCATAAGATAAATTTCAGAACAGCAACTTAATCGTAACACCAATATTCATCGGATCCCAACAAACACAACATGTAGAATTACATAACGGTGATCTCAATCATGTAAGGCAGCTCATGAGATCTAAACATGAAGCACATGGTGGAGTAACAACCATCTAGCTACTGCTATGGACCCATAGTTCAAGGTAGACTACTCACTCATCGCGCTGGAGGCAAGCATGGCGATGAAGAAGGCCTCCGGTGGTGATTACCCTCTCTGGCGGGGTGCCGGGAAGAGCTTCTGGACCCTCCCGATCTCGAGTCGACGTTGGCGGCAGAACGCGATATCTTTCTAGAATTCTGATCGGGTACTTAGGTTTTTCCCGTCGAGGGGTCTTTATAGGCGAAGGGGCAACATCAGGAGTGGGCCGAGGCGCCGTCACACATAGGGGGTGCTGCCAGGGGCCAGGCCGCGCCACCCTATTGTGTGGGGCCTTCGTGGCCCCACTCCGTCTCCTCTTCGGTTCTCTGGAAGCTTCGGTGAATTTCTGGACGTTCGGCTTTTGTTTCGTCCAATTCCGAGAATATTTCCTGTGTAACTTTTCTGAAACACAAAAACAGCAGAAAATAGGGAACTGGCACTGTGATGACTTGTTAATAGGTTAGTTCCGTAAAATGCATAAAAGTGCCACGAAGTGTAACGAAACACTAAGCAAATGGTGTAAAAACAAGCATGGAGCATCAAAAATTATAGATACATTTTGGACGTATCAACCACTAGGGAGAAAACAACATTCTTGTGTTCAAGGACATTTGCATTGTTTACATTACGCACTTTGCTTAAGGCAATAATCTGTTGTTCACAACTTAATACTCAGTGGTTGCTCGGATGACATCCGGAGGGTGGATTATTAGTCATAGATACAGTTGGATTACGGTCTATGTATTTTGTCGTAATGCCCAGAGTGAATCTCATAGTGATCCTCATGACATATTGATGCGGGCAGATAACCACCCAGTTGGGAACCCCAAGAGGAAGGTATGATGAGCACAGTAGCAAGTCTTCCCTCAGTAAGAAACCGAGGTTTATCGGACCAGTAGGAAAAAACCAAACTTCAGAAGGTGATGCCTTCTAGCTTCGCGACAGCTCCAGACAATTCATAAGGCGCCTCGTCCAGGGCTTTGCTTTGCACCAGCAGCAACATGGAACCTACACACAACACAACCAAGAACTTTGCTCCCAACTTACGATAAGGTTGTCAATCTCACCGGTTTGCTGTAAACAAAGGATTGAGCGTATCGAGTAGAAAGCAATAGTAGTATGCAAAAAAGTAAATAGTGTGAGTAAAAGTAAACAGTAATAGCAATGTAAAGGAAATTGGACTGGGGTCCACAGTTCACTAGTGGTGTCTCTCCATAAGATAAATAATGACATGCTGGGTAAACAAATTACAGTTGGGCAATTGATAGAATAAAGATAACGTGCATATGTCACGAGGATCACTATGAGATTTACTCTGGGTATTACAACAAAATACATAGACCGCCATCCAACTGCATCTATGACTAATAATCCACTCGCGGGGAATCATCTGAGGACCCCTTGAGTATTAAGTTGCGAACAACAGATAACAGCATTAAGCAAAGTGTGTAATGTAAATAAAATGAATGTCCTTGGACACAAGATTGTAGTTTTCTCCCTTGTGGCAACATCACATCTACAACCTTAGAGGTTTCTGTCACTCCCCTAGATTAAATAGAGGCATGAACCCAACTATCGAGCATAAATACCCCCTCTTGGAGTCACTAGTATCTACTTGGCCAAGATAGCTACTAACAATGGAGAGCATGCAAGATCATAAACAACATAGAGATAACATAAGATAAAATTCAGAACATCAACTTAACATAACACCAATATTCATCGGATCCCAACAAACACAACATGTAGAATTACATAAAGATGATCTCGATCATGTAGGGCAGCTCATGAGATCTGAACATGAAGCACATGGTGGAGAAGACAACCATCTAGCTACTGCTATGGACCCATAGTCCAAGGTAGACTACTCACTCATCGCGCCGGAGGCAAGCATGGCGATGAAGAATACCTCCGGTGGTGATTCCCCTCTCCGGCAGTGTGCCGGGAAGAGCTTCTGGACCCTCCCAATCTCGGGTCGACGATGGCGGTGGATCGCGATGTGTTTCTGGAAAATTGATCGGGTGTTTAGGTTTTTCCTCTCGAGGGGTCTTTATAGGCGAAGGGGCGATGTCAGGAGTGGAACAGGGTGGCCTCACCACCAGGGGGCGCGGGCCAGGGGCTGGCCGCGCCGCCCTATGATGTGGCTGGCCCATGGCCCCCCTCCATCTCCTCTTTGGTCTTCGCAAAGCTTCGGTAAAAATAGGAGGTTCGGCTTTTGTTTCATCCAATTCCGAGAATATTTCCTGTGTAACTTTTCTGAAACATAGAAACAGCAGAAAACAGGGAATTGGCATTGTGGCATCTTGATAATAGGTTAGTTCCGAAAAATGCATAAAAATGCCATGAAGTGTAACAAAACTCAAAGCAAATGGTGTAAGAACAAGCATGGAGCATCAAAAGTTATAGATACGTTTGAGACGTATCAAGGATCCCCAAGCTTAACTCCTGCTCGTCCTCGAGTAGGTAAGTGATAACAAAAGAATAATTTTTGAGGTGACATGCACCATCACAATCTTGATCATCTAAGTAAGCATTGAGGTGAAACCAAAATAATGAATTAATCAATGATAAACTTTGGAACTATGCACATTAAACTCAGAATGACAACTATACTCTCTTAGACGGTGCATAAAGGTAGAAGGTGGTGACTCAGCATAAAAGTAAAAGAATGACCCTTCGCAGCGGGAAGCAGTGATTGCAAGTTTTATAAACCTTCAAAAATTATGGTATTTACTAGCTTTGAGCTCTCATTGCCCGCATCATAGGCATCTTGAATGGTTAAAGTTAATGCGAGTATAATTATGAAGCATATGCTTGACAAATCATAAGTTGAAAACCTCATGTCCCGTGAAGTACGAATACCCAAACCTCATGCTACTCGACTTAGAGTCCCAAGCAAGCTCTTGTCATTGTAAGTATACACGTATCATCGAGAACAGCCAACGGGGTACCTCCTTGCCCGATGACATGGAACAAGCCCACATCAAAATGACAGGACAAGCAGACAATGAACACCTCAACATCTCTTTTATTTACCATTTGTATAGTTTTTTTTTAGATGCATCGTCGAATGTCCACTATGGGCATGCTGTAAATTTCCACCATAAATTATGCATGACTTAGATTAGCGGCCCAGACGTTTCTCTAACACGTATACAAACTCCATGATCCCGCAAGATTCCTAACTTATTTCACATCGCGAGTATCCATAAACAAAAGATCACGATATCAACTCAAGTAAGAAGTGCAATATTGAAAGCTCACCCCATGACGACATGGTTTGGCTAATTTCCAACTTACAACTTGTAAGCATAACAACTCAACATAAGAGAGCCACAATGTCAAATTTTTAAAAGCGAGAAAAGTAAAGTGTGCCATCAGGTTCGTGAGAGCTTTACTAACCAATTTTTGCATAACACCAAAAAGAGTTTAATTTGAAGGATAGATAAAAGCAAGTCAAATGTACTTTGGAATAGCAAATTGCTAATAGGTATGTATGGTGGTATCAACGGAATAACTTGGTTTTTGGGAGTTGGATGCACGAGTAGATCTCATACTCAGTACAAAATGAGGGCTAGCAAAAGACTGGGAGCGACCAACTAAGAGAGCAATAACGGACATAATCATGCATAGCGACAAAACATCATTAAGAGAAACATAAGATGGCATCAAAAGTCAAAAACTAAATGATCATAGAGGCTTATGGCAACTTTGTATGAGTCAAACATGTTGTAAGCATGCGCCAAGTCAACCCAAATAAAGCATCAAAGGAGAAAACCAAATTAATGCTTCCAAATAATAAAAACAACACATGATTTTTTCAATGGCTCATTAAGCAATCTCAGTCATTTGAGACAGGTCATGCTACAACAAAAATCACTAAGCATACTCTCAAAATGATATCAAGCACGACATGCAAAAGTCTAGGCCGCAGTCTAAATAAGCTCCTTTTTGTACCACTTTTTTGCATGAATTTTTTTCTCTTTTCCAACACCATTCAAACCTTTTTGAAACAACTCTTTTGATGAATACCAACATAGACCAGAGGTCAAAATACACCTTGATGCAAAGATAAAACAAGATCTGAACAAAAATCAAGGCTAAAAACAAAAGCTAAACACAGTTATAGAAAAAGAGAACACTCATTGAACGATAAGAGTGAAAAACGAAGTGTTCTTGGCAAATGAAAAGTGAGTACATCTTCTCCAAAAGAAATTTGTTGGGGTCCAACCATTTATTGTAGCAAACAAAACTAAACAAAACTGAAAACTAAAGTAAAGATGCTCCAAGAAAAACGCATAGTGCATGAAGCAATAAAAATACAGTGTTTTGAAAGGTGACCTGATTTTTGCCGATGAAGAAGGGGTGCTTCGGGGGCATCCCCAAGCTTTGATGCTTGTAACTCTTGGATATTTCTTGGGGTGCATGGGCATCCCCAAGCTTGAGCTTTTGTCCATTCTTCAACTCATCTCATCATTCTCCAATCCCTACACTTGAAAACTTCCTTCATACAAAACTCAACACAATTCTATTAGCAACATTAGTATAAGCATAATAATGAATCAACCCTTTTGGTTCAAGTTTCAGCTCAAAACCACCACATATAAAGCATATACTACTGTAGCAACTTCCCCAAAAGTTCTGTGATCAAAAGAACTAAAAAAGAAAGCGATCGAGAGGCAAACACAAATAGTGGCAGAAATCTGTCAAAACAGAACAGCTGACAAAGACTGATTTTTTTGAGGGTTTTCTGTTGCTCAAATAAAAAAGTGTAAAACTAATGAAAGTTTGGATATAACCTGGGGCATATGCACAAGAAATCTCAGGTCAAAAAGATATTCTGAGAATTTTGACAAATTTTTATGGTGCAGCACTGAAATCTGTTTCAGGAGAGCAACATCCCCAAATCTTACCTCACTCAAATAAGAGGTTTCTCTTGGCACAAAAACGAAATAAAAAGGATAAGGAGCGGTTATTACAGTAGTAATAACTTCAAGACTCAAATAAAAGAAAAAGTACTGAAAGTAAAACAATGGGTTATCTCCCAAGAGTGCTTTTCTTTAACGCCTTTGAGCTAGGCGCAGAAAGGTGCAAATCAAGTATTATCAAGCGAGGCATTAAGATCAGTTGTAGAAGTCTTTTCAATAATAAATTGAATTGGGTCCAAATGAGGTTTTGAAGATCCCTTATGATCACACTTTGGTACACTACTTTCATCAAATAGATTTTCAGGCAAAATCCAATTGAAATTCTTTTCCAAAGCCTCATGCATTCCTACAAGTTTGCAAGGTATTGGTACTTTGAAATCTTCTTTGGTTGTACCAACAACTTTAACAGGCGATCCAAGCATATTAAAACGCTCAAAAACTTTCCTAGCTTCAATAGCAACATCTCTAAATTCTCTATGCAAAGTCTCCAAGATAAAATCTTTCTTTATGGAGTCCTCAATATCATGAAGCTTAAGAAACATTTGTTGCATAAAAGGATTAAGGTTAACAAACCTAGCTTCCAACATGTGAACTAAATAAGCAGCAGCAACTTCATGACTAGGAGCAAGCTTAGCCAAAGATTTATCCTCAACATCTTTATGCATACTAATATGATTAAAAAAACTCCTCAATGTTACCTTTCCCAATAATAGAACCACTACCTACTGAGAGGTCCTCCAAAACATACTTAGGGAACAATATAATGAACTATGAGTAATAAAGTAATAACTATAAAGGATACTAATTTTGTGTGTGTTTTTGATAAAAAGATGCAAGCAAAAATAAAGCAAAGCAAAATAATAAATAAAGTAAAGGATGTGCGTGCGAAACTCCCCTTGCAGAAATCTTCTTTTTCCCCAGCAACGGCGCCACAAAAAGTGCTTTATGCGGGCAGATAACCACCCAGTTGGGAACCCCAAGAGGAAGGTATGATGAGCACAGTAGCAAGTCTTCCCTCAGTAAGAAACCGAGGTTTATTGAACCAGTAGGAAAAAGCCAAATTTCAGAAGGTGATGCCTACTAGCTTCGCGATAGCTCCGAATAATTTATAAGGCGCCTCGTCCAGGGCTTTGCTTTGCACCAGCAGCAACGTGGAACCTGCACACAACACAACCAAGAACTTTGCTCCCAACTTACAATGAGGTTGTCAATCTCACCGGTTTGCTGTAAATAAAGGATTGAGCGTATCGAGTGGAAAGCAATAGCAGTATGCAAGAAAGTAAATAGTGCGAGTAAAAGTAAACACTAATAGCAATGTAAAGGAAATTGGACCGGGGTCCACAGTTCACTAGTGGTGTCTCTCCATAAGATAAATAACGACATGCTGGGTAAACAAATTACAGTTGGGCAATTGATAGAATAAAGATAACGTGCATATGTCACGAGGATCACTATGAGATTTACTCTGGGCATTACAACAAAATACATAGACCACCATCCAACTGCATCTATGACTAATAATCCACTTGCGGGGAATCATCCGAGGACCCCTTGAGTATTAAGTTGCGAACAACAGATAACTGCATTAAGCAAAGTGTGTAATGTAAATAAAACGAATGTCCTTGGACACAAGATTGTTGTTTTCTCCCTAGTGGCAACAACACATCTACAACCTTAGAGGTTTCTGTCACTCCCCCAGATTAAATAGAGGTATGAACCCAACTATCGAGCATAAATACCCCCTCTTGGAGTCACTAGTATCTACTTGGCCAAGATAGCTACTAACAACGGAGAGCATGCAAGATCATAAACAACATAGAGATAACATAAGATAAAATTCAGAACATCAACTTAACATAACACCAATATTCATCGGATCCCAACAAACACAACATGTAGAATTACATAAAGATGATCTCGATTATGTAGGGCAGCTCACGAGATCTAAACATGAAGCACATGGTGGAGAAGACAACCATCTAGCTACTGCTATGGACCCATAGTCCAAGGTAGACTACTCACTCATCGCGTTGGAGGCAAGCATGGCGATGAAGAAGACTTCCGGTGGCGATTCCCCTCTCCAGCAGGGTGCCAGGAAGAGCTTCTGGACCCTCCTGATCTTGGGTCGACGACGGTGGCGGATCGCAATGTGTTTCTGGAAAATTGATCAGGTGTTTAGGTTTTTCCTGTCGAGGGGTCTTTATAGGCAAAGGGACGGCGTCAGGAGTGGACCAGGGCGGCCTCACCACCAGGGGGCGCGGGCCAGGGGCTGGCCACGCCGCCCTATGGTGTGGCTAGCCCGTGGCCCCCCTCCATCTCCTCTTTGGTCTTCGTGAAGCTTCGGTAAAAATAGGAGGTTCGGCTTTTATTTCGTCCAATTCTGAGAATATTTCCTGTATAACTTTTCTGAAACACAAAATAGCAGAAAACATGGAACTGGCACTGTGGCATCTTGTTAATAGGTTAGTTCCGGAAAATGCATAAAAATGCCACGAAGTGTAACAAAACTCAAAGCAAATGGTGTAAGAACAAGCATGGAGCATCAAAAATTATAGATACGTTTGAGACATATCACATATGTACGCTATCTTTATTCTGTCAATTGCCCAACTGTAATTTGTTTACCCAATATGTTGTTATTTATCTTATGGAGAGACACCACTAGTGAACTGTGGACCCCGGTCCAATTTCCTTTACATTGCTATTACCATTTACTTTTACTCGCACTATTTACTTTCTTGCATACTATTAACTTTTATCACTCGATACGCTCAATCCTTTGTTTACAGCAAACCGGTGAGATTGACAACCTCATCGTAAGTTGGGGCAAAGTACTTGGTTGTGTTGTGTGCAGGTTCCACGTTGCTGCTGGTGCAAAGCTAAGCCCTGTATGAGGCGCCATATAAATTGTCCGGAGCTGTCGCGAAGCTAGCAAGCATCAACCTTCTGAAGTTTGGCTTTCTCCTACTGGTTCGATAAACCTTGGTTTCACAACTGAGGAAAGACTTGCTGCTGTGCTCATCATACCTTCCTCTTGGGGTTCCCAATGGGGTGTAATCTAAACGCCATCAGGGAGCTTAACATCTCAATGGTGGCATCCGTGCTTGATCGCAAACGCTTCTCCTCCATGTAGCAGTGGCCGGGACGAAGGCAGCCTTCACGAGCGCCATCCCATCAGTCTTAGCACTGTGCATGGGAAGCTGCCGAGTGCGATGCATTCTGCCACCACACACGGCCGGCAGGACTAGGAGTGGTAGACCACCGGTGCCATAGCCACGGGCGTGCCAACGTGCTATACTCGTCATCCCTTCCCATGCTAGTATGCTACCCTCGTGGAACAGGCCCATGTCTTGGCTTTGTATGACATGTAGTCATAGACCGAGCACCGGCTCGCCATGCCACTGGCAGTAGCCAAGGAGCTGCACCAACCAAGACGGGATCACGGCTTCCAGGACAAGCAAGGTCGTGTTGGGTGACTGACACGGTTGTAGCCACATCCCGTGTCGAAGGTGGTGCAGTGCCTACTCAACACCCCAAGCATCTGGCGTTTTACTCTGTGAAAATTAATCTAGGACTGTCTATTGAAAAAATACACTTTGGGTATTTTTGCAAATATACACATCTAGCCAGTACCTCTGTTGGGACCTATTGTCGTTGTGGCAGTGGTCAAAGTGCCACATAGACAAGCCAAAGCAGTCAGAGCAAAATAGGACCTCGCATAAATCACTTACGAAAGATTTAGGACCTAGACATGCATTTTCAAAGAACTAGGACCTACGTGGGAATTCAAAGAAACAATTAGGACCGCCCATGCGGTTTACTCAATTAATAAAGCCCTGCTCGAAGGTACGAGGGTGTTGATCAATTCGGTTTTCACCGATGAGCACGGAACGGGGGTGGGAAGGAGAGACCTCTGTAGCGCCTCAAGGGAGGAGAGAGGCGCCCAAAGGGCGTCACCACCGTTCTGGCCGGACTGGCTGACCGAGGGTTTCCCCCACTCCCAAACGAACCCCACCAGCCCTCCCCCAACCTTTTCTAGAGCCGATGAAACAATAGAAGGAAGGAGCGAGCCAGAGGGAGGAAGGGGATTGACCTTCAAATCTAGAGCAGAGGACCGATGTCACTACCCTCCTTCCATGACCAGAACCCAACAACACCTCGCCACCCGCGCGACCAAGACAACCGGCCAGCACCCGCGGACGTCACTAGCCGTAGGTCGACTTTGACTCTCCATCCAAGGCCACCGCCCTAGCTTCCAAATTCCCCCACACCACCACAATAGATAAACCAGGATATCGATACCTTCACCACGGGGAGCCCAACCAGGCCAGCATATCCCCAGAAGCAGCACCACCCGCAGGCAATAAAGCTCAGATCGAGAATCTAGCATTTCCACTGGGAGTTGATCTAGGAGCACCTAGCAGTCAGTGGGGGGAGTGGGTGCGCCCTCTCAACCAACTCCCGGTGCACAAGCACGCTGCATCGTCCCCGAGTCGCAGCTCCTCGGACAGGCATGGCCAGGGAAGGATCCATGCAGGGCCAAAAGCCTGGATGACGCTGAGCATGGTATGAGCCTCTGGCTGGCTTTATGCAGACCTCATTCCCGACCAGATGCAAGACAGGGGCACTTCACTCCGCCATCACGGCGTGTAGCTCAGAGATCGTGCCGCCGCTGCCAACCTCGTGAGCCTCCCGGGCTTGCCCAGCAGGTCACTTTGGCGGTGGCGCGACGCATGGAGGAGGGGGCGGTGGTTTGGGACTAGGTTAGCCACCTCCTGTGTCACCCCCAGACGGAGCGACGTGGAGGCCATTCCTAAGAAGTCGACTATAGTATCTACATACATCCATACAAGAGACTATTAATATGTTTCATAGCAATTTCATGAATGTTCTCACTTCAGGTTTAACGCATGGAGAATCATTTAAATTTGACACAATCCGCATAAATTTTTCAGAAAGAAAAACACAATATGCATAAATTTTCCTCCCAAAGAGCGGCTTGGGCTGCACATCCTCGCGGAGAGGTGTTTCTCCTCCTTCGTCTTCTCCTCCAAGGCCGATGCACGTGGCCTCCATTGGGCAAAGTCGTAGATCATCATGGGCTCGTGGCTCTAAGGCAGTGTAGTGGGTGGTACGCGTAGAGTGGGTAAATTGGTGTCTAATAATTTTTAGTTTTTTATAATTTTAAGGATGCAACAATGAGAATAAGTTGTCTCTATATATACAAGTAGGTAAACAACTTATTTGACAAACTCAAAAGATACTACTAGCAAGATAAGATACACAAGATAAGCAAGTTCGTAACAAGTAAATAAAGATAAGAAGTTGCTGCAAGGTTGAGACAATGATTCAAAGTTCCTTCCTTTGGGAAAAGTATATCTTCATTGAAGAGGTGAGGTGGCCCAAGCTCATTAAGCGTCACCAAGACTCACATTATCCTCCTTGTGCCCTCGCACAATGCAAGATATCACGATCCACTAGGCGGTCTTCTTGGAGACAACAACCAGACCTTCCCAAACAAGTTTGGGGCTAAGTCCACAACTTAATTGAGGGCTCCTGAAAATACCATAGCGTATTAGACTACAAAGATAGAGCTCTAAGGAGGCCTCTTTCGTTTAGGATACCCAAACACACAAGAGTTGCAAGTTTTACAAGCGAAAAAGGGGTAATCAAAATTATATTGGTAGGATGATAGATCTAGGTCTTCTAACCCAAAGACCGGAAGGGCATGCGATTTGGTTGGCTAGGATGGGAGATCTAGATCTTTGAAGTTTTGTATAATGGTCGAGAAAGTTTTTATAGGTAGCCGTAATTTCTAGTCGTTGGGCTATTTTAGGGAACAGGAAAATCCGGAGTAAGTGGCCAGAAGCCGGAACTTCCGGTCCCAACCTTCAACCGTAAGTAGATAGTTGCACCATGTGGTGCAACTCAAAATATTGGTCCGGAGGTGCAGGTGGAAGTTGAACAAAGTTCCGGCCACCTGAAGCTCCGAGATCCAGACTATAAGTTTACTTGTTTGCCCACCAAAAGTTCCTACCCCTAAAACACAGGTCAACAACATGAAATTTAACAATTTGATGCTCTCTCTCACACCAACATGGGAAGGTTTAGTACTTTAGTAGGTGTAAATATAGTTCCGTGCACGTGATTTAATTTCACACATGTCTTCCAACATAGTACAATTTTTTTGTGACTCAAATAAACAAAATGGATGGTCTTCTCTTAACATGGATCGGCATGCGATGGCGAGACGGGGCAATATAAGGAGTTAACCGAAATGGATATCGTCATGCGCCGCTACCCACGTTCTTGGTTGTGACGACGAGATACAACGAAATCGGTTGCTTAAATATCGGTCAAGGCAACGCACAACAAAAAAAATCTAGAAATCGTCTTCTCTCAACATGGATCAGCAGGCGATGGCAAGGCGGGGCAATATACTCCTCCGATAGAAAATAATATAAATATTATACCAAGTTACTATAAAATCAACGACACTTAATTCTAGGAGTATGAAGTTAACTAACCGGATCTTGTTTCTTGTTCGCGACAACTAACGAAATCGGTTGCTTGAATATCGGTCAACCTAACACATTTACACCGCCCGTACAATACGTCCAGGTTCATCAGCTTAAGAAAAGCGGTCATATATGCTGATTCAGTTGACCCTTGGATTGCTTCATCATATGTTACAACAGAAGCTACAACTAAGATTTTTCAAACTGAACATAGGGTTCCGAACTTCTGATTGCTTCATCATAAGTTATAAGAAGCTACAACTAAGATTTTTCAAGTTAAACATAGGCTTTTAAATGAGATTCTACTATTTACATATGGATTGCAACCGAGAAGAGTGCCCTAGAGTGATGCATTGCTTCATGATTTGTTCTAATCATCTGTCGAAATATATGTTGCAGCTGAGAAAAATGTCCTGAGATATTCTTCAGATTCATGCTAGTCATAATGTGTAACATGCGTTGTAACTGAGAGTTCACGGTCGATTGATCGGTCCTTTAAGAAACAAGCACACGACCGACCGAGCTAGACAGCAAAAGGCTCTCCTGTTTCTTGCCTGTTGAAAGCATGCGTGTTTAATCAAGACGCCGATCTCCTGGAGCAGAGGAAGAAGTTGCGAGACCCGAGCTCCAGCACCTTCTCGTCAGGGTTCAGAGCTGCACAAGAAACGAAAGAATCCATCATCAGCGATACAGCAGATAAGTTTGAGAAATCGAACGAGAACTGAGGTCCTCTTACCGTCGAGGGAGTACTTGGAGAGGTGCAGCTCGAACCGTGCGGCGGCGTCGACGTCTTTGACGTCGGCGGGGAGCGGCGGCCTGTGGCCCTCCGCGACGTAGGCGGCGACGGCGGCGCGCGCGAGGTCGGCCACGGTGGCGTCGGCACCCAGCACGACGTGCACCGGCCACAGGCTCCGCTCCACCGTCACGTTCACCAGCAGCCGCGTCAGCCTCGGCGCCGGCCTCTCCGACAGAACCGCCAGCGGGCGGCCCAGCAGCGCCGCCGCCGTCGCGCCCGCTCCCGCTCCCGCTCCGGCCAGCGCGTGCAGCACGGGGCTCCTCATGGCGACAACGGACGACGGATCGATCGATCGATCGAACGTTGCTAGCTATTCGTTTGCTACGCCGGCGCGTCCTGGTCGATCGATGTTTCTACACTGACAACGATATATAACAGGCGCGTGCGTGGACGGATTCGGTTTGCTTTTGATCGCGAGATGCATGGAGACGAATGAGTGAGGGGGTGCAGGTGGAGCGATGAGCCAGGAGGCACGTACGCACGATACGATCGAAGATCGACGACGCCATGACGGGACGGCGCCGAGTTCAACCGGGGGAGGCGCCGCCTGCTGCTCATGATCTACCCTGCTTGGTCTTTGCTACTGCTAGGACGACAACGAGTGTGCGTGCTGGAAGTTTGGATTATGGAAGACGACAGGGCATGTGCACGCGTACGTGGCAGTGACTGACACGCCTTCTCGAAGAGCCGAACCTGCTGCACAAACAACGGCATACGGTCGTCCAGCTGAAATAGGCACAAATGGCTATTAGTAGCACGTGCTCCTGTCTAAATAAAAAACATGAAATAAAAACATACTTAACACTTGTAAGATATACATGTCCCAAGCTCATACAGATAAAAAGAGATTCTCTATTCTTTTTAAACATAAAAGATATAGTATTACCTTAGTGATCACAATATAAGATTACAAGGCTCATTGAAGAGCATGAGCCAACTGTGCTAAGGTGCACAGAACAAACTGCAGATTAGTACTATAGTAACAATTAATTTGATAATTAGTAACAATTAAATCTGGTAACTAGGTCTAATTAATCTGGTAATTTGTAATCGGGTAACTTGAATCTAACTAATATGACAAAATACTAACGCTGCAGATCACACACAAATTTTGCAATCTTTTTTTTTAGATCAAATCGGCTACCTTTATTCAACAAAGTTTACCAAGTCACCAATACAACTCGGGGGAACATCCACCCAAACAGCATCAACCATGTTCTTACAACCTAATTGAGCTAACACATGTGCAACACCATTGCACGAACGCCTAACATGCGTCACCCGGATGTCTTCAAACTCACCCATCAAAGCCTTGATTTCTTCCACGAGTGGACCTTGCATCGACCTGTCCAGCTCCATTCCCTTCAGCTTTGCCACAGCCCCAAGACAATCCATCTCCAGATTAACCCGCACTTCCCCTCTCTCCCTAGCGAGCTCAACACCCAGCTTGCATGCCAAGAATTCCGCTCTCTCCGGATCAGATACCCGAGGGAAAAAATGGCTAGACCCCGCCAAGAATCCACCATGGTGATCACGCATGACCACACCTCCTCCTCCAGTACCTCCTTCCTTCGAGAACGCACCATCAACATTCACTTTAACCCAGCCTTCTTCAGGAGGGAGCCAGTGCTCCGTCGGACGATTTATTTTCTCCACGCTTGGTTCCTTTAACGCCCACCACTCCTCAGATAAGGCCAGCACCCTCCTCGCGACTCTGGCTGGGTCCTCTATCATCAGCGCGTCCCTTGCGTCGTTCCGGGCCAACCACATATGATAAAGGGCCATTAATCCTACCGCCAGTTCCTTCTCCTCTAGTCTGCTAAACCACTCCAGCAGCCACAACTTTAGCAATTTATGGCTCTGTGGCAGAGCGCTTGGAGAACACAGGTTAAACCCCGTATGTTGCCGGAGTTCCTCCCAAACCGTTATCGCATGTGGACACTCCCAAAATCTATGCCGAAGAGTTTCTTCCCGATTGCAGACTACGCACTTGACGCCAGCCTTGATACTTCTCCGTTCCAACTCCGACCCAATGGCAAGCCCATTCTGCACCAATCTCCAGCAATGAACTTGCACTTTACCTGGGACATTTGCCGACCAAAGCGCTAGCCAACCTTGATGCTCATCAATATTCAGCGACGAGCCCACCATACCCCCAGACCGTCTTTTAATCTGTTGCTTGAGGTGATACGCCGATTTAACTGAGAAAATCCCGTTCTTGGTGTAATTCCATGCTAAATAATCTCTGGTTCCAGCACGACCTACCGGGATCTTCAGAATATCAGCGACATCCCCCTCAAAAAACACCTAGTTCAACTTCTCCACATTCCAACCTCCTCCGTTATCAAGCAACAAATTTTGCAATCTGAAGGTATATGAAGATATGCAAGTGATATCAAAGTTTTACTTAATTATCTTAGTGTTGACTAGTAAGACACTTTGACAGTGATCGTGAGAAACTGAGAACCACATTATTGTGGCTGCAGCAAAATCGTGTCGGATTGGATGGTAGTCAAAAATGATAAACGTCTAGATCTTATAATCTTTCATGAGCTAGACGTGCTTATATGGGGTGCAAGACAGACCAAGGACCTAGATCTACCTGGTCTTGTAGTGACGCCAAACTCTTCTAAATAATCACCGACAAAATGTGCATATTCTTCTAATCGCTAACAATCCTAGCCGAACTATTACAACACTAGTCCTAGTACCTTCTAGCCCTACTTGTGCTAACTATCCACAAACACATGCATGGGGTACTTAAGGCCACATGCATGGGCTAACTATACACTAGTAAGACACTTTGACAGCGATCGTGAGAAACTAAGAACCACATTATTGTGGCTGCAGTGAGTAGTGCAAAACTGTATCAGATTGGATGGTAGTCAAAAATAACAAACGTCTACATTCTATAATCTTTCATGAGCTAGACGTGCTTATATGGGCGCAAGACAGACCAAGGACCTAGATCTACGTGGGCTTGTAGTGACGCCAAACTATTTTAAATAATTACCAATAAAATGTGCATATTCTTCTAGTCCTAGTACTATACATGGCTAAACAATCCTAGCGGACTAGTACAACACTAGTCCTAGTACCTTCTAACCCTACTTATGGAGTTGTGCTAACTATCGACAAACACATGCATTGTGGATTACCTTCCAGTATGAATACATTAAATTGTTTGATTTTTTTGTTGGTACATATTGCAACCTGCTTCATTTATTGCCTCTATTCTTTACGTGATAATCTTTCATAAATACAGATGAGGAGGACACTCAAATAGGTGGGAATATTTTGGATTATTTGAATTCATGATGTTTGCTATCACCTGTTCCTAGTTTCAACTTTGACATCTGTTGTATTTTGGATTCTTTTACACTTATAGCATAATTCGTTGTTTAGTCTAAAAATTTGTTTTATATTTTTTAAAAACTTAAAAATGTTGTTTACTTTTTTAAAAACCAATGTATGTGTAGCTCGGTCTACGCTTTGGTTTTCGGTGAGTTCCCTTGATTCACTGTCAAAAAAAGTGACCGTGACGGACGAGCGCGAATTAACAGCACACCCCTACTTCCAGTTTTCCAGAGTCGAGAGAGAGTTAATAACGCAAAGCTACCAGATTTGAGGCTAACGTGTCTGGAAACTACCACAAAGCCTTGATGTATCAAGGGGGGGAACAGCTACATCTCTTCCAGTTGATGCATTAGCCACAGCATTCAAGTAGGACATGAAACCCCTTGGCCCTGGAGCTTGAGCATAACTGGGACCTTGAGCATATCTGGGACCTGGAGCATATCTGGGACCTGGAGCTGGAGCATATCTGGGACCTGGAGCTGGAGCTGCACTTGGTGGTGCTGGAGTTGCATTTGGTCCTGGTGCAGAAGAAGATGAAGCTGGTGTAGCAGCTGCGGAGGAAGAAGGTTCATCTGGCATTCTTCTAGTTGACTGCAAATTCACTGGAATGAATTAGAAAAGGAAGACACAACTTCATGCATGGAAAATAAATGAAATACTGCAAGTAGTTGACCGTGTGGTTTTGCTTCCTAATTACTAGATCAGGCCTGAGAGGCTGTGAGTAGCTTGTCCATTTGTGGCCTTGTAGGTTGCAGTTGCCACAAGTAATAGTTGCCATCCTAGATGTATCTTTTGGTTTAGGAACCTCAAACTTCTCCTTCCTTCTCTTCTCCTGCTTTCTTCCCTTCTGATGGTCCTTGAACCCTGGAGGCATTATGTCTTCTGTATCTATTTTGGTCCAGCCATGTTGCTGTGGCATAGGATAAAACACTGGATTGTAGCTGTTCATGTACATTGGCTTCTTGTAGAACTCTGAAACAAAGTCCTCTGGATGCAACCTTGCTTTGTAGATAGCACTTACAGCATGATTGCATGGTAAGCCAGAAAGATCCCATTTCCTGCAGGCACAAGTTTTGTTGTCCAAGTTGACCTCATATGTGTGCTCACCACTCTTCACTTGCCAGAGCCCAACATCTGCCCTTACTGCAGTACATTTTCTAGAGAAAATCTTCATCATTTCTAGCTTTTCTGCATAATAAGGAGTGATTTCCCAGCCAGCTGTCTGTCCTCCTTCTCTCTTTCCATCAAATCTGACCATTTGCTTGTCATATATTCCTGTCAGCATGGTAACAATTGGTTTGTTCCTCACATCTAGAATATATCTATTGAATACCTCACTTAGGTTGTTAACTACTAAATCTGTCTTGCAGTTTGTGTCCATGGCCCACCTTGCCCATGTTTGCACTGGTATCTTTGTGAGCCATGCCCAAGCTGGCTCAAATTGTTTCTTCAGCTCTTCCATTGCCAAATCAAAACCAGCTTTTGTGTAAGAGTAAGATGCATTATCCATGCACTTCTTCAGATCTTCTCCCCTGAAGCCAGCTATCTAGAAGTTGGCATAAATGTGCCTAAGGCTGTACCTTTGAGGACAATTTGAAAATATGGTGCTAATTGCTTTGAGTAGACCCTTCTGACTATCTGACATTATGGTGTAATAACCAAATTTGCCCTGCTCACCACCTAGAGCCTCTTTCAGCTGCTCCAAAAACCACTGCCAATTTTTTGTGTCTTCCTTTGCAACAACAGCCCATGCAACTGGATATATGTTATTGTTTCCATCCCTGCCTGTTGCTGCCAATATCTGAGCTCCAGTGGTTAATTTGATGAAGCAACCATCCAAGCCAAGGAATGGTCTACATCCATCAAAGAAACCTTGCTTTGCAGCATTTACACAGAAGAAAAGGCCATGAAACCTTGGCTGCTGACTGATGAATATCTGCTGCCCTTTCTTGATTGCCTCCATCTCATCTTCAGTGGGTCCAGTCACAGTGGTCACTATGCACCTTGATCCAGGGTTTCTGTCAATAACAGTCTGCAGATAATCCCTTAATCTATGGTACTACTTCTTGTGATCTCCCAGCATGATGTTCCTTGCTCTAGTCCTAGCTCTATATGCCATCCTCTTAGGGACATCAACACCAAAATCTATCTTGGCCTTGTCAACAAGGGTTGTGATGCAAGTGTTGGGATCTGATCTGAATTTGTCTACATAAGCATTGCTTAGCCACCTTGTATTCACTCTGGTATCTGCAGGTTCAGTTGGACAAGAGTGTTCCAGATGCATCTTCTTTATGCAGAATGTGTTCTCATTCTTGATCTTGGCAGCTGACATGTAAAACTGACAGTTATACTTCTCCTTTCTGTCCTCCTTTCACCAAACAATTATTCGGTCAGGTGTGTTTCTGTGGTAGTGGAAATTCCTAACCCGAGTTATATGCAGCCTTGACAGTGCCTCCCTAAACTGGTACACATCCTTGAAGCAAAGTTTCAGCATGAATTGTTGCTCAGGATTTTGCCTCTTTTCATCATACCATATCCTCTATGGTTGTTTCTTTGCCCTACTCTTTCTTCCCTTTGGAATAAAAAATGGAAGAGGCTCATGGCCATCATCATCATCCTCTGCAAGAAAATCTAGGCCATCTTCTTCATCAGATGGAGCCCATTCATGCTTAAGAGGTTGTTCTACTTGGAAGTGTGATCTCAGAGTAGGGACCTGCCACTTGGGTTTCTTCTTCACTGGCTTCTCTGACAGTATATCTTCATAAGTAGCAGTTGGTGTGTCAAAAATGTCTTCCACATCTGTCTCACCCTCACAGTGCTCCAATGGATCAGCTCTCTTCCTTTTCATCTCAGCAATAGTCTGCTCCAGTTCCTCTGCCTCTTTTCTCCTCATTTCATCAGCAAGCACATGGTCATACTTGCATGGATACCAGAAACTGTCACTGCCATCAGATGCTTCTCCTTCATCTTCTTCTTCTGCCTCTTGTGCATTTTCTTCTGGCCATCCATTCTCATTAGTTTGTGTCTGCCAAGGCTGCCAGTACACACTGTCCTGGGTCTCAAAAAGACCTTGCACTGGCTCATGATCAGGTGATGGTTCTCTCACATGTGGCTTCACTGGAGAAACTACAATAGCTTGCTTCCTCTTGTCCCTCATCACTGTCACCACCAATTTTCTAACATGGTCATACTTCCTAACCATTTCTTCCACCTTCAAATTGCTATCAATCAAATCTAGGCCATTGAGTCCCTCCCCTTCTTCCTTTACATAGTACATTGAATCACACATGCCGTATCCTTCCTTCTCAATGACAGACAGTAATTTCAGATATCTAATGTCACTACGGGCCATTGATACGTCTCCAACGTATCTATAATTTTTGATGCTCCATGCTTGTTTTTACACCATTTGCCTACTGTTTCGTTACACTTCGTGGCACTTTTATGCATTTTCCGGAACTAACCTACTAACAAGTCGCCATAGTGCCAGTTCCCTGTTTTCTGCTGTTTTTGTGTTTCAGAAGTGCTACACAGGAAATATTCTCGGAATTGGACGAAACAAGTTCCTGAAGTCTTGTTTTCCCCGGAAGCTTCCAGAGATCCGAAGAGGAGTAGGAGGGGGGCCACAAGGGCCCCACACACCAGGGTGGCGTGGCCCAGCCCCTGGCCGCGCCCCCTATGTGTGAGGGCTCCTCGGGCCACCTCTGACGATGCCCCTTCGCCTATAAAGACCCCCCGGCGGAAAAAACCTAAGTGCCCAATCAATTTTCCAGAAACACATCGCGATCCACCGCCGCCGTCGACCTAAAGATCGGGAGGGTCCAGAAGCTCTTCCCGGCACCCTGCCGGAGAGGGGAATCGCCACCGGAGGTCTTCTTCATCGCCATGCTTGCCTCCGGAGCAATGAGTGAGTAGTCCACCTTGGACTACGGGTCCATAGCAGTAGCTAGATGGTTGTCTCCTCCACCATGTGCTTCATGTTTAGATCTCATGAGTTGCCCTACATGATTGAGATCACCGTTATGTAATTCTACATGTTTGGTTTGTTGGGATCCGATGAATATTGGTGTTATGATTGAGTTGCTATACTGAAATATATCTTATGTTATCTCTATGTTGTTTATGATCTTGCATGCTCTCCGTTGTTAGTAGCTATCTTGGCTGAGTAGTTGCTAGTGACTCCAAGAGGGGGTATTTATGCTCGATAGTGGGTTCATGCCTCTATTTAACCTGGGGGAGTGACAGAAACCTCTAAGGTTGTAGATGTGCTGTTGCTACTAGGGAGAAAACAACATTCATATGCTCGAGGGCATATGCTTTGTTTATATTACACACTTTGCTTAATGCAATTATCTGTTGTTCGCAACTTAATACTCATGGGGTGTTCGGATGATATCCCCGTGAGTGGATTATTAGTCATAGATGCAGTTGGATGGCGGTCTATGTATTTTGTTGTAATGCCCAGAGTAAATCGCATAGTGATCTTCTTGACATATCACGTTTATCTTTATTCTATCAATTGCCCAACTGTAATTTGTTTACCCAGCATGTGTTATTTTATCTTATGGAGAGACACCACTAGTGAACTGTGGACCCCAGTCCTATTTCCATCATATTGCTATCACATGTTTACTTTACTCGCACTGTTTACTTTACTCGCATACTTTCACTGCTTTCCACTCGATACGCTCATACCCTTTGTTTCAAGCAAACCGGTGAGATTGACAACCTCATCGCAAGTTGGGAACAAAGTACTTGGTTGTGTGTGTGTAGGTTCCACGTTGCTGCTCGCAAAGCAAAGCTTGGACGAGGCGCCATATATAAATTGTCCAGAGCTGTCACGAAGCTTGCAAGCATCACCTTCAGTCGTTTGTCTCTCCTCTCCTGATCGACAAACCTTGGTTTCTTAACTGAGGGAAAATCTGTTGCTATATTCATCACACCTTCCTCTTGGGGTTCCCAACGGGCTGGTCATCAACCACAGATCAAGCATATTTTCTGGCGCCGTTGCCGGGGAGGAAGTAGAAGACTTCTGCGAGGGGGGTTTTTCGCACACACATCCTTTACTTTGTTATTGTTTTGCTTTACTTTATTTATTTTACCTGCATCATTTTTTATCAAAAACCTAAAAAAATTAGAATCCTTGGTAGTTGTTTTTACTTGTCTGCTTTTAGTTTTGCTGAAATGGCTAATCCTGAAAACGCCAAGCTGTGTGACTTTACTACTACAAACAATAGTGATTTTATCTGCACTCCTATTGCACCACCTGCTCCTGCTGCAAACTTTTATGAGATTAAGCCTGCTTTATTGAACCTTGTTATGAAAGAGCAATTCTCTGGTGCTAGTACTGAAGATGCTGCAGCTCATCTCAACAATTTTGTTGAGCTATGTGAGATGCAGAAATATAAGGATGTAGAAAGTGATATTATTAAGCTCAAGTTGTTTCCTTTTTCTTTGAGAGGAAAAGCTAAAGATTGGTTGTTGTCTTTGACTAAGAATAGTATTGATTCATGGACTAAGTGTAAGGATGCTTTTATTGCTAGATATTATCCTCCTGCTAAAATTATATCTTTGCGTAGCAATATTATGAAGTTTAGTCAGTTTGATAATGAACATGTTGCTCAAGCGTGGGAAAGAATGAAATCTATAATAAAGAATTGCCCCACTCATGGACTGACTACTTGGATGATTGTCCAAACTTTTTATGCAGGACTGAATTTTTCTTCGAGGAACCTATTGGATTCAGCTGCTGGAGGCACTTTTATGTCCCTTACCTTGGGCGCCGCAACAAAGCTACTTGACAACATGATGGTAAATTATTCCAAATGGCACACCGAGAGAGCTCCACAAGGTAAGAAGGTAAATTCTGTTAAGGAAACCTCTTCCTTGAGTGATAAGATTGATACCATTATGGCTATGCTTGCTAATGATAGGACTCATATTGATCCTAATAATGTTCCTTTAGCCTCTTTGGTTGCTCAAGAAGAGCATGTTGATGTGAATTTCATTAGAAACAATAATTTTAACAACAATGCTTATAGGAACAATTTTGCTAGTAATAATTATAGGCCGTATCCTTCTACCAATGGTAATGGTAATGGTAATTCTTATGGTAATTCCTCCAACAACACTAGGGCCGCGCCCTCCGAGCTTGAGGTAATGCTCAAGGACTTCATCGGTAAGCAAAATGCTTTTAACAAGTCTGTTGAGGAAAAGTTAGGCAAAATTGATATTCTTGCTTCTAAAGTTGATAGCCTTGCTCATGATGTTGAACTTCTGAAATTAAAAGTGTTGCCTAATGAGGTGAAAGAGAATAATGTTTTTGCTACTGCTAATGCTATTCAAGTTGGAATTGATGAAAATATTAGACTGTTAGCAGAATTGCATGCTAGATGGGAAAGAGAGGATGAGATTGCTAGGAATATGAAAGTTTGTACTATTACTACCTCTAATGATGTTGTTCCTAATGCTAGCAACCTCTTACTTTGATTGGTGTAGAGAAAACTCCCACTCCTTGTGTTAAAAAGCCTAAAACTGCCAAAACTTTTTCTCAAAAGAGTGCTGAAATTTTTCGGAGTGTAGGTGATGATAGCTCTACTTCTTTTAATGATTTTGATGTTGATGGCTGCAATATATCTGAAGTTATTTTGTTCTTGCAAAAGCTTGCTTTGACTCCCAATGCTAGTTAGTTAAATATTGCTTTTACTAAGCATATTACCAATGCTCTCATGAAAATTAGGGTTGAAAAGTTGCAACAAAAAGCTTCTGTTCCCAAGAAGTTAGAAGATGGTTGGGAACCCATCATTGATATGCATGTTAATGGTTTTGATTGCCATGCTTTATGTGATCTAGGTGCTAGTATTTCTATCATGCCTAGAAAAATTTATGACATGCTTGATTTACCACCGCTTGAAAAATGTTATTATGATGTTCCTATTGCTGATGTTGCTAAGAAGAAACCTTTGGGAAGAATTAATGATGTTCTTATTGTGGTTAATAATAACCTTGTTCCCGTTGATTTTCTTGTTATGGACGTTGAATGCCATGCTTCATGTCCTATTATTTTGGGAAGACCCTTTCTTCGAACTGTAGGTGCCATCATTGATATGAGAGAAGGCACCATCAAATATCAATTTCCACTCAAGAAAGGTATGGAACACTTTACTAGGAAAAGGAAGAAATTACTTTTTGACTCTATTCTTAGAGCAAATTATGAGCTTGATGCTTCATCACTTGATGTTACTTGATTCGCAATTTTCTACGCCTAGCTCAAAGGCGTTAAAGAAAAGCACTCTTGGGAGATAACCCAATGTTTTATTTCCAGTACTTTTTCTTTTATTTGAGTCTTGGAAGTCATTACTACTGTAATGACTGCTCCTTATCCTTTTTATTTCATTGTTGTGCCAAGAGAAGCCTCTAATTTGAGTGAGGTAAGATTTGGGGATGTTGCTGTCCTGAAACTATTTTCGGTGTTGCACCATAAAAATTCGTATAAATTCTCTGTATATCTTTTGGACCTGCAATTTCTTGTGCATATGCCCCAGGTTATATCCAAACTTTCGTTAGTTGAACACTTTTTTGATTTGAGCAACAGAAAACCCCTAAAAAATTCGGCCTTTGTCAGCTGTTTTGTTTTGACAGATTTCTGCCAATATTTGTGTTTGTCGCTTTATCGCTTTCTTTTGAGTTCTTTTGATCACGGAACTTTTGGGGAAGTTGCTACAGTAGTATATGCTATATATGTGGTAGTTTTAGGTTGAAACCTGAAGCAAAAAGAGGTTGATTATATGTTATGCTACACTAATGTTGCTAATAGATTTGTGTTTAGTTTTGTATGAAGGAAGTTTTCAAGTGTAGGGATTGGAGAATGATGAGATGAGTTGAAGAATGGACAAAAGCTCAAGCTTGGGGATGCCCATGCATCACCCCAAGAAATATCCAAGAAGTAAAAGCGTCAAAGTTTGGGGATGCCCCCGAGGCACCCCTTCTTCATCGGCAAAAATCAGGTCACCTTTCAAGACACTATATTTGTATTGCTTCATGCACTATGTGTTTTTCTTGGAGCGTCAGTTGTTTTAGTTTTCTTTCTTAGTTAGTTTAGTTTGTTTGCTGCAATAAATGGTTGGACCCCAACAAATTTCTTTTGGAGAAGTTGCCTCGCTTTTCATTTGCCAAGAACGCTCCAGTTTTCACTCTTATAAAAAACCGAGTGTTCTTCTTTTTCTGCTACTGCTTTTGGTTTTCATTTTCTCCTTGATTTGCGTTCAGATCTTCTTATATTTATTCATCAAGGTGTATTTTTGCCTCTGATCTTTATTGGTTTTCATCAAAAGAGGTGTCTTAATTTTTTTTGAATGGTGCTGGAAAAGAGAAAAAGCTTATTCAAAAAGTGGTACAAGAAGGAGCTTGTGTAGACTGCGGCTTAGGCTTTTTCATGTCATGCTTGATGTCTTTTTGATAGTATGCTTAGTGATTTTTACTGTAGCATGACTTGTCTCAAATAACTGAGATTGCTTAATGAGCCTTTGAAAAAATCATGCATTGTTTTTATCGTTTGGAAGCATTATTTTGGTTTTCTCCTTGATGCTTTATTTGGGTTGACTTGGCGCATGCTCACACATGTTAGACTCTTACAAAGTCGCCAATATCCTCTATGATCATTTAATTTTTGACTTTTGATGCCATCTTATGCTTCTTTTAATGTGGCTTTGTCGCTTTGCATGATTATGGCCATTATTGCTCTCTTAGTTGGTCGCTCCCAGTCTTTTGCTAGCCCTCGCTTTGTACTGAGTATGAGCTCTACTCGTGCATCCAACTCCTAAAAAACCAAGTTTTGCCAAAGTGTTCACCATACATACCTACTAGCAATTTGCTATTCCAAGTAAATTTGACTTGCTTTTATTTTCTCTTCAAATTAAACTCTTACCAGTGTTATGCGAAAATTGGTCAGTAAAGCTCTCACGAACCGGAAGGCACACTTTACTTTTTCCTGTTCTTAAAAATTTGACATTGTGGTCTCTTATGTTGAGTTGTTATGCTTGCAAGTTGTAAGTTGGAGACTAGCCCAGCCATGCAGTCATGGGGCAAGCTTTCAACATTGCACTTCTTATTTGAGTTGATATCGTGATCTTTTGTTTATGGATGCCCGCGGTGTGAAATGAATTGGGAATCTTGCGGGGATCATGGAGTTTGTATATGTGTTAGGGAAACGCCTGGGCCGCCAATCTAAGCCATGCATAATTCATGGTGGAAATTTGCAGCATACCCATAGTGGACATTCGACGACGCATCTCAAAATAAAAAGCTATACAATTGGTAAATAAAAGAGATGTCGAGGTGTTCATTGTTTGCTTGTCCTGTCATTTTGATGTGGGCTTGTTCCATGTCATCGGGCACAGAGGTACCCCGTTGGCGGTTCTCGATGATACATAGATACTTACAATGACAAGAGCCTTGCTTGGGACTCTAAGTTGAGTAGCATGAGGTTTGGGTACTCGTATTCACGGGACACGAGGGTTTTCAACTTATGATTTGTCAAGCATATGCATCATAATTGTTCTCGCATTAACTCTAACCATTCAAGATGCTTATGATGGGGGCAATGAGAGCTCAAAGCCGATAAGTAACATAATTTTTGAAGGTTATAAAACTTGCAATCACTGCTTCCCTCCGCGAAGGGCCTTTCTTTTACTTTTATGTTGAGTCACCACCTTCTATCTTTATGCACCATTAAGAGAGCATAGTTGTCATTCTTAGTATAATGTGCATTGTCCCAAAGTTTTCATTGATTGATTCATATTGTTGGTTTCACTTGTTCTCAAATTATTTGTATCTAGTCACCCTCTTAAACTTGAAGGTGTCCTATGCATTTATGTTTTGCTCTCTTTGAAGGACAAGCTGAAAACCATTTGTATGTTTTTCCTTATGATTTGAACACACGTTTGACTTTCATTGTTTCATTTCCATGATCTTTTGTTTGTGTTCATTTGCATGTTATAACATGGTTGCTAAGTTTTTATTGTCAAGATTATATCTTTCATGCCCATGTTTTAAGCTCTTATGATCCCAGCTCACAAATGCTTACATATATGATCAAGATTGTGTAGGTGCATGTCACCTCAAAAATTATTCTTTGTTATCACTTACCTACTCGAGGACGAGCAGGAGTTAAGCTTGGGGATGCTTGATACGTCTCCAACGTATCTATAATTTTTGATGCTCCATGCTTGTTTTTACACCATTTGCCTACTGTTTCGTTACACTTCGTGACACTTTTATGCATTTTCCGGAACTAACCTACTAACAAGTCGCCATAGTGCCAGTTCCCTATTTTCTGCTATTTTTGTGTTTTAGAAGTGCTACACAGGAAATATTATTGGAATTGGACGAAACAAGTTCCTGAAGTCTTATTTTTCCCGAAAGCTTCCAGAGATCCGAAGAGGAGTAGGAGGGGGGCCACGAGGGCCCCACACACCAGGGTGGCGCGGCCCAGCCCCTATGTGTGAGGGCTCCTCGGGCCATCTCTGACGATGCCCCTTCACCTATAAAGACCCCCCGACAGAAAAAACCTAAGTGTCCGATCAATTTTCCAGAAACACATCGCGATCCGCTGCAGCCGTCGACCCGAAGATCGGGAGGGTCCAGAAGCTCTTCTCGGCACCCTGCCGGAGAGGGGAATCGCCACCGGAGGTCTTCTTCATCGCCATGCTTGCCTCCGGAGCGATGAGTGAGTAGTCTACCTTGGACTATGGGTCCATAGCAGTAGCAAGATGGTTGTCTCCTCCACCATGTGCTTCATGTTTAGATCTCATGAGCTGCCTACATGATTGAGATCACCGTTATGTAATTCTCATGTTTGGTTTGTTGGGATCCGATGAATATTGGTGTTATGATTGAGTTGCTATACTGAAATATATCTTATGTTATCTCTATGTTGTTTATGATCTTGCATGCTCTCCGTTGTTAGTAGCTATCTTGGCCGAGTAGTTGCTAGTGACTCCAAGAGGGGGTATTTATGCTCGATAGTGGGTTCATGCCTCTATTTAACCTGGGGGAGTGACAGAAACCCTTTAAGGTTGTAGATGTGCTGTTGCTACTAGGGAGAAAACAACATTCATATGCTCGAGGGCATATGCTTTGTTTACATTACACACTTTGCTTAATGCAATTATCTGTTGTTCGCAACTTAATACTCATGGGGTGTTCGGATGATATCCCCGTGAGTGGATTATTAGTCATAGATGCAGTTGGATGGCGGTCTATGTATTTTGTTGTCATGCCCATAGTAAATCGCATAGTGATCTTCTTGACATATCACGTTTATCTTTATTCTATCAATTGCCCAACTGTAATTTGTTTACCCAGCATGTGTTATTTTATCTTATGGAGAGACACCACTAGTGAACTGTGGACCCCGGTTCTATTTCCATCATATTGCTATCACCTGTTTACTTTACTCGCACTGTTTACTTTACTCGCATACTTTCACTGTTTTCCACTCGATACGTTCATACCCTTTATTTCAAGCACACCGGTGAGATTGACAACCTCATCGCAAGTTGGGAACAAAGTACTTGGTTGTGTGTGTGCAGGTTCCACGTTGCTGCTCGCAAAGCAAAGCTTGGACGAGGCGCCATATATAAATTGTCTGGAGTTGTCGCGAAGCTTGCAAGCATCACCTTCAGTCGTTTGTCTCTCCTCTCCTGATCGAGAAACCTTGGTTTCTTAACTGAGGGAAAATCTGCTGCTATATTCATCACACCTTCCTCTTGGGGTTCCCAACGGGCTGGTCATCAACCACGCATCAGCCATACAGACTTGCACAAACTTAACACCTTTGAATTGAAAATATAGCTCCCACATGTCATCAGACGGCCTAATTTTACATCACAAACATTTGTTCATCACTAATTGCACAGAAATCGAATAAACCCTAGATGAACTCGTTCCCAAAATTCAGACAACAGAGGGGAAATCTTACCCGGTAGGCGACTGGTAGTGACTAAGCGGGTCCTCCGTCTGGGTGTTGAGCGCCAGCGAGCACGCAAACTGCGAAGAGGAAGATGGCGGTTGCGCGAATGGCTCCTCCGGCGACATTTCCTCCATCGCCATTGACGCCTGCTCCTCCTCCGAGTCCAAATCGACGCAGCCCATGTTGAAGCCTGGCCCGAACAGCACTTGCCGCTGGAAACGCGGGCGTCCTCCGAAGAGACCTCCGCCGTCCCCCTCCACCCCGGCGCCGCCACCTCCAGTCGCCATGGACACGAGCAGAGGTGGGATAGAGTGGCTTCACTGAAACGCGGTGCGGTCGGAACGAGACCTAACTAGTTGATACGTCTCTAACGTATCTATAATTTTCGATGCTCCATGCTTGTTTTACACCATTTGCTTAGTGTTTCGTTACACTTTATGGCATTTTTATGCATTTTCCGGAACTAACCTATTAACGAGATGCCACAGTGCCAGTTCCCTGTTTTCTGCTATTTTGTGTTTCAGAAAAGTTACACAGAAAATATTCTCGAAATTGGATGAAACAAAAGCCAAACATCCAGAAATTCATCAAAGCTTCCAGAGAACCGAAGAGGAGATGGAGTGGGGCCACGAGGGGCCCACACAACAGGGCAGCGCGGCCCAGGGCTAGGCCGCGTCCCCTACGTGTGTGGCCACCTCGGTCCAGTTCTGACGATGCCCCTTCGCCTATAAAGACCCCCCGATGGGAAAAACCAAAATACCCGATCACTTTTCTAGAATACATCGCGATCCGTCACCGCCATCGACCCGAGATCGGGAGGGTCCAGAAGCTCTTCTCGGCACCCTGCCGGAGAGGGGAATCGCCACCGGAGGTCTTCTTCATCGCCATGCTTGCCTCCGGCGCGATGAGTGAGTAGTCTACCTTGGACTATGGGTCCATAGCAGTAGCTAGTTGGTTGTCTTCTCCACCATGTGCTTCATGTTTAGATCTCGTGAGCTGCCTTACATGATTGAGATCACCGTTATGTAACTCTACATGTTGTGTTTGTTGGGATCCGATAAATATTGGTGTTATGATTGAGTTGATGTGCTGAATATTATCTTATGTTATCTCTATGTTGTTTATGATCTTGCATGCTCTCTGTTGTTAGTAGCTATCTTGGCCGAGTAGATACTAGTGACTCCAAGAGGGGGTATTTATGCTCGATAGTTGGGTTCATGCCTCTATTTAATCTGGGGGAGTGACAGAAACCTCTAAGGTTGTAGATGTGCTGTTGCCACTAGGGAGAAAACAACATTCATATGCTCAAGGGCATATGCTTTGTTTACATTACACACTTTGCTTAATGCAGTTATCTGTTGTTCGCAACTTAATACTTGTGGAGTTCTCAGATTGATTCGCCACAAGTGGATTATTAGTCATAGATGCAGTTGGATAACGGTCTATGTATCTTGTTGTAATGCGCAGAGTAAATCTCATAGTGATCCTCTCGACATATGCACGTTGTCTTTATTCTATCAATTGCCCAACTGTAATTTGTTTACCCAACATGTATTATTTTATCTTATGGAGAGACACCACTAGTGAACTGTGGACCCCGGTCCTATTTCCATTATATTGCTATCACCTGTTTACTTTACTCGCATTGTTTACTTTACTCGCATACTACTATTGCTTTCCACTCGATATGCTCATACCCTTTGTTTTAAGTAAACCGGTGAGATTGACAACCTCATCATAAGTTAGGAATAAAGTATTTGGTTGTGTTGTGTGCAGGTTTCACATTGCTACTAGTTGAAGACGCACGAACAAGAAATCATTAACGGCGCCCTTGCTAGAGTGTCACTAGGCTAGCAAGCATCACCTTCTGGAGTTTGTCTTTTTCCTATTAGATTGACAAACCTTGGTTTCTTACTGAGGGAAAAACTTGCTGCTATATTCATTATACCTTCCTCTTGGGGTTTCCCAACTGGCCGGTCATTCACTTCATCATCACCGCGCCATCTATAGCAATCAAGACTTTTTCTGGCGCCGTTGCCGGGGAAAAAGAAGACTTCTGCAAGGGGAGTTTCGCACGCACATCCTTTACTTTGTTTTAAGTTTTGCTTTTACTTTTTTTTACTTGCATCGTTTTTATCAAAAATACAAAAAAGAATTTAGTATCCTTTATAGTTGTTACTTTATTACTTTTAGTTCATTATGTTGTTCCCTAAGTACATTTTGGAGGACCTCTCAGTTGGTTGTGGTTCTATTATTGGGAAAAGTAACATCGAGGAGTTCTTTAATCATATTAGTATGCATAAAGATGTTGAGGAAAAATCTTTGGCTGGGCTTGCTCCTAGTTATGAAGTTGCTTCTGCTTATTTAATTCACATGTTAAAAGCTAGGTTTTTTAGCCTTAATCCTTTTTTGCAACACATGTTTCTTAAGCTTCATGATATTGAGGACCCCGAAAAGAAAGCTTTTATCTTGGAAACTTTGCGCATAGAATTTAGAGATGTTGCCATTGAAGCTAGGAAGTTTCTTAAGCGTTTTAATAAGCTTGGTTCACATATAAGGGTTGTTAGTACAAACAATGAGGGAACCGAAATACTTATACCTAGCAAACTCTTGGGATTGTATGAAGCTTTTGAAAATAATTTTGATTGGATCTGTCCCAAAAATCTTTTTAGTGATTTGAGTGAACCAAAGCGTGATCACAAAGGGTCTTCAAAAACTTATGTGGATGAAATACAATGCCTTATTATAAAGACTTCTGCAGTTGATCTTAATGATTCTCTCGATAATACTTCATTCGCACTTTCTGCGCCTAGCTCAAAGGCGTTAAAGAAAAGCACTCTTGGGAGATAACCCAATGTTTTTACTTTTAGTTCTTTTTCTTTTATTTGAGTCTTGGAAGTTATTACTACTGTAATAACCACTCCTTATCCTTTTTATTTCGTTTTTGTGCCAAGAGAAGCCTCTAATTTGAGTGAGGTAAGATTTGGGGATGTTGCTGTCCTGAAACAGTTTTCGGTGCTGCACTGTAAAAATTCGTGAATATTCTCAGAATATCTTTTAGACCTGCTATTTATTGTGCATATGCCCCAGGTTATATCCAAACTTTCATTAGTTATACACTTTTTGATTTGAGCAACAGAAAACCCTCTAAAAATTCGACCTTTGTCAGCTGTTCTGTTTTGACAGATTTCTGCCAATATTTGTGTTTGCCACTTTATCGCTTTCTTTTTGAGTTTTTTTGATCACGAAACTTTTGGGAAAGTTGCTATAGTAGTATATGCTTTATATGTGGTGGTTTTGAGTTGAAAACTGAAGCAAAAAAGGGTTGATTCAATGTTATGCTTACACTAATGTTGCTAATAGATTTGTGTTTAGTTTTGTATGAAGGAAGTTTTCAAGTGTAGGGATTAGAGAATGATGAGATGAGTTGAAGAATGGACAAAAGCTCAAGCTTGGTGATACCCATATCACCCCAATAAATATCCAAGAGGTACAAGCGTCAAAGCTTGGGGATGCCCTCGAGGCACCCCTTCTTCATCGGCAAAAATTAGGTCACCTTTCAACACACTATATTTTTATTGCTTCATGCATTATGCATTTTTCTTGGAGCGTCAGTTGTTTTTAGTTTTCAGTTTTGTTTAGATTTGTTTGCTGCAATAAATGGTTGGACCCCAACAAATTCCTTTTGGAGAAGTTGCCTTGCTTTTCATTTGCCAAGAATACTCCATTTTTCACTCTTATCGTTTCAATGAGTGTTCTCTTTTTCTAGAACTGCGTTTAGCTTTTATTTTTCGCCTTGATTTTTATTCATATCTTGTTATATCTTTTTATCAAGATGTATTTTGACCTCTGGTCGATGTTGGTTTTCATCAAAAGAGTTGTTTCAAAAAGGTTTGAACGGTGTTGGAAAAGAGAAAAAGCTTTATGCAAAAAAGTGGTACAAAAAGGAGCTTGTGTAGACTGCAGCCTAGGCTTTTGCATGTCGTGCTTGATGTCTTTTTGAAAGTATGCTTAGTGGTTTTGCTGTAGCATGACTTGTCTCAAATGACTGAGATTGCTTAATGAGCCTTTAAAAAAATCATGCGTCGTTTTAATTATTTGGAAGCATTATATTGGTTTTCTCCTTTGATGCTTTATTTGGGTTGACTTGGCGCATGCTCACACATGTTTGACTCATACAAAGTCGTCATTGCCTCTATGATCATTTAGTTTTTGACTTTTGATGCCATCTTATGCTTCTTTTAATGTCGCTTTGTCGCTCTGCATGATTATGGCCGTTATTGCTCTCTTAGTTGGTCGCCCCCAGTCTTTTGCTAGCCCTCATTTTGTACTGAGTATGAGCTCTACTCGTGCATCCAACTCCTAAAAACCAAGTTGTTTCAATGTGTCCACTATACATACCTATTATCAATTTGCTATTCCAAAGTACATTTGACTTGCTTTTATCTATCCTTCAAATTAAACTTTTTTTGGTGTTATGCGAAAATTGGTCAGTAAAGCTCTCACGAACCTGATGGCACACTTTACTTTTCTCGCTTTAAAATGTTGACATTGTGACTCTCTTATGTTGAGTTGTTATGCTTGCAAGTTGTAAGTTGGAAATTAGTCCAGCCATGCCGTCATGGGGCAAGCTTTCAACATTGCACTATCTTTCATTTGAGTTGATATGCTGATCTTTTGTTTATGGATACTCACGATGTGAAATAAGTTGGGAATCTTGCGGGATCATGGAGTTTGTATATGTGTTAGAGAAACGCCTGGGCCGCTAATCTAAGCCATGCATAATTCATGGTGGAAATTTACAGCATTCTCATAGTGAACATTCGACGATGCATCTCACAATAAAAAGCTATACCAATGGTAAATAAAAGAGATGCCGAGGTGTTCATTGTCTATTTGTCCTGTCATTTTGATGTGGGCTTGTTCCATGTCATCGGGCAAGGAGGTACCCCGTTGGCGGTTCTCGATGATACATGTATACTTACAATGACAAGAGCTTGATTGGGACTCTAAATCGAGTAGCATGAGGTTTGGGTATTTGTACTTCACGGAACACGAGGTTTTTAACTTATGATTTGTCAAGCATATGCATCATAAGTGTATTCGCATTAACTTTAACCATTCAAGATGCCTATGATGGGGGCAATGAGAGCTCAAAGCTAGTAAGTACCATAATTTTTGAAGGTTTATAAAACTCGCAATCACTGCTTCCCTCCGCGAAAGGCCTTTCTTTTACTTTTTATGTTGGGTCACCACCTTCTACCTTTATGCACCGTCTAAGAGAGCATAGTTGTCATTCTGAGTACAATGTGCATTGTCCCAAAGTTTTCATTGATTGATTTATGATGTTGGTTTCACTTGTTCTTAAATTACTTGTATCTAGTCGCCCTCTTAAACTTGAAGGTGTCCTATGCATTTATGTTTTGCTCTCTCATGAAGGACAAGATGAAAAACATTTGTATGTTTTTCCATATGATCTGAACACACGTTTGACTTTCATTGTTTCATTTTCATGATCTTTCATTTATGTTCTTTTTCATATTATAACATGGTTGCTAAGTTTCTTCTATTAAGATTATATCTTTCATGCCCATGTTTTAAGTTCTTTTGATCCCAGCGCACAACACTTACATAGATGATCAAGATTATGTTGGTGCATGTCACCTCAAAAATTATTTCTTTTGTTATCACTTACCTACTCGAGGACGAGCAGGAGTTAAGCTTGGGGATGCTGATACGTCTCTAACGTATCTATAATTTTTGATGCTCCATGCTTGTTTTTATACCATTTGCTTAGTGTTTCGTTACACTTTGTGGCATTTTTATGCATTTTCCAGAACTAACCTATTAACGAGATGCCACAGTGCCAGTTCCCTGTTTTTTGCTGTTTTTGTGTTTCAGAAAAGTTACACAGGAAATATTCTTGGAATTGGACGCCTATAAAGACCCCCCGATGGGAAAAACCAAAATACCCGATCACTTTTCCAGAATACATCACGATCCGTCGCCGCCATCGACCCAAGATCGGGAGGGTCTAGAAGCTCTTATCGGCACCCTACCGGAGAGGGGAATTGCCACCGGAGGTCTTCTTCATCGCCATGCTTGCCTCCGGTGCGATGAGTGAGTAGTCTACCTTGGACTATGGGTCCATAGCAGTAGCTAGTTGGTTATCTTCTCCACCATGTGCTTCATGTTTAGATCTCGTGAGCTGCCTTACATGATCAAGATCACCGTTATGTAATTCTACATGTTGTGTTTGTTGGGATCCGATGAATATTGGTGTTATGATTGAGTTGATGTGCTGAATATTATCTTATGTTATTTATGATCTTGCATGCTCTCCGTTGTTAGTAGCTATCTTGGCCGAGTAGATACTAGTGACTCCAAGAGGGGTATTTATGCTCGATAGTTGGGTTAATGCCTCTATCTAATCTGGGGGAGTGACAGAAACCTCTAAGGTTGTAGATATGCTGTTGCCACTAGGGAGAAAACAACATGCTTTGTTTACATTACACACTTTGCTTAATGCAGTTATCTATTGTTCGCAACTTAATACTTGTGGAGTTCTCGGATTGATTCGCCACAAGTGGATTATTAGTTATAGATGCAGTTGGATGGCGGTCTATGTATCTTGTTGTAATGCCCAGAGTAAATCTCATAGTGATCCTCTCAACATATGCAAGTTGTCTTTATTCTATCAATTGCCCAACTGTAATTTGTTTACCCAGTATGTGTTATTTTATCTTATGGAGAGACACCACTAGTGAATTATGGACCCCGGTCCTATTTTCATTATATTGCTATCACCTGTTTACTTTACTCGCACTGTTTACTTTACTCGCATAGTACTATTGTAAGGGTAAATTGCCCCTAAGTGTGCTTTTGGTAATTAATGACAATCCCTATGGACTAATGTTTTCATTGAGCTTTTTGTGAAGGAATTGTTCATAGGAATTGATTGAAGTCCATGTGTTGGATTCAAGGCTTGGATGCCATGAAGATAAAGATATATCTTAAGTATTGGCATCAAGATCATTGAATAGAAGAGATGAATCCAATATGATCAAGAAGAAGAAATAAAGATGTAGTTCTTGTGTAGAACTCATGTAATCCATGCTCTAGCTTATATGTTAAGCCAAGGAGTCTCAAGATCTTGAGAGTTTGATTACATGAGAAGAATTCAAGATATGGCTCTATGTTGAGGTCATGATGGTCTCATGAGTTGAGATATGATTGACTAATACCTAGAGCATGCAATCAAATGAAGAATTCTTTATGTGGCTCAAGATATTGTGATAGATCATGAGAAGATTCAAGGTTGACCAAGGCAAAGATCAAAGATTGGATTCTAGTTTGGTCAACACATGAAGCATAAGGAATGTGCCACATGGGACCAATCGGTCTTGTGGTATGGTATGGTTTGTCAATTATGCTTTGTGAACTAACCCATTACATATGTGTGTTTGTGTTGTCTATGTGGGTTAGGTATTATGTCATGGATATGCATCACTAGTGAGATTTCATATAGACCATGAAAGGATGACATCAAGTGGTGGTTGTCATCAAGGTTGCGAAGTGCAAGTTTCAAGATAAGCATCTCGAGAAGATCATATGCTTGAAGCCTGTCATCCATTTGGTGATAATGGAATTGTGAAGACATGCCTTAGTGAAGGTATCCCATAGTGGTGTATGGGGGAGCATATTGGAAGTCTTCACGAAGCAACAATGATCAAGTGAAGCATTCCGGCTTGACGGAAGCATGAAGCATCATCATCAAGCTCAAGCGGGGTCCGCAAGGCAAAGGTTTGTCCTTGCTAGGTTTTCCTTTTACCGGTCTCAAGGTGTTTGTTGGGAGACCGGATTATAGGATAGATAGCCGCACTATCAAAAGGGGCTTTCGGTTGGGCAACTTGATCACATCGTCTTAGGGAGCTCAATCCTTTGCATACTTTGCATCTTCCTAGTTTGTTGCTTCTTGGTGTTTCTCCATGTGAGGTTCTTGTGCTTGTTGCTAGCTTTCCAACAAGTCCAAGTTCATCGAAAACGGAATCCGTATGCATCTTTTATCGCGTTTTCGAGTTTGGAGGTTTTACCGGTTCTTTCCTATGGAAGGTTCTCACCTCTCCTTATTTGATTTTTTACCTCTTACTAATTCTTGGGCTTTATGTGGTTCATAGGATAGATATTTTTCTTAGCTTTTCAAAAAGTCCAAATTTGCTAAAATCGGAGTCCGGATGTGAAAGTTATCGCATTTTTCGTGAGGCTATTTTCTACCGGTTCCGAGCTCGGATTGAACCGGAAATTCAACCGGAAATCAACCGAAAAGTTGCAGAACTGTTTTCTTGTATTTTCGGATTTAGTTCCGGTTGGACCGGGTTTTGGACCGGAAATCACCCGAACATGTGGGAAATGACCCCAACGGCCATATTTGGCTTTCCATATAAAAGGGGCTTCTTCCCCAATGGTTTTCTAGGGTTCCTAGTGTGTTCTTGAGTATTTCTCTCACCTCCATTGTTGACTCTCTTGAGCTTGCTCCCTCCCTCTTCCCTCCAACGATTCTTGCATATTTTTGAGGGATTTGATAGAGGAGATCTTGATCTACAATCTCCACCAATTCATTCCTCCTCTAAGTGAGGGGAATCCTTTGAATCAAGATCTTGGGGTCATTGGTTGACCTCCACCCTTGTTCTTCCTCTCTAACTCCTCCATAGCATTTGTTGCCTTGGTGGGATTTGAGAGAGAAGGATTTGAGCACTTCCCCTTGTGTTCTTGCTTTGCATCCTTGCATAGTGTTGAGCTCTCCATTACGATTTGTTCGAGTGAGAGACCGTGAGCTTGTTACTCTTGGAGGGTGACCTCCTAGTTGGCTTGGCGGTTGGTGCCTCGGTGACCTCTTCGTGGAAGATTGTGAAGAGGCCCGGGCTTCCCCTTCGTGGGAGTTGTGAAGTGGTTGTGGAGCTTGCCATCTCCGGAGTGGAGGAAAAGCTAACCATAAGAAGGGGTCCCTAGCTTCGTGGGGGACTCGGAGAAGAAGGTGAGCCTTCGTGGCGTTCGGGGGCCTTCGTGGTTTCCCGCATCTCTCCAACGGTGATTAGCTTACTTTATGTAAGTGAACATCGGGATACATCTTCGTCTCCGTGTGCCTCGGTTATCTCTATACCCGAGTTTATTTCCTTGTGATAGCCTTCGTGTTTGAAGTACTTATATCTTGTTTATCACTTGTGAAATATATCTTGTGCTATCTTGCTTATCTCTAGTTGTTGTTGTTGCACTTAGTTGAGCCTAGCATTTTTAGGTTTTGTGCTTGAAGTAAATAAACGTTAGTTTAATTCCGCATTCCTTCAAGCCGATTCCGTAATTGTTTTTAAAACGCCTATTCACCCCCCTTCTAGGTGACATCTCGTCCTTTCAATTGGTATCAGAGCAAGGTCTCTCCTTGTTTAGGCTTCACCGCCTTGAGAGTAAAGATGTCGGCTAGTTATTTAGTGCACAATGACATAATTATTTTTGATGGCATAAATTATATGCTATGGAGAAATCGCATGCTTTCTAATCTTCGGACTTTGTGTCCAAATATAGAGAGATTTCTAGATGTACGTTTTTCTCCTCCGATGGATCTTCAAAATCTATCTATTGAGGATGAGAAAAATTTACATCTTGAAGCTCAAGTATCTAATGAAATTTTATTGTCTGTGAGCTCCATAGTTTATGTTTGCTTGATGGGTTCAAAGTGCAAGACGTTTCATGAGATATGGACCAAGCTAGAAGAGTCATTTGGTGGGTCCATTTCTCTTGAGGTCGAAAGTGAACCCAAGGAGCTCTCTTCACCTTCACATCATGAAGAGCTTCAAATTGCTTCCACATCCGGTCGTGATGATTGTTCAAGCTCTTCCACTTCACCAACATGTGACTTGTCACAAGGTAATGATATGGTGAGTGAAGAAATCATATGTGATGATGGTAGTCTTGTTCTTTGCACCGATGATTCTATTTCTATAAATCCTAATGGTGTAAAGAGTTTGGACTTAAACACTTCTTGCAAGAAATTCTTTACTCATTCTTGTGTTAAAGGTCCTTGCATATCTCCTAAAATTTGCTTGATTAAATTTTGTGATGATATGCTTGTCTCTAGTTGTGACCATGATCAAAATGACTCTATTTCCTCTAGTTGTTGTATGACTAACCATGTAGAGGAAATTAAAGAAAATTTGGGTCACATAATTAAAGAAGAAATCAATAGAAGAACCAAGAAGGTTTCTATCAAGAGAAGGCAATGCTATGAATGCCACGAGCATGGACATCTCGCAAGAGCTTGTCCTACACTCGAAAATGAAGAATGTGCTTCAATTGATGTTCCCTCATCATCTACCCAAGTTCACATGTGCCTTATGGCAAGCGGCTGATACGTCTCCAACGTATCTATAATTTTTGATGCTCCATGCTTGTTTTTACACCATTTGCCTACTGTTTCGTTACACTTTGTGGCACTTTTATGCATTTTCCGGAACTAACCTATTAACAAGATGCCACAGTGCCAGTTCCCTGTTTTCTGCTGTTTTTGTGTTTCAGAGTGATACACAGGAAATATTCTCGGAATTGGACGAAACCAAAGCCAGAAGTCTTATTTTTCCCGGGAGCATCCAGACATCCAAAGAGAGGAAGGAGAGGGGCCACAGGCCACCCTCACACAGGGCTGGCGTGGCCTAGGCCCTGGCCGCGCCACCCTGGTGTGAGGAGGCCTGGGGCCGCCTCTGACATCGCCCCTTCGCCTATAAGAAGCCTCGGGACGGAAAACCCTAGAGGAATCGACAAATTTCCAGAAAGAGTTCCGCAGTTTTGCCGCCGCCACCGACGAATTTCGGGGGACAGAAGTCTCTGTTCCGGCACCCTGCCGGGACGGGGAAGTGCCCCCGGAGCCATCTCCATCGGTCTCCATCGCCGTCTCCGCCGTCTCCATCGACCTCACCGCCATCTCCATCAACCTTGCTGTCTCCTATGATGAGGAGGGAGTAGTTCATCCCCGGGGCTGAGGGCTCTACCGGTAGCTATGTGGTTCACCTCTCTCTCCCATGATGTGATCTTTATGTGATCGTGAGCTTTGTATCATGTTGAACAAGTAGATGTTATTATTCAGATATTATGTGTACTCTAGTGGTGTTATTAAAGTAATCTATTCCTCCTGCCATGGTGTAACGGTGACAGTGCGTGCATCATGGTGGTACTTGGTTTAGGCTATGATTGTGATCTCTTGTGGATTATGAGAGTAATTATTACTATGATAGTATTGAAGTGATCTTTTCCTCCTTTCATGGTGTAATGTTGACAGTGTGTGCACCGTGTTAGTACTTGGTCTAAGTTGCAATAATATCTATCTTGAGTTGTGATCTGATTTGGATATCTCTATGAGTGGTGTTTGTCAAGTACTTGATGAACTTTAAGGGGTGCTTCTGTAGCCACTACGCAATGATTAGTGTTGTTCAATAGGAGAGTAATTCAGAGTACCATAGTGAAGAGAAGTTGTTTATTTGTTCAATTGTGTTATATTGTTGGGAGTGTGTCCACTAGTGAAAGTATGATCCCTAGGCCTTGTTTCCAAGCATTGCACACCGTTTACTTGCTATTTTGTTACTTGTTTGCTCGCAGCGATATTTACTTCAAGTCACATTTGCTACTTATAATCATCTATACCACTTGTATTTCACTATCTCTTCGCCGAACTAGTGCACCTATACATCTGACAAGTGTATTGGGTGTGTTGGGGACACAAGAGACTTTCTGTATCGTAATTGCAGGGTTGCTTGAGAGGGATAGCTTTGACCTCTTCCTCCCTGAGTTCGATAAACCTTGGGTGATCCACTTAAGGGAAACTTGTTGCTGCTCTACAAACCTCTGCACTTGGAGGCCCAACAAGTGTCTACAAGAATAGAAGTGCGTAGACATCAAGCTCTTTTCTGGCGCCGTTGCCGGGGAGGTAAGGTAAAAGGTACTCGCATCCTCCTGTGTGAGTGCTCGGAGTTATTTCCTTTAGATTCTGCAATTACATCTTTTTGTTTCTTGTTTTTATTTTCACTAGTTAGGCTTAATGGAAAACAAAGAGTTCTTTAGTCTTTTTCCTGATTTTAGATTTGAAGAGAAAATTGAAAATCCTTTGGAGCTTATTTCGCATAGCAATGTTATTAGTACGAATGCTTTGAATACCGTTAATGCTAATGCTATAGAAAAGTCTAAGCTTGGGGAAGCTAGTTTTGTTAAGTATGATATTTTTAGTCCCCCAGCTTTAGTGGAGAAGGTCTGTTCTGATAATATTTTATCTCCCATATGTGATGTTTCTAGTGATGCTTGTGCTCCTCATCCTTTTAAAATACCTACGAAGATTGTTGAATGTGTTAAGAATAACTGCTATTTAGGAGATGGAACTGTCCATCCTGGTGATCATTTGCTCTTTATACATGAATTATGCGAGTTGTTCCAGTGTGCAGGTATTTCAATGAACCAAGTTAAGAAGAAGCTATTTTCTTTATCACTGAAAGGCAGAGCTGAGGAGTGGTATCGACTGCTCCAAGATGGTCGATCTATTGACTGGGATGAAATTGAACCTCTCTTTTATTCTAAATTCTATCCTTCTAGTCAGGTTTATAAAGATAGGAACTACATTTATAATTTTCATCTGCATGAGGGAGAAAGCATTGCCCAAGCATGGGGAAGATTGAAGTTACTAATGCATAAATGTCCTATTCATGATCTTCCCCGTAATATTATTATTAATAATTTTTATGCAAGGCTTTCAGGATATTACAAGGACTATCTAGATGCATGCTTTGATGGGTCTTTCACAAGCAAGGATGTCGACACCAAGTGGGGCCTGCTTGAGACAATTCAAAACAATATTGAAGGTTGGGATAGCGACAAAGGTAAAGGATCAGGTATGAATTACGAGTTTGATTGCATTAAGTCTTTCGCTGAAACTACTAAGTTTCAAGAGCTTAGTGCTAAGTATGGTCTTGATCCTCAAATTATGGTTGATTGCTTTAAAGCCTTTGATTCCCATATAAATGTTCCTAAAGGAAATGGGGACGTGTATCATGAACCTTTTAAGGATACTTGCATAGAAAGTGATATTGTTATTGATGATTGCAATAAACATGCTCAAACTTCTAAAAGTACTATTTCTTATAAGCATGTTAATTTTTGTGGAATACATAGACCTTGTGAACAGAGTTACAACAAGGAAGATTATTGCATCACCCACGCAAATGAAGAAACCAGCATGTGGCTGAAGGATCTAGATGTGCTTGGTGAATGGGTTTGTGAGCTTTATCCTTTTCTTTGTGAATTTTGCGGTGAAAAGGGGCACTTTAATTTTCAATGCCCAATTAATCAAACGAGTACCGCAGATTTGTATTGTGATGATAAGATTACTTTCAATCAGTATGATGAGCTTACTTTGTTTTTGAATTGTGAAGAGATATCTAGAAAGATTGCTTTGGTAGACATGAATGATGTTGATCTTAATAGCACCCTTCGTGGTTGTCATCTCTATTGTGCTAAAGATTGCCTCGCAAATACTTACTTACAAGATCTTATTAAACATGATGTTTTGCCAAGCTATGATAGGACTAATAGATGTTTCAATCTTATTAATAGAGAGGAGGAATCCTCCAAAGTTTCTTCTGTTGTTTCTGTCAGCAAGCCAGATTATGTGGAGAAGATGCCTTTTCCTCCTAAAGAATATGTGGAGAAGATGCCCTTCATGTCTCTCCCTCCTAAAGGAGAGAGTAAGAAGAGTAAGAATAAGAAGAAGAAGAAGAAGAAGAAGAAGAGGAGGAGTAAGAGGCGAGAGGACACGGTATCTTCCCCTAAGCGTTATGATCCTGCTATAGATTATGATAATTCTGATTGGGATAATGTTCCTATGCCTGTTACCTATGTTAGTGATCATGATTGGGAAAAGCACTCTACTTTTGATATTGAAAATCTTTTTGGTACCAATTCTAAGGTTAATAATTGTTGTACCATTAGTGCTATCCATGTTCCTTTTTATGATGATATGTTTGATGAGTATGCTTTGCGACATAGTAGTTCTCTAGCTTGTGATGATGGGTATAATATTTTCAGTTCACCTACTTTTGAGGAGAAAATTAGTTATAATTACAATATGCCTCCTGTTTTTTATGATTATGGTGATGAGAATAATTTTTCTGTTGAATCTGCTCCTATTACGATTGTTCATGTGGGGAGTATTAATTCTTTTATGCATATGGCTCATGATAGGGATGCTTTATGTGATAGTTATATTGTTAGTTCTATTCATGATGCTACTGAAAGTTACTATGAGACTGGGAAACATGGTTTGATGAATCTCAACAATATTGAGTTTCCCCTCTTTATGTTGCAATTCTTGAAGTTTTACTTGTTTTGCCTTCCTATGCTTTTTGCTTTGCGCTTTCACGACTTGTCTCTTTACAAGACTATTTTTCATAGGAAGTGGTTTAGATTTAAATATGTTTCATACTTGCTTTTTGATGCTCTCTATTTCTTTAAGTTCCTATATGGTGCCTTTGCCTCAAGCTCTTATATGGCGCCCACATGAGCATCTTTGCAAATTATTGCGCCTAGCTCAAAGACGTTAAAGAAAAGCACTCTTGGGAGATAACCCATTGTTTATTTTTCAGTACTTTTTCTTTTATTTGAGTCTTGGAAGTCATTACTACTGTAATGACCGCTCCTTATCTTGTTTATTTCGTTTTTGTGCCAAGAGAAGCCTCTAATTTGAGCGAGGTAAAGATTTGGGGATGTTGCTGTCCTAAAACTGTTTTCGGTGCTGCACCTTAAAAATTCGTATAAATTCTCTGTTTATCTTTTGGACCTGCGATTTCTTGTGCATATGCCCCAGGTTATATCCAAACTTTTGTTAGTTTAACACTTTTTGATTTGAGCAACAGAAAATCCCTAAAATATTCGACCTTTGTCAGCTGTTCAGTTTTGACAGATTTCTGCCAATATTTGTGTTTGCCACTTTATCGCTTTCTTTTGAGTTCTTTTGATCACGGAACTTTTTGGGAGGTTGCTACAGTAGTATTTGCTATATATGTGGTAGTTTTGGGTTGAAACCTGAAGCAAAAAGAGGTTGATTATATGTTATGTTTACACTAATGTTGCTAATAGAATTGTGTTTAGTTTTGTATGAAGGAAGTTTTCAAGTGTAGGGATTGGAGAATGATGAGATGAGATGAAGAATGGACAAAAGCTCAAGCTTGGGGATGCCCATGCATCACCCCAAGAAATATCCAAGAAGTACAAGCGTCAAAGCTTGGGGATGCCCCCGAGGCACCCCTTCTTCATTGGCAAAAATTAGGTCACCTTTCAAGACACTATATTTTTATTGCTTCATGCACTATGTGTTTTCCTTGGAGCGTCAGTTGTTTTAGTTTTCATTATTAGTTTAGTTTAGTTTGCTGCAATAAATGGTTAGATCACATCATGTTTCTTTTGGAGGAGATGAACTCGTTTTTCATTTGCCAAGAACACTCTGTTTTTCACTCTTATCGTTTCAATGAGTGTTCTCTTTTTCTGCTACTGCGTTTAGCTTTTGTTTTTCACCTTGATTTTTGTTCAGATCTTGTTTTATCTTTCCATCAAGGTGTATTTTGACCTCTGGTCCATGTTGGTTTTCCTCAAAAGAGTTTCCTTAAAAAGGTTTGAATGGTGTTGGAAAAGAGAAAAAGCTTTATGCAAAAAAGTGGTACAAAAAGGAGCTTGTGTAGACTGCGGCTTAGGCTTTTGCATGTCGTGCTTGATGTCTTTTTGATAGTATGCTTAGTGGTTTTGCTGTAGCATGACTTGTCTCAAATAACTGAGATTGCTTAATGAGCCTTTGAAAAAATCATGCGTTGTTTTTATTGTATGGAAGCATTATTTTGGTTTTCTCCTTGATGCTTTATTTGGGTTGACTTGGCGCATGCTCACACATGTTAGACTCTTACAAAGTCGCCAATAGCCTCTATGATCATTTAGTTTTTGACTTTTGATGCCATCTTATGCTTCTTTCAATGTTGCTTTGTCGCTATGCATGATTATGGCCGTTATTGCTCTCTTAGTTGGTCGCTCCCAGTCTTTTGCTAGCCCTCATTTTTGTACTGAGTATGAGCTCTACTCGTGCATCCAACTCCCAAAAACCAAGTTTGCCATTGTGTCCACTATAAATTCCTATGCATGGTATTTGTAAGCCATTCCAAGTAAATTTTCATGTGCTACCTTTCAAAAAACCTTCAAAATACTTCTCATTTTGTGATACTGTTTTTAGCTCATGGGGACGTAGTGGTCGGATTTGCTATATTCCATATTGCTTATTCCAAAAAGAAAAAAAAAAGAAAAAAAGGCACTCCTCCATGGAATGTGAATGTTGGTGGGCACCCGATGGAATCGGTTAGCCATGGTTCGTGAAAGGAAAAAAAAGGTGGGGAGGAGTGCCAAGCTTTGTAAAAGAGCACAAAAGTGCCAATCTCTCTCTCAAAAACTTGCTTCATTTTTGTATGGAAGATAGTAAGAACCCCATTGCCAGTCGTTGACAAAGACAACCACCTCTCAAAACCAATTTTTATCTCTCTGTTTTACAAATGAAAAGCTCTAGCACATGTTTAATCACTGCTTCCCTCTGCGAAGGGCCTTTCTTTTACTTTTATGTTGAGTCACCACCTTCTATCTTTATGCACCATTAAGAGAGCATAGTTGTCATTCTGAGTATAATGTGCATTGTCCCAAAGTTTTCATTGATTGATTCATGACCATGGTTTCACTTGTTCTTAAATTATCTGTATCTAGTCGCCCTCTTAAATTTGAAGGTGTCCTATGCATTTATGTTTTGCTCTCCATCAAGGACAAGCTGAAAACCATTTGTATGTTTTTCCATATGATTTGAACACACGTTTGACTTTCATTGTTTCATTATTCATGATCTTTTGTTTGTGTTTCTTTTCATGTTATAACATGGTTGCTAAGTTCTTATTGTCAAAGATTATATCTTTCATGCCCATGTTTTAAGTTCTTTTGATCCTAGCTCACAACGCTTACATATATGATCAAGATTGTGATGGTGCATGTCACCTCAAAAATTATTTCTTTTGTTATCACTTACCTACTCGAGGACGAGCAGGAGTTAAGCTTGGGGATGCTGATACGTCTCCAACGTATCTATAATTTTTGATGCTCCATGCTTGTTTTTACACCATTTGCCTATTGTTTCGTTACACTTCGTGGCACTTTTATGCATTTTCTGGAACTAACCTATTAACAAGATGCCACAGTGCCAGTTCCCTGTTTTCTGCTGTTTTCGTGTTTCAGAGTGATACACAGGAAATATTCTCGGAATTGGACGAAACCAAAGCCAGAAGTCTTATTTTTCCCGGGAGCATCCAGACATCCGAAGAGAGGAAGGAGAGGGGCCACATGCCACCCTCACACAGGGCTGGCGCGGCCCAGGCCCTGGCCGCGCCACCTTGGTGTGAGGAGGCCTGAGGCCGCCTCTGACATCGCCCCTTCGCCTATAAGAAGCCTCGGGACGGAAAACCCTAGAGGAGTCAACAAATTTCCAGAAAGAGTTCCGCAGTTTCGCTGCCGCCACCGACGAATTTCGGGGGACAGAAGTCTCTGTTCCGGCACCCTGCCGGGACGGGGAAGTGCCCCCGGAGCCATCTCCATCGGTCTCCATTGCCGTCTCCGCCGTCCCCATCGACCTCACCGCCATCTCCATCAACCTTGCTGTCTCCTATGATGAGGAGGGAGTAGTTCATCCCCGGGGCTGAGGGCTCTACCGGTAGCTATGTGGTTCACCTCTCTCTCCCATGATGTGATCTTTATATGATCATGAGCTTTGTATCATGTTGAACAAGTAGATGTTATTATTTAGATATTATGTGTACTCTAGTGGTGTTATTAAAGTAATCTATTCCTCCTGCCATGGTGTAACGGTGACAGTGCGTGCATCATGGTGGTACTTGGTTTAGGCTATGATTGTGATCTCTTGTGGATTATGAGAGTAATTATTACTATGATAGTATTGAAGTGATCTTTTCCTCCTTTCATGGTGTAATGTTGACAGTGTGTGCACCGTGTTAGTACTTGGTCTAAGTTGCAATAATATCTATCTTGAGTTGTGATCTGATTTGGATATCTCTATGAGTGGTGTTTGTCAAGTACTTGATGAACTTTAAGGGGTGCTTCTGTAGCCACTACGCAATGATTAGTGTTGTTCAATAGGAGAGTAATTCAGAGTACCATAGTGAAGAGAAGTTGTTTATTTGTTCAATTGTGTTATATTGTTGGGAGTGTGTCCACTAGTGAAAGTATGATCCCTAGGCCTTGTTTCCAAGCATTGCACACCGTTTACTTGCTATTTTGTTACTTGTTTGCTCGCATCGATATTTACTTCAAGTCACATTTGCTACTTATAATCATCTATACCACTTGTATTTCACTATCTCTTCTCCGAACTAGTGCACCTATACATCTGACAAGTGTATTGGGTGTGTTGGGGACACAAGAGACTTTCTGTATCGTAATTGCAGGGTTGCTTGAGAGGGATAGCTTTGACCTCTTCCTCCCTGAGTTCGATAAACCTTGGGTGATCCACTTAAGGGAAACTTGCTGCTGCTCTACAAACCTCTGCACTTGGAGGCCCAACAAGTGTCTACAAGAATAGAAGTGCGTAGACATCAGCGGCTCAAAGGTAACTCCTACTTTGAATCCCGACACATCTCCTTATGATGAGAGTGATGATGATGATGTTAATGATGATGATAATGAAGCTTTCTTGCATGAGATGGGAGTTGTGTATGCCTCTCTTCGTGGTAATAATGATGCTCGTGCCAAAGTCGAACACGTAATGGAAACCTTGTTTGACCACAAGGAGACCATTAAGGAATTGAACTCCCTCGTTAATGAGGGGAAATGGAGATTCAATCTCCTCAAGCAAGAGCTATCCGAAGAGAAGCATACTAATTCTTTCCTATCTCAATCTATTAAATCTTGTGAGCTTACAAATGCTAAATCTATTAATGATGCTTGTGCTACTAACTCCACTTCTTGTAAAGCATCTATTTTAAAGGAGAATGTTGAGCTAAGGGCTCAACTTGAGTTGCTAACAAGCAATTATAAGAAATTGGAGGAAAGCCATGAAAAGCTCTCGGGCTCTCATGGGGATCTCCTAATCTCTTATAATGGGCTAAAGTTAGCTCATGAGGCAAGTATCTCTAAGAAAACATCTTGTGAGCCCCATTTGGACATTAGCACTACTTTGAACCAAAATGCTATATTATCTTGTGCTAGTCCAAGTAATTTGTCTAGGCATAATATTGCTACATCTTGTGATGAATTACTTGCTATGCCTTGTTGCTCTAATAATAAAGCTTCTACCTTCTCTAGTACTTGTATTACTACTAACCTTGTAGAGGAAATCAAAGAGCTCAATGCCCAAGTCACTAGTTTGGAGAAAGACTTGGATAAGCGTCATGAAGGGAAATCCACACTCGATAATATTTTGAGTGTGCAAAAATCCCCTAATGACAAGAGTGGACTTGGATTCAACTCCAATAACAAGAACAAGTCCAAGAGCAACAAGAAGAAGAAGGGCCAAGACCAAGTCAAGAATTTGGCCAAGATTGTTTGCTTCAAGTGCAAGATTGAAGGGCATCATGTGAGATCTTGCCCATTGAAGAAGAAGCACTTGAGTGAGAAGCAACAAGGGAAGCGGGCACAAGGTCAAGCTCAAGTTCGACCTCAAGTTGAAGATAGGCCACTTCCCAAGAAGAATCAAGATGAAGCTTCCCAAATCAAGAAATCAACGAAGAAGAGAAAGGGAAGCACTTGTTGCTATATTTGCCGTGAGAAGGGGCACTTTGCTTCTTCATGCTTAAGCGGTACCTTATCTAATCCTATCATTGTTGATGATGAATATTCTCTTAGGAAAGATAAGGATGGCAATGTGTTTGCCAAGTTTGTTGGAACTCAAAGTGGTGTCAAGAAAAGAACCATTTGGGTTGCCAAGCCTATTGTTACTAACCTCTTAGGACCCAACTTGGTTGGGGACCAACAAGCTAAAACTTGATCAATAGATGTTTTTTGGAGGGCATTGGAGACTTGGCTACCTCATGAAGAATTAAGGGATCTTCATTAATTTTATTTCATCAAGCCAAGTCATTGATACTATCATTTTATATCCAATGTGCCTCTTTGCGGTAACTTGTACTTAACCTCTTTACATTGTAAGTTACTTGCCCCTTTGCATGTTTTGGTTTTGTACCAAGTATGTGTTTGTATATGTTGTTCCTTATACCTACTTAACTTGTGTATTCAAGTAGGTGTTGGTTGTTTGGCACATCATATACTTATGTGTTTGCTTTGAGCCTCTAATGCATCTTGTTGGTATCTTATTTGGCTCTTATTGAGTGATTAATGGAACACCCCATTTTGGGGGAGTGATTTGCCATGGGCACCTCACAATCCTATAAATGCGTGCACATGAGTAATACCACTTAGTATTGATATTGCAAGATTACCTAGTCTCTATGTGGTATGCCATGCTCATGAGAAATTTAAATTCTATATCTCCATTAATTATCTCTAGTTGGATTTTATTTGCCTCTTGTAGTAAAGAATTGAATATCACATTATGGGGGAGTAATATGCCTTGTGCATATCACAAGCCTAGGAAATGTGAACATTTGAGGTATTGCCACTTAGAGTTGATATTGTTAATTATCCTGTTCCTAGGTGGTATGTTTGCTCAAACAAGCTCCGTTATTTCTTAAATGATTTTATTGCTCATTTCTTTGGTCTTGGTTTGAGTAAGAATTCTTGGTGCGGTTTTACTCAAATATATTTCTCTATATCATAAGTAGGAAACCGTTTGCTTCAAGATACTCTAATCATTGCTTTGCATGATTATTTGTGGATTATTGGAGCTACCAAGAATCCTTTTACGTGCATGGTGCTCAAACTGAATATTTAACCATATGCCTTTTATTGTGAAGTTGATCTTGAATATCTTTGCAATACACCACCGGAAAATAATTCCAATATGAACTTCTTGTCTCTGACAATTGGTATTCATATATATATGTGGTAATTCTTCTAGATCATCTTCACCTTGGAATTTGCCTCTTATTGCCCATATTTCTTGCCAAGAAATTATTTTGACTCCCGTTGTCTTATTGCCTTCTTGGGGATCTTTTTGCTTGACTTTGTCTCATCTCTTGATCCCCATCAAGTGTGTGTTGTTGTAAGACAAACCTTTTCTTTTCGGTACTTGCGCCATTGTGAAAAGTGTAGAGGGTTTGGTTTATTTGTTGGAACCTTGCTCTTTTGGGAGTTAGTTATCTCATTCCTTCTTCTATGATTTATTTGCTTGAATGAGATAAATCTTTGAGCATGTGTGTTTTTTTATATTTCTTTCTTGCTCAATGAGTTGTTAGGTTCATTCGTTGAATTTTGTTGAGAAAAAAAAATCATTTGTTGATTTGTTCCTTTGATATCATTTGGACAACAAATGTGTTTTACCACACATTTCATACCTACTTGTACTCTTGGTGTTTTTGTCTAAATTGTATCTTCTTTGGATCTTGAAAGATAGGTGCATGCATATTCTCTTTATGCTTAATTTTGTATCTTAGTAGCTTTCTTTGATCCAATATATATGTTATACTCCATCAAATCCTAAATGGCTAAGATGTGCATGAAATTCAAATTTCATCTCTAACTATGCACATATTTATATGGAGTCTATCATATGTATTGTGGTTAGTCTAACCACATTGGACCCAATAAGTTTGGGGACCAAGATGTACTTGAATGTGTCTTAGGTACATTGGAGATGCAATGGATGCTTGTCTCGTTTATAAGGAAGGTGTTATCACCATATGATTATTGGAGCCAAGCTAGGATGATCGGCGAACTCTTATCTACTACATCACACCATTGCTATCTCGGTAACAAGTATAACATTCATGCATACTTTTCTAGCATCCCAACTCTTGTAGGTTGGTTCTTGGCATGATAATATTTATTTGCAAATGTTGCGGTTCTTGCAAAGGTTTTATAAAGAAATATCTTTATTTCATTTGTGAGCAAGTTGAGATGATTGCATATGATGGGAAGTATATAAAATCATGTTTGATTCACCAATCCCAAATATGCCTTTTTAGCAATTTATTGCATATTAATTCCTCAACGCTCTCTCATGTGCAATATAGATAATGTTGCAAGTTGTACCCTTCTTTATTATGCTTGTTGCCTTTCAAAGCATCCCGACTATCTTTTGATCCCTTATTGCTAGTTGTGATGACTTTGATGATTTTGCGTGGGGAGTTTATTAATATACCATAATGGAAAATGGAGCCTTGAGCTATATATGCTTTGTAGCAAAGCTATTTGGTATATTCTATGACTCTCTCTTGGATATCATGTCTTCCTTAATTTCAACTAACCTCTTGTGCATACATGTTCCTTTGTGGATTGTTCATCATGATTTTTTGTCCACTTAGAATGTATATGCATAGAAGTGTTAATATCTTCCCATGATATCCTTGTTCTTTGCCGACCATCTTTCTTATTCATTTGGTTTTTTATGGCATTGGTAAGAACTTGATTTATGAGTGCTTGTTTATTCTTTTTGCTTCTTCTCGCACTCATATCTCGTGAATATTTTTGGACTAAAGTTCTCTTTGATAAGCGTATTGATCCTTTTGTATTCTCTCATGCTCATGTTTTGTTTTAAATGATATAGAGGGAGTGAGGATTCCATGTTTGTGCATAGTATATTCAATTGCAACAAAAAATCCAATTTATGCATGAACCTTGGGGAGCTTCCTTATTTCATTTAAAGCATCTTGTAGCTCTTATCATCACATATTCTTGTGTCCAATTTGTTCTTTGGGTCTCTTGATTGCTTGCTTGCTTCATTCGTTGAAGCTTCCTTCACTATGTCATCTTTTTGCAATCCTTGATCCTCAATATGGTTTGACTTCCTCCAAATATTGTTAATTTGAAAAGTGCATATGATTTCACTCATTTTTATGAGAAATGCACATCTTGGGGAGGAACTCATACTATATTGGCCTTCTAAATTCCTTCATCCATTTTGGCAATCGTTGCCAATGGGGGAGAAGTTTAGAGGGTTTAAGGGAAATGGTTTTTATACTTAAGTTTGGTTGTGCTTAAGTATTTGCCTTTCATGCATCTCTTCTTTGTTAGATGTTTTGCATGGTTGAATATATAGTGTAAACTACATCAAAGGTTTATCTTGACAATGTATGCAATGAAATTCAAGTTCATCACACGTGCATATATTGTGGGGGAGTTTGCTCTATATATTTTGGTTGCACTCACATCAACCATATTTGTTGTAGTTTATGTGAGTACAATTGATTTTGATATGCAGTAGTAGCTTCGTGTTACTTGACCATATCAAATCCAACCTCTTGTATGCAATTTATTCTTGAATAGTTGCATATTAGTTTCTATCATTCATTATATAAACCCTCTTGTTGAGATTGTCATCAATTACCAAAATGGGGGAGATTGTAAGGGTAAATTGCCCCTAAGTGTGCTTTTGGTAATTAATGACAATCCCTATGGACTAATATTTTCATTGAGCTTTTTGTGAAGGAATTGTTCATAGAAATTGCTTGAAGTCCATGTGTTGGATTCAAGGCTTGGATGCCATGAAGATAAAGATATATCTTAAGTATTGGCATCAAGATCATTGAATAGAAGAGATGAATCCAATATGATCAAGAATAAGAAATAAAGATGTAGTTCTTGTGTAGAACTCATGTAATCCATGCTCTAGCTTATGTGTTAAGCCAAGGAGTCTCAAGATCTTGAGAGTTTGATTACATGAGAAGAATTCAAGATATGGCTCTATGTTGAGGTTATGATGGTCTCATGAGTTGAGATATGATTGACTAATACCTAGAGCATGCAATCAAATGAAGAATTCTTTATGTGGCTCAAGATATTGTGATAGAGCATGAGAAGATTCAAGGTTGACCAAGGCAAAGATCAAAGATTGGATTCTAGTTTGGTCAACACATGAAGCATAAGGAATGTGCCACATGGGACCAATCGGTCTTGTGGTATGGTATGGTTTGTCAATTATGCTTTGTGAACTAACCCATTACATATGTGTGTTTGTGTTGTCTATGTGGGTTAGGTATTGTGTCATGGATATGCATCACTAGTGAGATTTCATATAGACCATGAAAGGATGACATCAAGTGGTGGTTGTCATCAAGGTTGCGAAGTGCAAGTTTCAAGATAAGCATCTCGAGAAGATCATATGCTTGAAGCCTGTCATCCATTTGGTGATAATGTAATTGTGAAGACATGCCTTAGTGAAGGTATCCCATAGTGGTGTATGGGGGAGCATATTGGAAGTCTTCACGAAGCAACAATGATCAAGTGAAGCATTCTAGCTTGACGGAAGCATGAAGCATCATCATCAAGCTCAAGCGGGGTCCACAAGGGAAAGGTTTATCCTTGCTAGGTTTTCCTTTTACCGGTCTCAAGGTGTTTGTTGGGAGACCGGGTTATAGGATAGATAGCCACACTATCAAGAGGGGCTTTCGGTTGGGCAACTTGATCACATCGTCTTAGGGAGCTCAATCCTTTGCATACTTTGCATCTTCCTAGTTTGTTGCTTCTTGGTGTTTCTCCATGTGAGGTTCTTGTGCTTGTTGCTAGCTTTCCAACAAGTCCAAGTTCATCGAAAATGGAATCCGTATGCATCTTTTATTGCGTTTTCGAGTTTGGAGGTTTTACCGGTTCTTTCCTATGGAAGGTTCTCACCTCTCCTTATTTGATTTTTTACCTCTTACTAATTATTGGGCTTTATATGGTTCATTGGATAGATATTTTTCTTAGCTTTTCAAAAAGTCCAAGTTTGCTAAAATCGAAGTCCGGATGTGAAAGTTATCGCATTTTTCGTGAGGCTATTTTCTGCCGGTTCCGAGCTCGGATTGAACCGGAAATTCAACCGGAAATCAACCGAAAAGTTGCAGAACCGTTTTCTTGTATTTTCGGATTTAGATCCGGTTGGACCGGGTTTTGGACCGAAAATCACCCGAACATGTGGGAAATAACCCCAACGGCCATATTTGGCTTTCCATATAAAAGGGGCTTCTTCCCCAATGGTTTTCTAGGGTTCCTAGTGTGTTCTTGAGCATTTCTCTCACCTCCATTGTTGACTCTCTTGAGCTTGCTCCCTCCCTCTTCCCTCCAACGATTCTTGCATATTTTTGAGGGATTTGGTAGAGGAGATCTTGATCTACAATCTCCACCAATTCATTCCTCCTCTAAGTGAGGGGAATCCTTTGAATTAAGATCTTGGGGTCATTGGTTGACCTCCACCCTTGTTCTTCCTCTCTAACTCCTCCATAGCATTTGTTGCCTTGGTGGGATTTAAGAGAGAAGGATTTGAGCACTTCCCCTTGTGTTCTTGCTTTGCATCCTTGCATAGTGTTGAGCTCTCCATTACGATTTGTTCGAGTGAGAGACCGTGAGCTTGTTACTCTTGGAGGGTGACCTCCTAGTTGGCTTGGCGGTTGGTGCCTCGGTGACCTCTTCGTGGAAGATTGTGAAGAGGCCCGGGCTTCCCCTTCGTGGGAGTTGTGAAGTGGTTGTGGAGCTTGCCATCTCCGGAGTGGAGGAAAAGCTAACCATAAGAAGGAGTCCCTAGCTTCGTGGGGGACTCGGAGAAGAAGGTGAGCCTTCGTGGCGTTTGGGGGCCTTCGTGGTTTCCCGCATCTCTCCAACGGTGATTAGCTTACTTTATGTAAGTAAACATCGGGATACATCTTCGTCTCCGCGTGCCTCGGTTATCTCTATACCCGAGTTTATTTCCTTGTGATAGCCTTCGTGCTTGAAGTACTTATATCTTGTTTATCACTTGTGAAATATATCTTGTGCTATCTTGCTTATCTCTAGTTGTTGTTGTTGCACTTAGTTGAGTCTAGCATTTTTAGGTTTTGTGCTTGAAGAAAATAAACGTTAGTTTAATTCCGTATTCCTTCAAGCCGATTCCGTAATTGTTTTTAAAATGCCTATTCATCCCCTCTCTAGGCGACATCTCGTCCTTTCAACTATTGCTTTCCACTCGATACGTTCATACCCTTTGTTTCAAGCAAACCGGTGAGATTGACAACCTCATCGTAAGTTGGGAACAAAGTATTTGGTTGTGTTGTGTGCAGGTTCCACGTTGCTACTAGTTGAAGACGCGCTAACAAGAAATCGTTAACGGCGCCCTTGCTGGAGTGTCACTAGGCTAGCAAGCATCACCTTCTTGAGTTTGTCTTTTTCCTATTAGATCGACAAACCTTGGTTTCTTACTGAGGGAAAAACTTACTGCTATATTTATTATACCTTCCTCTTAGGGTTTTCCAACTGACCGGTCATTCACTTCATTATCACCGCGCTATCTATAGCAATCACCAGCCCTAACGGCCGTGAGTCCATCGCCGTCTGCCGTTGACACGTGGAGCTGATGAGTGGATCCCAATAGTCAGAAAACGTGTTAAACTGCTAAACGGAAGCTATCAGTGTTCCGCGTCGTGATGCAGCCTTAAAAGAGTAGTTAAATATCAAAATGCCCTAAAACAATAGTTTACCCACACGTCAGCCTCAAATGTGGTAGCTTTTGCGTCGTTAACTCGTCGAGAGACGCCGCCCAATTCCATGTCTCACCAGGTCGGCGGCGTTTCTCTCAAATAAAAAAACCAAAAAAGTCGGCGGCGCATCCCGTCGCCCCTCTCTCCCATAACCGGTGCTGCGGCGTAGGCAATCCCACCCAGGCGGCGGCGGCGGCGGCCTCTAAATCGCCGGCGTCCTCGGGTAACCGACCGCATCGAAGTGAGTTTGATTCCCAGACAGAGAAACCCCAATTACCCGTGCCCTCCCGCGACCGACCCCACTGCGCAGACAACAAACTCTGGACCGCCTCGCCCGCTCCTTCCGTCGAGCCGCCCCCGGTCGCGCCACCGCTATCCATGGCGACGAAGCAGCCGCCGCCGTCCGCCTCGACATCCGGGGCCGCGGTGTCCATGAAGGACTACCTCAAGCGGTACCAGTCGGGCCCCGCCGCCGCCGACCAGAAGAAGGCCAAGAAGAAGAAGAAGACCAAGCCCAACGCCCCCGCGGGTGCAGGGGTGCTCATCGTCGACGAGGACCCCGTTTGGCAGAAGCCCGTGCAGATCGAGGAGGACGAGCCCGCGTCGTCAGGTTTGAATCTCAGAAACCCTAGCCGTAGTTGTAGTCTGATAAGCTTGTTCCTATCGGATTCGCGGTCAATGATTCGATTTGGGCGCTTGGTTGCAACTTGCAGGTGACGAGAAGCCTCAGGTGAACGAAGACATTGAGGTCAAGCGGTTGCGCCGCATGGAGGCAATCCGCGCGGCCCGGCCCTACAATTCTATCGCCAACGATGGCAGTGGTTGGGTCACTCTGCCCGTCCTGGGGACTCAGGATGATGGCTCACCCCACCGCCGCAGGAACGACACTCCGTCACCTGAGAGGGGCGCCGGCGCCGGGAGGAAGGACCTCTCGCCCCCGCGGCGAAGGCAGCGGCGTGATACACCCTCGCCTGATCGTGGAGGTGCTGCGGGGACTGACCTTTCGCCGCCAAGGCAGAGGCACAGGCGGCGTGATACACCGTCGCCAGAGGGCAAGGGCACAGCAGAGGGAGGCGATTTGTCACCGCCAAGGAAGTTCAGGCGGCAAGAAGATCACTCTCCTCCAAGGAGACGTCCTCGCCATGACTCTGAGGAACCCCAGGACCTCTCACCACCACGAAGGCGCACGAGGCATGACTCGGAGGAGCCTCAAGACCTCTCCCCGCCTCGGCGAAGGACAAGGCATGACTCTGAGGAGCCCAAAGATCTCTCTCCACCTCGACGACGGGCACGGCATGATTCAGAGGACCAAAAAGACCTCTCTCCGCCTCGTCGTGGTACACGACATGATACAAAGGAGCCTGAGGACATCTCTCCACCACGGCGACGGAAGCGCCAGGATTCGACACAGCTGGACAATCAGTCACCCTCAAGAAGGCGAAACTTGGGACAAAGCCGAGTGGATGGAGATATTTCACCACCAAGGAAGGGTCAAAAATTTGCCTCAGATGATTTGTCTCCACCTCGTAAGGGGAGAGACCTTTCTCCTCCAAGGAAGGGTAGAAAGGAAGGAGCTCCAAAAGAGGCAAGGAGAGCCGGGTTGATGTCAGCAGAGGAAGTTAAAGAGGACATCAGAAAGATTAAGGAGGACGAGAAGCTCAAGTGAGTGATACTTCATGTCTACACATACTTGTGCTTATTCCTTCTGCTAAGATTGTAATATGTTATATGACATTTGGTTTTCAGGTTCGCAGCTCAGGACCCTTCGTTCACTGGTAAAGGGGCAAAGGCAGTGTTCCGTGATAAGGAAGGTATGCACAATGCACAATGCCTATGCATATCATGTTTTGGTTATTTTGGTGGCGGTTACCTCTGTATCTGTAGATATTCAAAGCTTCTGTGCTAACATTGCTCTTGTGATATTTCCCAGGAAAACGGATAAATCAAGAAGACATACAGAAGGCAAAGGGCGATGAGAAACCTAAGGTAGATATATGCTCCTTTTCTGGTTTTTTGGTTGTCATCCTTTTGTTTTATATGGTTACTTATACTTTGACGCATGGAAATTGAAATATTATTACTAGCATTACCTAATAATTAGAATATATATATTGAGCTCTTGCTTTGTGGTACTTATGTTATTGTGTCTCATTTTGGGAGCTTATGACAGAATTATAGAAAATGCATTATGCAATGGACTTCTATTTCGCCTAATTTTTGTAGTGTAGCGTCTGATATGCAATTTCTCATAAGGATGAACATTTCTTTAATTTTTTTAAGGAAACAGTTATCTTGGGACTGCCAGAATAGAGGAACCACTGTGTGCAGAGTGCCTGGAAAACCCATCCATTTTTGTATAGAAACAAACATGGCTTTAAATATTAAAGGGTAAAACTTGATCACCAAATATAAAAACTAGAAAATATGAACAGCTCCCGGCAAGTACTAAGTAATGCTCCCTCTGTTCCAAAATAATTGATGTTCTAGTTTCCTAGTCAAACTACAAGTTCAACCAGATTACCAACATCTAAGATACAAATTTAGTTATATCTATACTATTAAAATGAAAAGCGACCAGTAGGTACGTCGCCACAATTTATTCTGTTTTTTTGTAATCATCCCGCACTACCTCCCGAGGAAGGTTACCGTCGTACATTGTCCTTTTTACGTCCACGCCGGGAGTGACCCGCCTAGAAGAAAATCTATGCGCTTGACCTGGACCCTGTCCACTAATCCTGTGACTTCTCCTGACGCTCAGAGACGCATGCCTCCTGAATCTTTGGTGCAACCCACCACGGCAAGATAGCACGCCAGAGAATCCCATCACCATGGTAGTTGAGAAGAACCAGGCCGACTCTTGGGGGGAAGGGAGGAGGCGGCCGCCAGTGGGGACCAGCTGCGGCCGGAGTAGTGGCCCCGGCGCCAAGGGAAGCCGATGCGCATGGGGATCTTCAGGCGGCGGGCGGCGCCGTGGACCTTACTGGCGGCGGGGCTGTGGTGGAGAAGGCGGATCACCGGGCTGGCAGCTGGGGATCCAGGTTGGGCAGCGAGGATGTGTGGCCTCTTACAAGTAGATAAGGCAGGCAACATACTAATTTTATCCTTTAATCGTTGTATATGCTTATGCTTTTTGGACCATGCGCCTGAGTACGCAGCCCTGCTGTCAGAATTTTACAAATTTTATTAATTTGAGTTGTGTCGTGCCAGCTAAGTTTTGTGCTGGCTCGAAAACCCGGTCCAATTCGTGGGTGGGCATCAGCGATGGCATGGCTGATACATAGGGGGCTAGCCGGCGGCGGTGGGTGTAGGGCTGAACTTGAGGGGGGAGGCGGAGAGGGTGGTGACGACCGATTGTGGGAGGTTTTTCTTTTCATGGCTATCGAGTGGTATTCCACTTGATCGCTCCAATGTATAGGGCTGATGGTCGTAAATTATAGTATACTAGAAGTGTTTGTATAACGATATAAAGTATGGGTCAATCAAAACCTCCATGCTTTTTGAAATTCAGTGTATGATATGAAAATGATGTACATTTGATTTAATATGGCACTGTAGCAATGGACGGGTTTTGTGCTAGTTGCATTAATCATACAGTAAATTCTCGTCCTTTATATGTTTGACGTTGTGGGTATTGTCATATTTTCCTATAATTTTGGTCAAACTTAGAGAAGTTGGACTTAGGATAAAACTAGAACATCGATTATTTTGAAACGGAGGGACTATTACAGTAAAAGCAACAAAGCTTATTAATGTGAACTATATTCTCTCATGCTAGTTGTCACTGTTGCTTAATCAAAAGCTGGTTTATTTTTATTTTAAGTTCCGTTGTTCCCTGTGAATGCTCTATTGACCCTGTGAGCTATTTTGGTCCATGCAAATCCAAATATGACATCTGCTGGAGATGAAACGAATCATATTAGTTTTATTGAAAGTTTGAAACTAACTGACTTAATAGTGAGTTCATGTAGTGCGGAACAAAATGCTGCAAATGATGAATGATCACCCACTATATCTTTTTCTCCTTTTACTCACTTTTCCTGACTCAGTTCAACATACGACCCCGATCTTGGTTATTGCTGCTTATAAGTTATCTCCATTCTGTAATAACTAATGTTCTTCCTGATGGCAGGAAAAACATATAGAATGGGGTAAAGGGTTGGTGCAGAAGAGAGCGTCCGAGGCTAGAGTGCAGGAGCTTGAAGATGAGAAGAGCAAGCCATTTGCACGAACAAGGTACTGTTTCTTATTAAATTTACACGGACTGGGTACTTACTGCATGATCTTTGTTGACTTGATTTGAGACTTTTTGTGTAATCTCTAATATAGTTCTTGCTTTGAACAGTGTTATCTCTAGTACAGTTCTTTTTTTCTGTCCATGTTGTCTGATTTTTTTGTCGAATTGAACGTGAAGTTTTGTAACCTCCCTTCCAATTATTGAAAGTTGAGCTTGTTTGCGTGTAGGGATGATCCTGAGCTTGACAACATGCTGAAAAACAGACTCCGATGGGGTGATCCTATGGCTCATCTTGTCAAGGTAACTGCAGCTTTTGATTTGGAGTTGTTTAATTGAAAGCATTGAAGCTATTTCGCCTGGCTAACAGATGATACTATACTAATGCATTTTAGCAGAAAGATATAGCCTTCCATCTTGATGACTTGGGAGATGATGAAAAGATGAAAGAATCTGGCTTTATAGTTCCTCAAAATGTACCCACTCACAGCTGGCTGAAACGTGGCGTAGATCCTCCTCCAAACCGTTATGGCATTAAACCTGGTCGTCATTGGGACGGAGTGGATCGCAGCAATGGTATGTGGCTTCCAAATTCATTCAATTTTCTTCTCTTTCTGCTATCCAACCACGCGTCTCTTGGGTGTGGCAAAAAAACAGCTTGGCTTAAATTTTTGGAACGAACTGTGTGGGGTATCTAGTATGCGCGGAGGCTGGTAGCTTTAAATGAACCACAAGGATTGTTTTTGCTTCACTTCACATCTTTTTCTTTGAAGATTTATGTATCTTCTAAGAGGAGTGTGCTAGTTTTGCTGCATTGGGTACTGGTAGATGAGAAGGAAAATACAGCCATTTTAACCTGCTGAACAACTGCAAACTGTTCAAAACCTAGTTCTGGTTATAAAAGGGAAGTGTATGTTGTGTCGTCAAAGAAGTAGGGAAAAGGACCGAAAGTCAGACATGTTTGCAAACTTTTTTCCTTTCTTTATCGTAATCTCCCCTTTTTCACTTACTAACTTGTCTGGTACTCTATATTTCACACAGTAATCTTGTTTTTTTTTTAACTTTCAACTTTCTGGCCATTATTAGTTTGTTCAGGTTTCAAGTTTGTCCTGCATTTTGCCATGCAAATGATTGCATGTTATGTTGCAGTTTAGTCATAATCTCCCCATTTTCACTATACTAAGTTCCTTTCCACATGTTTCCAGGATATGAGAAGGATATGTATAAGCTGAAGAACGATAAACAAGCAATGGAGCAGGAGGCCTATCTCTGGTCTGTCGCAGATATGTGAGTGCCGCTGCTGTTCCAAGAACATATATGCCTGATCTGATACATCAGTACACGTGATCAATTTCAAAGTTGTGCAATGTGTCCGAAAGTAAGCAGATCCCTATGTATGTTTCTTCTTCAAACATATGATGACCATGGGGAATGATTTGCTCGAGTAGCCTCTTATTGCTCTTTGAAGCTCAATGGAGCAACAATTTTGTTGTGTATTTGTTGGATTATGCTACTCATTCTCTTTGACACACTTCACATTTTGTAACATGTAGTTCGATGTATGTTGAAAGATTTAGTTTTGGCACATATTTAGTTTTGGCACAGATTTAGTTTTGGCACAGAAGAGTGTTAATGCCATTTTTTTGTTATATATGGCTGAAACCCAACTTTTGACTTTTCATTGACCAAACTGTGTTATGCCCGAGTTTACTTGTTTCACTCGTTAAGTTGGCTAAAATAAATCACAACTAGGACGCTGTTGTCGTACATGTTCTTACGATACTATTCCTCCTTTCCCTTTCTCAGCAGTCAACACCTTGCATTCCTCCTCCGGCTCCGATTTCGGCCTTTCCTCTCCTCTGAGAGCTACGGTAGCTACTGCTGGCCATCTCATTGGACCGAGCTCCTCATTTTCCTCCATGGCTACCCTAGACGCAGTTTGGGGTCGCTGGCGCAACTATGGGATTAATAATTTCCCTAGTACTGTAGGAGAATTAGGAAAGTACTCTACTGATTGTCAAAAAAAAAAAGTACTATACTGAGTACTTAATTGGGCCGCTGCGCAGCCCCATTTCTTGCTCCCTTGCGCCATATATCTTGTTGGTTCCCGGTGGTTATTGGGCTCAGACGCTCAGTGCTCGGCAATTAGGCCTTTCGTTGTACTGGGTCTCACGCCCAAATTCAGTGAATCTCTTGTTCCTGGCCCAAATCCTCCCTCCCGACTCGCGCTGGCGGTGAAAAATATTCCTCGCTGCCGCTGCCCCCGACGGAGACATCAGGCGCCGCCGCCGCCGACGCTTCCTGCCTGCGGGACGACAAGCCGACAACAAGCCGAACATGTACTTGCGGCGGAGGCTGCTCTCGCTCCTGCGGGAAGCTCGCCTCGCCACGGCAGGCCATCTCGCCGCCGCGCCGTCTTCCAGGAGCACCAGCCTACCCCCTGCGGCCGCCGGCGCGGCCTCCACCTCAGCTGGTGAGCACTTTATCCGCCCCTGTAGTTCGGTGTTACCCCTAACAGGATCCTCACCGATCTGCTTCCCTCAATCGCTGACAGCAGTTTTGATGGTGAACTGTTGTTATGAATTGAGTTCTAGTTTCAAATCGGTCCTTCTGCTATTGTTTCTGTTGCAACTAAGAGTTCTACTGCACGTGTTTTCCGTCATGACCATTTTGACGAAATTGCATGATTTTCTCCCTCAGGTTCTAGTGGTGGTACCTTCGGTAATAAGGGTTCAGCTTATGGCGCTATACTGATTGGGCAAGCAGGTCTGATATCTTCATATCCATCCTCCCTTTTTCATTCATAGCATGCTGCTTGGCTGTTGCTCAGTTAAGAAATTTTGTTATATGATAACTGTTCGGCTAAGAGCATCTAAAATAGTGCCACTTCTGCCAACCCAGTATTTGAATGAGGTGGAAAAGCAAAAGCTGAAAGCAGGTTAGCTGGTTACTATAGATTGAGAAACAAGCTAATTGATACCATACAAATGCCTAAAAGACTCTTTATATATCTCTGGTTAGAATTCCCTTCTACTAGTTGTATAATCCCATCCAGATTCTCTTCCCTTCTACTTTCTAAGTTTAGCGAAATTAATATCATATTTGATACCATAACAACCCTAACTTTATTCTTGCTGCAGCTGTTTTTCTTGGCCTGAGCAGCAACACTGTATGGGCTCAGGATGATTCGGTTGCTCCAGCAGCTACAAGTGAACAAGGTGATGCAAATGCTAGTGGTCTACGCCGTATTGAAGATGGTTCAGTGATCTCAAATGAACACACGGTCAAATGGAGAATGTGCACCGATAATGCCCGAGATTATTTCGTCAAAGCAAGTATCTCATTATCCATAGCTTTGTCTGAACCACGTCTTTGCACCATCTTTCTAAAAAGTTACCACATTATAGTTTCCCCTTCGTTCGAACATAATTTCATTTTTTATACGTGTTCCCCAAAAATGATGCAAAACTTGACCACAATCATCTGAATACATCAACGTAGCGTAGCGAGAACAACTCTAGTGCTTAGAGCATCTCCACCGGTAGCCCCAAAATGCCTCCCAAAATGCTACCGGCGCGTTATTTGGGATCGGGGCCGAAAACACGGCCACACCGGTGACCCTAAAAAACTGCCGGCGCAGATGCAAGCCCAAAAATATAGCCGGCACTCCCAGTCCGCGCCCGGCACACAAGGAGTGCATCGGGAGCGCCGGACAGCGCCGGACAGACACCTTTAGCTTAAAAGAATGCAGCTGCTGTGTCATATTCCCCCTCCCTCTCTACTTTTCCTCTCTCCCACCTACCCCATCTACTTTCTCCACTCCCCACCGCCCCCGCACGCGGCGACCACGGCGAGATGGGCAGCCGTCCTTCCACCGCCGCAAATCCCATCCCCGTCGGCGGCCTCCTCGACGAGCTAGCTGGACGCATCCTTCGACCTCTACGAGCTGGGCCGCCGTCGGACGCGACGAGGGGAAGAAAAGCACGCACCTGGTAGGCCTCCGAGCTCGCGGATGCAGGCGCAAAGAAGCTCATCGACCAGCTCCCTCCGCGCCGTCACCGACGCCTGGGTCGACTCGCTTGCCGCCGCCGCCGTAAACCTCCGCAAGCTCTCGGTCGGGTCGTGCGCCTTCGGCGCCAAGGGGATTGAGGTGGCCTCCGGTCCTGCGTCCAGCTCGAGGAGCTCTCCCTCAAGCGGCTCCGCGGCATCGCCAGCTCGGAGCACATCGCTGTTTCCGGCACTCGTCTCCAATCCCTGTCCAAGGAGCTCTACAACGGGCAGTGCTCAGTCCAGGCCGACCATGCCGACCTCGTGCGAGCACCCATGCCGCCGCATCACCTCGAGCGTCGCCGCGCATCCTTAACCAATATTTTGGGAGTGATTTTGGGGAGCACCGGTGTGGGACAACAATCCCAAAATTTTGGGAGGAGGTGCCGGCGTCCCCAAAACGTAGCCGGACATGCCCTGCCGGTTACCATTTTGGGGGCGCCGGTGGAGATGCTCTTAGTCACCTGATGCTTTCCAATTTTCATGTAACCTGTTTGATCCATACTTTTTGGGTTACCTGCTACAACCTTACTATGAGAGTCAGCCCTTCAGCTTCCTCATTAAACCATGTGGAACTGGAAGGTTTAACCTGCCATACACTATTGGCTGTTTTGATGTTGATATACTGAAACTGGATGGTAATTTGACATGAAATTTTGGATTGCTTTTGTTCAAAAACTTGGGTTTGGCAACCTCTTGTAAGTAAATGTTCCAAGACTTTCTTCAGGTAGGAAATCATGTAACTATTGATTATTTGCATTAAGTATGAACGATATGCCTTGTGCATTACGAGTTAATAACAACTTGATATTGCTTGGGTTATGACTGTATTAGAGGAGGAGAGGAGGGGTGTCTCCTTAGTTACTCCTATTCATTCGTCCTTAAATTACAGTTGTCATTATTCCTATCATATTCATTTTCTAGGGAAAACTAGAGGAAGCTGAGAAGTTGTTCAAGGCAGCCCTTCAAGAAGCTAAAGAAGGATTTGGACTGAGAGATCCACATGTTGCATCAGCTCTGAACAACTTGGTATACTGTTGACTAAGAACTGAAAATTGAAGTAACACTCTGTTTTCCTTTCTGATGAATAAAACTGCAGTACTTATTTAAGTCCATCAGCTGAAGTGTGAGTTTTAGGGCCTGTTTGGGTTCATAACCAAGCATTAAGCATCACTGCACTCTGGCACACTCAAGTTAGGCAAGTTTGACCGAGTTAGATATGGGTTTCTTTTGTTGTCAGTCAGTCACATAATAGGAATATTCCTTTTTCTGATCATGCATGTCATGGACTCAAAAGGCGTGGCAGATTCTCTTAGCAATGCTAGTGTGCATGCAGATTTTGTTGGTCTAACCTATGCAAGTTTCACAATAAATATATGGTAAAGTTTGACCAGGTTATACATTGAATTAAACAGTCCCTTACATATCCTTCTTCACTCGCCTTGTACTCGCCTGCATTTAATATCATACCATGATACAATTACTTGTGTATCTATGTCTATGTCCTAATAGTTAAAGTCCTAATAGTTAAACTGTGTGGGGGTACTGACAATGTAACGCTACCAATTAAATCAAATGTTCTGATAAGTCAACTAAGAACTCTTGTTTGATACGCCTCCATTCCATAATACAAGCCGTTTTAGCTAACTGAATTAGTTTGCTAAAACGGTTTATATTATGGAGCAGAGTGATACTATAGTTTTTATGACGTACATTTTAAAATACTTGGTGTTTGAAGAGTAGATTATGTGCACTGTTTTTGAGATTGCATACGCTAAAAATCTGCATGTGAAGTCTAATCTTGCCTGCTAACATGAGATGTCCATAAAACCATAACCACTTTAGCTTCCTCCACCAAGCAAATTTAAAAGACCCAAGTTGTTTTTATCTTCTACCAGATCTTCCTATACCACTGTATTATCCCTGTACTTTAAGTTGTACAGGTTGCATTTGACACACTGGCACTGAAATGGTTATGTTAACAAATTTAAATAGGCAGGCCACATCTTGTCTTGTGGTAGGCTTTTGTAAACCACCCTTAATAGTTAATACTAGTATTGCGTGAAACAACATTCCTTATTGTTCCCTGTTTCTAATATTATTCTTAGTTCCACAGGCGGAGTTTTATAGGTTAACAAAAGAGTATGAGAAAGCGGAGCCATTATATATGGAAGCAATTGAAATCCTGGAACAATCATTTGGACCTGATGATATACGGTACTTTGAGTTCTAAACTATATTGTGTTCTTTCTCAGGTTGAGTAATAGTATAGGTGACACGATATTTTTTCCATTACATTGTACTCCCTCCGATCGGAAATAAGTGCCGGCAACTTAGTACAAACTTTGTACTAGGTTGTACTAAACCATCTGACAGTTATTTCCGACCGGAGGGAGTACGTGTTATTTAACCCTGCCTTTGTGTTTTTGTGCTTGATTGATCCCGCTAGTTAATGCATATGATATTTCGTCTAAATTGCCTCTGTTGGAAACTTCCTTAATATTTTATTGCATAAAAGATACTTTACATGCCTCTTGTAGGGTTGGAACAGCTTTGCGTAATATTGGGCAATATTATCATATGCAACGCAGGTTTGATCAAGCTCAGACATGTTATGAGGTGCCTGCTGTTAACTCGTGAATCTTTTGAAGTTCCACTCTTATGCTTATCACAAGTGTTATGCCATAAAGTTTGACAATCTTTTAAATGAAATGTCATGTACTCCCTCCGTCCTGGTGTATTGGTCCTGCGCGTGTCCCTATATCATCATTTTGACCAACATATTACAATTTATATTTTACAAAATATATATCACTGAAAACTTCAAATGTTGTACTTTCTAGGGTTAAGTGCACTTTTGGTCCCTCAAGTGTTGCAAAAGTCCAACTTGAGTCCCTCAACTATTTTTAGTCTAAAACTAGTCTCCAAACACTTAATTAGGTCTACTTATCGTCCCTGGCATTGGTTTTTGATTGGTTTTTTTTACCTTTTTTGCCACGCTGGAAAGTTTTTAGCTGGATTTTATCAAGGTAGGCTCATCTGAACGTGGGGATCCATTGTCCTCAATCAATATTGCCCTCTTGATCTCTTAACAAACCCTCTCTAAATGGCCCAGTCTATGAAGATGGAGGTGTGATGGAGCTAATCGAAGATCCTTGACTCGAAACTGTAGTCCATGGAATGCAGGCGCCATATAGGGCGGATGTTCAAGGAGGTAGTGTCGTTGATTAGCTCAGTCACACCTCCATCTGCATAGACTTGGTCATTATCTAGGGTTTGTTAAGAGATCAAGAGGGCAATGTTGATCAAGGATAACAGATCCCCACGTTTAGATGAGCCTACCTCGATAAAATCTTGCCAAACACTTTCTAACGTGGCACAAAAACATAAAAAACCGGTCAAAACCATTGTCAGGGATGATAAGTAGATCTAATTAAGTGTTTGGGGGCTAGTTTTAGACTAAAAAAAGTTGGGGGACCAAAGTTAGACTTTGACAACACTTAAGGGACCAAAAGTGCACTTAACCCTACTTTCTAATGGTATAATTTTTGTATTGTAAAATTTGAATTATATTTGTCAAAATGACAACCTAGGAATACACGCAGGATCTATACACCCGGACGGAGGGAGTAATAGCTCAGTAGGGCTCTTCCCTACTGTCCTAGGGAGAAAATGTAACAGCTCGCAGGCAGTTGTTTGTGAGGAATGAATGTATCAGAGCAGAGCCATTTTCTGCGCTTACCTTCATATGTAGTTCTGGAATCCTGCTGGGAGCAATCATGGAGCCATTTTTCAATAATCTTTGCAAAGCTAAATAATGTACAGCATCCCATTTCAACTTTCATAAAGCCAAGAAAATCGAAGATAGGTCTCAAAGAAACATAACATCGTTAAATTAGAGTTTCTTAAAGGAACATAGCATCCACTACAAAAGCTCTCACGTGGATACTTATTTGTGCCGGATGAAAGCATTAGCATGGTGCCCATCTTTTATCTTGAGTTACTGCTCAGTAATTTAAGTTCCTCTACTTGTTTGAGTTGTGCTCCTTCTGGCCATGTGCAACATAAAGACTAAAGAAAGTGCTTGTGGAACAATATCTTACAATTGAACCATGAAAGGAAAAACATGTTTATCCATTGCAATTATCAATATAATTATTTCATAAATGTTCTATCGTTTATGCATATTTTCTTAGTTTAAAGTTGCTTATATCAGTTTCTTTTTTCTGTTGATTCTTTTTTGCAGCGTGCTTTGAAGGTAATGCATGTTAATTCTCCGGCCTCCTTTTTATTTCCATGTTTGACCTTAGTTATGTGAATCTCAAATGTGTCACCTATGCCACCAAAATAATTAATACTCCCTCCGCCCACTATTACTTGTCTCTAGTATGGATGTATTTAGACACTAAAGTATGTCTAGGTACATCCACGCTAGCGCTATGTATTACAACATTTGAGTAAAACGGTACACTACTTTATCTGGGCATGCATAAAATAAATTTGTTCGTTTGACACATGGCACATAAGCAGACCAAACGACAAGCCATCAAAGAAAAATATTGTTATATGTGTCATGACCAATTCGACAAAGAATTAGAAATTTTATGCATGTAAATCGATATTATGTACATGAAAATCTCTTCTAATTCACTGTTGAAGGCTAGCATGATCAAGTATCAGTCGGTCTTGTTTATGGATAATTTTTTTAGCTATTGTTTTATGTGAATACTATTATAAACTTTCATCCAAGAAGGCTTGTAGTGTCCTTGTCCCACTTGTGTAGTATTCTGCTTACTTTAGCTTTAATTTAATCATCAGATACTTTATTAGTGATACATATCAGTTACTGATCTAACTAGAAATTATGTGCTAGGTTTTGTTTAGAAATAATATATTTGATTGTTTCTCGGGGTAAGGTAAATCTTTCTGTGGTGGTTCTGGCCCATCAGTTTCAACTTGTCATGCAGATAGAAGGACGTGTTATGGGGCTTGGTCACCCAGATTATGCAAATACAATGTACCTTCTTGCCAAGGTACAACTGCTCTGTTGCTGTACAAGTTACTGTTCTATATTCTCTCTCAATTTTTTACAGACTTCTTTCCAAGGGCAGGAGCTCTGCATTTCATTAAGAAGAATATAATTGCCCAGTAATTCAAGTGAAAATCAGATACAACTGGCACATACCTAGCTAAAGTAGGTCCTGACACATGAGACTCCACGTGTCAATAAAGCGATGGAGACTGTTTTGTGGTATGTGTATGTTCAGTTTGAGTGCAAGTTCACCATTCCAAATATTTGGCTCTCCAAAATTTTGGCTAAGGTTTTGCTTGCCCATGAGGCCAGTGTTCACAATAAATCTGGCATAGAGTTTGCATGGGTATGCCAAAACTTTTGCAAAAATCCAGACAAAGACTAAAATTTTGTTAATGACCAAAACTTTGGTAAGGATTGTTTTCTATAACAACCAAACATAGCTAGGCATTTCCTTTCCTAAACCCTAAGCCATACAACACACACACACACACCTAATTTTAACTAGTCCCTGAGCCCCGCTGGCTTTGAGGGGAGTTGGAAGTAATTATTTGTTCATTAAGCATATTTTGACATCTTCACACTGTTTGGTGGAAAATGTGTACACTCCACTGATGTTAATCAACGTCCATGACTCCATTGCTAACTGAAATGTTCTTCTGAAGGGCAGTCATGACTCATGACAGTTGTCAGCGACCTAATAGCACAGTGTTTGTTTTATGAGTGAAGATGTCAACTCGAAAGTGTCACCTGATGTTGGCCGATAGGCCATTACAAAGAGGTTGTGTGATACAGGTTGGAATTACTTTAATGAGCCATCTACTCAAGTTCGATTAGATTCCTAAGTCCAAGCACACCCCTACAACCCATAGAACTTCAGGTTTGTGCCAAATATAAAATGTGCATGTTTTATTTTTTGCAACAATAATTGACTCATACAGTTATTGGATCCACATAGTCCCAGTTGCTACAGCTTGGAGCTTGCAACTGCCTCCACCATTACCGACACCTGTAAAGCCGATTTTTTTTATCAGATGTCTGCATTGGCACCACTGTGCCTCCATACTTCCGCACCTTAATTATTATGGTTCATGAGGCAAGACAACAAATAACAACAACATGAGAGCCTTTTGCCCAAGCAAGTTGGTAGGCTCGATATGAAATCCAACAGAAACATAAGGAAACCGAAAAGAGAAAATAAAATAAACAAGGAACGCGCAAACTAAGATTCTGTCACATGGATTGATTTCCATGGAGTCCTATCAAGAACCAAATCTCTTGGTACATTATGATCTCCGCCCATGTCAATTTTGGCCACCCTCTGCCCCTCCTAGTATTTTCCATACTCTATAGAATACCACTATTAAGGGCCTGTTTGTTTGGGCTGTCTGTGGCTGGCTGTGCAGAGAAAGCTGCTGTGCAAGGAAAGCTGCTTTTCTAAATTTCACTGTTTGGCGACTTGGCTGGCTGTCTAAAATACCCCTGCAATCTACTCCCTCCATTCTTTAATATGAGGTGTGTAGTTTTCATGCATGAGTATAACGCACAGATGAATACACAACAATAAACACACCAAAAAAATAATCAAATATAGATTTGGATGCTCATATAGTATTTAGGTGGTGTACCATGGGTCCCATGCAAGAGTTTGGTGTTGACATTTCATGAGACACACGCAGGACATGAGAATCAAAAGTACTAGCACGTTGAAAATCTGGCTGCCAACCCATGCACGTAATTTGCTGCAGGAAGTGAACTTGTGCTAGAGCTGAAGGGCATGAATCGCGTCCCCTACCAGAGCATGGTTGTGTGCAACCGCTAGAATAGCTGTGGTGTCCTCCATTCTGGCGCGCAGCGTCACAACATGGGTCCGAAGAATACACTGGCTGCCGATGTGGCTGAGGCCAATCTTGAGGCGCCGGATCTCGCGGTGGACAGAAACGGGCCAAGGAATGGCAGTTGGGCGTAAATAGATTGCAGCGTAGGGGCGGCGCTGCATACCGTTTTGGTTTCTAAGTCAAAAGCCGCGGGAAGCAGCGCAAAGCACCTCCGAAGGTGCTTCCTCTCTTGTGTGTATTTTACGGGTTGGCTTTGGAAAAGCCCGCAGCCAAAGCAGCCTGTTTGTTTCGTTTCACTGACTTATTTCTGTGGAAAGCCACAAAAAGCCCAAACAAACAGGTTCTAAGTGGTGCTTCTGGAGGCCTCTCCTGGATATGCCCAAACCACCTTAGTCGGTGTTGGACTAGCTTCTCGTCGATCAATGCCACCCCTGCCCTATCACGTACTCCCTCCGATCGGAAATAAGTGTCAGTGATTTTGTACTAACTTAGTACAAAGTTCGTACCAAGTCACCGACAGTTATTTCTGACGGAGGGAGTATTACCTTGTTCCTTCAGTCATTTCTTGTATGACCACGCATCCACCGTAGCATGTGCAACTCTCATTTGTTGATTGTGTTGGCTTTTAGTGGGCCAACATTCTGCTCCATATAGCATCGCAAGTCTAATTGCCGTCCGAGAGAACTTACCTTTTAGCTTTTGTGCGACCTTCTTGTCACATAGGATGCCAGATGCTTGCCGCCACTACATCCACTGTGCCTTAATCCTGTGGAAATGATACTCATGGATATCACCATTTTCGTCTTCGCACCAACACCTTTAAAGTCATATCTCATATACTAGGTCTTGGTCCTACTAAGGGTCTCTTTGTTTGGGCTGTCTATGCTGTCAAAGCTGTTGTGGGCTGGATGTGCAGTCAAAGCTGTTGTGGGCTGGCTGTGCAGTCAAAGCTGATGTGGGCTGGTTGTGCAGTCAAAGCTGTCATGGTGGGGAAGTTGTTGTGCAGAGTTTTGCTCTTTGGCAACTTGGCTGGCTCTATGGCTGTAAACTGATTGATTGTCTGAAATACCTACCAATTGTCGGCAGATGGCGGTGGCTGGCCATGTACTGACTAAATGTTGGAGTTTGAGTTTGTGTAGTACTAGCGTCCTAGGAGATTCTAGAGCATTCTAGTGGAGTGGAGTCAGTGTTAGTGCCCTAGCAGTGTCTAGAGTGTTCTGGTGTACAATTGAGCTATATATAAGTGGGTGTGGAGGTCTGAGGGACCAACCCATCTAGAAATTTCCCCCCAAAACCTACATGTATCAGAGTTAGGCTTGTCCTTCTAACCCAAGCAACCACCTTTCCACCACTACAGCGCCAACTCTGGCGTTGTCAACAATAGTCGGCACATTGTAATCACCTAGGCGGCGGGAGGCCACACCCCGTTGTTCCGTGCGAGCGGTAACCACCTCATGTCGCGAGGTGCGTTGTGTGAGGCTTGGTTGCTGTTCTACACATGGGGTTGCTCAGGAAGCTAGTCAAGTTTAGGTGCTTATAGGAGAATAAGTTAGGGAGGCGAGATTGGGGGACAAAGAGAAACTGGAGGTGGAGGAGCACCTCTGATCTGGTCACAGATTGGGCAGGTATGGAGGCGATGCAGGCGGTCGTGTAGGATTGGGGTGTCTGTGTTGTGGAGGTGATGGCTGGAGCTGTGCGGCATGGGCTGTGGTGGTGAAGGGAGACAACTGGGTGAGGTCTCCTGTGTGACTGTTCTTGGCTGTGGGAATAAAGGGAGGTGCATCTGCAGATTTCCGTTCAAGTTGTCGCGACAAGAACAGGGAAAAGTAGAGAGGCAAGCTGCGGAGCTGGGGGAGTGGAAGTATCAAGTAGAGTTACGAAGGGTGCTCCCTGTGGGTGGTTGTTGCGCAAGATTCTGTTTCAAGAGGAGGAAGGTGTTGCGACAAAACAGGTATCCAAGAGGGAGCAGCTGATGGAGCTGATTTGGGTTGGATGTGATCGGGGAGCAAAAGGAACTAAGCTTGCTGCTAGGAGAAGAGGATATAATGGAATGTATCTGAGAGAGAGGAAAAGATGTGCTACTGCTCGATGCTTGTGGAAAGCAGCACAGGAAATAAGAGGATCGGAGGGGAAGAGCAAGATGTGGAGTCTAAACTTGTATATGATGGTTTGTGCGATGTTGGTTTGTTCTGCTCTTGGAATCCGTTTTAGGGGGAAAGCAATGGTTTGTATGTTGTGGTGGTGAAACAGGTGGTGCCGCAGAGGTGAGTGTGGTTGAGCTTGAAGAGGAGATGCTGGTGGAGATGTGGTAATGTGATGGTTAGCAAGGAGCTTGATGGTGACGGCAGATATTGTGTTGTTGGAGTTGTCCATGGGTTCAAGAAAGAGATGAAAGAGCTCCTGTTGCGAGGCAAAGATGGTTGAGGCCAAGCTAGCCAGGGGCTTGATGGAGAAAAGGTAGAGGTCATGGTTGGAGTTTGTTGGAGAGGTGGAAGCACAAGAGAAGGCCTAGAGTTGAGGGGGCCATCGCTTGGCGAGCATGGCTGGTTCAGGAGTGGTCGGTGAGAAGAGGCGGCTGTAGGTCTGTATGAGCTGTTGTTGAGGTGAGGCAGCCAATGTTCTGCATAAACCGGAGTTATGAAGAGACAATGAAAATGCTCTAGCTGATGATGGAAGGCGTGTGGTGCCTCCGTTGTAGGCGCCGATGTGAGAAGGCGCATGGTTGGAGAGGCAACAGCGGGGATTGGAGGTGGCTAGCTTGATGCAAAGTCCGTGTATAGTGATTGCTCACAAGAGGCCGAGCTTGGATGGTCGGAGTTGAATGGGTGTGCTTGACGACCGATGGAGCAAGAGTTGGTGTAAAATGCTCCCATGTATCTTGGTGAGCTTATAAGCTACTCCCTCCGATCGGAAATAAGTGTTGGCAATTTTGTACTAGCTTAGTACAAAGTTTGTACTATGTTCCCGATAGTTCTTTTCGATCGGAGGGAGTAGAATTTTAGCAGTTGCAGAAAGTGTCATGAGGTTGTAGCAAGATGGCCATGGCGGTTAACGCATGCCCATCTTGAGGGGGAGGTTGAAGTTTGAGTTAGTGTAGTACTAGTGTCCTAGCAGAGTCTAGAGTATTCTAGTGGAGTGGTGTCTGTGTTAGTGTCTAGAGTGTTCTTGTGTACAGTTGAGCTATATATAAGTGGGTGTGGAGGTCCAAGGGACCAACCCATCTAGAATTTTCCCCACGAAACCTACACTAAATGATAATATCATAATTTAGCTCTATGTCGCTCTGTATCGAATAATGTGTGCATGACATTTTTATAGATACTCTAGATTCTAGTAGGGCACTAGTACTACACTAGCACATACTCCAACACACTCCTGGAATACTCTAGACATTACTAGGGTACTACTACTATAATGACACATACTCCAACACTCCCCCTCAAGATGGATGATAGATATCTATCATCCCCATCTTGTCACATGCTAAACTACACTCCTTAACTCCTAAACCTTTAGTTAGACAATCTGCTATTTGTCCTCCAGAGTTTACATGGCTTAACTTCAAGGTGCCTTCGTCTAGCCGCTCTTTGATGAAAAATCGATCTATCTCCACATGCTTTGTCCGGTCATGTTGAACTGGATTATTAGCTATGTTGATTGCTGACTTGTTGTCACACCAAAGATTCAATGGCCCTCTCCGTAGTAGCTTCAGTTCTGATAGGAGGCCTTTCATCCATAGAAGCTCACTCAAGCACATGGACATTGCTCTATATTTCGCTTCTACGGTTGATCGGGAGACCATTAGTTGCTTCTTGCTTCTCCAAGATACCAAGTTTCCGCCTACAAAGACACAAAAGCCTGATGTTGACCTTCTGTCATCAAGGCAACTAGCCTAATCAGCATCGCAATAGCCATCTACATTCAAGTGACCATTGGCCTTGAACAATAAACCTCTTCCAGGGCCTCCTTTTAGTTAGCGTAAAATTTGGTGGGCTGCCTCTAAATGCCCACTTCTTGGGTCATGCATATAGCGGCTGACCACACTCACTGCATAGGATATGTCAGGTCTCGTGTGGCACAAGTAGATGAGTCGACCTACAAGTCGTTGGTAGCTCTCTCTATCAACTGGATCTCCAGATTGTGCACACAATTGATGATTTTTCTCAATAGGAGTTGAAGCAACTCGACACCCAAGCATTCCCACATCACTAAGGAGGTCCAAAACATATTTTCGTTGCGAGAGAACTATCCCTTTGGGGGACTTGCGATCTCAATGCCTAGAAAATACCTCAGTTGGCCAAGGTCCTTAACCTCAAACTCTTTACTCAACTTTTGTTTTAACTGTGACATCTCAAAACTATCATCCCCTGTAATAATTATATCATCCACATATACTGAAAGAATCGTGATGTGCCTCCCAGAATGCCGGTAGAACACAATGTGATCCCCATTGCATTGGGTATATCCCATACCACACATAGCACGCCAAAATCGATCAAACCATGGTCGTGGAGATTGTTTAAGCCCATATAATGACTTCCTCAACCTAAGGACCTTCCCATGAATTTGAGATGTACCAAAGCCAGGTGGAATCTCCATTTACACTTCCTCCCGAAGATCACCATGCAGGAATGCATTTTTCACATCCAGCTGGTATAATGGCCAACCAAAATTTGCTGCACATGATATTAATGTTCTCACTGTACTCATCTTTGCCACCGGTGCAAAGGTCTCATCATAGTCAATTCCATAAGTCTGACTATAACCCTTTGCAACAAGTCTGGCCTTGTACCTCTCGATTTTACCATTTGGGTCTTGATTCACAGTGTAGACCCATTTGCAGTTAACTGGTTTCTTCCCTTTTGGAAGTGATACAAGCTCCCATGTCTTATTTTTCTCAAGGGCTGCCATCTCCTCCAGCATGGCATCATGCCACTTAGGATCTTGTTTTGCTGCTCTCCAATCACTTGGGATTACCACAGACTGTAATGAAGCAATGAAGGCTCTATACCCGCTTGACAACGAGTTATACGACACATAGTTTGCAATATCATGCTCAAAACCATACCGTTCAAGAGGCTTTCCTGTTGTAGCTCGTGCTTCTTTCCTCAAGGCAATTGGCAGATTCAATGAATCATCAAGGACACATGGTTTACTCTCATATGAGTCAACTTCAACAACCACTAGAATCTGTTGTTGTTGATGCTGCTCCCCCTGCAATTCAACCTCACCATTTGTTCGAGCATGTTGCTGATGTTGCGATTGTCTCCTTGTATACACCCTTAGATTTTCTTCCTCGTTTGGTTTTCTCCATGTACCCTCAGTCGAAGGTTGTCTCCTTGTATACACCTGCAAATTTTGTTCCTCATTTGGCTTTCTCCAGCTCTCTTCATCATAGGACATGGAATTGAACCAGCCACAACTCTCAATGGTTCATCCTCCTTTATCCTCAGTTGTTCACTCTCCCCCTCTCGACTAGCATCACTTGTGCTAGGAGAGTCGAAGTCAAATAAAGAGCTGAGATCCGTCTTCTCCCCATAAAAGGGTTCAGACTCCCTGAATGTCATGTCCATGCTTACAAAACTCTCACTAGGACTCTAACACTTGTAGCCTTTTTGTCCAGATGGGTATCCAATAAAGATGCACTTCACGACACGTGGATCCAATTTTCCCACTGAAGGTCTATGGTCTTGTACACCCAAACACCTTTGGCAGAACAATGAACTCATTTTTGCCATAGATCATTTCATATGGAGTCTTCATCCCAAGCACTCTTGATGGCATCCGGTTGATGAGATAAGTAGCAGTCATAACTGCTTCACTCCATAAGAATTTGGGCACATTCATCGTAAACATAAGTGATCGAGCTACCTCCAGCAGATGACGGTTCTTTCTTTCAGCTACCCCATTATGTGGAGAAGTATTGGGGCACGAAGTTTGATGAAATATTCCTTTTTCCGAAAGGAAATTGCCAAATTCATGGTTCACATATTCTGTCCCATTATCAGTCCTGATAATTTGAATACCAATGTTGAAACAATTTTGGATATATGCATAGAAATCCCTGAAACATGTAAGCACCTTACTTTTTTGTTTCATAAGATATATCCAAGTCATCCGGGAGTAACAATCAATGAAGGTGACAAAATACTTCATTCCACTAACAGAGACCACTGGAGATGTCCAAACATCAGTGAATCAACACAAAGGGCGATGTGCTCCAGAGTCCACGACTCACATATGATGTCCTTGTGTGCTTTCCATACTCACAAGCATCACACACAAGTTCTCCTTTATCCACGTTTTTCATTTCTTCTGGAAATAGTTTACTCATAGTATCAGAGGATAGTGGCCCAGTCGACAATGTTGGAGCATCACCTTTGCTTCATAATCACTAGCAATAGTTGTTAGAGCGGTGCATAATGCACCATCTATTTCCTGTCTATCCAAGTACCATAGTCCCTTATGCCTGACACCAACGCCAAGTCTCCTTCATGTTGTCCTCTCCTTAATTATACAATTGTACCGGTCAGCAATCACTCGACAATCAATATCATCAACCAAGGCGCTCAGAGACACCAAACTAACCGGAAATGATGGAGCATATAAGACCGAAGACAATGTAATTGATGGAGTACATTTCACTGTGCCGACTCGCTGATAAGTTCCATCGGCTGTTTGGATGGTCTCTTTATACATGGGTGGATGTGGAGTATATGATGCAAACTCACTCCACCTACCTGTGACATGTGCTGATGCTCTCGAATCTAGTATCCAACTTGAACAAGAAGTTTCATTTAACGTAGGAGCCTGATTTGAGATACCTTCTTCCATTTGTGCAAGATTTACGAAGTTTCCTAGGATTTTTGTTTTTCCACTTTGCTTTGGAATTTCCACACTCTTCTTCGGCTGTCTCAGTTTGTCTATCTCCTTGAGCAACTGAGACATTTTCTCAAGTAGCTTCTCAATTCTTTGATTTTCCCTCATTGATCAAAGACTTAAAGTTGCTGAAAAATACCAACAAACAAGCTTTTGTATCCTCCGCTGAAGTACAGTCACTCCTAGCTGCACCCTCTGACGACTTATCCTCCTCAACCCCTGGCTGCACACGCACAGCCGGCTGCTGCTGCCACCGAAACCTCAAATTCAAGCAGCAATCACCACTATTCAGAGAAGCCGCAGCTCACCTTGCTTCTCCTTCTTCCCTGCAAGCCACGAGTAGCTGCTCCCTTCACCACCACAACCAACCGCTGCAGACTCGCTGTACACACGTGTGCTGCCGGCTCCACACCTCCATAGCAGCAGTCCACTCCTCTGCCCTTCTGCTCCACCGAATCACCAAGCGCCCCTTCCTCTCGCCACCTCCTAGGAGCACCACGACTCTGATACCATGTTGTTTCTTGGGAAATATCCGGGTGGGCTTGTCCGCTTTGGACCTCCACACCCTCTTATATATATAGCTCAACTTAGCCTTACAACTTCATTCATACACTAGAACACTCTAGATTCTAGTAGGGCACTAGTACTACACTAGCACATACTCCAACACACTCCTGGAATACTCTAGACATTACTAGGGTACTACTACTATAATGATACATACTCCAACAAAAGGAATTTACATATAGAACGATGTTGGCACTGATGTACATGACCAAATCTGATTTACAACATTAACAACAATTCATGGGCATCATGATCAGATTCAGTTTACAACGTCAACAACAGTATAGAACGATAGAGAGGGAGAGAGATTGGCGTAATACAATGGATGATTGTATTGAGCCTCTCGGACGAGTTATATAGTAGTACAGACTTGGAGGCCAAGAAGGCTCTCCTAGAGATATAGCAGGAGCGTAACGACAATTAACTACAATTACTACACAAATCCCTTAATATCTGTAACTGCCTAATATATCTCTAACACTCCTCCCGTAGCGGTGGTAACGTGAACAATTGTAGCGTCATGGACGGTCAAACTGGAGAGAAATCGAAGGCGTAGAAACCAACGGGCTGACACCCACCCCTTGCAGTCGGAGCGGGAGCGTCGTGGACGGAGTTGCATCGCAGACTATAGAGGAAGCCAAGGAGGGCTCATGCGAGGTGATAGTCCTTGTGCCAATGTCGAGGTAGCCGAGAGCGGTGTGTGCTTCAACCTTGATCGAGGTAGCCGTGCAAGGCGATGCCGTGGTCGATGTCGTGGTCGGGTGCCGGTGTCGAGGTAGCCGCACATGAAGCCGCGGGCGCATAGTGCGCAGGAAGAATGACGAAGATGCGTCGAGGCAATCGTCGAAGAGGGATGTTGATGCCGGAGATGATGTAGTCTGAGCCGTCGAGGACAAGGTGCGGCCCTAGTTTTGCCAGAACCAGGCGCACGTCGGGGATAAAGGCATACTCCGGTTTTGCTTGAACCGAGTACAGACGATGTCGACGACGCAATCAAGGCAGACGTAGAGAAGTAGTCGATACCGATGAAGACGAGGAGCTGTGCCGAGCTTGCCAAACTCGGGAACGCGTCGGGGATGAAGGCACGGCCCGGTGTGGCCAATATCGAGCGTCCGAGGGTAGGGACCATCATTAACCTTGCGCCAATGTCAGAGGGACTAGCAAAGGAGGCCTCCGTGTCGGTTGCGAGTCGCTTTCGTGGTTGTCGGAGTAGATGTAGTCAGGGATGAAGACAATGACGCTGGCAACAAAGACATGGTGGACGAAGACGTAGAAGGCGGCGAAACCGGTGGCGACCAAGAGGGGTCATGCTGGACGCCTAGACTGTCGTAGGGGTAGTCGGCGAGACCTGCGCCGGCCAAAGTGGCCATGCAGGTTACCTGAGAAAGCGCGGCGGCGGTGCTCGAAGTAGGCGAGGAAGAACCCGGCTTGACGAAGACCATGTGCACACCATGCGCAGACGTTGGTGACCAGCGCTGAGGGAGGCGGCGCGGCGGCAGCCTAGGACGTCGGTGCGCGGGGACGGTGAAGATGACCACGTGTAGCGGTGCGACCCCGAAAGGGCGACGTAGCTGCAGGGCGCGAGTCGGTGCAGCGGCGTGACCACCAGCAACGTACACGCCTAGAAAGGCACGTGGAAGCCGGCGGCTTGGACCAAAGGTGGCGGCGTTGTGACCCGAAGTGGCGACGTTGCGGTAGCTTGATGCTCGAACGGTGGTAGGTGCGTGCTTGGGGACGTGCCTGGCGTAGACGTGTGCTAGATCGGTTGATCAACCCGACGACGACGCAGTACGCGCAATGGCATGGACGATGGTGCGCAGGTCAAAATCCGTGGCTACGTTGTTGGTGAAGTCCTGGATGATGACGACAAAGACGGACTGACGATGGAGACCGCTGGCGCGGAGTCGATGTCGTTGTCGGAGTAGAGGCGCATGGTGACGGCGGCGGTGGGCGACTCAATCTAATCTAAGATCGGTAAACCAAAAAAGAAATCGCAGGTCGAGCGACCGGTGGAGAAAAAGAACGATCCGTAGATCGGAAAAGAAAGGACAGTAGGGCAGCCGATCAATCGATCAACGAACGAACCCTAGTACGGGTGGTGCGGCCCCCGGTGGAGATCATGGAGATCGATCTCCCCGGGGGCGGCGCGATGCGGAAGCGTGGGCGGCGGCTAGGTCAATGATCGTGCCGCTCTAGTACCATGTAGAACGATAGAGAGGGAGAGAGATTGGCGTAATGCGGTGATGATTGTATTGAGCCTCTCGAGCGAGTTATACTAGTACAGACTTGGAGGCCAAGAAGGCTCTCCTAGAGATATGGCGTAACTGCCTAATATATCTCTAACAAACAGTTCATGAGCATCTCTAAACATGATGATCTTGTAGTAGGTATTTCTCAGGAATTATTCAGAGAATGACTAGCAGATTTGTTTGCAAGACACAAGATTCAGAAAAAAGATGATAAGGCATATACCATGAACTTGAACATGAACAACTTCCCACAATCCAGGACAGCTCACAGACGGCTGCACCTTGTGTAGCGGGATCGTATCCTGCAGCTCAGTGAGGGAAACTACGGGTGGTTCTTCCCTGGGATGAGGAGCCCGCTCGACGGGGCGGTTTTCGGCTGGATGGCGGAGCTGGCCCAGGGAGGAGATGGGGTGGGGCGCAGCTCTGGGCAGGGTGACGCTCGGCTGGGCTGCTCAAGAACGGAGCTGGTGCGCAGCAAAGCTTGGTCGGAGTGGAGCAGGAGCACGGTGGCGTTGAGCATGATGGGGAGGGCACCCTAGCTCTCATCGCTCGATGGGGGAGGAGGACACAAGACGGGAAGAAATAGTTTGGGAAGGGAGGAGAGGCACAAGATTTCCGTTTATACCGATTCAGCTCAGGGTGGCATTCTACTCATAATTACTACCATAGTAATGGGCAAAGACAACACTTCTTCGGTGGTAAAACCGCGGGAAGCACCTTTCTCTCGGTAGTGTATCCAGGAGGTGCCTTTGGAAAATCCAATGCCAAAGCTATACCTCTTTGGCTGGCTTTGTTGGCTTATTCTTGTGGAAAGCTAGGAAAAGCCCAAACAAAGAGGCCACAACTCTAAACCTGTTGGATTCTGAGGTCTGCCTTCATTAGGCAACAGACAAGGAAAATCCATTCTGCTCCATGCACTGGAAGTTAGCAGTGTAACCTAACTCGGTGTTAGGAGTAATCTTGTCATATCAATTAGCTAGTAGAAGGAGCTAGTATAGTCATGAAGTATCTAGGATGTATGGGGAACTCTAGAATTAGGAATGTTCTAGAGTAAGATATTTAGGAGTAGTATGAAATATATCTAGGGTTTGTAGAGTATTCTAAGAGTATGGTGTAGGGTTTAGATTGTGTGCCACATGACAACAATCTAAAGGGTCGTGTACTAGTATAAATAGGGGTAGCACCCCTCCCATGTAACTAAGCTTGGTAACCTTGAGATATCTAATAAAGCTTCCTACTAGTAGAAGCCTTGTGTGTACGTGTGTGTGAAGCACATCAAGACAGAGATCTGTGAGTGTGAAGCTCATATTTTTTTTGAGAGAGAGAAAGTCCTGGTGAGAGCTAGTAGATAGTCTAGCCCCTCCAACAATTGGTATCAGAGCCAGGTTGTGTTACCCTATGCTCACAAAGAGCAACAACTTGGCATGGCCCATCAAGATGAAGGTGTGCATGCGTGCCCAAAGAATTTGGGATGTTGTCAAGCCAAAAGATCCGAAGGTGCCCACGGAGGAGAGTAAGGATTCAGATGGCGTTGGCTGCCATTTACCAAGCGATGCTAGAGGACATGCTCTTTCTGGTGTACGGAAAGGAGACGTCCAAGGAGACTTGGGAGGCCCTGAAGATTATGCACATCGGTGCTGAGCATGTGAAGGACGCCAAGGTACAAACTCTCAAGCCAGAGTTTGAGGGGCTGCGCATGGAGTCGGAGTCAATCGATAACTTCGTCTCCCGGTTGACAACCATCGTCAACCAGATCTGAGCGCTTGGTGAGGAGTTCGAGGAGACTTAAGCCGTCAAGAAGTTCCTCTGTGATATCCCCAACAAGTTTCTCCATATTGCTTCGACCATCAAACAATTTAGTGATCTCAAGACCATGATGGAAGAGGTCATTGGAAGACTGAAACCACACGAGGAGCACCTACGAGGAAGTGGCGATGTTGATGAGGAGCATTTGCTACCGACCCGTGTAGATTGGAAGGCAAGACATGAGGCTAAGAACTCGTCGCGAGGACAAGAGCGTGGTGGAGGTCTAAGCCGTGGCCGTGGACGTGCTTGTGATAAGTATGATGTAAAGTGCTACAAGTGTCCTAATTTTGGACATTATGCCTGTCCAAAAAAGAAGGAGAAACATTCCTTGTGCAGCGACGACAACGACCAGCACTCCTGTGAGAGGGGTGGTGAAAGTGCACGCCCAACGGTGTGATACTGTTGGAGAGCGTGCACATGCGGTGGTGTGATATAGAAGGTGTTGTTGTGAGGCCAACCACTATGGTGTGATGCCATAGTCACCTGAACGGTTGGTGTGAAGCCAAATGATGGTGGTGTGATGCCATCTTCAAGCGGAAGAGTCGGTGAGAAGTCGACGACTGTGGTGTGATGCCACTTGCACATGGAACGTCGGTGTGAAACCGAGTTGGTGGTGTGATGCCATCTTATATGCAGTCAGTGTGAGACTGACAAGTAGGGTGGGTGTGATGTCGTTGCTCGACCGGAGGCGGTGTGAGGCCGTCACAAGATGGTCCATGTGATCTGGATTAGTAGATCTAATTGATACGACAAGATTAAGGGGGAGATTGTTAAGAGTAATCTTGTCATATCAATTAGCTAATATAACTAGCTAGCATAGTCATGAAGTATCTAGGGCATGTAGGGAGAACTCTAGAATTAGGAATGTTCTAGAGTAAGATATTTAGGAGTAGTATGAAATATCTAGGGTTTGTAGAGTATTCTAGAAGTATGGTGTAGGGTTTAGATTGTGTCACATGGCAACAATCTAAAGGATCATGTACTAGTATAAATAGGGGTAGCACCCCTCTCATGTAACTAAGCTTGGTAACCTTGGGATATCTAATAAAGCTTCCTACTAGTAGAAGCCGTGTGTGTACGTGTGTGAAGCACATCAAGACAGAGATCTGTTGAGTGTGAAGCTCATATTTTTAGAGAGAGAGTCCTGGGTGAGAGCTAGTAGATAGCCTAGCCCCTCCAACAGTCGGAACATTCTAGTCGATGAGAAAATAGCAGGAACAGTGGTTTCAGCATGTTCGCCCTTTGTGGGTGTGCACCCCGCAGTTCTTCTCCAAAGCATTTTGATAGTTGAACTTGTGAAATAAGAACTTGTCTTGACAAACATGAGATTAGAATTCCTTCTCAGAGTACCAGAGGAAACCTGGCTTTGATGTTGATCAGCTATGAAATAAACTCACTTTACCTTTACGTTGTATGTACTATAGTTCATGATTTATAGACTTCCTACAAGGCTCGCTGCATAGAGCTTCATTTCATCCTTGAATGGAGCACTTACACTCTTTTTAAGCTCACTAAACTGTGTGTTTTCTTGAGCATTTCCCTCATTTTAGCGGTTCACTTCTCCTAAATGGATGGAACTAATTGCAGTTATTTACCCGAGAAATGCCTTTTCAAGCTCTCTCACAGAAAAGGCTATCTCTGTGAAGCTAAGTTTTATATCACCACAAAGCTCATACAGTTTGTGCATGTTCTGCTGCATGTAACTATATTTCATCTTTGCATGAAGCGCTTTCATATAATACCCTTCTTGAGCTCATTCTAAACCGTATTTTCTTGAGCATTTCCCTCATTTTTCTCGTTACCTTCTCCTAAATAGATGGTATCATTTGAAAATTGCAAAAAATTACTAGAGAAATGTTCTTCCAGCTCTGTATTTGTGTTCTGTCAGAAAAGGCTAAACCTTTCTTTTCCTGTTCGTAGGTATTAAGTCAACAAAGAAAAGGAAATGATGCAGAAGCTCTTACTCGAGAATCACTTAGGATACTTGAGGTATGTTACCATTTCAGAATAGATTTTACTGTGTGTGTTTTTCTCTATGCAAGGGTTTAATGATGATTAACTTAGGAAGCTGGACTTGGCGAATCACCCGCATACATACAAAGAATGAGGTTTCTCTCTTTGGTAAGCACCTACTGTCAGAGATATCCTAGTTCTCAATAGACCACTAGGCTTTCCAAACTCATGCATAGGGGTTTCTACTGTGTGGATGTTTATTAAAGAAACGATGCCTTTTGGTATTCAAACACATGAGATGCATGCCCAAAGTTGCATATTAAAAATATAAAATACAATGCAACATGGCGAGCAAAACCACACTTTGGTCTTCACATTGGAGATGAGGCACAAGAAGGAGTGGGTTAGCTTGGCTGGGTTTATAACTCCAAACATGAGGCTAGTGTCTAATTTAGAGATCTCTCCTTTATCGTTGCATCCTTTCGAAGTTTATGTATGATGGATACTTTTAGTACAATATCTAGGATGGTTATGTACAACCAGTTGGAAGGACATTGTAGGGGTGTGGCAGATAGTGAAAATATATTGTAGATGACACCTAAAAGTGTCCTCAGAAGTTAGATATGCTCAATTCTTGTTCAACTCCATAATTCTTAGTTTCTCCGCGACTAGATAAAAAACAACTTCCTCAATGAAAATGTTGTTTAGCAGTTACGGATCTAACATGAGTCATTGCATACCATGAAAACCAATTCCATTATTCTCAATCTCACCAGTTGACAATTTGCATTAATTCACTCGTCCATTGAACTGATGCAACTGATCAATTTGCTAAATTGAACTTGTCATAACCCCAAATGTTGCGTCATATCTCTAAACTTTCCTGTATTTAACAACAACACACAACAACCAAGCCTTTAGTCCCAAACAAGTTGGGGTAGGCTAGAGGTGAAACCCATAAGATCTCGCAACCAACTCATGGTTCTGGCACATGGATAGCAAGCTTCCATGCAGCTCTGTCCATGGCTAGATCTTTGGTGTTATTTCTGTCCTTCAGATCTCTCTTTACGGACTTCTCTATGTCAAGTTTGGTCTACCCTGACCTCTCTTGACATATCGGCACGTTTTCGCCGTCCGCTATGCACTGGAGCACTGCGCTGATTATGCCCAAACCATCTTAAACGATCTTGGACAAGCTTCTCTGCAATCGGTGCTACCCTAACTCTATCTTGAATATCATCATTCCGGGCTGGATCCTTCCTTGTGTGGCCACACATCCATCTCAGCATACGCATCTCTGCCGCACCTAACTGCTGAACATGTTGCCTTTTAGTCGCCCAACACTCAGCGCCATACAACATTGCCGGTCGAATCGCCGTCCTATAGAACTTGCCTTTTAGCCTTTGTGGCACTATCTTGTCACAAAGAAAAGTTTGGCGCCACTTCATCCATCCGACTTTGATTCGATGGTTCACATCTTCATTGATGTCCCCACCCTTTTGCAGCATTGACCCTAAATATCGAAAGGTGTCCTTCCGAGGTACCACCTGCCCATCAAGGCTAACCTCCTCCTCCTCGCGCGTAATAGTACTGAAACCGCACATCATGTACTCGGTTTTAGTTCTACTAAGTCTAAAACCTTCCGATTCCAAGGTTTGTCTCCAAAGCTCTATCTATTGACCCCTGTTCGACTATTATCGACATCATCCGCAAAGAGCATACACCATGGGATATCTCCTTGTATATCCTTGTGACCTCATCCATCACCAAATCAAAAAGATAAGGGCTCAAAGTCGACCCTTGGTGCAGTCCTTTTTAATCGGGAAGTCATCAGTGTCGCCATCACCTATTTGAACACTTGTCACAACATTATCGTACATGTCCTTGATAAGGGTAATATACTTTGCTGGGACTTTGTGTTTCTCCAAGGCCCACCACATGACATTTCATGGTATCTTATCATAGGCTTTCTTCAAGTCAATGAACACCATATGCAGGTCCTTCTTTTGCTCCTTGTATCTCTCCATAAGTTGTCGTACCAAAAAAATGGCTTCCATGGTCGACCTCCCAAGCATGAAACCAAACTGATTTTTGGTCACGCTTGTCATTCTTCTTAAGCAGTGCTCAATGACTCTCTCCCATAGCTTTCCCATTATATGGCTCATCAGCTTAATTCCACAATAATTAGTACAAATCTGAACATCCCCCTTGTTCTTGAAGATTGGTACTAATATACTCCGTCTCCACTCTTCTAGCATCTTGTTTGCCCGAAAAATGAGGTTGATAAGCTTAGTTAGCCATACTATCGCTATGTCTCCGAGGCCTCTCCACACCACAATGGGGATACAATCAGGGCCCATTGCCTTTCCTCCTTTCATCCTTTTTAAAGCCTCCTTAACTTCATACTCCTGGATTCGCCGCACAAAACGCCCGCTGCAAAGGAGTCATCGAGTTCAAAGGTAGAGCTCAAAGTACTCCCACCATCTATGCTTAATCTCCTCGTCCTTCACCATGAGTTGGTCTGCTCCGTCCTTGATGCATTTGACTTGGTCAACATCCCTCGTCTTCCTCTCTCGAATCTTGGTCATCTTATAGATGTCCCTTTGCCTTGCTTCGTGTATAATAGTTGGTAGTGGTCCTCATACGCCCGACCTCGTGCTTCATTCACAGCTCGCTTTGCGGCCTTCTTTGCCATCTTATACTTATCTATATTGTCTGCACTCCTATCCAAGTATAGGCGTCTGAAACAATCCTTCTTCTCTTTAATAGCCTTTTGGACATCATCATTGCACCACCAGGTATCTTTAGCTTCTCTTCTACTTCCCCTTGACACTCCAAACTCCTCTACGGCCACCTTACGAATGCAAGTCGCCATCTTCATCCACATATTGTCCGCATCACCCTCTTCCTCTCTGTATTTAAGAAGTGAATTTCTTTCTTAATTTCGATGGATGCCTCTAGATAGTTATCCATGCCCAAATTGAGTCGATCAACTCGAATACCGTAACTAGTCTAGACTAGTCCACAACCAGTCGCTCAACCGCTCGTGTTATGTGCGGCAGGCATAGCAGCAGTCACCACAAAGTTAGGGCCCAGACCCAGTTGAACCATCCTTAGGAGATAAGATCTTAGATTAGTGTTTGTTAGCTTTTCTAATCTTGATTCTTGTATCAGCATAGTTAGTTAATCTTGCATGTAGCTAGGCGTGTGAGATGCGTGCGTAGCGAGGCATGGAGTTGCATGAGAATTAGTCAAGTTGTTAGCAGTGTGTGCATGTGCATGTTTTGGCCTGAGTGAATCGGTCACGCCTGCATGTAGTTAGCCGGTAGTGCATGAGTGGGTTAGCTTGGTAGAGGCCTTGAGAAGAGGTCAATTTAGTTAGTGGATTAGTACATGGGTTAGTGGCTAGATAGTGCGTGAGTGGATGAGTGGCCTGAGTGGTCAGCTCATGTATGTATACTTCATCCGGTTAATGAGAAAGCCAGCCGTGCGGGCACTAGCAAAATGTAGTCTCTCTTGGCACCAAGGAGCGTCTCTGTGCAAAGCAAGAGTGTTTTCTCTCTTGGTGTATGTGCGTGTGTGTGTCTTCTTGTGAGAGACAAGAGAGATTGAGAGTTCAGAGGTAGTTGAAGAAGAGGCGCTGCGAGATGCAGCGCCAACAGTGTTTTCTTGGTTTTCAAGTCTTATTATTTTGGTTAGTTTTAATTCTGTTTATCTTTCCTTCATAGTCGCCAGTTATGGTATAAAGTTGGGTAATCTCGTGTAATCAGGCATCAAGGAAATAAACAGACAAAAGGGGAGGTTTTCCTCCAGAGTCGATCTATTCCTAGGGCACCACGTAGCCCAAACCTAAACCACCTCGCCCCAGGCCTCCCACCTCTCACGACTACCCCCTTCGCAATCTGGGTCGTGACAACTTGACTCTTCAAACTAGTCAAGTCAAGCAAGCTAGTCGACAGTCAAGACTCATAGACCAGTCGCATGAGTAGTCGTTAGACTCATGATCCTTGCTGTCCAGTTTTGTTTCTGTGATCCTATTTTGTGAATTTACTTCTATCCTTGCCTTCAGTTTTGTTCTTGTTTAATATGCCCTTTTTTAGGAGTTGGTCAAATCAAAGCGTCTGGTTGAAGCTGAAAATTTGCAAAGGAAGATATTACATAATCTGGAGCTTTCGAAGGTATGCCCTATAGCTTTCTTCCTATGCTGTTTCTTCAGTGCCTGTCGTATGAAATTAACATAAGCTAGAAGAAAAGTTTGACTGGTCAGCTAGAGGGAACTTAGTTGAATATAATCCTTAATGTGCGATTTTGGTGATCCTTGACATTTCGACTGGTAGAAATTCTACCACAACATATCATAGCAATGATAATGGGCCACTCACTAACATTTTAAATAGTAGAAATTCTATGAAATACTGTCACCATCACATATTCCATGAGTTTCTTGTCCAGCTGTCAGTCCATAAAATTTCTGCTAAAACATATATGAAACAAAAAGCTGATTGAAGAGCAGAACAGAAAAAGGGGACAGTGACATACACTTACCAAAGCCTATCACAAATCATCCCTATGAAAACTACTGAAATATATGTGTGGTACTGTGTGATAGGGATGGGATTCCTTGGATACCACAATGGCAGCTGAAACATTAAGTGTTACTCTTCAAGCCATCGGAGAGTTGAAGGAATCAGAAGAACTACTGGAAAGGTAAAAAGGTTATTCATTAGGTTCCTTGGCCATTTTCTAAGCTTTCTTACAGGTTTCAATGGTTATGATGTTTAGATGCCTCGCAGTCAGAAGAAAAATTCTCCCTGAAGATCATTTTGAGGTTTGCCATGACCTTGTATGTGGCTTTTGATTATTTTTTATTATAATATAATGACATCTTGTGTTACCAAAATACCAAATAAAAGCATTGTGACCAGCTATCTGAACTGGCCACACTCGGTAATATATCACAAGCTCTTACATGGAAACTCTTAAAATCCAGGCCGGCTCATACACGGGTGACCGCCACCACGATCGATCCGAACTGAGCATCACGTGTGCGGGTCCCACCTTCTAAAGTGTTATCCCTTCTTCTTCCTTATCTTCACTCAACCGTCCACATCGCCTCCACAGCAAATTGCTGCCTCCCCTCATCTCGCCGTCCCTCTCCCTCCACCGCACCGAGCCGGAGACGGGCACGACACGGGCCGGAGTCGCTGAGCCGCGGCTGGCCGCGGCGAGGTGGCGGAGGATCGCAATAAAACTTAGGCAAGGGGGGGGGGGGGGGGTGCAGGGGTGCGCCGGACTTAGGGGCGAGCGGTGCAGGTCGCCGGAGCCGGAGAAGAATAGGTTGGTAGGGGGGCTTAGAGGGATGGCCGGCCGGGGGGCGGCGGACCGGCGGAGGAGGTGGCTAGGGCAGGGTGGTGCGGCAAGGCGTCGCGGAGCGCGCCGGCCGCGGGTGGCGGTGGATGGCGGTTAGGCCGGCGCAGGGGGGCGGTTCGCCAGAGTTGGGGAAGAGAAAGGGCGCGGCGGCGCCACCGGAGTTGGGGAAGAAGGTCAAGGGCGGAGGCGGCACCGGAGTTGGGGAAGAAGGTCAAGGGCGGAGGCGGCAGTTCGTCTTCCTCCTCCAGGATTGTTCTCTCGCTATCCTCCCCGTCTCAGGCACCGTGGGCTGTCGGAAAATTAACCGTGCCCACGGGTGACCGTAAAATAGCAGCCCCCCTTAAAATCATGTGCATCTTAAGATCCTTTTGTTGACTTAGATATATGTATATAGGATGTCTGATTTGACACATATAGCCCGTGTAGGAGACTTGGTTTGTGTTGCCTAAAACTCTACTATGGGCTTAGGACCCTGGAACCTGATACCCCCCATATAACTGGATCCAGTCTGAACTGGGTTTTGAAACCTTAAACTCTTTTTTGGAACAATCGCATTCTATCAGTGATTAATTACCTCTTGTATGTTGGTCTTGTTGGTACAGGTAGCAGGTACATTGGTACACTTGGCAAGGCTAACTTTGCTTAAAATTATAAGTGACATCAAGGTAAACAATGACGTGTCTAGATCTCACCTTGTCAAGGCAAAACAACTTGTCAATGATTCAATAAGGTATTGCCTTATATTCCATTTTTTACATATTTCGAGCAATAAACCCATTTAGCACGTCCAAAGGTGATATTATTTTCAATATGTCATAGACTCATAGTGTTGTGAATTATCGTGGGATATTCTCATATTTGAAAATCATCCTTTGAAAGGTATCTTCATTGTTCTCTAAGATTTCACCACTAAACTTGATGGTGTCGCATTTTGTTAGTTGCCCATAAAATGTGATTGTCTTAACAGTTCCATTGATGAATATCAACTAAAAAAATCATATAGGAAAAAGGTGGTATCTAATTTCGCAGGTTCGTTTGGCAGACACTTGCTTTCATTGCTACTCCCTCCGTTCCAAAATATAAGATGTTTTAGCCTTTTTCTGAGTGAACCTACACACTAAAAATCATAGATACATGTCTGTTAGAAAAAGGCTAAAACATCTTATATTTTGGAACAGATGGAGTATTTTACACTAAAACATCTTATATTTTGGAACAGATGGAGTATTTTATACTAAAGTTATCCCTTCTATGATGTTGCATCATACATGGTTCTTACACTTTTTTGCTAGCACTAATTAAGGTAAGGAATTGCTTGAATCTTACGGAAGTCTTATTTCATCATGGTAGGATAACAGAAGGAATATTGAATCCTTTGAGGGAGAATCAGAAAAAACTGAAAAGCACAATTGGTATGGAAAGAGAGAAGATTGGGGCAACAGCTGTGCTTGTATGTTTCTACTTTGTACTCATCCCAAGTATGGATATATCTTATTATCTTGAGTTGATCAAAGTTACCATAAACTTCCATTTAACATCAGCCTGTGTTTACCTTTCTTGTGGGGTCATCCTCTTACCTTTTTTATATATAATACTGTTATTGCAGTTGCAAGCACTTGAAGTTGTCGGACTTCTTGAAGCTGCAAGAAAGAGAAAACAAGAGCCAGGGGTATTTTTCCGTTGCTTCATTTGTGCATTTGGCAGTGATCTAATAGTACCACAATTTATTTGTTTTGCCTCTAATATAACAATGTTCACTCTACAAGTTGGTTTTCTTGCTAAGGCTTCCTCTGGAACATTTGAAGCATGGATACTTCAAATTTGATGCTGTACGCATATCAGACACATGTCGGCTATTCATATGGCCAGATAAACATCTCATAGGAGTTCGAAATACCACATTGCGCATCCATCTTAAAAATAATTTTGAAAAGGTCCGATACAGCACTGATGCATCTATTATTTTACTAAATCAATAAGTACATGCCTGTCAAAAAATTCAATAAGTAGATGTTAATATTTTATCAACTTGAATACTTACATACACTTGCTTCATCTAGCATTTATTTTAGTAACTGTGTTAATTTACTCAGATATAATGGATGTCTTCATTTATTACTCATCCTTGATGGGTCAACAGAAATGATTCTTTAGAATTTGTTTGGAATGGGCGGGATGAGACTCGCTGATCGAATGCTTGTACCAATGGGAAAATGCGTCCGAGTCTTATAAATATATCGATTTTTTTATTTTAATATGGAGGCACTAATTATAAAGGTCTCGGTGAGGTTATTTCTCCATGGTTTATGTATGGCAAACATTTGCTTGGATGTTACAAGTTCCAGACTTTAAACTGTCAAATAGACATTGGATACAGATTTTTTCTTTGCCATACTTGATCAACTTTCCTCTGTTGTGTCATTCGGCCCTAATTTGCCTCCTGTATCTTAGCTGACTGGGATCTCTTCATTTCAGTTGGGTTATGAACATGCTGAACAAGCTATGCTCAAGTGTATTTCACTTTACAATGAGGTATGTGTCAGATCTTTTCCCATTCCGTTCCATATTTGTCAAAAAGCACTCAACGAGGCATGCTGTTCAACTGGATATGCAGGCTGCAAGAACTAAATATCCATTTTAACGCGATATCTACTGTTGCAGCCTCGTACACGAAACGTGGTGTCTAAATACCTCAGGCAGCAGTACGCGAGATGTTTGAGCAGCCTCGTGCTTATTATTCAGCACGATCCAGATATCTTGAATGCGCCTCGGATGCAGGATCTGATAGGTGAATCACAGCGAATAATGAAGGAATTGGGCGAAGAGAAAAGTGTGAAGTGATCTTTTCTTTGTGGACTATATGAAGTAGTTTAGTGACAAAAATGAATAAACCTGGCATACAAAGTCTTCGGTAACTATGGATTACAGGAGCAACTAAGTGTCTAGATTTTGCCAAGTGTACAAAACGTTAAAGAGATGCATGATCAATTTCACTGGTTTTGGTAATAGTTCAGCAGTTGATTTTTTTAAGGCCTTTTCTCATCTATAATATTTTTTAGATATATTCCTCATGTCTTTGTTCATAGTTCTTGCACTATTCCTCACAGTAATAATAATAATATTTCAGATAAAATTCCTCGTCTTTTTTTTACGGAGACAAATTTCTCCTCACATCTTGGTAGTAACACAGAATTTGTGGGATAAGCTTATACGATGATTCTTGGGGAAAATAAGTGCTTGCAAGTGGAGCACACGCATAGCTAAGCTAAACAAAGGGAAATGATTCAGTCCCGATAGGTACGTAGAAAAAGCAATCCAGGGAACAAAGGACATTTTAAAAGACCTATCTACTCAAACAAATAACAGAATTTGCTTGAGGATAGGTACCGCTATTACTTCTTGCTAATATAGATATATCTGAACACATTTTAATATCTAGATATATTTATATTAGTGACAAGTAATACTGGCAGGAGTTTTGAAGATTTCAAACTTGACTCGAGTTTTGTAGGAAAGATACTATGCACGAGTTACTTTTGGGAAGACTCATCTGGTTCTACGCTCTCTCCCCCACTTGTCGCCTTGAGAGTCTCCCGCCGCTGACCGGGCTGCCGACAGCCGCTCCGCCGGAATAGCTGGTTGGAGTGTGTTTTGGATGGGCGCCGGAGTAGTTTAGGTGTAGTTTTAGGTAGGGATGAAAACAGAGCGGAAATGAACGGAACTAAGTGGTGCCACATTTGTTTTCATATTTTTATGCGGAAGCAGAAATAAATACAGAAACACCAGAAACAAATATGAAAACGGATACTTCTGAAAACATAAATGGAACGAATACGGTACGAACACGGACGAAAAGCAGATGATTATCGGAATCAAAAGACCACCTGGATTATACAGCAAAACTCAAGCAAGTTAAGTAAAACAAAAAACTTGTTCCTCAAACCTGTCAAGATTACTCAGTGTAATTGGGGAGTAGGGATGGGTTGCTTTGATTGTTCAATATGACAAGGTCACATATTAGACATGCTTGATTGGCCATGCAAAACAATTATAAAACGGAAATTCCGTATTAGTTGGAAACGGAAACTTCCGTTTCCGCATCTGTTCCACCAGAAAACGCCGTTCCGTTACCGTTTCCATTTCCACTTCCGCCAAAAAATTTCCGTTTCCATTTCCGTTCTGCAAATTTCCGTTTTTGTTTTCATATTTTCATTCCGTTTTCGTTTTTCCGCAGAAAAGTCGGAAAGTTTCCGCTCCACTTTCATCCCTAGTTTTAGGTTTGTGTTGTTCGGCGGTATGCTGGAGAATGGGCGGATGCCCTGTAGTGGAGGTGGCACCATGGATATTCGCCAGATCCGTGGTGTAGGCGCTGATGCTGATGCTCTGGCTCCTTTGGTCGGAGGCGAGCGGGAGAAGAGGCGCTACCATCTTTTTCAATAAAGTAGTGGCATTGGAAGCCAAGACTTCGAAGCTCTCCCGGCCGGCCATGGCGGCGAGGGGGAGAACGGCGACTTCCTAGCGACTCATGCTTCTTTTCTCCCAGCCGACCTTGGTGGCGAGGGGGAGAATGGATGCGGCGCATCACTCTGTGCTCCTGCGACCAGATCCAGGTTAGTTGATGGCTGCCATCGATTGGGGAAAAAAGCTTCTCCTCTTCTTCTCAGGATCGCCGTGGAGTTATGATTTGGATCTTTGTATGTATTTGTATTCTTGACTCGTTCGAGTCTTCACGGTCATATTATATATATTCTTTTGTGGGTTCCATCGTGAACTTGTGTAATGTTACTACCTTGATTCCACCCGCATCGCGTGCATGTTGCATATGCACGAGTCGCTTGGTGGTGCGTTTCCAAAGCGACATCGTGCGAATTGTGGCGTGATTGCTATAATTCACAAGGTGCCAATTTTGGGGCGTCACATGTAGTGTTCTCGAACCGTCGGGTAACACACTTAAGGGATCTCGATGCTTGAGGTGGCTTTGGTAATATTCAGAAACATCGTGTGATGATATATGAGAGAGGGAATAATTCCAACTAAGTCCAAAATAGTTTCGGTGGAGTCTGGAATGGTTCCGATGAAGTCCAGAAGAGTTTCAGAGTAGCGGGGAATTAATTATAAGTTAATAGATATAAATTTAATGAATTAAATTTTATTAAATAATTAATAAATCAAATCCCACCCTATTGGTCCTTTCCCGGAGAAGAGGACCATGAAACCCTAGGCGCCCCCTTTACTGGGCTAGGGCACCATGGGCCCTAAGCCCTAGCCGGCTAGGGTTAGGGTTTTGGGGGGCCGACCCTAGCCCTGGCCGCCGCCGCCCTTGGTAGCCTTGGGGGAGGGGTAAGGTGCACCCACTCCCCACTATATAAAGGGACACCAAGGGGAGGAGCTAAACACACAATTCCATCACGAGTTCCATGTGCCTCGAGCTCCTCCCACCTCCTTGGTGCACCGGCCTCTCCCTGTCCGCCGCCCTCCACCTCTCTCCCTTTCTCTCTCTTCCTCTCTCTCTCTCCCACATGGCCTCCCGAAGGGCTACGGAGGATAGAGATCACACCACCGCTGCACGCTGTCGTGCTGCGGAGTTTTCGGATTCAGTACAACATCGTCTACTTCCGCAATCTCGGCTAGATCGGGGATTCCGGAGGTCATCATGATCACCATACGTGTCGAATTACACGGAGGTGCTGCTCGTGTGGCGCCGAAGTCGTTGCTCCAAGATCTTCATGACCTTGAGGTTGGCTACATCGTCTTCATCATCAACGCTTGTGCGGGAGCGTAATCCCTGCGTTCGGTCTACAAGGGTATGTCACCAAACTTCTTGTTGTTGTTCGGTGCAAATAACAAAAAAATTATGTGCTACGCAACCCCGAATTGACCAAGGACCTATCTATTAGTAATGATGTAATGGTAGGAGTTTCGGACACGTACCCTCAAAGACCGAAACACGGTATTACGCTCCCGCACAAGCGTTGATGATGAAGACGACGTAGCCGACCTTAAGGTCGTGAAGATCTTGGAGCAACGACTTCGGCACCGCATGAGTGGCACCTCCGCATACTCGCACACATATGCGACCACGATGACTCCTAGAACCTCGTTTCCAGCTGAGATGCGGAAGTAGACGGCTTTGGACATGGATCCTGAAACTCCACAACATGACGGCGTGTCGCGGTGGTGATTCCCATCTCCTACGCAACCCTTTGGGAGGCCACGCGGCAGAGAGAGAGGCAGAGGGCGGTGGCCAGGAGGAGGCCGTGGAGGAGGGCTCGTGGGATGTGTTGTGTATCTCCTCCTCCTAGGACCCTCCTTTATATAGTGGGGACGGGTGCACCCTTACCCCTCCACCAAGGCACCAGGAGGTGGGAGCCAAGGAGGAGGAGAAGGGCAGCGGCGGCCAAGGCTGGGGATGACTGCCCCCCTAGAAACCCTAACCCTAGCCGACCTGGGCTAGGGCTATGGCGCCCCCATTTTTCCGTTATTCCCTAATGGGCTTCTTTAAAATAATTGGCCTGTTTAGTGAAATAATGATTTATTAATTATTTAATCAATATTAATTCATATAATTAATATTAATTAACTCATAATTAATTTCCCCGCTACTCCAAAACACTTCCGGACTCCGTCGGAACCATTCCGGACTCCATCGAAACTATTCCGAATTTCACCGAAACTATTTCAGACTCTGCCGAAACCAATTCGGACTTAGTTGGAACCATTCCCCTCTCTCACATGACATCACACGGTGTTTTCGGATAATACCAAAACGTCTCTAGCATCGCGATCCCTTAAGTGTGTTACCCGACGATTCGAGAATGTGACAGACATTATTGAGAACTCTCTCCGATAAATGATCTTCAGTCGGACCTTGGGAATCCGTGAAGACCCCTGTGCATTCTACAAAGTTCTTTTAGTCGTTGAACCGTAAGAGTCAATAAGCTATTCCCTTTGCTTCACTGATACTAGCATTGCCTAAGATTTGATCATCGGTATTCGCCAATACCTAGTTCGATCTTATTACCAGCTAACGTTGTTTACTCGTCCGTGATAGTCCATCTCCGTGACCTAGTCACATGCTGCGCAGCATTGATGTGTTCTCACCGAGTGGGCCCAGAGTACCATATCTGTCATGTAGATGAGCAAATCCCGCTCTTGGTTATACTCCTCAACCTACCCCTTTAGAGAACCCAAGAGACACCTTTTTAGTCAACCTGTTACGTGATGATGGTTGATGCAATTAGAGTTTCCTTCGAAAATAGTGATTATGTAATAACCTAACGGTCTAAGGACTAAGCTATGACACTTCTTCATATTGCAACATACACATCATGACACGATCATGTTGCAACAGAAACTGTGGGTAATGTCCATCATGGCATTATCAATAGAAACTGTGCGTAATGCACCATGATTGGGAAACCTCGATCATCAGTTAATCAATGAACCAGTAAATAGGGATTTTACTAGGGACTCCTAATCATTTAATACTACACCTATGTCAATGTTTCCGATTGACATAGTTCTAGCATAGCATTAAACTTATTATGAACTTGATAGAATATGCAAATAAGTCCAATATTATTTTCCTCTAGGGCATAATTCCTTCAGTCTCCTACTTGCACTAGAGTATAAATAATCCATCTTCATTTTGTTTACCAATCACTGAGCATATCATCCATATGGTCTTTTGATCATGCACGCATAGTGAGTACCTACCTTTAGTGATCTGCACAGATCAGATCTTTATATTCTTTGCAACTTGTCAATTCAGTATGACTCCCTTATCATCATCTTATGATGTTTGCTTAAGTTTAATGTTTAGTAGAAGAGCGAGACTTTGTATTCTAGTTTTGCAATGGTGTCTGATTAATTCTTGATTTTCTCTAACCATGCTAAACAGATACACACTCATCTAGAAGTCGAACTTTCTCTAACCAAGCATTGTACTTGCCACTACCTAAGTAGCTTTTAATTTATGTAGATTTAGTTGAAATCACCTAAATGCAATCTCAATGTCCCAATCATGCTTTTGTTGCGCTTAGTGTTGATGGAGTTAATTCCCAAATTCCTGAACCAAGTGTATGCTCACTTTTCCAGAAATTTCCTACTAAGTTCTTTCAAGAACTCATAGGATAGGCTTTTCCTTGGTCTAATGATTCTTCAATCATTCCTTTACCTAGCCTTTCAACATTTGAACTTGGGATGCATTGTTTATCTTTATGCAAAACATGGTTTTGGATAGCGCAAACTATGAGACGCTTCTGTCAACCATTGTTGAGTTCAAACTCAATATGTTTCTTAGTCAAAAACATTTGACTCTGTTCATTCTGAACTCTCAGAATTATGACTAACATTCATTCAGACTTAATGCTTTTAAAATTTTGCCTTTAACTTTTAAAACCTGATGACAATTTGACCACTTATTAATTCTAATTAATAATCATGATACTAATGCACTTATTCATAATATGTCATCCAAATAAACGAATTTGTCATAGCTCCCACTCAGAATATAAAGCTAAAGGAGATATGCCCTAGAGGCAAATAATAAAAGTATATTTTTGTGCCATATCATTTGTTCATAATATTATATGTCATGCTATAACTGTATTAAGCGAAAACATTAATACACGTGTGACATATATGAAAAAGGTCCCTGGTTAACTCTAGCTAACCAGCTCATGTGTCATCTGATGATCAAGGTTTCCTGGTGACGAGGGTTAACTCGACAAATGTCCAAGATGAAGAACTTAGGATCGGAGGAATAGGGTGTCAGATGAACTCGAAGGTAAAAGTCAGTCAAACAAGGTGTGTATTGAGAATAAACGTGGTGGTGAACTTGGCTTTATCTCAATCTGTCCCTGGCCGGCCTCTCCTGGCCCCTATATATAGGTGGTTAGGTCTCAAGGAACCGGTCGGGTTCAATACAAATTACAGTGTCTGTATATGACATTGACTCATATTTCGACTATGAATATACTTGGGCCTAGCTTAACGGGCCTCAGGGGTACACAAATAACGGGCTCTATTAGCTATACCCTTGTCAGTAGCCCCCGAGATTCTACCAGAATTATAGATTTGGGTTGAATCTCAAATCTTCATATCTTTGACTTGATCAATCTTCGACTTCTTCTTTTCCCTATACCCAATTTAAACAACTCAACTTATTTTATTTCTCAAGGGGTTTTTGGTTAACAAGCCTAGCAGCTCTGACGGATCAAGAGGCCAGTTAACTGCTGGAGCAGATACGTGTTACCTACTTCAAACTCAATCCCCTGGACTTGAGTCTGGTACCTAGTCTAACCTAATCTTTTGCCGCATTTAGGACTTACAAAGAGAGAGTTCTAGTAATTCTTAGGGTACCCAGTGCGTCCACCGGGATTTTTCTTCATCGTGGACACGGAAAATTACTAGCAGAGCGCATTCAGGTGCGTATACTAGGTCACACAGGATGGATCCTGGGGTCTTACCTTCATGATATTTTTATGACCACGGCATTCAAGCTTCGTCGCGGTGATTTAGCCTGAGAATCATGAATTTTTTCTTGCAAGCCTTATTTGACTGTTGAAATGCGAAAATCTTCGAGTTGTTTTCCTTCAAATAGTCGCAAATATCACCCGATGGGAGTGATCGATTTCATTTTGTCGACAAGATAGTCAAAGATTTTTGATCGACAAATTAGTCAATGATACTTCTGATTGTTCACCAACGCTATCCATTGTCATCGGGTGCACGACCAGTGCTCCCGATGGGAGTAGCCCCCGAGGCTATAGTCGAAAGTTTTTCGAGTATAGGCTCAAGTATACTGTAGCTACTTATTTTTGTAATAATTTCATCAGGTGCGCGCCTAGCGCTCCCGATGGTAGTAGCCCCCGAGGCTATAAGGGGGGGGGGGTGCTTGCAGCCTTTTATAGACTCAAGTATTTTCTTTGGCGTTACTTTTTTTCCTTGAAGGATTAATAATCTCTCCTTTTCTTCCTTTATATACTTTTCCTCTGTTCCTTTCTTTTTTTTGGGCAAAGTACCGAAGCCCGTGATTTAACTGGACCTGTAATTTGCAAAGGCCCACGAAGGGTAACTTATAAATAAGGTACGCCAGCTTGCCAGGGAAAACCCTAATCCTTCCACTGTAAGCCTTCTCCACCGCATCGTCTTCATCCTCCAAATCTCATCTAGGGTTTCTTTTTGCCAAGCAAATCTTCCAATGGCGGATGCCGGTGTTATCAATCTCGACACCGGTGCCGTGATAGAAAAGCGTGGGCACGGCTATTCATGCGACAGTAAGAACAAACCAAAGGACGTTTCCATGGTGGCTTCATCGTCATCTGCGTCCATGAAGCGGCGCCCCGGCCACCCAATAAGAAGTAAGAACAAGCCCAAGCCATCTCTTTCTATTGCCCAGCAAGCTCTGGGTGCGAGCGCTACTCTGCGCAATGCCTCTCCTCCTCCTCCTGTCAAAACGTTCTCCTTTTTTGTTATCGCTGGTGCTCAATGCCGTGAGCAGCAGCGTGTTCCTCTGAAGTTTACTCAGTTCATGGACGGGCGCGAGCTTCATGAAGCTATCCTTTGCGAAGAATCTGGAGGAGGAACTCCATATGAAGTGGCGGTGTATTACGACGGCCGCGGCGAGATGTACTTCAGGGGTGGCTAGCCCCAATTTGTAGAGGACCATGAACTGTATCAGGGTTTTTTCATGCTCTTCGACTATCATTGTGGTACGTCAAAGTTTGACGTGAAGATCTTTGATGGGACATAGTGCCAAAGGAAATATGAAGCCGAAGTGCACTTCTAGTAGATGTTGTTTTCCTCTGGATGCAATCATTTGGTTTGTGCTCTTTTGGCCAGCTTTATGTAACAATTATATGTGACGAACTCGTCTTTATGTTATCGTGTTTATTAATAGACCAAAGGAACTATCAGTATTCTGAGGTGTTTTACTCTTAGCACCGATGTTCTTTTGCGTATCTGCTAGTCGTGTTTTGCTTGTCGAATATAGTGTTGTGAACAACCTCGTAGTCACTCGTGAGAAGACATGAATACACGATCTCAGTGATATTTCTATTTCTTTATATCGACTCGAGGGTCGGAGCCCCCGAGCGAAAAATCATGACATATTTTACATATCGTCGAGCTGACCCAAGAAACCCGACCTGTGGCCTCATGTTCTGGTTTTAGAGGGTCATAACTCAAAGTTTTCTATTGCGGTCGTTGTACGTGTTTATCAGCGAAGTCCTCTAGGCGTAAAAACGCCGGAGCTGCTCTGCATTCCACGGGTTACTCTCATCTTTGCCTGTCTTCTTATCTTGTAGTCGGTATGCTCCTCCTGGTATGACTTCTGTGACAATGTAAGGCCCCACTCATGGTGACTCTAATTTGCCATGGCCGTCCTGCTTGATTTGTAAGACTAGATCCCCTACTACGAAAGATCGGGGGCGACCTCGAGTACTATGATAGTTCCGTAGACTCTGCTGGTATTGTGTAGCTCTGGCTAGTGCTACATCTTTTGCTTCGTCGAGTGCATCGATGTCATCTTGAAGTGCTTCTGTAGAAGTCGTTTCATCGTAAGCCGCAATTCTTGGGGCTTCATGAGTAATTTCGATTGGAAGCACGGCTTCTGTGCCATGGACCAGAAAGAAAGGTGTCTCTTGGGTAGCCGCATTAGGCGTAGTTCTCAGACTCCAGAGCACGGAGGGTAACTCATCTACCCAAGTGTCCTTGGCTTTCTCCAGGGGTGCTAATAACCTCTTTTTTATTCTGTTGCATATTAAGCCATTTGCTTTCTCGACTTGCCCGTTTGTTTTGGGATGTGCAACGGATGCAAACTTTAACTTGATTCCCATACCTTCACAATAACTTTTAAACTCCTTGGATGTGAAGTTTGTTCCATTGTCTGTGATGATGTTGTGTGGTACTCCGAAGCGAAATACTATTGACTTGATGAAGTTGATTGGTGTTGTAGAATCTTGAGTTGTTACTAGGGCTGCGTCTACTCATTTAGTGAATTTATCGACTGCTACCAACATGTAGACGTGCCCCCCTAGCCATGATTTGTGCAATTTTCCTACCATGTCCAAACCCCATTGTGCAAAGGGCCACGACAGTGGTATTGGCTGTAGTTCTGCTGCTGGTGCGTGCGGTCTGGACGCGAATCGTTGACAGGCCTCACACTTTTGGACTATGTCTTTTGCATCTTCGATGGCTGTTAACCAGTAGAATCCTACACGAAAAGCCTTGGATTCTATAGCTCTGCTGCTAGCATGATGTCCGCAAACTCCTGCATGGATGTCTTTTAGTATGTCCTGCCCTTCTTGAGGGATGATGCATCGCTGCAATACGCCAGTTATACTTTTCTTGTATAACTTCCCTTGTAGTATGATGAACACTTTGGATCGTCATATTATCCTGCGTGCTTCAACTGTATCTTCGGTAGTGTCTTGTTCATCATGTATGCTAAGTATGGCTGCATCCAAGTTTCTTCGATCATCATGACTCCCTCTAGTTCTGCTATGATTTCTGTTCCTGGCTTGCCAGCCCCCGAGCCTACTATCGCATGCTGACTTGGTTCCCCTAGAGTCGAAATTTTGCTGCCTTTTATTGACCTCTCGACGATTTCCTCCCAAAAGACTCCTAGCGGTATGGGCAGGCATTGGGACCCAATGTTTGCTAGATTATTGACTTCCTCGTAGCTGGCTCTGCTGATGTGTGAAACTTCGCATCCATCAAAAGTTCCTTCCAAGTAGTAGTACAAATTCCTGTACACCGTCATGTTGTCGCTGATGGCATCACACCTATTCATTACTTGCTGGACCACGAGGTTCGAGTCCCCGAATATTTTTAGTCGGGTTGGTCCACATGCTTTGGCCATCTTCATTCCATGAAGCAGGGCCTCATACTCGGCTTCATTGTTGGAAGCTTGCGGAAAACTCATCCTTAATACATACTTTAGCTTGTCCCCTTGTGGTGATATTAATACTACCCCTGCTCCTGCGCCTTGGACCCTTTTCGACCCATCTAAGTACATTGTCCATACGCTCGACAGGTCAGGTGGTCCTATGTTTTGTAGTTTGAGCCACTCTGCTGTGAAATCTGGCAGCACCTGAGATTTGATTGCTTTCCTTTTCTCGTATGTGATGTCCAGGAGAGATAGTTTGATTCCCCATAAGGGGTCACGTCCTGTTGCTTCAGGGTTGTTCAATATATTTGATAGTGGGGCTTCGTTAACCACTATGATTGGATGCACTGCGAAGTACTGCCGTAATTTTTGTGCTGTTGTAAATATGTTGTATGCAAGCTTCTGGTAATGCGGGTATCTCTGTTTTGTTGGTGACAAGACTTCGTAGAGGAAATATACTGGCCGCTGGACTCCGTGCGTCTTCCCTTCTTCACTTCGCTCTACTACTAATACCGTGCTCACCACTTGATGTGTGGCCACGATATATAGTAGCAGTGGCTCCCTTTCTTTCGGTGCGACCAACACTGGTGGTGTGGAAAGCACTTTTTTTAGCTGCGCGAACGCTGCATCTGCCTCTTCTGTCCACTCAAATTTGTTGTCTGAGTTTTTCATGAGGGCGTAAAAAGGGAGGGCTTTTTCTCCTAATCGTGCGATGAATCGACTTAATGCCGCTACGCGTCCTGCGAGTTTTTGCACGCCGTGTAGCTTTGCTGGTTTCCCCATTGTTAGTATTGCCTAGATTTTCTCTGGGTTTGCCTCTATTCCTCTCGCTAATACCAGGAATCCCAGAAGTTGCCCCGCGGAGACGCCAAAGAGCATTTTGTCGGGTTGAGCTTGAGCTTGTACCTGTTGAGGTTGTCGAAGGTTTCCGACATGTCGCTGATGAAAGACTCCTCCTTTCTTGTAGTGATAACCACATCGTCGATGTAGACTTAATAATTGCGGCCTATTTGACTTCTGAGGCAATTTTGCATCATCCGTTGATAGGTTGCTCCTGCATTTTTGAGGCCGAAAGGCATGACTTGATAGCAAAAAATGCCGTATGGTGTGATAAAAGCTGTTTTTTCTTCGTCTTCTTTCTTCAACTTTATCTGGTTGTAGCCGGAGTATGCGTCCAGGAAGGAAAGCCTCGCGCACCCCACTGTAGAGTTAATTATTTGATCAATGCGAGGTAGCGGAAAGGGATCCTTAGGGCAATGCTTGTTGAGAGATGTGTAGTCGACACATACTCTTTGTACGTCTGTATTTTTCTCTGGGACAATTACTGGGTTAGACACCCAAGTTGGTGCTTTGATTTCTCTGATGAAGCCTGCGTTTTCTAGCCTGTGTAGCTCGGCTACTATTGCTTTTCTTTTGGGTTCATCGAACCATCGCAGAGGTTATTTGACTGGTTTTGCTTTTGGATCCACATTTAGTGCGTGCTCGACGAGTTCCCTGGGAACCCCTGGCATGTCTGAAGGACACCAGGCGAAGATTTCCCAGCACTCACGAAGGAACTCGATGAGCGCGCTTTCCTATGCGGGGTCCAAGTTTACTGCTATGGAAGTGGTTTTGTTTGGGTCCATAGGGTGAACCTAAAATTTCTTAGAATCTTGCGTTGCGTCGAAAGCCTGGTCTAGCAGGGATCGACCGACGTCGGGTAGTAGATTGTGATCGGTTTCGCCTTTGAGTCTTGCATATTTGGCTGTCATGCCAAAGGTTTGCGCCATCCTATTAAATTCCTTTTCGCAGGTGTTGGATACTTTGAAGCTTCCTTGTACTGTGATGACCCCCTTGGGTCCTGGAATTTTGAGTGCTAGGTATGTGCAGTGAGGAACTGCCATGAACTTTGCAAATGCTGGTCGTTCCAGGATTGCATGGTATTGTGAGGGCCAGTCCATCACTTCGAATTCCAGCTTCTCTCTGTAGAAGTTGTCGCTGTTGCTAAAACAAACATCGAGTTCAATTTTCCCGAGAGGGTGATTTGCGCTTCCTGGTACTATTCCATGAAAAGAGCAATCTGTTGGCTTCAACCATTTCAGCGAGATGCTCATTGCCTTCAGAGTCCTTACGTATATCAGGTTTATGCCAATGCCTGCGTCCATAAATACTCGTCCAATGTCGTATCCTCCTATTTGCGCCTTCAACACCATTGGCGCGTGCCCTGGCCTGGGTACTTTCCTTGGGTGGTCTGCTCTACTGAACCTGATTGGCTGGTCAGACCATTGCAGATATTCTGTAGTGGCTAATGGTGATGATATTGCTAAATTTACTTGCCTTGATATACTTTTCTGCTCTTTTTTGGACTTCAAGACAGGCTGGATTATTGCAGATATGTACACCTTTGACTCTAGATGACCTACACTATTTTGCACTTGATATCCTTGACCTGTGGTTGTGTTTCCTCGATGTGCTCCTTGGCTTAACTCCAGTGCATCTTATAATCTTAGAAATGTTCTGCAATCTCTCATCAGGTGATTGGAAACTCTCTTTCCATCTAATTACACGTAGTGGATGCGGCAAGGTCCGTGAAGCATGTCCTCCGCCGATGGGTCAGAATATTTTGGCTTGTCTCGTCTGCGACTGTTTTTGTCTTGGTACTCCCTGCTCTCGTCGCCTTCCTTATCTCTTCTTTCGTATCCTGCGGCTACTTGGTTGCGTCTTGTGCGGCTATCCTCGTTGCGAGACCTGCGCCTTTGCCTGCTTGCTCTGTCGACTTCCGTTGAATGCACCCTTTTGTTGTTGTAAGCGTCTTCTCCGTCGGCAAATCTGCTTGCTATCTCTATTAATTCCGACACCGTTTTAGGCCTTATTCTCCCTAATTCTTCCACGAGATCCGAACGGTGAAGGCCAGCCGAGAAAGCATCTACTGCCCGCTCGTCGGAGACGTCTTCCGTGGTGTATTTTATTATACTCCATCTCTGTATGTATGAACGTAGAGTTTCGCCCTTTCTCTGCATGCAGGATTTGACTTCTTCTAGTGACGCTGGACATTTGTATGTCGAACAAAAATTTCTTGCGAATTGACTTTCTAGTTCGCCCCAACTTCCGAGGGAATCGTTGGGTAAAGTGCTTAACCAGGACCGTGCTGCGCCGGTGAGGTGTAATTGCAAACTTTGCATCGCCGTTGCTCTTGTTCCTCTGAGTATTTTTACTGCCTGAAGGTAGTCTGATAACCACAGTCTAGGTTCTTGCGACCCATCGTACTTTTGCTGATTGTGTGGTAATTTAAATCCTTTGGGTACTCGCGTTCTGCGAACCCTTCGGGTAAAGCATAGCGCGCTCATCTCCTTTTCGTCGTCCTCGTAATTTTATTCCTTCCACGCATAGCGTGCTTTGTTCACCCTTGTTTGTGCTATAATATTCCTTGCATCCCCCGTTCGTGCCTTGCGCTTTTCGTCGCCTGATGAGTCGCTTGTTTGGCTTTGCAAGGACTGGTACTTTCTGCTTTTTTCCCTTATCCTCGTAATATGTCAACTTTTTCTCTGGAGAGTGTTTCCTTAACATGTCTTCTACTAACCCAAGAATTTTTATGGCTGCTTGATGCATATGCTCCTGTGGATCTCCGGGTTCCGGTTGTGTAGTTAGTAGATACGCCTATGCTGCTATAAGTGCTGCTTCTGGTGTTTCTTGCACAAAATCCTCCTCTTCGTCTGATGGCTGCATGCTTATGCTTCTTGCCCAGTTCTCTTCCCTTGCTCGCGCTATTGTTCTTCTATTGTGCTTTGGCTCTTGATGTCTCTCTTTGCCGGAGTCCGATGCTTCGCTGTATTCGTCCCAGTATGCTCCGCTTGATACACTATTGTTTTCTTGACTTCTCCTGAACTCGTCTCTTTCCTCCCGTAGCTTCTTTTTATGCTGATGCAGGGCATAATGATACCCCATCAAGACTTCTCTTCTTGAGTTGGCGGGTACCTCCGTACCATGATTGATAGCTGACATAATAATTCTCCATTCTCCGGTGGAGACGTGGATTTTCTCCTTCTCCTTTTTGCTGTTGCTCCTTGATTTGTCGCCTTGTGCATGGGTTGTTGCATTGTCTGCATCGTCGCTTTCTTCTGCTGCTTCAGTGATGATGATGCATAGCTGGTGTACATTGCTGGAGACACCGCCACTTCGGGTGGTGAAGTCCTTTTGGCCGAGATATGATTGATCCATTGCTCCTCCTAAGTCGAGGTTTCCCATGGTTTCGTTGAGTTCTTCGATTTTTTCCTTCTGAATTTTTCGTTGTTGCAAAGCTGACTGGCGAGTTTACCTCGCTGGAGGAGCCTACCGACGATTCTGATATTGCGACTCTCGTGGATTTTCTTGCCGATGGATCCGATTTCGTTGAATCTGAAAGGCGAATCGAACCTAAGGATCCGGCGTGAAAGTTCAGGCTTCCGATCATCAGGTCCGTCTCTTGATCCAGGCTTGCGAACACTGGAGTAAGGGTTGGTGGATGGAGTTGAAATTCTATGGTCCCAAAAGATATCGGGTTTTCGTCGACTTTCGAGTAATTGTTGGCTAGAAGCGAAAAAGCCATCGAATTCATGATTCCAACGCCCCAGGTCCCCACGGTCGGCGCCAATTGACGAGGGTTAACTCGACAAATGTCTAAGATGAAGGACTTAGGATCGGGAGAATAGGGCGTCGGATGAACTCGAAGGTAAAAGTCAGTCAAACAAGGCGTGTATTGAGAATAAACGTGGTGGTGAACTTGGCTAAATCTCAATCTGTCCCTGGCCGGCCTCTCCTGGCCCCTATATATAGGTGGCCAGGTCTCAAGTAACCAGTCGGGTTCAATACAAATTACAGTGTCTGTATCCGACATTGACTCGTATTTCAACTATGACTATACTTGGGCCTAGCTTAACGGGCCTCAGGGGTATACAAATAACGGGCTCTATTAGCTATACCCTTGTCACCTGGTCATGGGCAAATGCGTCAATGAACGTTGAGGTCATGTTGGACATGCTGGACACACACCCAAAGTACTGTTAATGCAACTAGATCATTTAGAAAGTTCAACACTGCATATAACTAAGAAACAAAGTAATCAGTTCCTTAGAACGTGAGGTCACTACGATAATCACTACATCTGGAGGCTGCTTTGATTGCATCAACCATCATCACTTAACTGGGTGACTGAAAATGTGTCTCTTAGGTATGCCAAAGGAGTAGGTAGAGGAGTGTGAACCAAGAGCAGGATTTGTACATCCACGTGGCAGATAGATACTCTGGGCCCACTCGATGACAGTTGCATATACGAGCTTGCAAGCATGTGACTAGGTCACAGAGTATGCAATGTCATGAAACGAGTTGAAAGACTTGTCAGACAAGGGTGAACAACGATATGGAGATATCGGTGATCTAACCTTGGACAAGATCTAGTATCATGAGACAAAGGGAATAGAATACTGTGTTTACGGGATCAACAAAGAGTTTCATGGAATACACAGGGATCAACATGGTTTTCTAGAACCCCCTGTTGATCATTGATCGGAGAGGAGTCTCGATCATGTCTGGGTATTCCTCGACCCGTAGGGTGTCATGCTTAAGGGTATATGACGCTTAGGGGTAGATTTTTAATTACTGGAAAGTGACAAGAAGGTACCCAGAAAGGTTCCGGCCAATATTGGAAAGGTTCTGAAGACATCAAAAATATTCCAGACTTTATCGAAGTTGTATCGGTGAAGAAATTATGCCAAGGATTAATTAGTTAATATGTTTAGTATTTAATTAAAGTAATTAAATATTAAAAGTGAATTAATTAATTAATTAATTAAAGGAAAAGGGAAAAAATGCAACATGGGCTAGGACCATAGGCAGGCCGGGCAGGCCGGCCAAGGGCCAGCCAGCCAAGCGCCTAGGGTTTCCCCTAGGGCCGGCGGCGGCCAAGGTAGGGCGGCCAGCCTAGGGTTTCCCCTAGGGCCGGTGCCACCTACCCCCTCTCCACACTATATAATCCCCATGGGGGATCTTGGCTCATTCATTCCCTCCTCTTCCTCTCTTCCTCCTAACTTGATTCCCATGTTTGAAAATGTGTCAGCAGGTTAAAGGAAAACGTCCTGTTCTGAACGCCGTCGCGCCACCAGATTTCCAGCTAATTCCACCTTCTTCCACTGCTCTGCTGGACCAGAGCCCGGACGATGTCTGTACACTGTACGTGTGTAATCCCTCGGAGGCGGTTGATGGCAGGTAGATGACCGGCCAGTTGGGAACCCCAAGAGGAAGGTATGATGAGCACAGCAGCAAGTCTTCCCTCAGTATGAAACCAAGGTTTATCGGACCAGTAGGAGAAAGAACCAACTTCCGAAGGTTGATGCTCGCTGGCTTGGTGACAGCTCTAGACAATTTATATATGGCGCCTTATCTGGGGCGTAGCTTTGCACCAGCAGCAACATGGAACCTGCACACAACACAACCAAAGTACTTTGGCCCAACTTACAGTGAGGTTGTCAATCTCACCGGTTTGCTGTAAACAAAGGATTAAACGTATCGTGTGGTAAAAGATAGTAGCTTGCAAGAATATAAATAATATGAGTAAATAGTAAACATTAATAAGAATGTAAAAAATGGACCGGGATCCACAGTTCACTAGAGGTGTCTCTCCATAAAGATAAATAACATGCTGGGTGAACAAATTACAGTTGGGCAATTGATAGAATAAAGAAAGCATACAAATGTCATGAGGATCACTATGAGATTCACTTGGGCATTACAACATAATACATAGACCGTAATCCAACTGCATCTATGACTAATAATCCACTCTCGAGGTGTCGTCCGAGCACCCGTTGAGTATTAAGTTGCAAACAACAGATTATCGCCTTAAGCAAAGTGTGTAATGTAAACAATACGAATGTCCTTGAACACAAGATTGTTGTTTTCTCCCTAGTAGCAACAACATATCTACAACCTTAGAGGTTTCTGTCACTCCCCCAGATTACTAGAGGCATGAACCCACTATCGAGCATAAATACTCCCTCTTGGAGTTACTAGCATCTACTCGACCAAGATATCTACTATCAACGGAGAGCATGCAAGATCATAAATAACATAGACATGATAAATCAATAATCAACTTGACAAAGTACTCAATATTCATTGGATCCCAACAAACACAACATGTAGAATTACATAATGATGATCTTGATCATGATAGGTAGCTCAGAAGATCTAAACATGAAGCACATGGAGGAGAAGACAACCATCTAGCTACTGCTATGGACCCGTAGTCCAAGGTAGACTACTCACACATCACTCCGGAGGCAGGCATGGTGATGAAGAAGGCCTCCGGTGGTGATTCCGCTCTCCGGCAGGGTGCCGGGAAGAGCTTCTGGACACTCCCGATCTCGGGTCGACGATGACGGCGGCTCGCGATATGTTTCTGGAAAATTGATTGGGTGTTTAGGGTTTTCTCGCCGAGAAGAATATATAGGCGGAGGGGCGATGTCATGAAGTGGGCCAGGAGGCCACACCCCCTGGTGGCGCGGGCCAGGGGCAGGCCGCACCGCCCTAGGGTGTGCCTGGCCCCTGGCTCCCCTCCGTCTCTGCTTTGGACTTCGCCTCGTGTCAGGAAAAATAGGAACTTCGGATTTTGTTTCGTCCAATTCCGAGAATATTTCCTGTGTAGCTTTTCCGAAACACAAAAACAGCAGAAAATAGGGAACTGGCACTGTGGCATCTCGTTAATAGGTTAGTTCCGAAAAATGCATAAAAATGCCACAAGGTGTAACAAAACACAAAGCAAATGGTGTATAAACAAGCATGGAGCACAAAAAATTATAGAAACGTTTGAGACATTGATGGCTTGTAAGTAACAGGCCGTTGGGAACCCCAAGAGGAAGGTATGATGAACACAACATCAAGTCTTCCTTCAGTTGTGAAACCAAGGTTTATCGAACTAGTAGGAGAAAGCCAAACTTCAGAAGGTGATGCTTGCTAGCTTCGTGACACTCCAGACAATGGCGCCAGAAATATTGCTGGTGCGTCTTCACCTAGCAGCAATGTGAAACCTGCACACAACACAACCAAGAACTTTGCTCCCAACTTACGATGAGGTTGTCAATCTCACCGGTTTGCTGTAAATAAAAGATTGAGCATATCGAGTGGTAAAAGGATAATAGTATGCAAGAAAGTAAATAGTCGAGTAAAAGTAAAGGGATTTCTATTTTCGTGCCCTCAGGTCGTTAGTTGTACTCAGTTTTCCCCAGCCGCTTAACTTTTCCTCAGTTTTCCCCTCGCTCTAGTTTGAAACCCCTCGCAGACGCTCGGACGGGAGGGTTGCGGTCTGGTCAGAGGCCTTAGACCGTTACCGGTGACGGCTAGGGAGCCGCGGTGGTTGTGAATGGACCGTTGCTTTTGAATTGTGTTGAATGTTGACCCAATGAGACACGTCGGACTGGCGGTCTGTCACTCACCCAAAGCTTTCCCCTCCGCCCGAGACTGGAAGAGCTCACACACCGCCCCTCTGCCACCACGCCGTCCTGCCCTCCTACCTTATGGCGTCGTCCGCCACTGAGCCGCCCCCGCCCCCACCACCACCCCCGGGAGGCGGAGAGGGCTCCGCCTCCACTAGATCTAGATCTGCCCCTATGGCGGTAGAGTTTGTACATCCGTCTAATGTGCCGATTATGTCCCTCAATAGTGGAGAAGATTGGGAATCAGAGGGATCTAACGCATGGATTCCATCTGGGTAAGCATCGTCTGCCTATGTGAATTAAGAGTACGCAGTTTTTGAGCACGAATCGTTGTTGCTCAACTAACTGCGTTGCTTTTCGAACAGGATTGATCCAGCGCAGGCTTTTCGGCTGGTGGTTAGGCTGGATACTAGCTTTTTGCGTGATTTTGAACACAATGTGAGCGGATTTTACATCCCAGCGGTGGTTGCAACCACCATCTCATTGAGGGATTTAAAAGATAACATCTGCGCTAAGTACCCCTGGGGCGCTGGCGATTCAGTTGATTTCGAATATTTCAACAGCACGGAGGGAAGATATGTTCCACTAATTTCCGACGAGGATCTGGGAATTCTTTTTGCTTTAAATGATTCTTGCCGTGTTGGTAAAATTCGTATCCATGTGGACAGGGCCCAGGCATCATCTGGTGTTAGGGCATTATCAGGTGGTCGGGCACCATGTCTCTCTACTGTTGCTGCCTCTGCTAATTGTGTGCGCCGCCCCGCTCCTTGTAGGTCCACAGCAGCACCATCTGTCCCCAGTGCTAGTGGTAGCCAGATTGTTCCTGCGGTCGATGTGGAGGACGATGCAGAGATTGAGGATCCGTCTCCTCAAGATGATGAGGATGAGTTGATGTTTCCTGAATTGGTAGATCGATGCAGTAAGCAGGCAATGGAGGATCAATACATGGAAGATATTGCACAAGGTGCCAGATTTGATGACACTGATGATGAAGAGAAGGATGAGAACAATGACAGCCTTGTTTTAGCCGATTACGAAGACGATGACTTGCCAACAATTGAGTGGAACAGGGAGGATCCTCAGCTTGCAGAAGGCACCGTATTTCAAACGGTGATGGACTGCCGTAATGCAATTACTACATATTGCATTCTCACCAAGAATGATTATGAGGTTATTAAAAGTGAGCCAGGTAGGTTCACAGTTAAGTGCCCATACAAGAGGTTTAGGTGGAGGCTGCATGCATCCACAATGGTCAGAAGCACCGTGGTTCAGGTACTACGCCAACCAGTTGTGTATTTTAGATCACGGTGTAAAATTTGTTAACTATTACTGACATCCCTTATAATTATGTTTCAGATAAAGAAGAACTCGATCGACCATACTTGTCCACCTCGAGCGGGAGCGCCAGAGGAGAAATCAAAGCTAGCGAAGACTAGGTGGTTGGCAGATGCAATCATAGATTGGCTGAGAGAAACTCCAACACTTGGTCCAACATCACTCATAAAATTGATATCTGATAAGTTTACTATAAACATACCTTACATGAGGATGTTCTATGCAAAGGAAATAGCTCTTGACAGGATAAATGGTCCATGGAATGAAAGCTTTCAGTTGCTTTACACTTTCAAAGCTAAAGTGGAGATGGCTAGTCCAGGCAGTGTTGTAGCGATAGACAAGCATACAGTTCCCTACAAATTGAAAAGCGGGAGGATGATGCAGAAGGAATGTTTTAGAAGGGCTTTTGTTTGTTTCAAAGCTTGCTGGAAAGGCTTTCTGGACGGTTGCAGGCCTTATTTGGCCGTGGATGCAACAGCTCTTCATGGCAGGTTTAAAGGACAGCTAGTTGCTGCTACTGCAATTGATGGACACAATTGGATGTTCCCTGTTGCTTATGGAGTTTTGGAGGTTGAGTCAGAGGAAAGTTGGACTTGGTTTCTGCAGAATTTGCGCGACCTTATAGGTCATCCACCAGGACTTACTATCCACACAGACGCTTGCAAAGGTTTGGAGAGTGCAGTAGAAGCAGTATTCCCTGGAGTGGAGCATAGGGAATGTATGCGACACTTGGTACAGAATTTTACAAAGAAATTCAAGGGTAAAGTTTATACTGACAACCTATGGCCAGCTGCATACACATGCAGCATTAGGAAGCATCTGTTTCATTTGGAAGTGTTGTATAAACAAAAAACTGGGGTGAAGGAGTACTTGGATGAACATCATGGTAGGGTCTGGTCAAGAAGCCAATTCAATGAAATTTGCAAGGTAGACTATGTAACAAGTAACCTTGCGGAGAGTTTCAATGCAAAGGTCAAGTCATTGAAAGGGCTTATGCTGTGGCAAATATTTGATAAGATTAGGCAGATGATCATGATAAAAATTGATCTGCGTCAAAGAATTGCAGCCACAAAATATGTTGGCCATCTCATGCTCCCATGTTTGATTAAGTCTTTGCATGCCAGGGCAAAACAATTGAAGATGAAATGCATCAGAAAAGGAATGGAGGCTGAGGTAACCTACACTGACAGTAAAAACAGGCAGTGGAGGTATCCAGTGAGTTTGGTTGATAGGACATGCCATTGTAGGCGATGGCAGATCCGTGGGATACCCTGCATACACGCATTGTTTTTCATGAGTGTTATAGCGGGTGCAGAAGGTGAAGTTGATCAGTATGTGTGAGAGTATTTCTCTGTTGCCAAATTTAGGGCTGCATATGCTATGAATGTTCCTACCTTGTTGGGAAAAGACCAATGGATGAAAGTCGATCCAGGCTTCAAACTGTACTCTCCAGTTTTGACTAGACTGGCAGGTAGGCCGAGGAAGAATAGGATCAGAGCTAGTGCAGAGGGTGGTCCACCGATTCGACGACGTAAGTGCAAACGTTGTGGAATCCCTGGACACATTGCTAGGCTTTGTAAAAATCCAGTTGACCCAGCTTTTGGAATGGAAGATCAGGCGGGAGCAGCAAATGTAGAGGAGAATGAAGAAGCAATTCAACATGAGGAGATTGAAGCAATGGATCATGAGGAGATTGAAGCAATGGATCATAAGCTGCTTGAACCGATAGATCCAGAGCAGATTGAACCGATGGATCGAGAGCTGCTTGAACCGATGGATCAAGAGCTACTTGAACTGATGGATCGAGAGCAGAGGGAACAGATGGATCGAGAGCTGCTTGAACCGATGGATCGAGAGCAGAGGGAACAGATGGATCGAGAGCTGCTTGAACCGATGGATCGAGAGCAGAGGGAACAGATGGATCGAGAGGCCTTGGAAGCAATGGATCGACAGCTGCTTGAAGCATTTGAAGAAAATGCATTAGAAGAAAGAGCACAAGCTTCGTATGATATGGTTGTCTCGGTCTTGGCACAACCCGAAGAGAAGAAGAAGAAGAACAAGAAAGATGGCAAAAGGAAGGTAGACACCGGTAATATCCCTGGTAGGGTTACCCGGAGTAAGGTGGTGGACCCAGCGAGTCACACCAGGAGCAAGAGAAAGATTTTATTTTGAACAATTAATTTGAATTTGTATGAACAATTTGTGTTGGGGATCCCTTTGTATTGAATTCGAACTAGTGTGACGTTCCCAAGTTTGTATGTTGAATAATCACAATAATGTAGGGAATATATGTGTTATTTTCTTGAATAAGTTCCTAGTCCATGAGCTACTAGCTATAGTTCATCGCTTGAGGTTTCCTCACTTTTCCCCCTCTTAGTGACTAAACTCAAAAAATATAGTTTTGGGTTTATTTTAATTCATAATAATTCAAAACATGGTGGAACCTTCCCATGGAGTCTTGTTATGTTACCTACAACCTAGAGAAATAATAATGGAAAAGGATATATAGAGATATGAAGTTTCCCTTTCCCAAAACCACTTCCAAGTCCATGAGCTACTAGCTATGAAGATGCAGGGCTTTCTACTCAACACACCTCCCAAATGCCCACAATGCTTACAAACTTTGTCCAAATGAGTCCAAATTCATCACACTTGTGTATCTTTGAATTGCAAACAATATCACGTCGGCCAAAATGTACTATATTGTTCAAATAACACAATCTAACAATTTTTATGCCAAAATCTTCAATTTCCCTTACTCCCTTTATTATTTGGGTGCCCCTGTTTTACTTAGTTTTACTCAGTTTTCCCACTCTGGGTCCACTTATTTTATTCAGTCCTACTCAATTTTGCCCTTCCGATAAACATTTCCTCACTTTTCCCCCTCTTAGTTCTACTCAGTTTTCCTCCCTTGTACTCACTGGCTGATCTCTGATTGGTCGAGATGTATTTCACACGAATCTTGGTTGGTTGATAGCTCAACGCACGCTTGCACCGTTGGATCATTTATGATCGGACGGCCTGTCAACCCTGGCGGTCGCGGCGGCGCGGATCTGCAGAGCACATACCTACCAACCCTGGCAGTCGCATATTCCAGTCGCATCTTCCTCTCTTACTCTAGCGGCCGCGGCGGCGCGGATCTGCAGCGTGCGTGCGGTGGCGCGGATCTAACCATGCGTGCGGCGGCGCGGATCTAACCGTGCGTGCGGCGGCGCGGATCTAACCGTGCGTGCGGCGGCGTGGATCTAACCGTGCGGCGGCGTGGATCTAAGAGTGCCGGCGTGGATCTAAGAGTGGCGCCGTGGATCTAACCGTGCGTGCGGCGGCGCGGATCTAACCATGCGGCAGCGTGGATCTAAGAGTGCCGGTGAGGATCTAACCCTCAGAAATAGTTGAAATGTCTCTCTCTGTCTCACTTTCGTTTATCTTCTCAGATCTGTTGATGATGAAGAACACCAAGACGGTGGCCGTGTCGATAGTGCTCAGCGATCGTCTTGAAGCCATCGCCTACAACATCGCTGGGACCTACAACATCCCTGCGACGGCGCAGATCCAGCCTTCAATGTCGGAGCCTGCCGATGTCTCACTTCCGTTACCCTCATCAGATCTGCTGCTGATGGACACCAAGATGGCGGCTGTGTCCACAGTGCTCAGCGATCGTCTTGAAGCCATCGCCTACAACATCGCTGCGACCTACAACATCACTGCGACGGCGCAGATCCAGCCTTCAATGTCGGAGCCTGCCGATGTCTCACTTCCGTTGCCCTCCTCAGATCTGTTGCTGATGGACACCAAGACGGCGGCCGTGTCGACAGTGGTCATCGATGACAAGACGATTGAAGCCATCATCCACAACATCGCTGCGACGGCGCAGATCCAGCCCTCCTCCATGTCCGAGTTTGCGGATGGTGCAGATCCAGCCCCCTCAGCCGTGTTCGACGCCGCAAATTGGGATAAATTATGATAAATTTGTATTTTTCAATTTCAATTTGGGATAAAATTGTTCGAACTACTACCTCCGTGTCAAAAGAAGCTTCTCCACTTTCTCGATGTGTCCCTGTACATCTGAATGTATGATTTGAATTATATCCCAACTTGATTGGGAAGATTGATATGTATTTGATCCGAGAGGCTGGTACATGCTTTCACTTTTGGGATCCCTTCACTTTTATAAGATGTTCATGCATGAAAATTATCGCGCGCATTACTTAGCACAACTAGGAAATTGTACGACAAAATACAGTGGTTAGAGCCACACCAAAATACAGTGGTTAGAGCCATCTACTGAATAACAATTCTATACTATCTAAATCATCTACCACAACCACATAACTGCTAGGACAGGGATGATACCTAATAAAACTGCCCAGATGAATCTACTTTTTGCCTCTCCCATCACTTGAAGTTCATGTTCTAGATTTTCTACCACTTGATCAAATACGGCAAGATCTGTCTCAAGTATCAACTTCTCCTTGCGAATAAGCTCTGAATTCTTCTTTTCTTCCTCCACAGTACGCTTCAGCTTGAATATCATCAGGTTTTTATGGGCCAATTCATCACCTAAATTGGCCACCTTCTCCTCCAAATCCATCCTCTGGCTACACCACTGGGTTGATTCATCTTGGTATGCAATGTACCATGGATCATCGGCTTGCCTGGCGAACTGTAACAATAATAATGGAAAAAAGAACAACTGAAATCACTCCAACAGGCCATGGCGGCACTTCAAATTCAACGGTAGTACAGAGAGCAGAAGCTAGATACCTGCACTTCCGACGAGGTAGGAGAAGTAGAACGTGTCCACGACATGATCGAATCCGCACCCTCGCCGGTGTACCCGCTACGACCAGACATTGAGGACTATTTCGCACCTGCAAACTCCAAATAAATTACGGGAACCGAATCGATTAGGGGGCGGGGGAGGCGGAAGCGGAGGTCATCGTGGGCGGCGGATCTGCTTGCGGCGGAGCAAATCCCAGTCGTCGTGGGCGGCGGATCTGCTTGCAGCGGACTTTCCTGCGGTGGGTACAATGCATGCGGACAAAACAAGTGCTGGAGCCGTGGTTGACGTGCAGCACCGCAGTCCGTCCGACACCGCCGGGGAACAGAGCCGGCGGAGCGACGAGGCGCCGGCGATGGCTGCTCCGTCCGAGGGTGGGGAACGAGCTGCCAGCAGTTCTCCGATGACTAATGAGATACACAACACTAGGTTCCAGCCATGTTTAGCACAAGATTCACTTTAGATTAAGCTGCGAAAATAGTCACCTGCTGGGTCTAGCTTAAGAAAAATTAATTAGCGAACTTTTTGCTTCTCTCTAAATAAAAGCAGGGATATATGCCTTTTCACTAAGGGCGACCCCAGCGGTCATTGGCTGAGGCGGCCCCATAAAGCGGCTCTATATGATTTTCTCTAAATAAATAGACGACCCCAGCGGTCATTGGCTGCGGAGGCCCCACAGAGCGGCAATATGTGATTTTCTCTAAATAAATTGACGACCCCACTGGTCATTGGCTGCGGAAGCCCCACAGAGCGGCAATATATGTCTTTTCCTGAAAAATTACACGACCCCACTGGTCATTGGCTGCGGCAGCCCTATAGAGCGGCTCCATTTGTCATTGGCAGCACCGCGTATACAATCAGGAAATAAAACGGCCCACACGTCAGCAATAGATGGATGGCTGCTCCGACGTGTCTCCTGACCCTACCCGTCAGCACCATTCAAAAGCATCGGTCAATTCACAACCACCGCGGCTCCCTAGCCGTCACCGCTAACAGTCAAGGCCTCTGACCAGACCGCAACCCTCCCGTCCGAGCGTCTGCGAGGGGTTTCAAACTAGAGCGAGGGGAAAACTGAGGAAAAGTTAAGCGGCTGGGGAAAACTGAGTACAACTAACGACCTGAGGGCACGAAAATAGAAACCCCAAAAGTAAAACGGTATAGCTATGTAAAGGAAATTGGACCAGGGTCCATAGTTCACTAGTGGTGTCTCTCCATAAGATAAATAACACATGCTGGGTAAACAAATTACAGTTGGGCAATTGATAGAGTAAAGATAACGTACATATGTCATGAGGATCACTATGAGATTCACTCTAGGCATTACGACAAAATACATAGACCGCCATCCAACTGCATCTATGACTAAAAGTCCACTCGCAGGGAGTCATTCGAGAACCCCTTGAGTATTAAGTTGCGAACAACAGATAATTGCATTAAGCAAAGTGTGTAATGTAAACAAAGCAAATGTCCTTGGACATAAGAATGTTGTTTTCTCCCTAGTGGCAACAACACATCTACAACCTTAGAGGTTTCTTCCACTCCCCAAGATTACTAGAGGCATGAACCCAACTATCGAGCATAAATACTCCCTCTTGGAGTTACTAGCATCACTCGGCCAAGATAGCTACTTGCAACGAAAAGCATGCAAGATCATAAACAACATAGAGATAACATAGGATATATATTTCAGCGCATCAACTTAACATAGTACCAATACTCATCAGATCCCAACAAAAACAACATGTATGATTACATAAAGGTGATCTTGATCACGTAGGGCAGCTCACAAGATCTAAACATGAAGCACATGGTGGAGGAGACAACCATCTAGCTACTGCTATGGACCCGTAGTCCAAGGTAGACTACTCACACATCACTCCGGAGGCGACCTTGGTGGTGGAGAAGGCCTCCGGCAGGGATTCCCCTCTCCAGTAGGGTGCCGAGAAGAGCTCCTGGATCCTCCCAATCTCACGACAGCGATGGCAGCGGCTTGCAGTATGTTTCGTGGAAACGAGATCCGTCCTTTAGGTTTTTCCCGTCGAGGGGAACTTATAGGCGAAAGGGCAGCGTCAGAGGGTGGGCCACCTGGCCTCACCATGTGGTGGCGTAGCCAGGGGCTAGGCCATGCCACCATATGGTGAGCCTGGCCCCTGGCCCCTGGCCCCCCTCCGTCTCATCTTCGGTCTTCGCGAAGCTTCGGTAAAAATAGGAGGTTCGGCTATTGTTTCGTCTAATTTTGAGAATATTTCCTGTGTAACTTTTCTGAAACACAAAAACAGCAGAAAACAGGGAACTGGCACTGTGGCATCTTGTTAATAGGTTAGTTCCGGAAAATGCATAAAAACACCACGAAGTGTAACGAAACACAAAGCAAATGGTGTATAAACAAGCATGGAGCATCGAAAATTATAGATACGTTTGAGACGTATCAAACGTATCAAGCATCCCCAAGCTTAACTCCTGCTCGTCCTCGAGTAGGTAAGCGATAACAAAACAATAATTTTTGAGGTGACATGCACCAACACAATCTTGATGAAACGTTGTAAAGCATTGAGTGCTGAGATCAAAGTACTCTAAACATGGGCATAAAAGACATAATCTTGACAATAAAACTTAGCAACCATGTTATAACATAAAAAGTAACACAAACAAAAGATCATGAGTAATAATGCATTGAAAGTCAAGTGTGTGTTTCGAGCATATAGAAAAACATAGTAAAGTGGTTTTCACCTTGTCCTTCATGGAGTAGCAAAACATAAATGCATAGGACACCTTCAAGTTTAAGAGGGTGACTAGATACAAATAATTTAAGAAGAGTAAAGTCTGAAAAAAACCTTGAACTCGTAGGCAGTGTTTGGAACAAACCCTGAACTCCAAATCCCGGAAATTAGCACCCTAAACTTGCCGTTCCCAGTCTAATTCGGCATTTAGGTCGTTTCCAAACAAGAGGATTGCTGATGTGGCAATGTTCTCGGGATTGCTGATGTATGGCAGCGACAGCTGGGCGGCGCCGCCGTCGGGCACAACCTCAGCTTTGGTTCCCATAGAGCCGTGGAGCTCCCATCCCGAGTAGTGCCGGCAGCGGTGGCTCCGTCATCCATCCCACGCAACGGCAGTTGAGGCGGCGACCCCGTCCCCTAAGCCTCAGTTCCGCCTCCCATCTCAAATGGCGGCGGCACTCCCAGCTCGAGCAGTAGCGGCAGCGGCAGCTGCGTCCTCTGTCCCGCACAGTGGCAGCTGGGGTGTTGGCCACGTCTGGACTTTATCTCTTCTCCCAGCACGGCGGCGGCGTTCCTGACTGAAGCAATAGCCAACAGGTAAAACCATAAAAGTGACATGAAATCGAATAAACAAGGCTAGATTGTGGCTACTGGATAGAAACAAGTTAAACACGTGAAGCCAATTTTTGAAGATTGGCAATCGGATTAGTATTTGAAGCAATCGCATCTGGTCATCTGTGCGAGATTTTTTTTAGATTATTGGGCATGTTGTACTTTCGCAAGGAAGAGGCCGTGCACGGAATCGCCCATAGAGGAACATGTGGAGTACTTGGGAACGGAAGATCTCAGCGAGCGTGGCGGCACGGCTGCGCGGGTGCTGCTGAGAACTAATGGTGCTTCTGCGTCGCGCCATTGCGGTGCAGACGCAGGGAAGCTGTAGGAAAGACAGCGGGAAGGCCTCGAGTTCCAACGCCGCCATTGCCGCAAGGGATGTCGCTCTGTTGCCGCGGTGCCGGTAGCCGCCACCTGCTCTTCCGTCATTGTAGACGCGGACATGAAGCTCATCAACCGGAGAAGTCAACAATCCTAGCATTGATCATGGCCACATCAGCAAACCCTGTCTCAAACAAGCATCATGCAAGGAACGACCGGGATCGATGAGTTCAGGGTGCTAATTTCCTGGATTAGGAGTTTGGGGTTTGTTCCAAACACTACCTACCAGTTCAAGGTTTTTTTTGGACTTTACTCATTTAAGAACAAGCAAAACCATAATCATGAATCAATCAATAATAAATTTTGAGACTATGCACATTATACTCAGAATGACAACTATGCTCTCTTAGACGCTGCATAAAGGTAGAAGGTGGAGACTCAACATAAAAGTAAAAGAAAGGCCCTTCGCAGAGGGAAGCAGTGATTAAACATGTGCTAGAGCTTTTCATTTGTAAAACAGAGATAAAAATTTATTTTGAGAGGTGGTTGTTCTTGTCAATGACTGGCAATGGGGTTCTTACTATCTTCCATACTCAGCAAGTTTTGAGAGAGATTGGCACATTTGTGCTCTTTTATAAATCTTGGCACTCCTCCCCACTTTTCCTTTCACAAACCATGGCTAACCGATTCCATCGGATGCCCACCAACTTTCACATACCACGGAGGAGTGCCCTTTTTTCTTTTTCTTTTTTTTCCTTTTTCTTTTCTTTTTGGAATAAAACAATATGGAAGATAGCAAATCCGACCACTACATCCCCATGAGCTGAAAATAGTGTCACAAAATAAGAAGTATTTTGAAGGTTTTTTTTGAAAGGTAGCACATGAAAATTTACTTGGAACGGCTTGCAAATACCATGCATATGAATTTATAGTGGACTCTTTGGAATACTTGGTTTTTTGGGAGTTGGATGCACGAGTAGAGCTCATACTCAGTACAAATGAAGGCTAGCAAAAGACTGGGAGCGACCAACTAAGAGAGCAATAATGGCCATAATCATGCATAGCGACAAAACATTATTAACCAAAGCATAAAGTGGTATCACAAGTCAAAAACTAAATGATCATAGAGGCTTGAGGCGACTTATTTGTAGTCATAACATGGTGTAAGCATGCGCCAAGTCAACCCAAATAAAACATTAAAGGAGAAAACCACAATATTATGCTCCCATATAATAAAAACAACACATGATTCTTTCAAAGGCACATTAAGCAATCTCAGTCATTTGAGACAAGTCATGCTACAGCAAAAACTACTAAGCATACTATCAAAATAACATCAAGCATGACATGCAAAAGTCTAAGCCACAGTCTAAACAAGCTCCCATTTGTACCACTATAGTCATGAAACTTTTTTCTCTTTTCCAACACCATTCAACCTTTTTTGAATCAACTCTTTAAAGATGAAAACCATCATAGACCAGAGGTCTAAATACACCTTGATACAAAGAAATAACAAGATCTGAACAAAAATCAAGGCGAAAAATGAAAGCTAAACGCAGTACTAGAAAAAGAGAACACTCGTTGAACGATAAGAGTGAAAACTAGAGTGTTCTTGGCAATAAAAAACGGAGTGCATCTTCTCCAAAAGAAATATGTTGGGGTACAACCATTTATTACAGCAAACAAAACAAAATAAAACTGAAAGCAAAAGAAAAGACACTCCAAGAAAAATGCATAGAATACGAAGCAATAAAAATATAGTGTCTTGAAAGATGACCTAATTTTTGCCGATGAAGAAAGGGTGCCTCGGGGCATCCCCAAGCTTTGACGCTTGTACCTCTTGGATATTTCTTGGGGTGACATGGGCATCCCCAAGCTTAAGCTTTTGTCCATACTTCATCTCATATCATCATTCTCATTTCCCTACACTTGAAAACTTCCTTCATACAAAACATCACACAATTCTATTAGCAACATTAGTGTAAGCACAATAGTAAATCTACTCTTTTGGTTCAGTTTTCAACTCAAGCACACCACCCATTAAAGCATAAGCTACTGTAGCAACTTCCTCAATTGTTCCGGGATCAAAAGAACTCAAAAAGAAAGCGATCGAGAGGCAAACACAAATAGTGGCAGAAATCTGTCAAAACAGAACATCTGACAAAGATCGATTTTTCTGAGAATCTTCTGTTGCTCAAATTGAAAAGTGCAAAACTAATAGAAGTTTGGAAATAACCTGGGGAATGTGCACAAGAAATGTCAGATCAAAAAGACGTTTTGAGAATTTTCGCAAAATTTTTACAGTACGGCACAAAAATCTGTTTTAGGACAACAACTTCCCCAAATCTTACCTTTCTCCAATTAGAGGTTCTTCTTGGCACAAACGAAATAAAAATGATAAGGAGAGGTCATTACAGTAGTAATAACTTCGAAGACTCAACAAAAAGAAAAATTACTGTTAAGAAAACATTGGGTTATCTCCCAAGAGTGCTTTTCTTTAACGCCTTTGAGCTAGGCGCAGAAAGTGGAAATCAAGTATTTTGGAATGAAGCATTAAGATAAATTGCAGAAGTCTTCTCAACAAGGCATTGAATTGTATCCAAATGAGTTTTTGAAGATCCCCTATGAACACTCTTGGGTTCACTACTTTCATCGAAAAGGTTTTCAGGAACAATCCAATCAAAATTCTTTCCCAAAGCTTCATGCAATCCTACTAGTTTGAAAGGGATTGGTACTTTGATTTCTTCCTTATTTGTCTCAACAACCTCTACATGTGAGCCAAGCATATTAAAATGCTCAAAAACTTTCCTAGCTTCTTTAACAACATCTCTAAATTCTCTATGCAAAGTCTCCAAAATAAAATCTTTCTTTTTGGAGTCTTCGATATCATGAAGCTTAAGAAACATTTGCTGCATAAAAGGATTAAGGTTAACAAACCTAGCCTCCAACATGTGAACTAAATAAGCAGCAACAACTTCATAACTAGGAGCAAGTTCGGCTAAAGATCTATCCTCAACATCTTTATGCTTACTAACATGATTAAAGAACTCCTCGATGTTATCTTTCCCAATTATAGAACCGCTACCTATTGAAAGGTCCTCCAGAGCGTACTTAGGGAACAACATAATGAACTAAAAGTAACGAAGTACCAACTATAAAAGGAACTATTTTTTGTATTTTCAATAAAAATATGCAAGCAAAAGTAAAATAAAGCAAAACAATAACAAAGTAAAAGATTGGAAGTGAGAGACTCCCCTTGCAGAAATCTTCTTTCTTCCCGGCAACGGCGCCAGAAAAATTGCTTGATGGCAGGTAGATGACCACCCAGTTGGGAACCCCAAGGGGAAGGTATGATGCGCACATCAGCAAGTCTTCCCTCAGTATGAAACCAAGGTTTATCGAACCAGTAGGAGAAAGAACCAACTTCTGAAGGTTGATGCTCGCTGGCTTGGCGACAGCTCCAGACAATTTATATATGGCACCTTATCTGGGGCGTAGCTTTGCACCAGCAGCAACGTGGAACCTGCACATAACACAACCAAAGTACTTTGCCCCAACTTATAGTGAGGTTGTCAATCTCACCAGTTTGCTGTAAATAAAGGATTAAACGTATCGTGTGGTAAAAGATAGTAGCTTGCGGGAATGTAAATAATGCGAGTAAATAGTAAACGGTAATAAGAATGTAAAAGAATGGACCGAGGTCCACAGTTCACTAGAGGTGTCTCTCCATAAAGATAAATAACATGCTGGGTGAACAAATTACAGTTGGGCAATTGATAGAATAAAGAAAGCATAAAAATGTCATGAGGATCACTATGACATTCACTTGGGCATTACAACATAATACATAGACCGTAATCCAACTGCATCTATGACTAATAATCCACTCTCGAGGTGTCGTCCGAGCACCCGTTGAGTATTAAGTTGCAAACAACAGATTATCGCCTTAAGCAAAGTGTGTAATGTAAACAATACGAATGTCCTTGAACACAAGATTGTTAATTTCTCCCTAGTAGAAACAACACATCTACAACCTTAGAGGTTTCTATCACTCCCCCAGATTACTAGAGGCATGAACCCACTATCAAGCATAAATACTCCCTCTTGGAGTTACTAGCATCTACTCGGCCAAGATAGCTACTAGCAACGGAGAGCATGCAAGATCATAAATAACATAGACGTGATAAATCAATAATCAATTTGACAAAGTACTCAATATTCATCGGATTTCAACAAACACAACATGTAGAATTACATAACAATGATCTTGATCATGATAGGCAGATCTAAACATGAAGCACATGGAGGAGAAGACAACCATCTAGCTACTGCTATGGACCCGTAGTCCAATGTAGACTACTCACACATCACTCCGGAGGTAGGCATGGTGATGAAGAAGGCATCCGGTGGTGATTTCCCTCTCCGGCAGTGTGCCAGGAAGAGCTTCTGGACCCTCCCGATCTCGGGTTGACGACGATGGCAGCTCGTGATATGTTTCTGGAAAATTGATCGGGTGTTTAGGGTTTTCTCGCTGAGGAGAATATATAGGCGGAGGGGCGGCGCCAGGAAGTGGGCCAGGAGGCCACACCCCCTGGTGGCGCAAGCCAGGGGTAGGCCGCGCCGCCCTAGGGTGTGCCTGGCCCCGGGCTCCCCTCCGTCTCTGCTTTGGACTCCGTCTCGTGTTGGGAAAAATAGGAACTTCGGCTTTTGTTTCGTCCAATTCTGAGAATATTTCCTGTATAGCTTTTCTGAAACATAAAAACAGCAGAAAATAAGGAACTGGCACTGTGACATCTCGTTAATAGGTTAGTTCCGGAAAATGCATAAAAACACCACGAAGTGTAACAAAACACAAAGCAAATGGTGTATAAACAAGCATGGAGCATAAAAAATTATAGATACGTTTGAGACGTATCAGCGCTGCATGTGCAGCGCTGGTCTTCTTTGACTGGTACGACTACACGACCTTGAGGTCGGCTTCGGTTGTCTTCATCGACAACGTTCATGCGGGAACGTTCCCGCATACTCAGTCTTCAAGGGTATGAACTCCGCCGCTGTTATCATTACTATTCAACTACGTAGATAGATCATGGGCTATGGGTTATAGAAATTTTTTGTTTTCTGCATCGAACCCAACAGTGGTATCAGAGCCAATCTATGCATAGTTGTTCTATATGATTAGAACGAATCGTGGATGCGGTTGTGGATTTTCTTATTGTTACCCTTTTATTGCATCTGTTCATGTCTGCGGCATTGTTGGATTGCAAGCGGCCCGCGATGGACCTTATGCGTACTCTTACGCGAGACTGGTTCCACGACTGACATACGGCTTGCACCGTATAAATGTGGCTTGGCGGGTGCTAGTTTCTCCGCTTTAGTGGACATGGGTTTTGCAATAGAGGGCCCTTAACGGGGTTAAAGAAACAATTAGCGAATCACCATTGTGGTTGCATGCTCATAGGATAAGAAGCGTTTCTTATTTGCATAGCCCTAGCAGCCACATAAAACTTGCAAAATATAAGTAGAAGGGTCTAACTTAAAATTTGCAAAAGGGCAAAGGTATCATAACATTTGCATATATTAATCAATATAGCGACGGTAGAAATTTTAAGAAGGTCCCTCCAATGAAAAATCCCAACGGAAGTGTTTACCCTTAGTGGACCAATCATCACTAAAGTTCTTAGTTATGTAAGCTCACGTGATGATCAGGGGCCATATCGAAGTTCACATATCGGCGTGGGTACAAGGCATGTATGTGCCGCGCATATGCTAAGGTGATGTTGGCGAGCCTAGAATGTACAGACATGGCCTAAAAAACACGGTGACTAAAAGGTTAAGCACAAGTCACATGTTGATTGTGATTGAAAAGACCCAGTCTACCTTTGCAGCTATACCATCGGCCATGACGATTGGGGGTGGTGTAGTGAATTGGGATCGCGTAATCACTAAACAACTTGAGGGATGTTAGTTTGAGTGGGAGTTCTCGTAGTTTGCATTAATCTATATTAATAAGCAAAATGAACTCATATTATGAACAAATGTCTAAAGTGTCTTTGCAAAATCCATTGTAGATGTCATGCCCCGTTTGCAACTTAGGTGCATTCCTTGAGAAAGAGAAACTGAAAACCGATGGTTCAAACTTCATGAGCTATTTTCGCACTTTGAGGACCGTCCTCTCTCCCCATAGGATGGGGTATGTTCTTGATGTCGCCGTGGGTGCTGCGCCCAAGCCGGACGCACCCAAGGACGACCTGGTAGTCTAGAACACTAAGTTGGAAGATGCCTCGTTCGTCCAAACTGGAATGTTGTTTGCCATGGAGTATGATCTGCAAATGTGCTTTGAAAAGATGAGTGCATTTGAGATAATCACTGATCTCAAAGCCGTTTTTGCACCTCAGGCACGGGCGGAGAGGTATGAAGCTTCCGAGCTATTCTTCTCTACTTGTATGGACGAACATAGCAGTGTGAGCGAGCACATGGTCAAAATGTCTGGCTACGTTCAATGCCTGAATGCCTTGGACTATCAGATTCTGGACGAGCTTGCGATTGATAGGGTGCTGCAGTCGCTGCCTCCTAGCTACAAAGGATTCGTCTTGAACTACAACATGCAAGGGATGTCAAAGTCCCTTTCAGAGTTGTCTGCTATGCTCAAACCGCGGAGGTGGAAATCAAGAAGGAGAACAATATGTTGATGGTCAACAAGACTACAGACTTCAAGAAGTCTGGCAAGTCGACAAAGGGTCCGAAGGGCAGGAAGCCACAGAGGGACGACAAACGTGTTGTTGGTCCTCCTAGGGCGCCCAAGGTAAAGCTCGGAGTCAGGTGCTTCTACTGCAAGGGATACGGTCACTGGAAGCGCAACTACCTCAAGTACCTTGAAGACAAGAAAGCCGGAAAGGTTGTTGCCAGAGAGAAAGGTATATTTGATATACATATAATTGATATCTATCTTACAAGTGCCCGTAGTAACATGTGGGTATTCGATACCGGTTCTGTTGCTAACATCTGTAATTCTTAGCAGGATCTGAGGAATACGCGATACTTGGAGAGGAACGAGGTGACGATGCAGGTCGGTGATACGTCTCAAACGTATCTATAATTTTTGATGCTCCATGCTTGTTTATGCACCATTTGCTTTGTGTTTTGTTACACTTCGTGGCGTTTTTATGCATTTTCCGAAACTAACCTATTAACGAGATGCCACAGTGCCAGTTCCCTGTTTTCTGCTGTTTTTGAGTTTCAGAAAAGCTACACAGGAAATATTCTCGGAATTGGACGAAATGAAGCTCGGACCTCGTATTTTTCTCGGACACGAGACGAAGACCGAAGGAGAGCCAAAGGAGGGCCAGGGACCAGCCACACCCTAGGGTGGCGCGCCCCCTGGCCCGCACCACCACATGGTGTGGGGGCCCTGGTCCATCTCTAACATCGCCCCTCTGATACGTCTCAAACGTATCTATAATTTTTGATGCTCCATGCTTGTTTATACACCATTTGATTTGTGTTTTGTTACACTTCGTGGCATTTTTATGCATTTTCCAGAACTAACCTATGAATGAGATGCCACAGTGCCAGTTCCCTGTTTTCTGCTGTTTTTGTGTTTTAGAAAAGCTACACAGGAAATATTCTCAGAATTGGACGAAACAAAAGCCGAACCTCCTATTTTTCCCGACACAAGACGAAGTCTGAAGGAGAGCCGGAGGGGAGCCAAGAGGCTGCCACACCATAGGGTGGCGCGGGTGCCCTCCTGGCCGCGCCACCACCAGGTGTGTGGCCCTTGGCTGCCCTTTGACATCGCCCTTCTGCCTATAAAAGGTCTCCGACGTGAAAACCCTAAATCAATAGGCAATTTTCCAGAAGAAGTCCCGCAGCTTCGCCGCCGCCACCAACGAGATTTGGGGGATAGAAGTCTCTGTTCCGGCACCCTGCCGGGACAGGGAAGTGCCCCCGGAGCCATTTCCATCGACTCCATTGCCTCCACCGCCATCTCCATCGACCTCACCGCCATTTCCATCGACGTTGCTGTCTCCCATGATGAGGAGGGAGTAGTTCTCCCCCGGGGCTGAGGGATCTACTGATAACTATGTGGTTCACCTCTCTCTCCCATGATGTGATCTATATGTGATCATGAGCTTTGTATCTAGTTGAATTGGTAGATGCCATTCTTCATATATTATGCTACTCCCGTGCTTTATTATTGTAATCTCCGGAGACACCTTGTACCATGATGTGAAGGTGACAGTGTGCACATTATGTGTGTCTCTTTGGCTAGTGTCTCTATGAATTGTTGGTGTTTGTTGGAACCATCTAGTGCACTCAAGGTGATAGTGTGGGGCAATCTAGTTTGGGGAAATGCGAACTTTAAGGAGTGCTTCATAGCCCTACACATGATTAGTGTTCGTTATCCATCGGAGAATAGTTTAGAACAGCATAGTGAAGATAGATATTTATGTGTTCAATTATGTTATCTTTCTTGAGAATGTCCACTAGTGAAAGTATGATCCCTTGGCCTTGTTACTAAGCATTGAAACACCATTTACAACCTGTTCTGCTACATGTTTGCTTGCTGCCATTTCTATTTCAGATTGCATTTACTACTTATAATCAACCATATTACTTGTATTTCACTATCTCTTTACCGAATTAGTGCACCTATACATCTGACAAGTGTATTGGGTGTGTGATGACCCACAAGTATAGGGGATTGCAACAGTCTTCGAGGGAAGTAAAACCCAAATTTATTGATTCAACATAAGTGGATCCAAAGGATATTTATAAGCCTTCACAGATGAGTTGTCAATTCAGCGGCACCGGGAAATAGACTTGCTCACAACGGTTTATCAGTAGCAACAATTTTATAGTAGTGACAGTAGTAAAATAGTAGCAACAATAATAAAGTAAAGACAGTAATAGTAGCAATAGTAAACAGTAGGATAAAATACTGTAGGCATAGGGATGGATGAACGGGCGTTGCATGGACAAGATAATTCATGTAATAATCAATGACATGGGCAATTGCAGATAAATAATGATAAAGCATCCTAGTACTAAACAACCATAGGCATGTGTTCCGTATATAGTCGTACGTGCTTGCAATGAGAAATTTGCACGACATCTTCTGTCCTACCAGCCTATTTGCAGTAGGGCCTCAAGGGAATCTACTAGTAATTAAGTTACTCCTTTTAATAAAGTACTGGAGCAAAGCATTAACACTCGGTGAACACATGTGATCCTCACATCACAGCCATCCCCTCCGGTTATCCCAATTGCTGTCACTTTGGGGCCTCGGGTTCCGGACAACAATATGTGTATACAACTTGCAGGTAAGACCATAAACAACAATTATCATAATGAAACAATAACAAGTTCAGATCTGAGATCATGGCACTCGGGCCCAAAATGACAAGCATTAAGCACAACAAGTTGCAACAATGTCATAAGCACTAACAATAGATACTAGACACCATCCCCTAACAATCTCATAGAAAATTACATGAATGATCTCATCCAATCCCTACCATCCCCTTTGCCTACAGTGGGAATTACTCACACATGGATGGGGGAGGCATGGATGGTTGATGGAGAGACGTCAGTGATGATGATGAAGATCTCCAAATCCCCGTCCCGGCAGGGTGCCAGAACGGAGTTTCTGGTTCCGAATCGCGGTTTCTGATGGTGGCGGCATAGCGGAACTCTATCTGGGAGAAATGACAAACCCCTGATAGTTTCAGGTCAAAGGGTATTTGTAGACGGAAGGAGGGCTCGAGGAGACGGTTGGGTGGCCTCACCACACCCTGGCGCGGCCAGGCTTGGGCCGCGCCACTAGGTGGTGTGGTGGCCTCCCAGCCCCTCTCCTTCTCGTATTCTGGCTCCGTGGGTCTTCTGGTAAAATAGGATTTTTGTGGTATTTTCCGGGATTTTTCCTGAAAGTTAGATTTCTGCACAAAAACAAGACACCAGGGTAATTCTGTTGAAAACAGTGTTAGTCCATGTTAGTTGTATTCAAAACACACAAATTAGAGGAGAAATAACAGCAAAAGTGTTCCAGAAAGTAGATACGTTCTAGATGTATCAACTCCCCCCAAGCTTAGCTTATTGCTTGTCCTCAAGAAATTCAGTTAACAACTGAGTGCGATAAAAGAAACTTTCACGAACACAATTGCTTCATAAGATGTACATATTCTCACTATATGATCAAATACTTAAGCAATTCATTATAAGAAATATGCAACTAATGTTATCTCATAGTTATGCAAGCTATGAAAGACTGCCAATGCACTAATAACAAGCAACATGAAACATAAGAAGCTACAAGATTGTAATGCTCATAATAAGATATGAAAGAGTGGTATCCCGCTTTCCTTTATTTGTGGAGCAAAACATAAATGCTGAGGCACCTCTGAAGTTCAAGAGAAGACTAGAAGTAAAAATATCAAAGATACAAGCATCAAAGTTATACCACAATTAACCGTGTTCTGGGACAAGCACATTACACTAAGAATGACAGCCATGCTCTCAAGAAAGTGCTTAAAGTTAGAAAATGAAGACTCAACATAAAAGTAAAAGAAAGGCCCTTCGCAGAGGGAAGCAGTGATTTAACATGTGCTAGAGCTTTTCATTTGTAAAATAGAGATAAAAATTTGCTTTGAGAGGTGGTTGTTTCCTATCAACGACTGGCAATGGGTTCTTGCTATCTTCCATACTAAACAAGTGAGAGCGGTTCCAAGTTCTTTGAAAATTTGGCACATTGGTGCTCTTTTATAAAGCTTTGGCACTCCTCCCCATCTTTACCTTTCTCAAACCATGGCTAACCGATTCCATCGGGTGCCCACCAACTTTCACATACCATGGAGGAGTGCCCTTTTTTCTTTTCTTTTTTTAGATCTAGATTACAATGGTCTGACCAGCTCCCTTGCAAAATTAATGATGAGCAGATGAAGCACGCAAGTAGAGGGGTACTTAATTTAATATGGAAGATAGCAATTCTAACCACTACGTCCTCATGAGATAAAAACAGTGGCACAAAATGAGAAGTATTTGAAGGTTTTGAAAGGTACACATGAAAATTTACTTGGAATGGCTTTGAAATACCATGCACATGAATTTATAGTGGAATCTTTGGAATAAACTTGGTTTTTGGTAGTTGGATGCACGAGAAGTATTCCCTCTCAGTACAAGTGAAGGCTAGCAAAAGACTGGGAAGCGACAAACGAGAGAGCAACAACTGTCATAATCATGCTTGCGACAAAACAAAATTAATATAGGCATAAAAACGATACAAGAGCTCTGAGGCAAAGTAAATCATCGAGGCTTAATTGACTTCTTGTTCAGTCATATGCATGCTTGAGCATGTGCCAAGTCGATTCAAATGAAACTTTTCAGAGGAGGATGCCACAAAGTCATACCGTTTTATGAATAAAATAATGCAAGCAAACATCTACATGACATGCTACAAACTATTAATAAATTGGAACTAATCATATGAGAGCAAGAACTACAAAGCATCCATCAGATAACATATACCTTACATGAACAGGCTAAGCATGTCCACATAGATGAGTATATGTACAAAAATGAAAAAAAATAGAGTTCATACCAGCCTCTTACCACATCTCGAATTGTCATATGTCGTCATTATTGCCTTTCACTTGTGTGGCTTGAATAATATGAAGTGATAACCAATCTCCAATGGAGTCACGGGAGACTGAACTCTACAACAAACTTTACAAAACCAGAAACGAACAACAAATATTTTTGGGTTTTTGAATTTTGAAACAAGAACAGAAGGAAACAGCAAACAAAGCAAAAGCTTTTTGGATTTTTCAAATACCAAACCGAAAATAGGAAACAAAGCAAACCAAAGCTAGAGGACTAAAAAGGCAAACAAAGAGAAACAACGGAAATATTTTTGGTCCTTTTGTGTTTTGGAAAGTGGAAATAAGAACAAGAGCAACAAAGAAAAAGAAAGCAAAACATGGATATACAAAGTACCGACAAAATATAATATGTAGATGAGTGAATCGTCGGCGTACTTTCTCCCAAGCTTAGGCTTTTGGCCTAAATGGAGATCAATCCCAACTCGGCCATGAAGTGGCGCCTCCAAAATATGACGAAGAAGTACCTTCGTCCTGATACGAGCTCGAGGACGCCCCGGCATGGTACATGGTGTAGTGGTCAGCTGGCGCCTCCTCTTCCTAGTTTGTGACACCCTGCTATGTGTGGAAGCCGAGCAACCTAAGCTGCTCATCCAACTCCTCCTTTGAGCGCGACCATGGTCTCCTACAAATACCGAACAAACTGGGCTGCGGCAAGGAACTTCCCTTTCATCTCCATCAGTAAATAACATTCTATAAACTAGTTTCCCTGCACAAGAGTTAGCAGTAACAAAGTGATGGAGCTTTATGGCAGCAAGATCAAGTCTCTGTGGGACTAACAATATATCATTAGGAGCAATAGAAAGTCCTAGAGCAGCAACAATGCGCGCAACAAAAATGCCTCCATAAATAGGTCCCCTAGCGGCTAGGCGACGAGCAATAAGAGCACCGATGTTATACCTTTTGCTAACATCAAGTGCAGTAGCTAGAAAAACTAAATGATAGTTACAAATATTGCTAGTGTTCTCTCTACCAAGAATACTAGTGGCAAGATAATAAGCAAAGTATCTAATACCTGGAAGTTGAATATTTCTTATCTTGCCACGCTGGGCTATGCGATCATCATCATTAGTCACTCCTCGGTAGAGCTCCAACAAATCAGATGGTTGGTTCTGAATCTTCTTCGCTGTCCCAAACATGGGGATACCTAGAATGCCACAAAATTTCTCCAAAGACATGGTTATAGATTCATCATAAGTCTTAAATGCAATAGATGGCTTGAAAGAAGAGTTAGTAAGTTTAAAACTCTCAATGAAAATCTTCATGAGTATATTACTCTCATCCATCATGTATGTAGTCAATCCAACCCTATCAACAAGGAGTAAGAAATCCTCAAGAATCCCTGCATCACTCAAAAAGTTAGCACAAGGGAAGGTGGATGTATGCGCATCTCCATCATCCCCTTCATCGCCAATGTTTGGTGACATAAGATCTTCATTGTAGGATGTCCTATATTGAGTATTGGATCTTGAAGGCCTTGATGTCCTTGGTGCTTCTCTCTCAAAGACTTCTCCATAAGTGTAGTTGTCCATTTCCCTTTTCTGAAATTTTTAAGAAACCTCATAAAAAGTAATTTTGAGACAAACAAATATAGGGAACTACTATAGGGAGTTGCAAAAGGGTTAACATGCATCAAAATAACATTTCTAAGCAATAGAACAAGCATGCAAACTCATTTAACCTGTCACCTATAGAGCTAAAATACTCAAGAAATACTCCACTAAACAAAATTCTACTTGGACAATCGAACGAGTCATATACCGGAGAACAAATGCTCCAAATCTCAGCAGCAAAGATGGGCTAAGCAAGGAGATCAAAAAATCATGAGGAAGAACAACAAGAACACGGGTTTGAGCTGTGGTGTAGAGATATTTCGGGTAGGAGAAGGAAGTGGCTGGTGGAGAAGTAAGTGGAAGGCCAGGGGGCCCCTCACCATGCCACGGCGCGGCCTGACCCTGGCTGCTCCACCATGTGGTGTGGTGGCAAGGTGGGTCCCCCTGAGGTGTCCTAGGTGCCTCTCTGCCCCATTTTTGTCACAAAAATTTAAAAAGAATTTTCCAGAATTTTTTGAGAAACTTTATTTTTGAGGATTTTTTAGAAATTGACAAGAGATTAAAACTCGGGAAAACCAAGATGGAACGATAGAAAGTGAATTCAAACCAAGTCTACAGCAGCTCTAAGATACTCTATTATGAAACTAAACAGCGAAAACAAAAGTGAACAAGGTGGAAGCATGAATAAAGAAAAGTAAATGCGGTGAAAACATAGTTTCATTCGTTCAAAAACTGCTTTGTTAACAAGGTTGATCAAGTCTTGTTACCAAACCAATTTTCTATGAAGCAAAACTTTGCATTTCACTAAATTATTATGTTACCTCGACCTTGATAGGCATGGTCCCAACCATAACAATTTGATATTCTTCTTTGGGCTTTGGCTCTGAACAATAAATTTGACCAACTTTGATGGTCTCAACATTCTTGATTGAGTTTAGAGCATATTTTCTATCAATCTTCTTGGGAAAATAAACCATGTGCTCTTTATCATTAACATTAAAAGTGAATTTCCCTTGTTTGCAATCAATAACAGCACCTGTAGTGTTTAGAAAAGGTCTCCAAAGAATAATAGACATATTGTCATCTTCAGACATTTCTAACACAACAAAGTCAGTTAATATCAAAAAATTATTAGCAAACTGAACAAGAACATTTTCACATATACCAATAGGAATAGTAGTAGACTTATCAACCATTTGCAAAGATATATCAGTCGATATCAATTTTTCTAGATCAAGTCTCTTATAGAGAGAAAAAGGCATTACACTAACTCCGGCTCCCAAATCACATAAAGCAGTTCTAACATAGTTATTTTTAATAGAGCAAGGAATAGTCGGTATACCTGGATCTCCAAGCTTCTCCAGAACTTTATCATCAAAAGAATAATTAGTAAGTAAAGTGGAAATTTCCTCACTAGGAATCTTCCTCTTGTTAGTAACAATATCTTTCATATACTTTGAATAAGGAGGCATTTTAATAGCATCAGTCAAACGAATTTGCAAAAATAAAGGTCTCATCCATTCACAAAACCTGTTGTAGTGTTCTTCTTCCTTGGATTTGTGTTTCTTACCAGGAAAAGGCATTGGTTTCTGCACCCAAGGTTCTCTCTCATTACCATGCTTGTTGGCAATGAAGTCTTCCTTAGTGTACTTTGCATTCTTAGCAAGCTTTTCTGGTTCCTCTTCAAATTCTTCTTTATCAGAAGCATTACCACTTTCGGTTCCAGCATCAGAAATAGAAACACTATTAGGATTTTTACCTATTTCAAAAGATTCTGCAACTGTTTTATGCTTCTTCTTCTTCTTCTTGGAAGGAATATCATCACCTGCAGTACGTTGAGAATCCTGCTTGATCCTCTTAGGATGTCCTTCAGGATATAAGGGATCCTTAGTAGAAGTACCCCCTCTAGTGCGTATTTCACACACTTGTTTTTCTCTTGAAGCATTAACTAGCAAATCTTTTTGCACCTTGGTAAGCTGATCAATTTGAGTCTGCACCATTTGAAAATGTTTAACAAGCATCTTCACATCATTGGAGGTTCTCTCCACAATATCCTGCAACTTGTTAATAGCTCTAGAATTTTCCAACAAATAATTCCGCACTCTCTTATTAAAATTATCTTGCTTGACAATGAAATTATCAAACTCATCTAAGCATTGATCAGGAGGTTTAGAGTAAGGAATATCTCTATTATCAAAGCATTGGAGAGTGTGTACCTCAATAGTGGCGGAGCAAGGGATTGACTTACATAGTTCTTCTATAGGTGGTAGATTCTTCACATCTTCAGATTTAATACCCTTCTCCTTAAGAGATTTCTTGGCTTCTATCATTACTTCATCATTTAATTCAATCACTCATCTCTTCTTTGGTGTTGGCGCTGGTGTTGGCTCAGCCATAGTCCAATCATCATAATTCTGACTTATTTTAGCCATTAATTCTTCAGCTTCAGCGGGAGTCCTTTTCCTGAAAACACCACTAGCACAACTATCTAAGTCTGTCTTAGATTCAAAAGTTAGTCCATTATAAAATATATCAAGGAGTTCATTTTTAGGCAATGGCTCTCCAGGCAGTACTCTAATTAAAGAACAAAACCTTCCCCATGGTTCCGGTAGTTTCTCTCCTTTTACCTGCTCAAAGTCAAAGATTTTCTGCAAAGCAGCATGTTGAGCACTAGCAGGAAAATATTTCTGAAAGAAAGTATTAACCAAAGCAATAGGACTATCAATAGATCTAGGAGACAAATTATTAAACCAAGCTTTAGCTGCACCTTTCAATGAAAAAGGAAAAATCTTAGAAACAAAGTAAGTACACAACTTAGTATCATCAGAAAACAAATTACTCAAAGAAGAAAGCTCATTCATGTGCTCCATAGCACTCTTATTTTCTGTACCACAAAAAGGTTCTTTCTCAATAATAGATATGTAAGATAAATCCAAAGAGAAATCATAATCTTTATCACTAATATTTATGGGAGAAGCAGCAAACTTAGCATCAGGAGATAACTTATATCTAACAGCACGTCTTGCAAGAAGATCTCTAATAGCACCAGCATCACTAGTAGCATGAAATTCATCAATAAAATCATCATCTAGTTCAACATAACCATCATCAAAATCGTCACTAGGGTGTTCCCTAGACTCAGGTGAACTAACAGGTGTAACAGTGGTGTTCCCCATTTGCTTAGTTCTAGCAATTGTAGCCTCTAAAAAGGAACCTAGCGAACCACTCTCATCAAGCATAGTAGAAGCATCATCAAAACTATCAGTAGCATTTTCAAACTCAGCAGAAGAAGTAGCATGTGCATGCGGTGGTGTAAGCAACTTACTCATAATAGATGGCGAATCAAGAGCAACAAAGGTGTTCAGAGTCGTACCTCTTCTTGTAGTGGATGGCAATATAGGAAACTTTCCATCACGAGGTTTACCCATGAAGAATGGATTGCAGCGAACAATATGAATTCCAAGTGAACTTACAAATAAAGCTATGGTCCCTGGCAACGGCGCCAGAAAATAGTCTTGATGACCCACAAGTATAGGGGATTGCAACAGTCTTCGACGGAAGTAAAATCCAAATTTATTGATTCGACACAAGGGGAGCCAAAGGATATTTATAAGCCTTAACAGATGAGTTGTCAATTCAGCTACACCTAGACACAGACTTGCTCGTAGCGGTTTATCAGTAGCAACAGTTTTATAGTGGTGACAGTAGTAAAATAGTAGCAACAATAATAAAGTAAAGACTGTAATAGTAGCAATAGCAAACAGTAGGATAAAATACTGTAGGCATAGGGATGGATGAACGGGCGTTGCATGGACAAGATAATTCATGTAATAATCAATGACATGGGCAATTGCAGATAAATAATGATAAAGCATCCTAGTACTAAACAACCATAGGCATGTGTTCCGTATATAGTCATACGTGCTCGCAATGAGAAACTTGCACGACATCTTCTGTCCTACCAGCCTATTTGCAGTAGGGCCTCAAGGGAATCTACTGGTAATTAAGTTACTCCTTTTAATAAAGTACTGGAGCAAAGCATTAACACTCGGTGAACACATGTGATCCTCACATCACAGCCATCCCCTCCGGTTATCCCAATTGCTGTCACTTTGGGGCCTCGGGTTCCGGACAATGATATGTGTATACAACTTGCAGGTAAGACCATAAACAACAATTATCATAATGAAACAATAACAAGTTCAGATCTGAGATCATGGCACTCGGGCCCAAAATGACAAGCATTAAGCACAACAAGTTGCAACAATGTCATAAGCACTAACAATAGATACTAGGCACCATCCCCTAACAATCTCATAGCAAATTACATGAATGATCTCATCCAATCCCTACCATCCCCTTTGCCTACAGTGGGAATTACTCACACATGGATGGGGGAGGCATGGATGGTTGATGGAGAGACGTCGGTGATGATGATGATGAACATCTCCCAATCCCCGTCCCGGCAGGGTGCCAGAACGGAGTTTCTGGTTCCGAATCGCGGTTACTGATGGTGGCGGCGTAGCGGAACTCTATCTGGGAGAAACGCCAAACCCCCGATAGTTTCAGGTCAAAGGGTATTTATAGGCGGAAGGAGGGCTCGAGGAGACGGCTGGGGTGGCCTCACCACACCCTGGCGCGGCCAGGCTTGGGCCGTGCCACGAGGTGGTGTGGTGGCCTCCCAGCCCCTCTCCTTCTTGTATTCTGGCTCCGTGAGTCTTCTGGTAAAATAGGATTCTTGCGGTATTTTCCGGGATTTTTCCTGAAAGTTGGATTTCTGCACAAAAACAAGACACCAGGGCAATTCTGTTGAAAACAGTGTTAGTCCGTGCTAGTTGTATTCAAAACACACAAATTAGAGGAGAAACAACAGCAAAAGTGTTCCAGAAAGTAGATACGTTCTAGATGTATCAACTCCCCCCCAAGCTTAGCTTATTGCTTGTCCTCAAGCAATTCAGTTAACAACTGAGTGCGACAAAACAAACTTTCACGAACACAATTGCTTCATAAGATGTACATATTCTCATTATATGATCAAATACTTAAGCAATTCATTATAAGAAATATGCAACTAATGTTATCTCATAGTTATTCAAGGTATGAAAGAGTGCCAATGCACTAATAACAAGCAACATGAAACATAAGAAGCTACAAGATTGTAATGCTCATAATAAGATATGAAAGAGTGGTATCCCGCTTGCCTTTATTTGTGGAGCAAAACATAAATGCTGAGGCACCTCTGAAGTTCAAGAGAAGACTAGAAGTAAAAATATCAAAGATACAAGCATCAAAGTTATACCACAATTAACCGTGTTCTGGGACAAGCACATTACACTAAGAATGACAGCCATGCTCTCAAGAAAGTGCTTAAAGTTAGAAAATGAAGACTCAACATAAAAGTAAAAGAACAGCACTTCGCAGAGGGAAGCAGTGATTTAACATGTGCTAGAGCTTTTCATTTGTAAAATAGAGATGAAAATTTGCTTTGAGAGGTGGTTGTTTCCTATCAACGACTGTCAATGGGTTCTTGCTATCTTCCATACTAAACAAGTGAGAGCGGTTCCAAGTTCTTTGAAAATTTGGCACATTCGTGCTCTTTTATAAAGCTTTGGCACTCCTCCCCATCTTTTCCTTTCTCAAACCATGGCTAACCGATTCCATCGGGTGCCCACCAACTTTCACATACCATGGAGGAGTGCCTTTTTTTTCTTTTCTTTTTTTAGATCTAGATTACAATGGTCTGACTAGCTCCCTTGCAAAATTAATGACGAGCAGATGAAGCATGCAAGTAGAGGGGTACTTAATTTAATATAGAAGATAGCAATTCTGACCACTATGTCCTCATGAGCTAAAAACAGTGGCACAAAATGAGAAGTATTTGAAGGTTTTGAAAGGTACACATGAAAATTTACTTGGAATGGCTTTGAAATACCATGCACAGGAATTTATAGTGGAATCTTTGGAATAAACTTGGTTTTTTTGTTGTTGGATGCACGAGAAGTATTCCCTCTCAGTACAAGTGAAGGCTAGCAAAAGACTGGGAAGCGACAAACGAGAGAGCAACAACTATCATAATCATGCTTGCGACAAAACAAAATTAATATAGGCATAAAAACGATACAAGAGCTCTGAGGCAAAGTAAATCATCGAGGCTTAATTGACTTATTGTTCAGTCATATGCATGCTTGAGCATGTGCCAAGTCGATTCAAATGAAACTTTTCAGAGGAGGATACCACAAAGTCATACCATTTTATGAATAAAACAATGCAAGCAAACATCTACATGACATGCTACAAACTATTAATAAATTGGAACTAATCATATGAGAGCAAGAACTACAAAGCATCCATTAGATAACATATACCTTACGTGAACAGGCTAAGCATGTCCACATAGATGAGTATATGTACAAAAATGAAAACAAATAGAGTTCATACCAGCATCTTACCACATCTCGAATTGTCATATGTCGTCATTATTGCCTTTCACTTGTGTGGCTTGAATAATATGAAGTGATAACCGATCTCCAATGGAGTCACGGGAGACTGAACTCTGCAACAAACTTTACAAAATTGGAAACAAACAACAAATATTTTTTGGTTTTCGAATTTTGAAACAAGAACAGAAGGAAACAGCAAACAAAGCAAAATCTTTTTGGATTTTTCAAATACCAAACCAAAAATAGGAAACAAAGCAAACCAAAGCTAGAGGACTAAAAAGGCAAACAAAGAGAAACAACGGAAATATTTTTGGTCTTTTTGTGTTTTGGAAAGTGGAAATAAGAACAAGAGAAACAAAGAAAAAGAAAGCAAAAGATGGATATACAAAGTACCGACAAAATATAATATGTAGATGAGTGAATCATCGGCGTACTTCCTCCCAAGCTTAGGCTTTTGGCCTAAATGGAGATCAATCCCAACTCGGCCATGAAGTGGCACCTCCAAAATATGACGAAGAAGTACCTTCGTCCTGATACGAGCTCGAGGACGCCCCAACATGGTACATGGTGTAGTGGTCAGCTGGCGCCTCCTCTTCCTAGTTTGTGACACCCTGCTATGTGTGGAAGCCGAGCAACCTAAGCTGCTCATCCAACTCCTCCTTTGAGCGCGACCATGGTCTCTAGCAAATACCGAACAAACTGGGCTGCGGCAAGGGAACTTCCCTTTCATCTCCATCAGTAAATAACATTCTATAAACTAATTTCCCTGCACAAGAGTTAGCAGTAACAAAGTGATGGAGCTTTATGGCAGCAAGATCAAGTCTCTGTGGGACTAACAATATATCATTAGGAGCAATAGAAAGTCCTAGAGCAGCAACAATGCACGCAACAAAAATGCCTCCATAAATAGGTGAAAGGACACAGATGTCGCCTAGAGGGGGGGGGGGGTGAATAGGCGATTAAAACTTTTACGAAAGGCTTATACAAATGCGGAAATAAACTAACGTTTAATTTGACAAGCTTACAAAACCTAATAAACTAGGCTCACCTATGTGTACCAACAACTTATGCTAAGCAAGACAAGTAGCAAGGTGATAGCAAGATATATAACTTCAAGCACGATGGCTATCACAAATGTAAAGTGCATAAGTAGTGGAGCTCGGATAAGAGTTACCGAGGCACGAAGGAGACGAAGATGTATCCCGAAGTTCACTTCCAAAGGAAGCTAGTCTCCGTTGGAGAGGTGTGGCGGCTTAATGCACTCCGAACGCCACAAAGGCCTCACCTTGAGATGTGGTAGCACAATGCTCACCAAATGCCACAAAGGCTCACCTCAAGATGCGGAGGCACGCTACACACCAAACGCCACAAAGGCTCACCTTATTCTCCTCGGGCTCTCGCACAAAGCAAGATGCCACGATCCACTATGGGACACTTGAGGGCGGTCACCGAACCCGTACAAGCTTGGGGCAATCTCCACAACTTAATTGGAGGCTCCCAAGAATCGCCACAAAGGCACCACAAAGGTTGGGGAATCTCCACAACTTAATTGGAGGCCCCAAGTATATGCCACAAAGGCCACTAAGCCGTCTAGGGTTCCAAGAACCCAAGAGGAAGTAATCTTCTTGCTTTCACTTCCACGAAATCTCCGAGGAGAACTCAAACCGATGCAACCGATGCAATGGCAAGAACACAAGTGCTCAAGTCCTTCACACTCAAATCCTACCAAAGCAACTAATGCTATGGAGAGATATGAGAGGAAGAACAAAGGAGGAAATCACAAAGAACTCCAAGATCTAGATCCAATAGGTTTCCCTCACAAAGAGGAGAAAGTGATTGGTGGAAATGTAGATCTAGATCTCCTCTCTCTTTTCCCTCAAAAAAATGCAAGAATCATGGGAGGAATGAAGGAGGGAGGGCAAGCTTTCAAGGTCCAACAATGGAGGAGAGAGAGAAAAGAAGCCACCAGCCCAAGGAGGAAGAAGGGGTGCCTTTTATAGGTCTCCCCACGAAAATAGCCGTTGCAGGCCACTTTCTCCGGAGTCTCCGGCCTTAGGAGGGCGGAGACTCCGGGCAGGGGCTAAAAAGCCTCCGCCCCCACCTCTGCGCTGAGCGACACCTCGAGTTTTCGAGGTCCGGAGACTTGGGCCGGAGTCTCCGGTCACTAGGGGCCGGAGACTTTGGCCTGGAAAAGTACCCGGAGGTTCCGGGCCAAAACTCCGGACGAAAAACGGCGAAAACACATTTTGGGCCAGAGTCTCCGGCCCTCCGAGTCCGGAGTCTCCGGCCCTGGAATAGGCAGAAACAGCTGAAACCAAAACGATCATAACTTGAGCATCCGGACTCCGTTTTTGATGATCTTGAGCTCGTTGGAATCACAACAACGAGCTATATAAGTATATGCATAGAAACATCATAGTCCAATAAGGGAGGATAAAACCAAATGATGAAAGTTTTAACCTATCTATAAGTGATGAACCGGCAAAACCATCAACATCAAAAACTCAATAAGAATTTCATCCAAAATCCGTTTTTGATGAGTTAGAGCTTGTCATGGAATTAACCACAAGCTCTAAAACCTCACATGGATAAAAGCCAAATAAGAACCAAGAAGGATGATGGCAAATATGCAAAGGTTTGAGCTCTCTTCGAATGATGCGGTTAAGTTACTCACTCGAGAGCCCCTCTTGATAGTACGGCTACCAATCCTATAACCCGGTCTCCAAACTAACACACGAGACCGGTAGAAGAGAAAACCTATCAAGAACAAACCTTTGCCTTGTATTCCACTTGAGCTTGATGAAGACGATCTTTTCCACCTCAAGATGGAATTCCTTTCTTGATTGCGCTAGCTTGATGAAGTCTTGTGGATTGCTCCCCCATAAATCAATATGGGAAAGACTCTCTTAGGAATATCTTCATAAAGCCATTACCACCAAATAGAATACATGCATCAAGCATATAATCTCCTTGAGATGGCACATCTTGAACTTGACTTCTCATCCATGAAGACGATCACCACTTAATAATATCCTAGCCCGAGATCACAAGATCCCACTTGATACATTATGTATGCTTTGAGAGTTGATCAACTTGAATCCCATCTTTGCACTTTGACTTGATCAACCTTGTATCCTTCCTTCTTCCATCATGATGATGATGTCTTGAAGGTAAACACAAATGTCCACTCAATTATATTCTTCAAGACATAGTTGCAATAAGCTCAATTCTCATATGACCATTCTTCCGATATTTCCTTGAATAACACATTGGTCATAACTTAAAGTTCTTTATTTGATCCTTCTTACAACCTTGAAGCCAACATATGCTTCAAGCATTGTCTATGGACATGTCCTGCAAATATAACTCAATACAAACATTAGTCCATAGAGATTGTCATTAATTACCAAAACCACACATGGGGGCTCCATGCTCTTTCAATCTCCCACATTTTGGTAATTGATGACAATCTCTTTGAGAGGGTTTATATAATGAATTTAAGGAACCAAAATGGTTGCACTAACATCAAATACTACAAAAGTATGTGACGTTAGTAAAACCACCATATATAGAGCAAACTCCCCCACAATCTATGCACGTGTGAATGATCTTGATTTCATTGCATATATTGCCAACCAAGGTTGTTGGTGGAGTTTCTTCTATATACTCAACCATGCAAAGCATGAAAGGCAAATGCTTAAGAACAAAACCAAAGCATAAAACCCAATTCCCTTTAAACCCTCGAAACTTCTCCCCCATTGGCACCAATTGCCGTAATGGGCAGAAAAACTTAGAAGGCCAATATAGTGAGAGTTCGTCCATAATGTGTGCATAAACCAAAAGTATAATTGAAAATATATGCACATATCCAAATATGAAAACTCGGAGGAAATCAACCTATATTGAGGATCAAAGATTGCAAATAAAATAAGATCACATGGTGGATAAACTTCAACAAATGAAGAGAGCAATCAATCGATCCAAAGAACAAATTGAATAAAGATATTATGATAAGACCAAAAGGGTGCTCTAAATAATATGAGGAAGCTCCCCAAGGTTTGTGCATAAAATATTCTATTTGAATTAAAGTATGAGGTGCATAAACATGGAATCATCACTCCCTCAATATTATTCAAAACAAAATGATACCAAGTGAAGTCAATTACTATGATAACCGCAAAATGGTGCTTTAAATGAAATGAGGAAGCTCCCCAAGGTACGTGCAAAAAATGGAATGCTTGCATTTGAATACAATTTGCACAACATGGAATCCTCACTCCATCAATAACATTTAAAACGCAACCATTTGCAAGAGATCATAGAGAAGAAATTAAGCTTAACACTTGCATCAAACAAATGGTTGAGCAACAAGCAAGGGACAACATATTAAAAGGCTCAACCAAAGGAATGTGTGATATGAATGACAAAGCATATTATAAGACTAATACAAGGATAAGCATAGAGCATCCACATAGTCTTCAATGAATGAAATTGCTTAGCATTCCATCCCAACACATAAGGTTCAAATAAGATATCAAATAAGGAGATATCATCTCTCATGTGTATAAGTTTCTAAGTAGACAACATCACAAAGATAATTATCACAAAGAAACATGTACACACAAAATAGATACTAAGAATAGAACATGATATCCAAAATGAAGTCATGCAATATACCAATGAGATTTTTTTTGCTTTTAAAGCACGGCCAAAGGCTCAAATTTTCTTATTGTATATTGATGAACTTCAACCACAAACAAGTCAAAGACATCACAAATATCAACAAGGGAAAGAAGATAGTTGGGATGCTTTGAGAAAAGCAACAAGTATCACAAAGATGAATACCAAAAGAAAGTAATAAATTTACACTTTCAACCATATTGCACATGTGAGAACTTGAGGAATTGATATGCAATAAAATTGCTAAATTGACATATATGGGATAGGAGAATCATGAGCATGATTTTATATGCTCCCAATAATATGCACTCATCTCAAATTACTCACAATTGCAATAAAGAGGTTTCGTTAAGACCTTTGCAAGAAGCACAACATTTGCAAGTAATGATTTTCCATGCTATGAAACAACCTACACAAGGTTGGATACTAGAAAAGTATGCATGATAAGATACTTGTTACCGAGATATTAAAGGTAGGATGTAGTAGATAGGAGTTCTTCAATAATCCTAGCTTGCCTCAAATTATCATTTAGTCACCACTTCATCCTTATTATTGAGACAAGCACCAATATATCTTCATGTACCTAAAACAAAGTTCAAGTACAAGATGGTCCCCAAACTCATTGGGTCCAAAGTAGTTAGGAACTACAACATATAGGACAAACTCCACATAACTATGTGCATATATAAATGAAATTGAATTTCATGCACATCTTAGCCGATTTAGGATTTGATGAAGCTTCTCCTATATATTAGATCAAAGAAAGCAAAAGCATGCCATACAATATACATTTAGTAAATATGCATTCACAAGACTTTCAAGAGCCAAAGGAGATACAATTTGGACAAAACACCAAGAAGGACAAGCGAGCACACGAAATTGTGAAGCTACAAAAGGTTGTCCAAATTATATCAAAGAATCAAATCAACAAAATATTGACTCCAAAGTTCAACTAGTGAACTAAGCAAAAGCCAATGAGCATAAAGGATAACTAAAACACACATGCTCAAAGACATATCTCATTTTAAGAGTGAAAAACAAATTACAAGGAATGAGATAAGCAACTCCCAAAGAGAGCAAGGTTCCAACAACAAACCAAACTCTCCACACTTTTTATGATGGCACACTAAGTACCAAAAAAAAAGATTTGACTTCCAACAATAATCAAAACCAATTGAAATAAGCACAAGAGTGTGTTATAACAAATATAGGAGAGCTCCCCTAAGATTAGTGCATTATTTATAATTTTGCATTTGAATACAAAATGCACACAAATGGGATCATCACATCTACCTACATAGAAATAACACAAAATAAGTTCAACCAAATAAAATGGAATCACAAGAGTCAAGAAAGACAATGGGAGTTAAAGCAAATACATTTCTTGGCGAGAGATAAGGCAATTAAAAGCAATAGCCAAAGTGAAGATGATCAATATAAAAAATACCACATGATAGATTACCAATTTTCTAAGGAGAAGAGGTATATGGAGTTATTTCCGGTGGTAGTTTACACATAAATCCAAGATCATCTTCACAACAAATGAGCATATGAAAAGGATAAGAATTAAGCACCATGCCAAACAAAGATATTCTTGATAGACTCAAATAGTTAAACAATCACGCAAAGCAATGATTAGGATAGCTTGAAGCAAATGGTTTTCCAACTTTGATGTAGTATTCCACATTTTAGGAAAACCCTATCAAGAAAGTATCTCACAAACAAGATCCAAAATAAGAGCAATAAACAATTTGGCAAATTGGAACTTGTTCGAGAAAACATGCCACATAGAAGCAAGATAATTTACAGTATCAACACTATGTGACACAACCTCAAATATACACATTTCATGGATTTGTAATATGCACAAAGCACAATACTCCCCATAATGTGATAAAACCAATTTTCAAATAAGTTGTTAAAGTCAATTTCCATAGGGCTCGGAAATTCCGAGGGGGACCGGAGTCTCCGGGGTTGAACCACCGGAGTCTCCGGAGTAGAACCACCGGAGTCTCCGGGGTAGAACCAACGGAGTCTCCAAACCTAGAAAATTAAACTTTACCAACAAGAGGCAAATAGAATCCAACAAGATGATTAATGGACATTATAGAATTTGAATTTCTCATGAAAATGACATACCACATAGAGACTAGATAATCTTTAAATATCAACACTAAGTGGTATTCCTCATGTACACACATTTTTAGGATTGTGAAGTGCCAAAGCATATCACTCCCCCAAAATGGGATGGTCCATTAATCACTCCCAAGAGCCAAGAAGATAGATCAAGATGCAATAGGCTCAATAGTAACAACCGTACATGGTGTGCAACCAACATGCACATAATTGATTACTCAAAATAAAGCAAGTAGGGAGCACAACATATACAAACACATGCAAGATACAAAACCAAACACATGCAAAGGGGCGAGTAACTTTCAATGTAGATAAGTTGAATACATGTTACCGCAAGGAGGAACAATGGATATATGATAGAAATAAGATAATCCAATTGACTTGACTTGAGACAATATAATTAATGAAGATCCCTTAATTCTTCATGATATAGCCAAGTCTCCAATGCCCTCCATTAGACACCTATTGATCAAGTTTTGGCTTGTTGGTCCCCAACCAAGTTGGGTCCTAAGAGGTTAGTCACAATAGGTTTGGCAACCCAAATGGTTCTTTTCTTGACACCACTTTGAGTACCAACAAATTTGGCAAACACATTTCCAACCTTATCCTTACAAAGTGAATAAGCATCATCGATTATGAGAGGGTTGGATGAGTTACCAATAGAGCAAGTAGAAGAAAGGTGACCCTTCTCATGGCATATGTAGCAAGATCTTATCTTTCCTTTCTTCTCATTTGATTTCTCCACAATGGGAGCATTGGGTTGATTCTTCTTAGGAGGAAGCTTTTCTTCATCTTGAGGAAGGACTTGAGTTTGAGCTTGGGGCCACTTCCCTTGTTGCTTCTCACTTAGATGCTTCTTCTTCAATGGGCAAGACCTAACATGATGCCCTTCAATTTTGCACTTGAAGCAAACAATCTTGGCCGGATCCTTGACTTGCTCTTGGCCCTTCTTCTTCTTGAAGAGTTTGGACTTCTTCTTATTTTTGGAGATAAATCCAAGTCCACTCTTGTCATTGGGGGATTTTTGTGCACTCAACATCTTGTCAAGTTTGGACTTCCCTTCATGACTTTTTACCAAGTCTTTCTTCAACAAAGTGACTTGGCCCTCGAGCTCTTTAATTTCCTCTACATGGTTAGTTACAACACAAGTACTAGAGGAAGTAGAAGCTATATTGTTAGAGCAACAAGGCAAGGAGAGTAATTCATCACAAGATGTAGCAATAGTATGAGTGGATGAATTACAAGGACTAGCACATGGCAATATAGCATTTTGGGAAGTAGTGCTAGTGACCACATGAGGTTCACAAGATGTTACCTTTGTAGACATATCCTCATAAGCTAACTTTAGGCGAGCATGGGACACTAGAAGATCCTCATTAGAGCTAGATAGCTTTTCATGACTTTCTTCCAATATCCCATACTTGCTAGTGAGCAACTCAAGTTGAGCCCTTAGCTCAACATTCTCCTTCAAGATAGATGCTTCACAAGAAGTAGAGTTAGTAGCACAAGCATCATGATTAACCAAAAGAGGAGTAGGCAACTTGGAACACTCTTTTAAATAAGAAGCTTTTAGTTGCTCATGTGACTCGGTGAGTTTGGTGAGCACACTCTCAATGTCCCTAGAGCCATTTTTGAGGTGCTCAACATCCTCAAGAAGTTTAGCATTAACAAAAACAAGCTTATCATTTTTTAATTTTAAATCATTTGCCACCTCAAGAGCTCTATCATGGGTTTCCTTTACTCTAGACAATTCTAGAGCAAAATTCTCCTCAAGAGCTTCGTTGGTGCTTTGTTCTTTTAAAAGAGTCTTTTTAAAATCATTGGCAAGACTATGAAGATTCTCAATAGTTTCTTCTTGCTCTTCGTCATGAGATTGAAGCTCATCAATAATTTTCTGGCTCTCAATAGCAGCAACCAAAATATCAACAAAGTTAGAGCAAGCAATTTTGTTCTTCTTACCAATAGCAAGAAAGACTATTTCTCCCTTCTTTTTTAAAGAGGCAACATAATCATCCTCTTCTTCATGATCACTAGATATAGTGGGTTCCAAAGAAGGAGTTACCTTTGAATCCCTAGCCATAAGACATATGTGGGAACCAAGAGCTGATGATGATGAATTACTTGAAGCTCCATTAAGGTCCATGTCTTGTCCCAACAAAAGTTGGGATTCCTCTACATTGTTAGCCACAAAAGTACTAGAGGAAATGGGAGCATTCTTATCATGATATCTAGTATAGACACTACTCCAAGACATGCAAGGAATATCAACATTAGCATGTAAGTCATTTGGTGTGCTAGAAGAATTGAAGTCCAAAGATAGAACATTGCCATGAGATAGAGATGAATGATCATCAAAACTAAGCTCACTATCAACATTGCAATTTCCATCACCACTCACCATGTCATTACCTTGTGTCTTGCCACACATCGGTGAAGTGGAAGAAAGTTCATCACGGCCGGAAGTGGAAGGAATACACTCATCCTCAATAAACTTGGACACATCATATTTTTCTTGAAGCTTTGTCCATAACTCATGAGCATTCCGAAAAGGCATAATGGACATCACAACTACAATGCTCACAACATTGGATAAGACATTAATAGCTTGAGCATTGAGATAAGAGTTCTTCTCATCCACTAAAGATAGATTTGTGGGATCCTTAGGAGGAGAAAAACCCATATCTACAATTCGCTCTATATTTGGGTCCATGACCCAAAAATGATTAAGCATGCAAATTCTCCAAGTATCATAATTTGTGCCATCGAATATAAAAGTGTCATTGTGCACTAATCCCCTAGCCGACATCTTTGCTCTCAAGGCGGTGAAGCCTAAAATGAGAGACCTAGCTCTGATACCAATTGAAAGGACACAGATGTTGCCTAGAGGGGGGGGGGGGTGAATAGGCGATTAAAACTTTTACGAAAGGCTTGTACAAATGCGGAAATAAACTAACATTTAATTTGACAAGATTACAAAACCTAATAAACTAGGCTCACCTATGTGTACCAACAACTTATGCTAAGCAAGACAAGTAGCAAGGTGATAGCAAGATATATAACTTCAAGCACGATGGCTATCACAAATGTAAAGTGCATAAGTAGTGGAGCTCGGATAAGAGTTACCGAGGCACGAAGGAGACGAAGATGTATCCCGAAGTTCACTTCCAAAGGAAGCTAGTCTCCGTTGGAGAGGTGTGGCGGCTTAATGCACTCCGAACGCCACAAAGGCCTCACCTTGAGATGTGGTAGCACAATGCTCACCAAATGCCACGAAGGCTCACCTCAAGATGCGGAGGCACGCTACACACCAAACGCCACAAAGGCTCACCTTATTCTCCTCGCGCTCTCGCACAAAGCAAGATGCCACGATCCACTATGGGACACTTGAGGGCGGTCACCGAACCCGTACAAGCTTGGGGCAATCTCCACAACTTAATTGGAGGCTCCCAAGAATCGCCACAAAGGCACCACAAAGGTTGGGGAATCTCCACAACTTAATTGGAGGCCCCAAGTATATGCCACAAAGGCCACTAAGCCGTCTAGGGTTCCAAGAACCCAAGAGGAAGTAATCTTCTTGCTTTCACTTCCACGAAATCTCCGAGGAGAACTCAAACCGATGCAACCGATGCAATGGCAAGAACACAAGTGCTCAAGTCCTTCACACTCAAATCCTACCAAAGCAACTAATGCTATGGAGAGATATGAGAGGAAGAACAAAGGAGGAAATCACAAAGAACTGAAAGATCTAGATCCAATAGGTTTTCCTCACAAAGAGGAGAAAGTGATTGGTGGAAATGTAGATCTAGATCTCCTCTCTCTTTTCCCTCAAAAAAATGCAAGAATCATGGGAGGAATGAAGGAGGGAGGGCAAGCTTTCAAGGTCCAACAATGGAGGAGAGAGAGAAAAGAAGCCACCAGCCCAAGGAGGAAGAAGGGGTGCCTTTTATAGGTCTCCCCACGAAAATAGCCGTTGCAGGCCACTTTCTCCGGAGTCTCCGGCCTTAGGAGGGCGGAGACTCCGGGCAGGGGCTAAAAAGCCTTCGCCCCCACCTCTGCGCTGAGCGACACCTCGAGTTTTCGAGGTCCGGAGACTTGGGCCGGAGTCTCCGGTCCCTAGGGGCCGGAGACTTTGGCCTGGAAAAGTACCCGGAGGTTCCGGGCCAAAACTCCGGACGAAAAACGGCGAAAACACATTTTGGGCCGGAGTCTCCGGCCCTCCGAGTCCGGAGTCTCCGTCCCTGGAATAGGCAGAAACAGCTGAAACCAAAACGATCATAACTTGAGCATCCGGACTCCGTTTTTGATGATCTTGAGCTCGTTGGAATCACAACAACGAGCTCTATAAGTATATGCATAGAAACATCATAGTCCAATAAGGGAGGATAAAACCAAATGATGAAAGTTTTAACCTATCTATAAGTGATGAACCGGCAAAACCATCAACATCAAAAACTCAATAAGAATTTCATCCAAAATCCGTTTTTGATGAGTTAGAGCTTGTCATGGAATTAACCACAAGCTCTAAAACCTCACATGGATAAAAGCCAAATAAGAACCAAGAAGGATGATGGCAAATATGCAAAGGTTTGAGCTCTCTTCGAATGATGCGGTTAAGTTACTCACTCGAGAGCCCCTCTTGATAGTATGGCTACCAATCCTATAACCCGGTCTCCAAACTAACACACGAGACCGGTAGAAGAGAAAACCTATCACGAACAAACCTTTGCCTTGTATTCCACTTGAGCTTGATGAAGACGATCTTTTCCACCTCAAGATGGAATTCCTTTCTTGATTGCGCTAGCTTGATGAAGTCTTGTGGATTGCTCCCCCATAAATCAATATGGGAAAGACTCTCTTAGGAATATCTTCACAAAGCCATTACCACCAAATAGAATACATGCATCAAGCATATAATCTCCTTGAGATGGCACATCTTGAACTTGACTTCTCATCCATGAAGACGATCACCACTTAATAATATCCTAGCCCGAGATCACAAGATCCCACTTGATACATTATGTATGCTTTGAGAGTTGATCAACTTGAATCCCATCTTTGCACTTTGACTTGATCAACCTTGTATCCTTCCTTCTTCCATCATGATGATGATGTCTTGAAGGTAAACACAAATGTCCACTCAATTATATTCTTCAAGACATAGTTGCAATAAGCTCAATTCTCATATGACCATTCTTCCGATATTTCCTTGAATAACACATTGGTCATCACTTAAAGTTCTTTATTTGATCCTTCTTACAACCTTGAAGCCAACATATGCTTCAAGCATTGTCTATGGACATGTCCTACAAATATAACTCAATACAAACATTAGTCCATAGAGATTGTCATTAATTACCAAAACCACACATGGGGGCTCCATGCTCTTTCAATAGGTCCCCTAGCGGCTAGGCGACGAGCAATAAGAGCACCGATGTTATACCTTTTGCTAACATCAAGCGCAGTAGCTAGAAAAGCTAAATGATAGTTAGAAATATTGCTAGTGTTCTCTCTACCAAGAATACTAGTGGCAAGATAATAAGCAAAGTATCTAATACCTGGAAGTTGAATATTTCTTATCTTGCCACACTGGGCTATGCGATCATCATCATTAGTCACTCCTCGGTAGAGCTCCAACAAATCAGATGGTCGGTTCTGAATCTTCTTCGCTGTCCCAAACATGGGGATACCTAGAATGCCACAAAATTTCTCCAAAGACATGGTTATAGATTCATCATAAGTCTTAAATGCAATAGATGTCTTGAAAGAAGAGTTAGTAAATTTAAAACTCTCAACAAAAATCTTCATGAGTATAGCATATTGGTTACTCTCATCCATCATGTATGTAGTCAATCCAACCCTGTCAACAAGGAGTAAGAAATCCTTAAGAATCCCTGCATCACTCAAAAAGTTAGCACAAGGGAAGGTGGATGGATGCGCATCTCCATCATCCCCTTCATCGCCAATGTTCGGTGACATAAGATCTTCATTGTAGGATGTCCTATATTGAGTATTGGATCTTGAAGGCCTTGATGTCCTTGGTGCTTCTCTCTCAAAGACTTCTCCATAAGTGTAGTTGTCCATTTCCCTTTTCTGAAATTTTTAAGAAACCTCATAAAAAGTAATTTCGAGACAAACAAATATAGGGAACTACTATAGGGAGTTGCAAAAGGGTTAACATGCATCAAAATAACATTTCTAAGCAATAGAACAAGCATGCAAACTCATTTAACCTGTCACCTATAGTGCTAAAAAACTCAAGAAATACTCCACTAAACAAAATTCTACTTGGACAATCGAAGGAGTCATATACCGGAGAACAAATGCTCCAAATCTCAGCAGCAAAGATGAGCTAAGCAAGGAGATCAAAAATCATGAGGAAGAACAGCAAGAACACGGGTTTGAGCTGTGGTGTGGAGATATTTCGGGTAGGAGAAGGAAGTGGCTGGTGGAGAAGTAAGTGGAAGGCCAGGGGGCCCCTCACCATGCCACGGCGTGGCTTGGCCTTGGCTGCTCCACCATGTGGTGTGGTGGCATGGTGGGTCCCCCTGAGGTGTCCCAGGTGCCTCTCTGCCCCATTTTTGTCATTAAAATTTAAAAAGAATTTTCCGGAATTTTTCGAGAAACTTTATTTTCGAGGATTTTTCAGAAATTGACAAGAGATTAAAACTCGAGAAAACCAAGATGGAACTGTAGAAAGTGAATTCAAACCAAGTCTACAGCAGCTCTAAGATACTCTATTATGAAACTAAACAGCGAAAACAAAAGTGAACAAGGTGGAAGCATGCATAAAGAAAAGTAAATGCGGTGAAAACATAGTTTCATTCGTTCAAAAACTGCTTTGTTAACAAGGTTGATCAAGTCTTGTTACCAAACCAATTTTCTATGAAGCAAAACTTTGCATTTCACTAAATGATTATGTTACCTCGACCTTGATAGGCATAGTCCCAACCATAACAATTTGATATTCTTATTTGGGCTTTGGCTCTGAACAATAAATTTGACCAACTTTGATGGTCTCAACATTCTTGATTGAGTTTAGAGCATATTTTCTATCAATCTTCTTGGGAAAATAAACCATGTGCTCTTTATCATTAACATTAAAAGTGAATTTCCCTTGTTTGCAATCAATAATAGCACCTGTAGTGTTTATAAAAGGTCTCCAAAGAATAATAGACATATTGTCATCTTCAGACATTTCTAACACAACAAAGTCAGTTAATATCAAACAATTATTAGCAAACTGAACAAGAACATTTTCACATATACCAATAGGAATAGTAGTAGACTTATCAACCATTTGCAAAGATATATCAGTCGATATCAATTTTTCTAGATCAAGTCTCTTATAGAGAGAAAAAGGCATTACACTAACTCCGGCTCCCAAATCACATAAAGCAGTTCTAACATAGTTATTTTTAATAGAGCAAGGAATAGTCGGTATACCTAGATCTCCAAGCTTCTCCAGAACTTTACCATCAAAAGAATAATTAGCAAGTAAAGTGGAAATTTCCTCACTAGGAATCTTCCTCTTGTTAGTAACAATATCTTTCATATACTTTGAATAAGGAGGCATTTTAATAGCATCAGTCAAAGGAATTTGCAAAAATAAAGGTCTCATCCATTCACAAAACCTGTTGTAGTGTTCTTCTTCCTTGGATTTGTGTTTCTTACCAGGAAAAGACATTGGTTTCTGCACCCAAGGTTCTCTCTCATTACCATGCTTTTTGGCAATGAAGTCTTCCTTAGTGTACTTTGCATTCTTAGCAAGCTTTTCTGGTTCCTCTTCAACTTCTTCTTTATGAGAAGCATTACCACTTTTGGTTCCAGCATCAAAAATAGAAACACTATTGGGATTTTTACCTGTTTCAAAAGATTCTGCAACCGTTTTATGCTTCTTCTTCTTTTTCTTGGAAGGAATATCATCACCTGCAGTATGTTGAGAATCCTGCTTGATCCTCTTAGGATGTCCTTCAGGATATAAGGGATCCTTAGTAGAAGGACCCCCTCTAGTGCGTATTTCACACACTTGTTTTTCTCTTGAAGCATTAACTAGCAAATCTTTTTGCACCTTGGTAAGCTGATCAATTTGAGTCTGCACCATTTGAAAATGTTTAACAAGCATCTTCACATCATTGGAGGTTCTCTCCACAATATCCTGCAACTTGTTAATAGCTCTAGAATTTTCCAACAAATAATTCTGCACTCTCTTATTAAAATTATCTTGCTTGACAATGAAATTATCAAACTCATCTAAGCATTGATCAGGAGGTTTAGAGTAAGGAATATCTCTATTATCAAAGCGTTGGAGAGAGTGTACCTCAATAGTGGTGGAGCGAGGGATTGACTTACATAGTTCTTCTATAGGTGGTAGATTCTTCACATCTTCAGATTTAATACCCTTCTCCTTAAGAGATTTCTTGGCTTCTATCATTACTTCATCATTTAATTCAATCACTCCTCTCTTCTTTGTTGTCGGCGCTGGTGTTGGCGCTGGTGTTGGCTCAGCCATAGTCCAATCATCATAATTCCGGCTTATTTTAGCCATTAATTCTTCAGCTTCAGCGGGAGTCCTTTTCCTAAAAACACCACTAGCACAACTATCCAAGTCTGTCTTAGATTCAACAGTTAGTCCATTATAAAATATATCAAGGAGTTCATTTTTAGGCAATGGCTCTCCAGGCAGTACTCTAATTAAAGAACAAAACCTTCCCCATGGTTCCGGTAGTTTTTCTCCTTTTACCTGCTCAAAGTCAAAGATTTTCTGCAAAGCAGCATGTTGAGCACTAGCAGGAAAATATTTCTGAAAGAAAGTATTAACCAAAGCAATAGGACTATCAATAGATCCAGGAGACAAATTATTAAACCAAGCTTTAGCTGCACCTTTCAATGAAAAAGGGAAAATCTTAGCAACAAAGTAAGTACGCAACTTAGTATCATCAGAAAACAAATTACTCAAAGAAGAAAGCTCATTCATGTGCTCCATAGCACTCTTATTTTCTGTACCACAAACAGGTTCTTTCTCAACAATAGATATGTAAGATAAATCCAAAGAGAAATCATAATCCTTATCACTAATATTTATGGGAGAAGCAGCAAACTTAGCATCAGGAGATAACTTATATCTAACAGCACGTCTTGCAAGAAGATCTCTAATAGCACCAGCATCACTAGTAGCATGAAATTCATCAATAAAATCATCATCTAGTTCAATATAACCATCATCAAAATCGTCACTAGGGTGTTCCCTAGACTCAGGTGAACTAACAGGTGTAACAGTGGTGTTCCCCATTGGCTTAGTTCTAGCAATTATAGCCTCTAAAAAGGAACCTAGCAAACCACTCTCATCAAGCATAGTAGAAGCATCATCAAAACTATCAGTAGCATTTTCAAACTCAGCAGAAGAAGTAGCATGTGCATGCGGTGGTGTAAGCAACTTACTCATTATAGATGGCGAATCAAGAGCAACAAAGGTGTTCAGAGTCGTACCTCTTCTTGTAGTGGATGGCAATATAGGAAACTTTCCATCACGAGGTTTACCCATGAAGAATGGATTGCAGCGAACAATATGAATTCCAAGTGAACTTACAAATAAAGCTATGGTCCCTGGCAACGGTGCCAGAAAATAGTCTTGATGACCCACAAGTATAGGGGATCGCAACAGTCTTCGACGGAAGTAAAACCCAAATTTATTGATTCGATACAAGGGGAGCCAAAGGATATTTATAATCCTTAATAGATGAGTTGTCAATTCAGCTGCACCTAGACACAGACTTGTTCATAGCGGTTTATCAGTAGCAACAGTTTTATAGTGGTGACAGTAGTAAAATAGTAGCAACAATAATAAAGTAAAGACTGTAATAGTAGCAATAGTAAACAGTAGGATAAAATACTATAGGCATAGGGATGGATGAACGGGTGTTGTATGGACAAGATAATTCATGTAATAATCAATGACATGGGCAATTGCAGATAAATAATGATAAAGCATCCTAGTACTAAACAACCATAGGTCGTACGTGATTGCAATGAGAAACTTGCACGACATCTTCTATCCTACCAGCCTGTTTGCAGCAGGGACTCAAGGGAATCTACTAGTAATTAAGGTACTCCTTTTAATAAAGTACCGGAGCAAAGCATTAACACTCAGTGAACACATGTGATCCTCACATCACAGCCATCCCCTCCGGTTATCCCAATTGCTGTCACTTTGGGGCCTCGGGTTCCGGACAATGATATGTGTATACAACTTGCAGGTAAAACCATAAACAACAATTATCATAATGAAACAATAACAAGTTCAGATCTGAGATCATGGCACTCGGGCCCAAAGTGACAAGCATTAAGCACAACGAGTTGCAACAATTTCATAAGCACTAACAATAGATACTAGGCACCATGCCCTAACAATCTCATAGCAAATTACATGAATGATCTCATCCAATACCTACCATCCCCTTCGCCTACAGCGGGAATTACTCACACATGGATGGGGGAGTCATGGATGGTTGCGGGAGAGACGTCGGTGATGATGATGATGAAGATCTCCAAATCACCGTCCCAGCAGGGTGCCAGAACGGAGTTTTTGGTTCCGAATCGCGGTTTTTGATGGTGGCAGCGTAGTGGAACTCTATCTGGGAAAAACGCCAAACCCCCGATAGTTTCAGGTCAAAGGGTATTTGTAGGCGGAAGGAGGGCTCAAGGAGACGGCTGGGGTGGCCTCACCACACCCTGGCGCAGCCAGGCTTGGGCTGCGCCACCAGGTGGTGTGGTGGCCTCCCAGCCCCTCTCCTTCTCGTATTCTGGCTCCATGGGTCTTCTGGTAACATAGGTTTTTTGTGGTATTTTCTGGGATTTTTCCTGAAAGTTGGATTTCTGCACAAAAACCAGACACCAGGGCAATTCTGCTGAAAATAGTGTTAGTCCATGTTAGTTGTATTCAAAACACACAAATTAGAGGAGAAACAACAGCAAAAGTGTTCGGGAAAGTAGATACCTTTTGGACGTATCAGTGTGTTGGAGGGTTGATTGAGAGGGATACCTTTGACCTCTTCCTCCCTGAGTTCGATAAACCTTGGGTAATCCACTTAAGGGAAACTTGCTGCTGTTCTACAAACCTCTGCACTTGGAGGCCCAACACTGTCTACAAGAACAGACGCGTGCATAGACATCAAGCTCTTTTCTGGCGCCGTTGCCGGGGAGGTAAGGTAAAAGGTAATCACATTCTCGTGTGTGAGTGCTTGAAGTTATTTCCTTTAGATTCTGCAATTATATCTTTTTGTTTCTTGTTTTTATTTTCACTAGTTAGGCTTAATGGAAAACAAAGAGCTTTATAGTATTTTTCTTGAGTTAGGACATGAAGTGTTTGAAGTGAAAATTTAAAAACCTATGGAGCTTTATTTGCATGCTAATAGTAATCTTATTAGTATGAATTCTTTGAACACCGTTATTGCTAATGTTATAGAAAAGTCTAAGCTTGGGGAAGCTGGTTTTGATGAGCATGATATTTTTCGTTCCCCAGCTTTAGTGGAGAAAATTTGCTTTGATGATACTTTGTCTCCCATATGTGATGATGCTTGTGATCCACATGTTGAAAGTAGCCCTTTTAAAATACCTATGAAAATTATTGAACATGTTATGAATAACTGCTATTTTGGAGATGGAACTGTCCATCCTGGTGATCATTTACTCTTTATACATGAAATATGCGAGTTGTTGAAGTGTGCAGGTATTTCAATGAACCAAGTTAAGAGGAAACTATTCTCTTTATCACTAAGGGGCAGATCTGCGGAATGGTATAAGATGTTGAAGAATGGTCGATCTATTGGTTGGGAGGAAATTGGACCTCTCTTTTATTCTAAATTCGATCCTCCTAGTGAGATTCATAAAGATAGGAATTATATTTATAATTTTCATCCTCATAATGGAGAAAGTATTGTGCAAGCATGGGGAGATTGATGTCACTAATGCTCAAATGTCCCATTCATGAGCTCCCCCGTAATATTGTTATTAATAATTTTTATGCAAGGCTTTCAGGACATTACAAGAACTATCTAGATGCTTGTTTTGAGGGGTATTTCACAAGCAAGGAGGTTGACGCCAAGTGGGATCTGCTTGAAACAATTCAAAGCAATACCGAAGATTGAGATTGTTCCCAAGGGAAATTGGGATGTGTATCATGAACCTTTTAAAGACACTTGCATGGGAAGTGAAATTGTTATTGATGATTGCAATGAACATGCTCAAACTTCTGAAAGTACTATTTCTTATAAGCATGTTAATTTTTGTGGAGCACTTAGACCTTGTGAAAAGAGTCACATCAAAGAAGAATATTGTATCCACCATAGGAATGAAGAAACTAGAATATGGGACAGAGCTCTAAAGGAGCTTGGTGAAAAGGTTTGTGCCCTTTATCCTTTTATTTTTGAACTTTGCTATAAAGTGGGTCATTTTAATTTTCAATGCTCAGGCCATGATAGTAGCCTTTCTAATCCAATGAGTACTACAAGTTTGTATTGTGATGACATGATCACTCCCAATCAGCATGATGAGCTTACTTTATTTTTGGGGTGTGAATAGTTATCAAGGAAGACTTCTTTGGTACATATGAGTGCTTTTGATATGGATAGTTTCCTTCAAGGTTTCCATCTTTATTGTTTTGATAATTGCCGCGCGAATAATTACATACAAAATGTTATAAAAGATGAGGCTTTACCAAAATATGATAGGACTAATATGTGTTTTGTTCTCATTAACGAAAAGGAGGAATCCTCCAAAGTTTCCTCTATTGTTTCTGTCAATAAACCAGATTATGTTGAGAAGCTTCCTTTTAAGCCTCTCCCTCCTAAAGAAGGGAAAAAGAAGAAGAAGAAAGAGGGAAGGAGTAAAAGGAGAGAGGAAATGATATCTTCCCCTAAGCTTGTTGCTCCTATTATAGTTTTTGATGAGTCTGAACTCGATGATGTTCCTACGCCTGTTACCTATATTAGTGATCATGATTGGGAAAAGCATACTACTTTTGATATTGAAAATCTCTTTGGTACCAATTTTGAAAATGATGATATTAATAATTGCTGCACTATTAGTACTATCCATATTCTTTCCAATGATGATATGTTTGCAAATGAACGCACTTTGGAAGATAACTATTTTATCGCTTATAATGGTACTATACTTCTAGTTTATGATGATTGATGAGTATGATATTTTCAGTCCACCTACTATTGAGGAGAAAATTAGTTATGATTACAATATGCCTCCTATGTTTGATGATTATGGTGATGAGAATAATAATGATAGCTATGTTGTTGAATTTGCTTCCACTATGATTAGTAAGAATGACTATGTTTATGTGGGGAGTATTAATTCTTTTATGCATGTGGCTCATGATAAGAATGTTTTATGTGATAGCTATATTGTTAATTTTGCTCATGATGCTACTGATATTTATTATGAGAGAGGGAAACATGGTTTTATGCATCTCAAAAATATTAAGTTTCCCCTCTTTATGTTGAAAATCTTGAAGTTGCACTTGTTTTATCTACCCATGCTTGCTACTATGTGCCTCGTTGATTTATTTTCTTACAAGATTCCTATGCATAGGAAGTGGTTTAGATTTAAATATGTTTCACATTTGATTTTTCATTCTCTCTCTTGCTTCAAGTTCTTTTGTGGCGCCTTTGCCTTAAGTTATTTTTTGGCGCTTATATGAGCATCTTCTCAAATTACTGCGCCAAGCTCGAAGACGTTAAAGAAAAACACTCCTGGGAGATAACCCATTGTTTTCTTTTCAGTACTTTTTATTTTTGTTGAGTCTTGGAAGTTATTACTACTTTAATGACCACTCCTTATCATTTTTATTTCATTTTTGTGCCAAGAAGAACCTCTAATTGGAGGAAGGTAAAATTTGGGAAATTGCTGTCCTGAAATAGATTTCTGCGCTGTATCGTAAAAATTCTTGAAAATTCTCAGAATGTCTTTCTGATCTGCGATTTCTTGGGAACATGCCCCAGGTTGTTGCCTAACTTCCATTAGTTTTGCACTTTTCAATTTGAGCAACAGAAGATCCTCAGAAAAATCGATCTTTACCAGCTGTTCTCTTTTGACAGATTTCTGCCATTATTTGCATTTGCTTCTTGATCTCTTTCTTTTTGAGTTCTTCTGATCACGGAACTTTTTGAGTAAGTTGCTACAGTAGCTTATGTGTTAATATGTGTCATACTTGAGTTGAAACTAAACCAAAGGTGGATCTACTATCTTGCATACACTAATGTTGCTAACAAGAATTGTGTGAAGTTTTGTATGAAGGAAGTTTTTAAGTGTAGGGAAAGGAGAATGATGAGATGAGATGAAGTATGGACAAAAGCTCAAGCTTGGGGATGCCCATGTAACTCCAAGAAATATCCAAGAAGTACAAGCATCAAAGCTTGGGGATGCCCGAGGCACCCCCTTCTTCATCAACAAAAATATCAGGTCACCTTTCAAGACACCATATTTTTATGGGATTTCTATTTTCGTGCCCTCGGGTCCTTAGTTATGCTCAGTTTTCCCCAGCCGCTTAACTTTTGCTTAGTTTTCCCCTCCCTCTAGTTTGAAACCCATTGCAGACGCTCGGACGGGAGGGTTGCCGTCTGGTCAGAGGCCTTGACCGTTACCGGTGACGGCTAGGGAGCCGCGGTGGTTGTGAATTGACCGTTGCTTTTGAATGGTGCTGACGGGTAGGGTCATGAGACACGTCGGAGCAGCCATCCATCTATCGCTGACGTGTGGGCCATTTTATTTCCCGATTGTATACGCGGTGCTACCAATGACAAATGGGGCCGCTCTATAGGGCTGCCGCAGCCAATGACTAGTGGGGTCATGTATTTTTTAGGAAAATACATATATTGCCGCTCTGTGGGGCTGCCGCAGCAAATGACCAGTAGGGTCGTCTATTTATTTAGAGAAAATCATATATTGCCGCTCTGTGGGGCCTTCGCAGCCAATGACCGCTGGGGTCGTCTATTTATTTAGAGAAAATCATATAGAGCCTCTCTGTGGGGCCGCCTTAGCCAATGACCGCTGGGGTCGCCCTTAGTGAAAAGGCATATATCCCTGCTTTTAGTTAGAGAGAAGCAACAAGTTTGCTAATTAATTTTTCTTAAGCTAGACCCAGCAGGTGACTATTTTTGCAGCTTAATCTAAAGTGAATCTTATGCTAAACATGGCTGGAACCTAGTGTTGTGTATCTCATTAGTCATTGGAGAACCGCTGGCAGCTCGTTCCCCACCCTCGGACGGAGCAGCCACCGCCGGCGCCTCGTCACGCCGCCGGCTCTGTCCCCCGGCGGTGTCGGACGGACTGTGGCGCTACACGTCAACCATGGCTCCAGCACTTGTTTCGTCCGCACGCATTGTATCCACCGCAGGAAAGTCCGCCGCAAGCAGATCCGCCGCCCACGATGACCGGGATTTGTTCCGCGCACCAATTGGTAGTATAGCTTGGGAAGATCTCTGCTTCTGCCTCCCCCGCCCCGTAATCAATTCGGTTCCCGTAATTTATTGGAGTTTGCAGGTGCGAAATAGTCCTCAATGTCTGGTCGTAGCGTGTACACCAACGAGGGTGGGGATTCGATCATGTCATGGCCACGTTCTACTTCTCCTACCTTATCGGAAGTGCAGGTATCTAGCTTCTGCTCTCTGTACTACCGTTGAATTTGAAGTGCCGCCATGGCCTGTTGGAGTGATTTCAGTTGTTCTTTTTTCCATTATTGTTACAGTTTGCCAGGCAAGCCGATGATCCATGGTACATTGCATACCAAGATGAATCAACCCAGTGGTGTAGCCAGAGGATGGATTTGGAGGAGAAGGTGGCCAATTTAGGTGATGAATTGGCCCGTAAAAACCTGATGATATTCGAGCTGAAGCGTACTGTGGAGGAAGAAAAGAAGAATTCAGAGCTTATTCGCAAGGAGAAGTTGATACTTGAGACAGGTCTTGATGTATTTGATCAAGTGGTAGAAAATCTAGAACATGAACTTCAAGTGATGGGAGAGGAGAAAAGTAGATTCATCTGGGCAGTTTTATTAGGTGTCATCCATGTCCTAGCAGTTATGTGGTTGTGGTAGATGATTTAGATAGTATAGAATTGTTATTCAGTAGATGGCTGTAACCACTGTATTTTGGTGTGGCTCTAACCACTGTATTTTGGCATACAATTTCCTAGTTGTGCTAAGTAATGCGCGCGATAATTTTAGCATGTATGAACATCTTATAAAAGTGAAGGGATCCCAAAAGTGAAAGCATGTACCAGCCTCTCGGATCAAATACATATCAATCTTCCCAATCAAGTTGGGATAGAATTCAAATCATACATACGAATGTACATGGACACATCGAGAAAGTGGAGAAGCTTTTTTGAGACGGAGGTAGTAGTTTGAACAATTTTATCCCAATTTGAAATTGAAAAATACAAATTTATCCTAATTTATCCCAATTTGCGGCGTCAAACATGGCCGCGCAGCGATGGGCTAGAAGGATCGAGACGACGGGCGGCTGAGGGGTGGTCATCTGCGCCATCCGCAAACTCGGACATGGACGAGGGCTGGATCTGCGGCTTCGCAACCACTGTTGGCACCGCCGCCATCTTGGTGTACTTCATCAGCGATGGATCTGAGGAGGGCTGGATCAGCGGCTTCGCAGTGCGGTTGTAGACGATGGCTTCAATTGTCTTGGCATCGATTCGCACTCTTGGCACCACCGCCGTCTTGGTGTCCTTCATCAGCAACGGATCTGAGGAGGGCAACGGAAGTGAGACATCGGCAGGCTCCGACATTGAAGGCTGGATCTGCGCCGTCGCAGCGATGTTGTAGGCGATGGCTTCAATGATCTTGGCTTCGATGACCACTGTCGGCACCGCCGCCGTCTTGGTGTCCTTCATCAGCAACGGATCTGAGGAAGGCAACGGAAGTGAGACATCGGCAGGCTCCGACATTGAAGGCTGGATCTGCGCCGTCGCAGCGATGTTGTAGGCGATGGCTTCAATGATCTTGGCATCGATGACCACTGTCGGCACGGCCGCCGTCTTGGTATTCTTCATCATCAACAGATCTGAGGAGAGAAATGAAAGTGAGACAGAGAGAGAGAGACATTTCAACTATTTATGAGGGTTAGATCCTCACCGGCACTCTTAGATCCACGCCGCCACACGGTTAGATCCGCGCTGCCGCACGCATGGTTAGATCCGCGCCGCCGCACGCACGATTAGATCCGTGCGACCGCACGCACGCTGCAGTTCCACGCGGCCGCACGCACGGTTAGATCCACGCCGCTGCACGCACGGTTAGATCTGCGCCACCGCACGCAGGCTGCAGTTCCGCGCTGCCGCGACCGCCAGAGTAAGAGAGGAAATAGGAGAGAGGAAGATGTGACTGAAATATGCGACTGCCAGGGTTGGTAGGTATGTGCTCTGCTCTTCTCTCCGTATGCGTCCATCGAGATAGAGAGAGATATACAGGCCGTCCGATCATAAATGATCCAACGGTGCAAGCGTATGTTGAGCTATCAACCAACCAAGATCCGTGTTACATACATCTCGACCAATCAGAGATCAGCCAGTGAGTACATGTGAGGAAAACTGAGTTGAACTAAGAGGGGGAAAAGTGAGGAAATGTTTATCAGAAGGGCAAAACTGAGTAGGACTGAGTAAAATAAGTGGACCCAGAGGGGGAAAACTAAGTAAAATAGGGGCACCCAAATAATAAAGGGAGTAAGGGAAATTGAAGCTTTTGGCATAAAAATTGTTAGATTGTGTTATTTGAACAATATATTACATTTTGGCCGACGTGATATTTTTTGCAATTCAAAGATACACAAGTGTGACGAATTTGGACTCATTTGGACAAAGTTTGTAAGCATAGTGGGTATTTGGGAGGTGTGTTGAGTAGAAAGCCTTGCATCTTCATAGCTAGTAGCTCATGGACTAGGAAGTGGTTTTGGGAAAAACTTCATATCTCTATATTTCCTTTTCCATTATTATTTCTCTAGGTTGTAGGTAACATAACAAGACTCCATGGGAAGGTTCCACCATGTTTTGAATTATTTTGAATTATTTTGAATTAAACTAAACCCAAAACTATATTTTTTGAGTTTAGTCACTTAGAAAATGATAAATGTGGTTTTGGGAAAAACTTCATATCTCTATATTTTCTTTTCCATTAAGCGATGAACTTATTCGAGGTGCATGACCATAGAAAACTTGCAATAACACATACATTATTGTGATTATTCAACATACAAACTTGGGAACGTCACACTAGTTCGAATTCAATACAAAGGGATCCCCAATACAAATTGTTCATACAAATTCAAATTAATTGTTCAAAATAAAATCTTTCTCTTGCTCCTGGTGTGACTCGCTGGGTCCACCACCTTACTCTGGGTAACCCTACCAGGGATATTACCGGTGTCTACCTTCGTTTTGCCCTCTTTCTTGTTCTTCTTCTTCTCTTCGGGTTGTGCCAAGACCGAGACAACCATATCATACGAAGCTTGTGCTCTTTCTTCTAATGCATTTTCTTCCCTTGCTTCTACAATCTGCTCTTGATCCATCGATTTACCCAGCTCTTGATCAATTGCTTCAGTCAGTGATACGTCTCAAACGTATCTATAATTTTTGATGCTCCATGCTTTGTTTTACACCATTTGCCTATTGTTTCGTTACACTTAGTGGCATTTTTATACGCTTTCCGGAACTAACCTATTAACGAAGTGCCATAGTGCCAGTTCCCTGTTTTTTGCTGTTTTTGGTTTCAGAAGTGATACACAGGAAATATTCTCCGAATTGGACGAAACAAGTTCCCGAAGTCATATTTCATCGGGGAGCTCCCAAACATCCGAAGACCTGACGGAGGGGGGCCACGAGGCCCCCACACACAGGGGCGGCGCGGCCTAGCCCCTGGCCGCGCCAGCCCCGTGTGAGGCCACGTGGTCCACCCTCTGACAGCCCCCTTTCGCCTACATATACCCCCTGACGAGAAAAACCTAAGGCCCGATCAGTTTTCCAGAATACATCGCGATCCGCCGCCGCCGTCGACCCGAAGATCGGGAGGGTCCAGAAGCTCTTCCCGGCACCCTGCCGGAGAGGGGAATCGCCACCGGAGGTCTCCTTCATCGCCATGATTGCCTCCGGAGCGATGAGTGAGTAGTCTACCTTGGACTATGGGTCCATAGCAATAGCTAGTTGGTTGTCTTCTCCACCATGTGCTTCATGTTTAGATCTCATGAGCTGCCCTACATGATTGAGATCACCGTTATGTAATTACTATGATGTTGGTTTGTTGGGATCCGATGAATATTGGTGTTTATGATTAAGTTGCTGCACTGAATTTTATCTTATATTATCTCTATGATGTTTATGATCTTGCATGCTCTCCGTTGTTAGTAGCTATCTTGGCCGAGTAGTTGCTAGTGACTCCAAGAGGGGGTATTTATGCTCGATAGTGGGTTCATGCCTCTATTTCACCTGGGGGAGTGACAGAAACCTCTAAGGTGGTAGATGTGCTGTTGCTACTAGGGAGAAAACAACATTCATATGCTCGAGGGCATATGCTTTGTTTACATTACACACTTTGCTTAATGCAATTATCTGTTGTTCGCAACTTAATACTTCTAGGGTGTTCGGATGATATCCCCGGGGGTGGATTATTAGTCATAGATGCAGTTGGATGGCGGTCTATGTATTTTGTTGTAATGCCCAGAGTGAATCTCATAGTGATCTTCTTGACATATCACGTTATCTTTATTCTATCAATTGCCCAACTGTAATTTGTTTACCCAGCATGTTATTTATCTATGGAGAGACACCACTAGTGAACTGTGGACCCCGGTCCTATTTTAATCATATTGCAATCACCTGTTTACTTTTCCCGCACTGTTTACTTTACTAGCATATTACTACTGTTTTCCACTCGATACACTCATAACCTTTGTTTCAAGCAAACCGGTGAGATTGACAACCTCATCGCAAGTTGGGAGCAAAGTATTTGTCTGTGTGTGTGCAGGTTCCACAAACACCTTCAGTCATTGCTGTCTCTCCTTCTCCTGATCGATATTAAACCTTGGTTTCATAACTGAGGGAAAACTTGCCGCTGCACTCATCATACCTTCCTCTTGGGGTTCCCAACGGGCTGGTCATTCACCACGCACAAGGACGTCTGCTTTCACTAGGCATCAACACATTTTCTGGCGCCATCACCACAGTCAGCAGCACTTTTTCTGGCGCCGTTGCCGGGGAAGGAAGAGAAGACTTCTGCGAGGGGAGTTCTTCGCACACACATTCTTTACTTTGTTATTGTTTTGCTTTACTTTATTTATTTACCTGCATTGTTTTTATATCAAAAACCCAAAAAAATTAGAATCCTTGGTAGCTGTTTTTACTTGTTTACTTTCGTTTTGCTGAAATGGGTACTCCTGAAAATACCAAGTTGTGTGACTTTGCTAGCACAAACAATAGTGATTTTATCTGCACTCCTATTGCACCACCTGTTCCTGCTACTACTTTTTATGAGATCAAGCCTGCTTTATTGAACCTTGTTATGAAAGAGCAATTTTCTGGTGCTAGTACTGAAGATGCTGCAGCTCATCTCAACAATTTTGTTGAGCTATGTGAGATGCAGAAATATAAGGATGTTGATAGTGATATTATTAAGCTCAAGTTGTTTCCTTTTTCTTTGAGAGGAAAGGCTAAAGATTGGTTGCTGTCTTTGACTAAGAATAGTATTGATTCATGGGCTAAGTGTAAGGATGCTTTTATTGGTAGATACTATCCTCCTGCTAAGATTATATCGTTGCGTAGCAATATTATGAAGTTTACTCAGTTTGATAATGAACATGTTGCTCAAGCTTGGGAAAGAATGAAATCTATGATAAAGAATTGCCCCACTCATGGACTGACTACTTGGATGATCATCCAAACTTTTTATGCAGGACTGAATTTTTCTTCAAGGAATCTACTTGATTCAGCTGCTGGAGGCACTTTTATGTCCCTTACATTGGGCGCCGCATCAAAGCTACTCGACAACATGATGGTAAATTATTCCGAATGGCACAGCGAGAGAGCTCCACAAGGTAAGAAGGTAAATTCTGTTGAGGAAACCTCTTCCTTAAGTGATAAGATTGATACAATTATGGCTATGCTTGCTAATGATAGGACTCATGTTGATCCTAATAATGTTCCTTTGGCCTCTCTGGTTGCTCAAGAAGAGCAAGTTGATGTAAACTTCATTAGAAACAGCAATTTTAATAACAATGCTTATAGGAACAATTTTGCTAGTAACAATTATAGACCGTATCCTTCCACCAATGGTAATGGTTATGGTAACTCTTATGGTAATTCCTACAACAACACTAGGGCCGCGCCCTCCGAGCTTGAGGTAATGCTCAAGGACTTCATCGGTAAACAAACTACTTTTAATAAGTCTGTTGAGGAAAAGTTAGGCAAAATTGATATTCTTGCTTCTAAAGTTGATAGCCTTGCTCATGATGTTGAACTTCTGAAACTAAAAGTGTTTCCTAATGATGTGAATGTGAGCAATATTGTTGCTGCCGCTAATGCTACCCAAGTTAGAATTGATGAAAATATTAGATTACTAGCGGAATTGCATGCTAGGTGGGAAAGAGAAGATGAGATGGTTAGAGAGATGAAGGTATGTACTATTACTACCTCTAATGATGTTGCTCCTACTGATAGCAATCCTCTTACTTTGATTGGTGTAGAGAAAACTCCCACTCCTTGTGTTAAAAAGCCTAAAACTGCTAAAACTTTTTCTCAAAAGAGTGCTGAATTTTTTCGGAGTGTGGGAGATGATAGCTCTATTTCCTTTAATGATTTTGATGTTGATGGCTGCAATATATCTGAAGTTATTTTGTTCTTGCAAAAGCTTGCTTTGAATCCCAATGCTAGTTCCTTAAATATTGCTTTTACCAAGCATATTACCAATGCTCTTATAAAGATTAGGGATGAAAAGTTGAAGCAAAAAGCCTCTGTTCCCAAGAAGTTAGAAGATGGTTGGGAACCCATCATTGATATGCATGTTAATGGTTATGATTGCCATGCTTTATGTGATCTAGGTGCTAGTATTTCTATCATGCCTAGAAAGATTTATGACATGCTTGATTTACCACCGCTAGAAAAATGTTATTTTGATGTTCCTATTGCCGATGTTGCTAAGAAGAAACCTTTGGGAAGGATTAATGATGTTCTTATTATGGTTAACAATAACCTTGTTCCCGTTGATTTTCTTGTTATGGACATTGAATGCCATGCTTCATGTCCTATTATTTTGGGAAGACCCTTTTTTTCGAACTGTAGGTGCTATTATTGATATGAGGGAAGGCACTATCAAGTATCAATTCCCACTAAAGAAAGGTATGGAACACTTCCCTAGGAAAAGAAAGAAATTACTTTTTGACTCTATTCTTAGAGCAAATTATGAGCTTGATGCTTCATCACTTGATATTACTTGATTCGCAATTTTCTGCGCCTAGCTCAAAGGCGTTAAAGAAAAGCACTCTTGGGAGATAACCCATTGTTTACTTTTCAGTACTTTTTCTTTTTTTTGAGTCTTGGAAGTCATTACTACTGTAATGACCACTCCTTATCTTGTTTATTTCGTTTTTGTGCCAAGAGAAGCCTCTAATTTGAGTGAGGTAAAGATTTGGGGTTATTGCTGTCCTGAAACTGTTTTCGGTGCTGCACCGTAAAAATTCGTGAAAATTCTCTGTTTATCTTTTGGACCTGCGATTTCTTGTGCATATGCCCCAGGTTATATCCAAACTTTTCTTAGTTGAACACTTTTTGATTTGAGCAACGGAAAATCCCTCAAAAATTCGTCCATTATCAGCTGTCCAGTTTTGACAGATTTCTGCCAATATTTGTTTTTGCCACTTTATCGCTTTCTTTTGAGTTCTTTTTGATCATGGAACTCTTGTGGAAGTTGCTACAGTAGTATATACTTTATATGTGGTGGTTTTGGGTTGAAACCTGAAGCTAAAAGAGGTTGAATATATTTTATGCTTACACTAATGTTGCTAATAGAATTGTGTTTAGTTTTGTATGAAGGAAGTTTTCAAGTGTAGGGATTGGAGAATGATGAGATGAGTTGAAGAATGGACAAAAGCTCAAGCTTGGGGATGCCCAGCACCCCAAGAAATATCCAAGAAGTACAAGCGTCAAAGCTTGGGGATGCCCCCGAGGCACCCCTTCTTCATCGGCAAAAATCAGGTCACCTTTCAAAACACTATATTTTTATTGCTTCATGCACTATGTGTTTTTCTTCGAGCGTCAGTTGTTTTAGTTTTCTTAGTTTGCTTAGTTTGTTTGTTTGCTGCAATAAATGGTTGGACCCCAACAAATTTCCTTTGGAGGAGATGTACTCGTTTTCATTTGCAAAGAATGCTCTAGTTTTCACTCTTATTAATCGAGCATTCTAGTTTTTCTGCTACTGCTTTTGGTTTTCGTTTTCGCCTTGATATGCGTTCAGATCTTGTCATATCTTTTCATCAAGGTGTATTTTTGCCTCTGAACTTTATTGGTTTTCATCAAAAGAGGTGTTTTTAAAAAATTTCAAACGGTGTTGGAAAAGAGAAAAAGCTTTGTGCAAAATAGTGGTACAAGAAGGAGCTTGTGTAGACTGCGGCTTAGGCTTTTTCATGTCATGCTTGATGTCTTTTTGATAGTATGCTTAGTGGTTTTGCTGTAGCATGACTTGTCTCAAATAACTGAGATTGCTTAATGAGCCTTTGAAAAAATCATGCGTTGTTTTTATTGTATGGAAGCATTATTTTGGTTTTCTCCTTGATGCTTTATTTGGGTTGACTTGGCGCATGCTCACACATGTTAGACTCTTCCAAAGTCGCCATTAGCCTTCATGATCATTTAGTTTTTGACTTTTGATGCCATCGTATGCTTCATTTAATGTCGCTTTGTCGCTTTGCATGATTATGGCCATTACTGCTCTCTTAGTTGGTCGCTCCCAGTCTTTTGCTAGCCCTCGCCTTGTACTGAGTATGAGCTCTACTCGTGCATCCAACTCCTAAAAGCCAAAGTTTTCCATTGTGTCCACTATAAATTCCTATGCATGGTATTTGTAAGCCATTCCAAAGTAAATTTTCGTGTGCTACCTTTCAAAAACCTTCAAAATACTTCTCGTTTTGTGACACTGTTTTCAGCTCATGGGGACGTAGTGGTCGGATTTGCTATCTTCCATATTGTTTATTCCAAAAAAAAGAGAAAAAAGAAAGAAAAAAAAGGCACTCCTCCAAGAATGTGAATGTTGGTGGGCACCCGATGGAATCGGTTAGCCATGGTATGTGAAAGGAAAAGGTGGGGAGGAGTGCCAAGTTTTATAAAAAGAGCACGAAGTGCCAATCTCTCTCTCAAAAACTTGCTTTATTTTTGTATGGAAGATAGTAAGAACCCCATTGCCAGTCGTTGACAAAGACAACCACCTCTCAAAATCAAGTTTTATCTCTGTTTTACAAAATGAAAAGCTCTAGCACATGTTTAAATCACTGCTTCCCTCTGCGAAGGGCCTATCTTTTACTTTTATGTTGAGTCATCACCTTCTTTCTTTATGCACCATTAAGAGAGCATAGTTGTCATTCTTAGTGTGATATGCATTGTCCCAAGGTTCATTGATTGACTCATATTGATTGGTTTCAGTTGTTCTTAAATTATTTGTATCTAGTCGCCCTCTTAAACTTTGAGGTGTCCTATGCATTTATGTTTTGCTCTCTTTGAAGGACAAGCTGAAAACCACTTGTATGTTTTTCCTTATGATTTGAACACACGTTTGACTTTCATTGTTTCATTACCATGATCTTTTGTTTGTGTTCATTTGCATGTTTACAACATGGTTGCTAAGTTCTTATTGTCATGATTATATCTTTCATGCCCATGTTTTAAGTTCTATTGATCCCAGCTCATCAATGCTTACAAATATGATCAAGATTGTGTAGGTGCATGTCACCTCAAAAATTATTCTTTGTTATCACTTACCTACTCGAGGACGAGCAGGAGTTAAGCTTGGGGATGCTTGATACGTCTCAAACGTATCTATAATTTTTGATGCTCCATGCTTTGTTTTACACCATTTGCCTATTGTTTCGTTACACTTAGTGGCATATTTATACGCTTTCCGGAACTAACCTATTAACGAAGTGCCACAGTGCCAGTTCCCTGTTTTCTGCTGTTTTTGGTTTCAGAAGTGATACACAGGAAATATTCTCCGAATTGGACGAAACAAGTTCCTGAAGTCATATTTCATCGGGGAGCTCCCAAACATCCGAAGACCTGACGGAGGGGGGCCACGAGGCCCCCACACACAGGGGCGGCGCGGCCTAGCCCCTGGCCGCGCCAGCCCCGTGTGAGGCCACGTGGTCCACCCTCTGACAGCCCCCTTTCGCCTACATATACCCCCTGACGAGAAAAACCTAAGGCCCGATCAGTTTTCCAGAATACATCGCGATCCGCCGCCGCCGTCGACCCGAAGATCGGGAGGGTCCAGAAGCTCTTCCCGGCACCCTGCCGGAGAGGGGAATCGCCACCGGAGGTCTCCTTCATCGCCATGATTGCCTCCGGAGCGATGAGTGAGTAGTCTACCTTGGACTATGGGTCCATAGCAGTAGCTAGTTGGTTGTCTTCTCCACCATGTGCTTCATGTTTAGATCTCATGAGCTGCCCTACATGATTGAGATCACCGTTATGTAATTACTATGATGTTGGTTTGTTGGGATCCGATGAATATTGGTGTTTATGATTAAGTTGCTGCACTGAATTTTATCTTATATTATCTCTATGATGTTTATGATCTTGCATGCTCTCCGTTGTTAGTAGCTATCTTGGCCGAGTAGTTGCTAGTGACTCCAAGAGGGGGTATTTATGCTCGATAGTGGGTTCATGCCTCTATTTCACCTGGGGGAGTGACAGAAACCTCTAAGGTGGTAGATGTGCTGTTGCTACTAGGGAGAAAACAACATTCATATGCTCGAGGGCATATGCTTTGTTTACATTACACACTTTGCTTAATGCAATTATCTATTGTTCGCAACTTAATACTTCTAGGGTGTTCGGATGATATCCCCGGGGGTGGATTATTAGTCATAGATGCAGTTGGATGGCGGTCTATGTATTTTGTTGTAATGCCCAGAGTGAATCTCATAGTGATCTTCTTGACATATCACGTTATCTTTATTCTATCAATTGCCCAACTGTAATTTGTTTACCCAGCATGTTATTTATCTATGGAGAGACACCACTAGTGAACTGTGGACCCCGGTCCTATTTTAATCATATTGCAATCACCTGTTTACTTTTCCCGCACTGTTTACTTTACTAGCATAGTACTACTGTTTTCCACTCGATACACTCATAACCTTTGTTTCAAGCAAACCGGTGAGATTGACAACCTCATCGCAAGTTGGGAGCAAAGTATTTGTCTGTGTGTGTGCAGGTTCCACAAACACCTTCAGTCGTTGCTGTCTCTCCTTCTCCTGATCGATATTAAACCTTGGTTTCATAACTGAGGGAAAACTTGCCGCTGCACTCATCATACCTTCTCTTGGGGTTCCCAACGGGCTGGTCATTCACCACGCACAAGGACGTCTGCTTTCACTAGGCATCATCACATTTTCTGGCACCATCACCACAGTCAGCAGCAGTCAGCTGTCTATGCATTGCTTCAACGGCCTCTCGATCCATCTATTCCCTCTGCTCTCGATCCATCGGTTCATGCAGCTCTCGATTCATCTGTTCAATCTGCTCTCGATCCATCGGTTCAAGCAGCTCTCGATCCATCGGTTCAAGAAGCTCTCGATCCACCGGTTCAAGCAGCTCTCGATCCATTGGTTCAAGCAGCTCTCGATTCATTGCTTCAATCTCCTCATGTTGAATTGTTGCTTCATTCTCCTGTGCATTTGCTGCTCCCGCCTGATCTTCCATTCCAAAAGCTGGGTCAACTGGATTTTTACAAAGCCTAGCAATGTGTCCAGGGGTTCCACAACGTTTGCACTTATGTCGTTGTTGGGGATATACCAAATAGGTATACCAGCGACGTAGTCCTAAATCAGCAAGCCAGGGTGGCCCATCAGGGGTGGTATGGCGGATTCGCCATACCGGGCGGCCCAGTTGCTGAGGATGGCACGGCGGTATTGGACGCAGGCGCTTATGGCGGATCCGGAGACTGGTCCATGGCGGGCTACTAGCGGCAAGCTTATGGCGGATCTGGAAGACGACCCATGGTGGGTGACCTTGTAGCGCACGTGTAGGACTTAGTCTAGGATTCCAAGTTGTATCCGCTCCGGTACCAACGTGTAGCCCACGCCAGGCGCCTTTATAAGCCCGGCGTGGAGCGGCCCTTGAGGAAAAGAGACCAATCTTACGGCCAATCGCATAGCGAAACAGCCAACCTCATCATTGTAATCGAGCACTTGTTGCCATATAGTGAATTATAGCAGCACGTAGGGTCTCGCCACCGTTGCGGGATCCGAAGCTGGGTAAACTCGTGCTACCACCGTCCTGGATCGCTCCTCCGTGTTCACCCCCTTCCACAAACCGCCATATCCCTACCCCTATGGCAGATCTGTTGACGAAACCACGACAGTTGGCGCCCACCGTGGGGCATAGCGCGTCTGGAGCGCGGATCCAGGCGGGATCCGCCTTTGCAGGCATCGGCGACACCGTCACCATCGGGCGCGTCCTCTACGATTCCGGCTTCCCCATCGTCCCAGCGGATAACCTCTGGGTTCCGGCTAGAGAAGACCCTGCTCGATTCACCGTCATCCCGATCGGAGATATCCATATCTTCATTGGAGAGACAAACCCTGCCCCCGCTACGGAAACCAATTTCCGGCGGATTGGTATGGCTGAAATCCCCAAACGGACCGCTTTCGAGCTGGATATGGAGGAGGACTCATCTGATCTGGAACTTTCCAAGATACCCAGATCGGATCTGAAAAGTAATCCCACCCAGCCCGCCCTAGAGGTAGAGGAAGTGGTGGAAGACCGTAGGGAATCCGCCATGAGCAATCTGGCGTTAGAGACATCGCGGTACTGCCTTGTTGCGTTCGCAGGTATCACTTCGGGATCTACCTCCAATGGAGAAGATAGCCCAGGTGAATCCATCCTAGAGGCACTTAACGAAAGTGGTGAATCGGATGACTGGGATAGCAAAGGCTATGATTCTGACCATTACGATGCCGCCATGAGGAAACTCAAGGCGGAATTGGCGCAGCAGGCACTTGAAGAGCAACACGCAGCGGCCAAGCAGGTGTTTGTCACCAACAAAGGAGATGATGCTGGGCAGACAACCGGTGATCCGCCATCTCAGGCAGTCCACGACGGAGATGCCGGCAATGAGCAGGGTAACCCGCCACCAGCCGCCGATCCCGCCGTGGAGCAACTTCCCGAGATTCATGGCGGACCCAGGCCGTTACCCGCCATCCCCGAGGACCAGCACCAAGAAGACTTCACGACCCTGCTGGATAAGGTCGTCTACGGAACTCTAGCAGATCCAATCACCCCTGACTATGTCAGAGATGTGAACGATCTCGAGAAGAAGAGGCGAGCACTCCTCAAGGAAGCAAAGCGAGTCGAGAAGATGGGCCAGCAGGTTGATGACGACATTGCTAAAGCTCAGGACACGCTGAAGCGCGCAAGGAACATGGAAGAGAAGTATGCCACTCTCATTCAGAACCAGATCAACGAGGGAGGCGACCCGCAGCTGGTACGAAACCTTGAGTTCACCGTACCAACAGCAGAAACTCTGGCCAGGATGTACATCAAGAATCTGCCATATGTGGACAAAAACCGCGATGAAGTTAGGGCTACGCCCATCGAGAACATCGTGGCCGCAAAGGAGCTATTGGAGCATAACAAGAGTCCAGCAGCCCTAGAGACGGCGGTTAAACTGATGACCAAAGCATTAGTGCAGCAGGAAAAGGCTACGTCGTCACGGCGGCTCGAATCTGATCCTCCGCTATGCAGGTCCAGTACTGCGTCTAAAGCTCAGGGGGCTGGCAATAATGGTGGACGTCCTGACAACGAATCTCATACCGGATCCTCGGAGATCCGAAGAAGAGAAGCTCGCAATCGGAGACACGCCATCCCAATATCCTCCGATGACAAACCACATGGCAAAGGCCCACAGAGAAATCCATCGCCACCTCGCAAGAATTACCCGGCTTACGGATACCAACAAACCACTGCTGCTCCTCGCCATAAGACCAACATGCCGCCGCCAAAGCATAAGACGTTCGAAGTCCCTAAGGGAGGAATCGTCATACGCGACAATGATGGCAAACGAGGACGAAGCCGTGACGCTGGACGCAGAGACGATCCGCCACGACGGGAAAACAGCAGGGATGGCGGATCCAAGAGAAGGGACCGATCTCGCCATGACGACGGCACGCATCGTGACGGTGACAAGGATAAGCATCGCTCCACTCGCCGCCACGATGACAAAGGGCAAAGCTCCCGCCGCCATGACGGTGACCCATCACGAAGAACGGACGGAAGTCGTAGCTGCAGAGAACAGTCGCAGGACGGCGAGAGTAAGCGCAGACGCGACCCTTCGCCATCCCCACCAGGGAGCCCTCATGGCGGCGGTGGCGGTGGCGGCGGGCTAGCAAGGTCGCGCAACTCTCGCAAGGATCCGCCGGACCAGAAGCCCTACGACGCCCGTACCCATCTAAACGAGATTGCCAAGTCTCAAACGGCCTTCTTCCTCGGCCCAAAGTGCTTTGGACCCCGGATTCGTGACGAGTCCATCCCGTATGGGTTCAAAATCGAGAAAAATATCCGCCAGTACAATGGAGTCGATAGGCCTTTGACCTGGCTACAAGACTACTTCAACGCAGTACAATTCGCCGGGGGATCTCCCAACGTCGCTGTCCGCTATTTGCCCCTAATGCTATCCGGCACTGCGAGGCAGTGGATCAATGACCTGGCAGAAAACTCCATCCAAACCTGGTTCGATATGCAAACTGCGTTCACGGAAAATTTCGAGGGGACTTACAAGAGACCCCACAACATTGGTGACCTCCAACGGTGCCGACGAGACCTCCCGAACTTTCCTCGCGCGATGGCTGGATATGAAGAACTCCTGTGAGGGGGTTACCGATGAATCCGCCATCCTCGCGTTTATTGACAGTTTGGAGAGAGGCCAACTGCTCCGCCATCGCCTGTTGCGGGAAAGGAACGAAGGGAAATTGACCCTAAATTCCATGATCACCATCGCAAGCAACTACGCGGCCGCCGACGACGACGCCCGCGAATCTCTAAAGGCTTCCGCCATCCAGAACACTGGAAAGCGGAATAGCAGCAATAAACGGAAGAATCCGCCAGAAGAGCAGCAGGCTCCGGATATGGTGGCCACAACCTTCGCTGACAAGGGTCAAAGCAGCCAGCGCGGCAGGGGACGCGGAGGTGGCGGTGGCCAGCCGCGGAGTTCTGCAACTCCCGCTTCGGCGCCATCCGCCCCCGTGTCTTACGACGAATACCGCGACATGCCATGTTTTGCCCATCGTGACGCCTCGGGAAAGTGCAACCACACCAACCGGAACTGCAAGTTTGTCAACGACCTCAAGGCGGATCAAGAAGCTGGCTTCAAACGCAGCCGGCGACAAAGGCCTCGTGGCAAAGGAAAAGCGGATAAAGACAAGGAGTCTAGGGATGGCAGTGATATGGATGAAGACCCTGCGCCCAAACCCGCCGAAAAGGCAGAGGGTGGTGCTGGCAAGGGTAACCCAATCAAGGACAAAAAAGGTGCCTTTCACACATTCCTTGGACCCCCCACGGCTAAGGCTCAGAGAGCTGCTATGCGCTCCCTTAATGCCACCGTGCCAAAAATCCGCCAGTACGTCCGATGGTCCGAAGTACCGGTGCACTGGAGCCGCGATGATCATCCAGAGCACATCCCAGATGGCTATTACGCCATGGTGGTATGCCCTGTAATCCATGGCTACGAGTTCTCCAAATGCTTAATGGATGGCGGGAGCAGCCTGAACATCATGTACGTGGAAACGCTGACAAAGCTCGGCCTCACCAAGACCCAACTCCGCCATAGCGCGGTCACCTTTTATGGGGTGGTTCCCGGTCGCCAGGCCAAGTCCCTCGGGTCCATCACTCTCAAGGTTGCCTTCGGTAGTGAGGATAACTACAGAGAAGAGCCCATAACCTTTGAGGTGGTCCCGTTCAAAAGCACTTACCACGTGATCTTCGGGCGCCCGGCCTTCCACAGCTTTCATGCAAGGCCATGCTACATCTACAATCAACTGAAGATGCCAGGACCGGATGGCATAATCACCGTTTATGGCAGCTTCAGAAAGGCAAAGGAGTGCGAGGAAGGAGAAGCCGCCTTCGCGGAAGCAGTTTTCTTCGGCGAGGAGTTCAAAGAAATCCACGCCGCTACAGACCCCGTGGAGATGCCGGCATCCAAGCAGGAGGTTTCCGCCTCCCCGCCCACCTTCAAGCCTACAGTCGATACAAAACAGGTGGAACTTGTCGCTGGCGATGCCGCCAAGACTACCGCCATTGGGACAAATTTGTCCCCCGCATAGGAAAGCGCGCTCGTCGAGTTCCTCCGTGAGAACCGGGACATCTCCGCATGGCATCCATCTGACATGACGGGTGTACCCAGGGAACTCGCCGAGCACGCTCTGCAGATAATTCCTGGCTCCAAGCCAGTAAGACAAGCCATGAGACGCTTCGGAGATGAAAAGCGCCGCGCCATAGCAAAGGAAATTTCCAAGCTGTTGAAAGCAGGCTTCATCAAGGAAGTGATACATACCAAGTGGGTGGCAAATCCGGTACTAGTTCCTAAGAAAAACACAAAAGTTCTGCGCATGTGTGTAGATTACACTGGCCTGAACAAAGCATGTCCAAAAGACCCTTTTCCCTTGCCTCGCATTGACCAAGTCATTGACTCGACGGCGGGATCGGAGCTACTGTGTTTCTTAGATGCCTACTCCGGATACCACCAGATCAAGATGAAAAAGTCCGATCAGCTCGCTACGTCGTTCGTAACACCTTATGGCACATATTGCTATGTTACAATGCCATTCGGTCTGAAAAACGCAGGAGCAACGTATCAGCGCACTATGCAAAAGTGCCTGGCGGATCAAATCGGACGAAATATCCACGCATACGTGGATGACATCGCAGTCATGTCCAAGAAGCAGGATGGCCTTATAGCGGATTTGCAAGAGACCTTTGACAATCTCAGGAAGTACAACATGATGCTTAACCCAACGAAGTGCGTCTTCGGGGTCCCAGCTGGACAACTCCTAGGATTCATCGTCTCCCACCGCGGAATTGAGGTTAACCCGGAGAAGATCAAGGCAATCCTCGACATCTCCCGGCCCATCGACCTAAAAGACGTGCAGAGACTCACAGGCTGCGTGGCAGCAGTGAGCAGATTCATCAGTCGTCTTGGCGAGAAGGCTTTGCCACTCTACAAGCTAATGAAGAAATCAGACGAATTCGTCTGGACCGACGAGGCAGACGCTGCACTTAAGGATCTGAAGAGAGTGTTATCCACTGCACCAGTCCTAGCGGCTCCCAAAGACCAGGAACCCATGTTACTATACATGGCAGCAACCAATAGGGTAGTCAGCATCGTCATGGTGGTAGAGCGTAAGGAAGAAGCGCAGGAGTATGGCGTACAGAGACCAGTCTACTATGTCAGCGAGGTCCTGACGGAATCCAAGCAGCGCTACCCTCACTACCAAAAATTGGCATACGGAGTTTTCCTAGCTTCTCGTAAGTTAAGGCATTACTTCTATGACCATAAGATCACAGTGGTGAGCAAAGCCCCACTGAAGGACATCATCAACAACAGTGACGCAACAGGACGAGTTGCAAAGTGGGGCATTGAATTGGCCTCTTTCGACATCGACTACAAGCCTCGCACCGCCATCAAGTCTCAGGCTTTGGCGGAGTTTATGGCGGATTGGAAGGAAGCGCAGGAAACTACGCCCGTCCCAGAACCAGAGCATTGGGTGATGCACTTTGATGGCTCAAAGTTGCTACACGGCTCGGGGGCTGGAGTGACGCTCAAATCTCCTAAGGGAGATGAGCTAAGCTACGTTCTCCAGATTTACTTCCCCACCACCAACAACATCGCGGAATATGAAGCGCTACTACATGGGCTACGTGTCGCAAAGGAGATCGGCGTACAACACATCATGTGCTGTGGAGACTCTGACCTTGTGGCTCAGCAGGTGGCTGGCACATATAAGGCTCGGAACGAAGTCATGGCGACATACAGAGATGAAGTGGACGAGATGGCCAAAAGTTTCCTCGGCTACGACATAAAACATGTACGGCGAGAAGATAACATGGCGGCCGACACCTTGTCCAAACTGGGATCCAGCCGTAAGGCAGTTCCGCCAGGCGTATTCCTCGAGCATCTGCGCGTACCATCAGTTAAGATGGTGGATCCAGAAAATCCGGAGATAGCGAGCTCCCCTGTTATGGCGGTTTTGCCTAGCAATCCGCCATGGGCAGAGCCCTTCCTGGAATATCTGACGAGCAAGAAGCTTCCCGAAGACAAAGTCCAGAAAAGACAAATCGAGCGTAGAGTCAAAGCGTACACCATCATAGATGGCCAACTCTACAAACGGAGCACCTCGGGAGTTTTCATGAAGTGCATATCCCAAGTGGATGGAATCGAAATACTAAGAGAGATCCATGAAGGCGAATGTGGCCATCACGCCGCCGCCAGATCCCTAGTAGCAAAAGCGTTCCGCCATGGGTTCTACTGGCCAACAGCCAAGGCAGATGCAGACCGCATCATGGAGCTCTGCCATGGTTGCCAGATGTACTCCAAGCAGACCCATATGCCCGCCACAGCACTGCATACGATCCCTATAACTTGGCCTTTTGCAGTCTGGGGGCTAGACATGGTGGGTCCGCTAAAAACAGCACCTTCGGGATTTACGCACCTTTTGGTAGCGGTAGACAAATTCACGAAGTGGGTGGAAGCTAAGCCCATCAGAAAACTTGATGGCAAAACCGCCCTAAAATTTGTCAAGGACATTGTGGTCAGATTCGGCATCCCACACAGCATCATCACCGATAATGGCACAAACTTGTCTCAGGGAGAAGTTGAAGAATACTGCCATCACAACGGAATCCGCCTTGACCTAGCATCTGTGGCACATCCACAGTCTAATGGCCAAGTTGAGCGGACCAATGGACTAATCATGTCAGGGATCAAGCCACGCCTAGAAGCACCGCTACATAGAGCAGCCGGAGCCTGGGCAGAGGAGTTGCCATCTGTACTGTGGAGTCTACGGACCACGCCAAACAGATCAACCGGCTTTACCCCTTTCTTCTTAGTCTACGGAGCAGAGGCAATCTTGCCAAGTGATGTTCAGTATGATTCTCCAAGAGTCGAGGCCTACAAGGAAGAAGATGCAGAAGCGTCCAGACAACTATCTGTGGACCTGCTGGAAGAAGAGCGCGACCTAGCAGCCCAGAGATCCGCCATCTACCAGCAGAATCTCCGCCGCTATCACAGCAGGCGAGTTCGCCAACGCTCGTTCAAAGAGGGCGACCTGGTGCTACACCTCAAATAGCAGAAGTCCCACAAGCTATCCCCGCCTTGGGAAGGACCCTTCGTCATCAGCAAAGCTCTACTAAATGGTTCCTACTACCTCGTTGATATTCGCGAGCTAGATAAGCGACCAAGTAAGAAGCGCAAACGAAGAGACCCTGACGATATCTACGACGAGACAGATCGTCCATGGAACATCGCACAGCTACGTCCTTTCTACACTTAGCAATTTTCTAGCTTTGTAACAGGCACCTCTATATGATCAATGAAATAAAGCATTTGGTTCACTCTTGATTTTTTCTGAGTCTTTTACCTCCTTTATTGTTCATTTAGATCATATAGAACCTTTTTGCGCAATTGTGCTCTGCACTTGCGTCTCTTTTAAATCCGCCATAAGCGGTCCGCGTAGCTTTTTTATGTTTGGATCTTCATTCGATGTACTCTGTGTGGATTCCAGAGTAGTGACTTTTTGACGATCCAAGCCGCCATCTGCTCAGGGTTCTGGACGGTTGCTATTAAGTATCGTCGCCCTAGCGGATTGTTCGTGCGAAGATTTCGCCATCTCACGAAAAGTCAAGCACAGAGAGCCGGATGGCGGATCGCATAATCCTACGCGTGAAAAATTTTAAGTGTTGTTTTTTGGGCATGGCAAAAACTGCAAGTTGCATAAAACTAGGCCTGGCAGTTTCTTCGTGCAATTAAAACCACTTCATAAAAAGCAAACTGCAAAAGTTCACAAGCATTCTACTGATCCGCCACAAGCAGATCAGTCACAGTGCAAACACATCACACGCAGTTTAAGTTTAAATTATAGACCCACTCAGGGGCCGAATTGATGCAAAGTATTTTTTCCTGCCATGTTGCAGGGCACATCTCAAGAGGATGGCGGAATCTTGGAGGACACCTCATCCCCCCCATCACCACCTGCAGTTGCCGCGGAGGCGGATGCCGAAGCCTGGCTTGGCGACCCTGGCAGCTCGTATGCTTCGTAGTATACGTTCAACTGCGTGCCAAGGGCGCACAGTTGATCATATCCAAGCACGCTCTGCCGGATGGCGGCCTCGTCCACCGACGCGCCATCCTCGCCGCTCTCAGGGATGCCGGAGGTGAGCTGGTCCAGGTCCATGTCGGGGTAGTGGGCCTTCGCCAAGGTCAGCGCTGTTCTGGCACCACCCCGAGCAGAGGACAGCTTCCAGTCCGCCACCAGCCCTGGCACCAGCAGCAGCTTCTGCGTGAGCGCGATGGCGGAAAGGTTGGAAGAACCCGCTATCTGCAGGCTCCCGCACGCTTGGCGACCAGCGCTGAGAAGGCCATCAAGCTCCTTCCTCGCTGCGTCGGTGGCCATGCGCAAGCCCTCAGCGGTGTCCACCTCGCTTTGCCCCAAGGAAGCTGCATGGCGGAAAAAAGAAGATGCGTCACGAACTGCATAGCAGAAATTGAAAAATTTACGCTATAAGAAGAAGTGGTACCTAGCAAGTTGTCCTGGAAGTGATGGAGGAGCTCGTTAAAGCCTTCACGCCGCTTCTCAAAGTCAGCGGCGGCTTTGCAGAGATCCGCTATCTCCTTGTCCTTCTTCTTGCCCTGGTTCTCCTGGTCCTTCAGCTGCCTCTCGAGGGTGGCGTTTTCAGCCAGCGATTTCCGGAGCTGTTCATTCAGCCCATCCATCGCAATGGCGTGGCCTTTCTTCATCCCCTCGAGTGTGGATTTGAGCTTGGCAGCGTCTGCATGGCGGAATCTTGTTAGTTCAGCATTGATTGAATAAGCATAAAGGAAACTTAAGGTAGATTACCGCTATTCTCAAGCTGCTGCCGCAAATCCGCCACAAGAGCGCCTTTCTCCGCCAGCTCCTTCTCCTGCGAGCTCACGACCTGGACCAGGTCCTCCACCACCTTCTTGTAGTTCTGGCAAAATTTGAAGTGTTAGTCACTCTTAGAGCATCATGATGGATAGAATCCGCCATGACGCTCGGGGGCTACTCATGTTAATTTTTTAGTTACTCTTAGAGCATCACGATGAATGGAATCCGCCATGATGCTCGGGGGCTACTTATGCTGATTTTTTGTCTTCTAAGAGCTTTATGCCGAATAATTATCCGCCATAACGCTCGGGGGCTACTCAATATGAAAATTTAAAGTTCTCTATAGAGCACTGTGTGAACTACCAGTGCTCGGGGGCTATACTATTCAAAAACTTACAGAAGTCCATCTTGAAGCCCCATAGCGGATCGAGTCTGCAATCCACCATGGCGCTCGGGGGCTACTGGGAGTACATACCTCTTTAACAATACTGGTTCTCTGAACGAACGCCGCCATTGCAGATGACACATGGTTACTGGCCTCCTCTTGCATATTGTCAAGGCGGAAAAGAGCAGTTGCTTTCTTCTTCCACTTTGAAGCTTCCTCAGCTCCCGTATCCATCTGGATTGCTTTTCCGCTAAAACTCACCTTCTTAGCACCCTTAGCGGGGCGATCTGATGGTCCAGCACTTTTTCCTGGAGCATCCGCCACCTTGCTGGTATGATGAGAAGAGGTGGAAGGCCCAGTTGGGCGAGCAAGAGCATCTGGTGTAGGTGGAATGGCAGCGGGAGATGGCTTGGCTAGTGGAGGTTTCGGGCCAGAAACCTTTCTTCTTCTGTGCGCAAAAGAGATAGATTAGAAAAGTTATGCATGGTATGAAGGCAAATTATGATTGTACTTACTTCCGCTCTGGTAGATTTATAGTGGCGGAGTGTTCTGGCACGGTGTCCAGATGGCCGCGAAGGGCAGGGGATGAATGGCGAGAGATAACTCTTTTGCCCATTCCACGAATGCGCCCGCCAGCACCGCGAACGCCACGAGGAACCGCCACTACAGGTTCATCCGCCACTACCTCTTCTTCCGCCACCTTCTGCCTCTTGGGAGACGAGGATATCTCGTCCTCATCGTCAGTAAGATCCTTCGTCCGAGGATAGCGGACGAGACCGCTCAGTTCAGAGGGCGGCAGGGAAGAGAGCTACGGAAAAGTGTGAAGTTACTCAAGGAAAATTAGCTGTTATGGCGGAATATGGAGAAGCACTTACCTTTGGACAACTGCCATTCTCATACATAGGGATTCTTAGCTTCAGAGGCTCATCTCGCCCCACCTTAATGATGTTGCGGATTCGAAGCTCGATCTCCTCAGCGGATAGTTCCTCCTTGGAATAGCGATGGGGATCGTCTATTCCGCTATACTCACACATCAGGGCTAGGCGGTATTGAAGAGGTTGAATCCGCCGTGAGATCCAGCAGTAAATGGTGTCAGCACCTGTCAGTCCAGAGAAGACAAGTTTCGAAATCCGCCGTGAGCATAATTGGCATTCATCATCCATGGTGAAATCATCCATAACGCCCCAGCTATCCTGTTCCTCGGCGGGGCCATCAGTAAAAGACCGCAGGCCGAACTTCCTTTCAGGAGGGGCCTGGTTAGCCAGATAGAAGAAGGAACCCTGCCATCCCTTAGCAGAGTCGTGAGGGACAATGTAGGGGTAGGATTTCCCGTGCCGAGGAACAAAGGAGATAGACCCGCAATTGCGAGGGTTCCCGTTCGCGTCCCGGTTATGGCGGATATTAAAGTATAAGCGGAATAAATCTCCGCGTGGGCTGATGCCCAGATATCCTTCGCATAGCGCGATGAATCCCGCTAAGGCAGTGAAGCTATTCGGAGCAATATGGTGTAGCTATAACCTGTAATGACGGAGGACTTCCCTCAGGAAGTAGGATGGCGGAAGGCTGAGCCCGCGATCAGTGTGGGATTTCAGCATAACGACCTCTTCATCTGAAGGAGTCGGCTTCGTTTCACCAGGCTCAACCCGCCATCTGGAGGCCTCCTTAGCAGCTATGCGGCCTTCCCGCTCCAAGGAAGATAGAATTTCCTCGTTCAGATTGCAGGAGTCCCAGTCTCCTCCTGAGTTTTCGGGTATGGCGGACTCGGTATCCGAGGACCGCACCGAACCTTCAGCAGCTTCGGACTTGGAGGTTTCGCGAGGTGATTCAGGCTCCATGGCAGCAAGTGGAGTGGCGGTAATGACTTCGAGGATTTCGAGCGAAGAAGAGGGAGACGATGCCAGTTTGTGGCGGAAAACGCTACCGGCGGCGAGGTCTTCCGCGGTGGCTCGTCGGAGATCACGAAGCTCTCGTGGCGGCGCTGAAGAGAGAGAGTGCGACGGGGGAGAATGAAGGGGTGACCGGCCGGGGGTGAGAGGCCGGGGTATATATAGACCCCGGGCCTCGAGATTCGTGCCCGCCATCACCACCGCTCGTCCCGATCGCAGAAACCCTAATCTGGCGACACGTGTCCAAGGGTAAGAAAGTAACTTGGTGAATCTTGCCCTAGAAGGAACTGTATGCCGAAATTTACGGCGGATTTTAACGGTATGATCCACTGGATCCCGAAAATCTCGCTAAGATAACTACGTCGCGTGATCCGTTATTTACGGCGGATTGATAGATGGAAAAAGGAACCTCAAGATAACCGCCATCCCAGTGAAGAAGAGCTATGGCGCAAATGACTTATCAAGAGCAAGCATGGCGGATGTAGATGGCAATCTTGAAGTTCCCTGGGGGCTACTGTTGGGGATATACCAAATAGGTATACCAGCGACGTAGTCCTAAATCAGCAATCCAGGGTGGCCCATCAGGGGTGGTATGGCGGATTCGCCATACCGGGCGGCCCAGTTGCTGAGGATGGCACGGCGGTATTGGACGCAGGCGCTTATGGCGGATCCGGAGACTGGTCCATGGCGGGCTACTAGCGGCAAGCTTATGGCGGATCCGGAAGACGGCCCATGGCGGGTGACCTTGTAGCGCACGTGTAGGACTTAGTCTAGGATTCCAAGTTGTATCCGCTCCGGTACCAACGTGTAGCCCACGCCAGGCGCCTTTATAAGCCCGGCGTGGAGCGGCCCTTGAGGAAAAGAGACCAATCTTACAGCCAATCGCATAGCGAAACAGCCAACCTCATCATTGTAATCGAGCACTTATTGCCATATAGTGAATTATAGCAGCACGTAGGGTCTCGCCACCGTTGCGGGATCCGAAGCTGGGTAAACTCGTGCTACCACCGTCCTGGATCGCTCCTCCGTGTTCACCCCCTTCCACAAACCGCCATATCCCTACCCCTATGGCAGATCTGTTGACGAAACCACGACAGTCGTCGAATCGGTGCACCACCCTCTGCACTAGCTCTGATCCTATTCTTCCTCGGCCTACCTGCCGGTCTAGTCAAAACTGGAGAGTACAGTTTGAAGCCTGGATCGACTTTCATCGATTGGTTTTTTCCCAACAAGGTAGGAACATTCATAGCATATGCAGCCCTAAATCTGGCAACAGAGAAATACTTTGACACATACTGATCAACTTCACCTTCTGCACCCCCTATAACACTCATGAAAAACAATGCATGTATGCAGGGTATCCCACAGATCTGCCATCGCCTACAATGGCATGTCCTATCAACCAAACTCACTGGATACCTCCACTGTCTGTTTTTACTGTCAGTGTAGGTTACCTCAGCCTCCATTCCTTTTCTGATGCATTTCATCTTTAATTGTTTTGCCCTGGCATGCAAAGACTTAATCAAAGATGGGAGCATGAGATGGCCAAGATATTTTGTGGCTGCAATTCTTTGACGCAGATCAATCTTTATCATGATCATCTGCCTAATCTTATCAAATATTTTCCACATCATAAGCCCTTTCAATGACTTGACCTTTGCATTGAAACTCTCAGCAAGGTTACTTGTTACATAGTCTACCTTGCAAATTTCATTGAATTGGCTTCTTGACCACCCTACCATGATGTTTCATCCAAGTACTCCTTCACCCCAGGTTTTTGTTTATACAACACATCCAAATGAAACAGATGCTTCCTAATGCTGCATGTGTATGCAGCTGGCCATAGGTTGTCAGTAAAAACTTTACCCTTGAATTTCTTTGTAAAATTCTGTACCAAGTGTTGCATACATTCCCTATGCTCCACTCCAGGGAATACTGCTTCTACTGCACTCTCCACACCTTTGCAAGTGTCTGTGTGGATAGTAAGTCCTGGTGGATGACCTATAAGGTCGCGCAAATTCTGCAGGAACCAAGTCCAACTTTCCACTGACTCAACCTCCAAAACTCCATAAGCAACAGGGAACATCCAATTGTGTCCATCAACTGCAGTAGCAGCAACTAGCTGTCCTTTAAACCTGCCATGAAGAGCTGTTGCATCCATGGCCAAATAAGGCATGCAACCATCCAGAAAGCCTTTCCAGCAAGCTTTGAAATAAACAAAACCCTTCTAAAACATTCCTTCTACATTATCCTCCTGCTTTTCAATTTGTAGGAAACTGTATGCTTGTCTATCGCTACAACACTGCCTGGACTAGCCATCTCCACTTCAGCTTTAAAAGTGTAAAGCAACTGAAAGCTTTCATTCGATGGACCATTGATCCTGTCATGAGCCATTTCCTTTGCATAGAACATCCTCATGTAAGGTATTTTTATATTAAACTTATCAGATATCTTGGTTATGAGTGATGTTGGACCAAGTGATGGAGTTTCTCTCAGCCAATCTATGATTGCATCTGCCAACCACCTAGTCTTCGCTAGCTTTGATTTCTCCTCTGGCGCTCCCGCTCGAGGTGGACAAGTATGGTCGATCGAGTTCTTCTTTATCTGAAACATAATGATAAGGGATGTCAGTAACAGTTAACAAATTTTACACCGTGATCTAAAATACACAACTGGTTGGAGTAGTACCTGAACCACGGTGCTTCTGAGCATTGTGGATGCATGCAGCCTCCACCTACACCTCTTGTATGGGCACTTAACTGTGAACCTACCTGGCTCACTTTTAATAACCTCATAATCATTCTTGGTGAGAATGCAATATGTAGTAATTGCATTATGGCAGTCCATCATTGTTTGAAATACGGTGCCTTCTGCAAGCTGAGGATCCTCCCTGTTCCACTCAATTGTTGGCAAGTCATCACCTTCGTAATCGGCTAAAACGAGGCTGTCATTGTTCTCATCCTTCTCTTCATCATCAGTGTCATCAAATCTGGCATCTTGTGCAATATCTTCCATGTATTAATACTCCTTTGCCTGCTTACTGCATCGATCTACCAATTCAGGAAACATCAACTCATCCTCATCATCTTGAGGAGACGGATCCTCAATCTCTGCATCGTCCTCCACATCGACCGCGGGAACGATATGGCTACCACTAGCACTGGGGACAGATGGTGCTGCTGTGGACCTACAAGGAGTAGGGCGGCGCACACGATTAGCAGAGGCAGCAACAGTAGAGAGACATGGTGCCCGACCACCTGATAATGCCCCAACACCAGATGATGCCTGGGCCCTGTCCACATGGATACGAATTTTACCAACATGGCAAGAATCATTTAAAGCAAAAAGAATTCCCAGATCCTCGTCGGAAATTAGTGGAACATATCTTCCCTCCGTGCTGTTGAAATATTCGAAATCAACTGAATCGCCAGCGCCCCAGGGGTACTTAGCGTAGATGTTATCTTTTAAATCCCTCAATGAGATGGTGGTTGCAACCACCGCTGGGATGTAAAATCCGCTCACATTGTGTTCAAAATCACGCAAAAAGCTAGTATCCAGCCTAACCACCAGCCGAAAAGCCAGCGCTGGATCAATCATATTCGAAAAGCAACACAGTTAGTTGAGAAACAACGATTCATGCTCAAAAACTGCCTACTGTTAATTCACATAGGCATACGATGCGTACCCAGATGGAATCCATGCATTAGATCCCTCCGATTCCCAATCTTCTCCGCGGTTGAGGGGCATAATCGGCACACCAGACGGCTGTACAAACTCTACCGCGATAGGGGTAGATCTAGTGGAGGCGGAGCCCTCTCCGCCTCCCGGGGGTGGTGGTGGGGACGGGGGCGGCTCGGGGGCGGAGGACACCATAAGGTAGGAGGGCAGGACGGCGTGGCGGTGGAGGGGCGGTGCGTGAGCTCTTCCAGTCTCGGGCGGAGGGGAAAGCTTTGGGTGAGTGAGAGACCACCAGTCCGACGTGTCTCATTGGGTCAACAGTCAACACCATTCAAAAGCAACGGTCAATTCACAACCACCGCGGCTCCCTAGCCATCATCGATAATGGTCAAGGCCTCTGACCAGACGGCAACCCTCCCGTCCGAGCATCTGCGAGGGGTTTCAAACTAGAGGGAGAGGAAAATAGAGGAAAAGTTAAGCGGCTGGGGAAAACTGAGTACAACTAACGAACCAGGGGCACGAAAATAGAAGACCCTATTTTTATTGCTTCATATGCTATGTGTTTTTCTTGGAGCGTCCTTATTTTCCCTTTAGGTTTTCTTTTGTTTTGATTTGCTATAATAAATGGTTGGATCACATCATGTTTGTTTTGGAGAGAGACACGCTCCGTTTTCATTGCCATGAACACTCTAGTTTTCACTCTTATCATTCAACGAGTGTTCTCTTTTTCTAGTACTACATTTAGCTTTCATTTTTCGCCTTGATTTTTGTTCAGATCTTGTTATTTCTTTGTATCAAGGTGTATTTAGACCTCAGGTCTATGATGGTTTTCATCTTTAAGAGTTGATTCAAAAAGGTTGATTGGTGTTGGAAAAGAGAAAAAGTTTCATGCCTATAGTGGTACAAATGGGAGCTTGTTTAGACTGTGGCGTGGACTTTTGCATGTCATGCTTGATATTATTTTGATAGTATGCTTAGTAGTTTTTGTTGTAGCATGACTTGTCTCAAATGACTGCGATTGCTTAATGTGCCTTTGAAAGAATCATGCGTTGTTTTTATTATATGGGAGCATATTATTGTGGTTTTCTCCTTTGATGCTTTATTTGGGTTGACTTGGCGCATGCTTACACCATGTTTGACTTTAACAAGTAACCTCAAGCCTCTTTGATCATTTGTTTTTTGACTTGTGATACCACTTTATGCTTTGGTTAATAATGTTTTGTTGCTATGCATGATTATGGCCGTTACTGCTCTCTTAGTTGGTCGCTCCCAGTCTTTTGCTTGCCTTCATCTGTACTGAGTATGAGCTCTACTTGTGTATCCAACTCCTAAAAACCAGGTTTTCCAATTTGTCCACCATATCTACGTATTAGCAATTCGCTATTCCAAATACATTCGTCTTGCTTTTATCTATCCTTCAAATTAAACTTTTTGTGTTATGTGAAAATTAGTCAGTGAAGCTCTCACGAACCTGACGGCACATTTACTTTTCTGCTCTTAATAAATTTGACCATTGTGGCTCTCTTATGTTGATGTTATGCTTGCAAGTTGTAAGTTGGAAGTTATCTCAGCCATGCTGTCATGGGGCACGCTTTCAACATTGCACTTACTCTCATTTAGTTGATATCACGATCTTTTGTTTATGGATACCTCCGATGTGAAATAAGTTGGAAACTTGTGAGCTCATGGAGTTTGTATATGTGTTAGAGAAACACCTGGGCCGCTAATCTAAGCCATGCATCATTCATGGTGGAAATTTACAGCATGCCTGTAGTGGACATTCAACGATGCATCTCAAAATAAAAAGCTATACCAATGGTAAATAAAAGAGATGTCTAGGTGTTCATTGTCTGTTTATCTTGTCATTTTGATGTGGGCTTGTTTCCATGTCATCGGGCAAGAGGTACCCCGTTGGCATTCTCGATGATACATGTATGCTTACAATGACAAGAACTTGCTTGGGACCTAAGTTGATTAGCATAAGGTTTGGGTATTCGTACTTCACGGGACATGAGACTTTCAACTTACGATTTGTTAAGCATATGCATCATAATTGTACTCACATTAACCTTAACCACTTAAGATGCCTATGATGGGGGCAATGAGAGCTCAAAGCTAGTAAGTATCATAATTTTTGGAGGTTTATAAAACTTGCAATCATTGCTTCCCTCTGCAAATGGCCTTTCTTTTACTTTTATGTTGAGTCTCCACCTACCTTTATGCACCGTCTAGGAGAGCATAGTTGTCATTCTGAGTATTATGTGCATAGTCCCAAAATTTATTATTGATTGATTCATGATTATGGTTTTGCTTGTTCTTAAATTAGTTGTATCTAGTCACCCTCTTAAACTTGAAGGTGTCCTATAAATTTATGTTTTGGTACTCCATGAAGGACAAGCTGAAAACCACTTTGCTATGTTTTTCTATATGCTCGAAACACACACTTGACTTTCAATGCATTATTACTCATGATCTTTTGTTTGTGTTACTTTTCATGTTATAACATGGTTGCTAAGTTTTATTGTCAAGATTATGTCTTTCATGCCCATGTTTAGAGTACTTTGACCTCAGCACTCAATGCTTTACATCGTTTGATCAAGATTGTGTTGGGCATGTCACCTCAAAAATTATTGTTTTGTTACCACTTACCTACTCAAGGACGAGCAGGAGTTAAGCTTGGGGATGCTTGATATGTCTCAAAAGTATCTATAATTTTCGATGCTCCATGCTTGTTTATAGACCATTTGCTTTGTGTTTTTTACACTTCGTGGCATTTTTATGCATTTTCCAGAACTAACCTATTAACGAGATGCCATAGTGCTAGTTCCCTATTTTCTACTTTTTTGTGTTTCAGAAAAGCTACACAGGAAATATTCTCGGAATTGGAAGAAACAAAAGCTGAACCTCCTATTTTCCCGACATGAGATGAAGTCCGAAGGAGAGCCAGAGGGGGGCCAGGAGGCTGGCACACCATAGGGTGGCACAGGTGCCCACCTGGCCGCGCCACCACTAGGTGTGGGGCCCCTGGCTGCCCTCTGACATCGCCCTTCCGCCTATAAAAGGTCTCCAACGCGAAAACCCTAAATCAATCGGCAATTTTCCAGAAGAAGTCCCGCAGCTCCGCCGCCGCCACCGACGAGATTTAGGGGACAGAAGTCTCTGTTCTGGCACCCTGCTAGGATGGGGAAGTGCCCCCGGAGCCATCTCCATCGACTCCATTGCCTCCATCGCCGTCTCCATCGACCTCGCCGCCATCTCCATCAATGTTGCTGTCTCACATGATGAGGAGGGAGTAGTTCTCCCCCGGGGCTGAGGGCTCTACCGATAGCTATGTGATTCACCTCTCTCTCCCATGATGTGATCTACGTGTGGTCATGAGCTTTGTATCTAGTTGAATTGGTAGATGATATTCTTCATATATTATGCTACTCCCGTGCTTTATTATTGTAATCTCCGGAGACACCTTGTACCATGATGTGAAGGTGACAGTGTGCGCATTAAGTGTGTCTCTTTGGCTAGTGTCTCTATGAATTGTTGATGTTTGTTGGAACCATCTAGTGCACTCAAGGTGATAGTGTGGGGCAATCTAGTTTGGGGAAATGTGAACTTTAAGGAGTGCTTCGTAGCCCTACACATGATTAGTGGTTGTTATCCATCGGAGAATAGTTTAGAACATTGTAGTGAAGATAGATATTTATGTGTTCGATTATATTATCTTTGTTTAGAGTGTCCACTAGTGAAAGTATGATCCCTAGGCCTTGTTTCTAAGCATTGAAACACCGTTTACAACCTGTCCTGCTACATGTTTGCTTGCTCCCATTGTTATTTCAGATTGTATTTACTACTTATAATCAACCATATTACTTGTATTTCACTATCTCTTCACCGAACTAGTGCACCTATACATCTGACAAGTGTATTGGGTGTGTTGGGGACACAAGAGACTTCTTGTATTGTAATTGCAGGGTTGCTTGAGAGGGATACCTTTGACCTCTTCCTCCCTAAGTTCGATAAACCATGGGTGATCCACTTAAGGGAAACTTGCTGCTGTTCTACAAACCTCTGCACTTGGAGGCCCAACACTGTCTACAAGAACAGACGCCTGCGTAGACATCACCATCCGCCTATATAAAGTCTCATCGCAAAAACCCTAAATCATTTGGCGTTTTTCTAGAAGAAGTTCCGCAGCTCCGCTGCCACCACCGACGAGTTTTGGGGGACAGAAGTCTTTGTTCCGGCACCCTGCCGAGATGGGGAAGTGCCCCCAGAGCCATCTCCATCGACTCCATCGCTTCCACTGCCGTCTCTATCGACTTTATCGCCATCTCCAACACTGTTGCTGTCTCCCGTGATGAGGAGGGAGTAGTTCTCCCCCGGGGCTAAGGGCTCTACCGGTAGCTATGTGGTTCACCTCTCTCTCCCATGATGTCATCTATATGTGATCATGAGCCTTGTATCTAGTTGAATTGGTAGATGCTATTCTTCATATATTATGCTACTCCCGTGCTTTATTATTGTAATCTCTGGAGACACCTTGTACCATGATGTGAAGGTGATAGTGTGCGCATTATGTGTGTCTCTTTGGCTAGTGTCTCTATGAATTGTTGGTGTTTGTTGGAACCATCTAGTGCGCTCAAGGTGATAGTATGGGGCAATCTAGTTTGGGGAAGTGCAAACTTTAAGGAGTGCTTCGTAGCCCTACACATGATTAGTGTTCGTTATCCATCGGAGAATAGTTTAGAATAGCATAGTGAAGATAGATATTTATGTGTTCAATTATGTTATCTTTGTTGAGAGTGTCCACTAGTGAAAGTATGATCCCTAGGCCTTATTTCTACGCATTGAAACACCGTTTACAACCTGTTCTGCTACATGTTTGCTTGCTGCCATTTTTATTTCAGATTGCAATTACAACTTATAGTCATCCATATTACTTGTATTTCACTATCTCTTCACCAAACTAGTGCACCTATACATCTGACAAGTGTATTGTGTGTGTTGGGGACACAAGAGACTTCTTGTATCGTAATTGCAGGGTTGCTTGAGAGGGATAGCTTTGACGTCTTCCTCCCTGAGTTCGATAAACCTTGGGTGATCCACTTAAGGGAAACTTGTTGTTGTTCTACAAACCTCTGCACTTGGAGGCCCAACACTGTCTATAAGAACAGACGCAGGCATTGACATCAAGCTCTTTTCTGGCGCCGTTGCCGGGGAGGTAGGGTAAAAGGTACTCACATCCTCGTGTGTGAGTGCTCGAAGGTATTTCCTTTAGATTCTGCAATTATATCTTTTTGTTTCTTGTTTTTATTTTCACTAGTTAGGCTTAATGGAAAACAAAGAGTTTTATAGTATTTTTCCTGAGTTAGGATATGAAGTGTTTGAAGAGAAAATTGAAAAACCTTTGGAGCTTTATTTGCATGCTAATAGCAATGTTGTTAGTATAAATTCTTTGAACACCGTTATTGCCAATGCTATAGAAAAGTCTAAGCTTGGGGAAGCTGGTTTTGATAAGCATGATATTTTTAGTTCCCTAGCTTTAGTGGAGAAAATTTGCTCTGATGATATTTTATCTCCCATATGTGATAATTCTAATGATGTTTGTGATCCTCATCCTTTTAAAATACCTATGAAAATTATTGAATGTGCTATGAATAACTGCTATCTAGGAGATAGAACTATCCATCCTTGTGATCATTTGCTCTTTATACATGAATTATGCTAGTTGTTCAAGTGTGCAGGTATTTCAACAAGCCAGGTTAAGAGGAAGCTTTTCTCTTTATCACTAAAGGACAGAGCTGCGGAATGGTATAAGACGCTGGAGGATGGCCGATCTATTGGCTGGGAGGAAATTGTACCTCTCTTTTATTCTAAATTCTATCCTTCTAGTGAGATTCATAAAGATAGGAATTATATTTATAATTTTCATCCTCGTGACGGAGAAAGCATTGCCCAAGCGTGGGGAAGATTGAAGTCACTAATGCTCAAATGTCCCATTCATGAGCTCCCCCGTAATATTGTTATTAATAATTTTTATGCAAGGCCTTCAGGACATTACAAGGACTATCTAGATGCCTGTTTTGAGAGATCTTTCACAAGCAAAGAGGTTGAAGCAAAGTGGGATCTACTTGAAACAATTCAAAGCAACACCGAAGATTGGGATAGTGACAAAGGTAAAGGATCAGGTATAAATTATGAGTATGATTGCATTAAGTCTTTCGCTGAAATTGCTGATTTTCAAGAGCTTATTGTTAAATATGGTCTTGATCGTCAAACTATTGTTGATTACTATTGAGCCTTTGCTTCTCATATTAATGTTCCCAAAGGAAATTGGGACGTGTATCATGAAACTTTTAAAGACACTTGCATGGAAAGTGAAATTGTTATTGATGATTGCAATAAACATGCTCAAACTTCTGAAAGTATTACTTCTTATAAGCATGTTAATTTTTGTGGAGCGCTTAGACCTTGTGAAAAGAGTCACATCAAAGAAGAATACTGTATCCACCACAGGAATGAAGAAACTAGAATGTGGGACAGAGCTCTAAATGAGCTTGGTGAAAAGGTTTGTGCCCTTTATCCTTTTATTTGTGAATTTTGCTATAAAGTGGGTCATTTTAATTTTCAATGCTCAGGCCATGACAGTAGCCTTTCTAATCCAATGAGTACTGCAAGTTTGTATTGTGATGACATGATCACTCCTAATCAGCGTGATGAGCTTACTTTATTTTTGGGGGTGTGAAGAGTTATCAAGGAAAACTTCTTTGGTAGATATGAGTGCTTTTGATATGGATAGTTTTCTTCAAGGTTTCCATCTTTATTGTTTTGATAATTGCCGCGCGAATACTTACATACAAAATGTTATAAAAGATGAGGCTTTACCAAAATATGATAGGACTAATATGTGTTTTGTTCTCATTAACAAAAAGGAGGAATCCTCCAAAGTTTCCTCTATTGTTTCTGTCAATAAACCAGATTATGTGGAGAAGCTTCATTTCAAGCCTCTCCCTGCTAAAGAAGGGAAGAAGAAGAAGAAGGAGGGAAGGAGTAAAAGGAGAGAGGAAACGGTATCTTCCCCTAAGCATGTTGCTCCTATTATAGTTTTTGATGAATCTGAACTCGATGATGTTCCTATGCCTGTTATCTATAGTAGTGATCATGATTGGGAAAATCACTCTACTTTTGATATTGAAAATATTTTTGGTACCAATTCTGAAAATGATGATGCTCATAATTGTTGTGCTCTTAGTGCTATCCATGTTCCTTCCAATGTTGATAGCTATTTTGTTGAATTTGCTCCTACTACCATTGCTAAGAATGACTATGTTCATGTGGGGAGTATTAATTGTTTTATGCATACGGCTCATGATAAGAATGTTTTATGTGATAGTTATATTGTTAATTATATTCATGATGCTACTGAAATTTATTATGAGAGAGGGAAACATGGTTTTAAGCATTTCAATATTATTAAGTTTCCCCTCTTTTTGTTGGAATTCTTGAAGTTGCACTTGTTTTGCCTTCCTATGCTTGTTGCTTTGTGTTTTCATGAATTGTCTCTTTACAAGACTCTTTTTTCATAGGAAGTGGTTTAGATTTAAATTTGTTTCGTATTTGTTTTTTGATGCTCTCTCTTGCTTCAAGCTCTTTCTGGCGTTTATGTGACCATTTCTCAAATTTCTGCGCCTAGCTCAAAAGCGTTTAAGAAAAGCACACTCTTGGGAGATAACCCAATTTTTTATTTTCAGTACTTTTTCTATTTTGTTGAGTCTTGGAAATTATTACTACTGTAATGACCTCTCCTTATCATTTTTATTTCGTTTTTGTGCCAACAAGAACCTCTAACTGGAGGAAGGTAAGATTTGGGGAAGTTGCTGTCCTGAAACAGATTTATGCGCTGTACCGTAAAAATTCGTGAAAATTCTCAGAACGTCTTTGTGATCTGCGATTTCTTGTGCACATGCCCCAGGTTGTTGCCTAACTTTCATTAGTTTTGCACTTTTCTATTTGAGCAACAGAAGATCCTCAGAAAAATCGATCTTTACTAGCTGTTCTGTTTTGACAGATTTCTGACATTATTTGCATTTGCTTCTTGATCTCTTTCTTTTTGAGTTCTTCTGATCACGGAACTTTTTGAGGAAGTTGATACAATATATTATGTGTTAATATGAGTTATACTTGAGTTGAAACTGAACCAAAGGTGGATCTACTATCTTGCATACACTAATGTTGCTAACAAGAATTGTGTGAAGTTTTGTATGAAGAAAGTTTTCAACTGTAGGGAAAGGAGAATGATGAGATGAGATGAAGTATGGACAAAAGCTCAAGCTTGGGGATGCCCATGTCACCCCAAGAAATATCCAAGAAGTACAAGCGTCAAAGTTTGGGGATGCCCGATTCATCCCCTTCTTCATCAACAAAATAACAGGTCTTCTTTCAAGACACTATATTTTTATTCCTTCATATGCTATGTGTTATTCTTGGAGCGTCAGTTGTTTTTGTTTTCAGTTTTATTTTTTGTTTTGTTTGCTGCACTAAATGGTCGGATCACACCATGTTTGTTTGGAGAGAGACACGCTCTGTTTTCATTGCCAAGAACACTCTAGTTTTCACTCTTTTCGTTCAACGAGTGTTCTCTTTTTCTAGTACTGCGTTTAGCTTTCATTTTTCGCCTTGATTTTTGTTCAGATCTTGTTATTTCTTTGTATCAAGGTGTATTTAAACCTCTGGTATATGATGGTTTTCATCTTTAAGAGTTGATTCAAAAAGGTTGAATGGTGTTGGAAAAGAGAAAAAAAAGTTTCATGCCTATAGTGGTACAAAAGGGAGCTTGTTTAGATTGTGGCTTAGACTTTTGCATGTCATACTTGATGTTATTTTGATAGTATGCTTAGTAGTTTTTTCTGTAGCATGACTTGTCTCAAATGACTGAGATTGCTTAATGTGCCTTTGAAAGAATCATGCGTTGTTTTTATTATATGGGAGCATATTATTGCGGTTTTCTCCTTTGATGTTTTATTTGGGGTGACTTGGCGCATGCTTACACCATGTTTGACTACAAATTAGTCGCCTCTAGCCTCTACGATCATTTGGTTTTTTACTTGTGATACCACTTGATGCTTTGGTTAATAATTTTTTGTCGCTATGCATGATTATGGCCGTTATTGCTCTCTTAGTTGGTCGCTCATAGTCTTTTGCTAGCCTTCATCTGTACTAAGTATGAGCTCTACTCATGCATCCATCTCCCAAAAAACCAAGTTTTCCAATGTGTCCACCATATCTACCTATTAGCAATTTGCTATTCCAAGTACATTCGTCTTACTTTTATCTATCCTTCAAATTAAACTTTTTGTGTTATGTGAAAATTAGTCAGTAAAGCTCTCATGAACCTGATGGCACATTTACTTTTCTGCTCTAAATAAATTTGACCATTGTGGCTCTCTTGTGTTGATGTTATGCTTGCAAGTTGTAAGTTGGAAGTTAGCTCAGCCATGATGTCATGGGGCACGCTTTCAACATTACACTCACTCTCATTTAGTTGATATCATGATCTTTTGTTTATGGATGCTTAAGTTGTGTGAAAGGAATTGGAAACTTGTGGAGTTCATGGAGTTTGTATATGTGTTAGAGAAACGCCTGGGCCGCTGATCTAAGCCATGCATCATTCATGGTGGAAATTTACAGCATGCTCATAGTGGACATTCGACGACGCATCCCAAAATAAAAAGCTATACCAAATGGTAAATAAAAGAGATGCCGAGGTATCTATTGTCTATTTTTCTTGTCATTTTGATGTGGGCTTGTTCCATGTCATCGGGCAAGAGGTACCCCGTTGGCATTCTCGATGATACATGTATGCTTACAGTGACAAGAACTTGCTTGGGACCTAAGTCGATTAGCATGGTTTAGGTACTCATATTCATGGGACATGAGATTTTCAACTTATGATTTGTTAAGCATATGCTTGATAATTGTACTCGCATTAACCTTAACCATTCAAGATGCCTATGATGGGGGCAATGAGAGCTCAAAGCTAGTAAGTATCATAATTTTTGGAGGTTTATAAAACTTGCAATCACTGCTTCCCTCTGCGAATGGCCTTTTTTTACTTTTATGTTGACTCTCCACCTTCTACCTTTATGCACCGTCTAAGAGAGCATAGTTGTCATTCTGAGTATAATGTGCATAGTCCCAAAATTTATTATTGATTGATTCATGATTATGGTTTTGCTTGTTCTTAAATTATTTGTATCTAGTCACCCTCTTAAACTTGAAGGTGTCCTATGCATTTATGTTTTGCTACTCCATAAAGGACAAGCTGAAAACCACTTTGTTATGTTTCTCTATATGCTCGAAACACACACTTTACTTTCAATGCATTATTACTCATGATCTTTTGTTTGTGTTACTTTTCATGTTATAACATGGTTGCTAAGTTTTATTGTCAAGATTATGTCTTTTATGCCCATGTTTAGAGTACTTCGATCTCAGCACTCAATGCTTTACATCGTTTGATCAAGATTGTGTTGGTGCATGTCACCTCAAAAATTATTGTTTTGTTATCACTTACCTACTCAAGGACGAGCAAGAGATAAGCTTGGGGATGCTTGATACGTCTCAAATGTATCTATAATTTTTGATGCTCCATGCTTGTTTATGCACCATTTTATTTGTGTTTTGTTACACTTCGTGGCGTTTTTATGCATTTTCTGGAACTAACCTATTAACGAGATGCCATAGTGCCAGTTCCCTGTTTTCTACTGTTTTTGTGTTTCAGAAAAGCTACACAGGAAATATTCTCGGAATTGGACAAAACGAAGCCCGGACCTCCTATTTTTCCCGGACATGAGACGAAGACCGAAGGAGAGCCAGAGGGGGGCCAGGGACCAGCCACACCCTGGGGTGGCGCACCCCCTGGCCCGCGCCACCACATGGTGTGGGGGCCCTGGTCTAGCTCTGACATCGCCTCTCCGCCTCTATAAAGTCTCTGTCACGAAAACCCTAAATCGTTCGGCATTTTTCTAGAAGAAGTTTCGTAGCTCCGCCGCCGCCACCGACGAGTTTCAGGGGATAGAAGTCTCCATTCTAGCACCCTGCCGGGATGGGGAAGTGCCCCCGGAGCCATCTCCATCGTCTCCATCGACTTCATCGCCATCTCCATCGCCGTTGCTTTCTCCCGTGATGAGGAGGGAGTAGTTCTGCCCCGGGGCTGAGGGCTCTACTGGTAGCTATGTGGTTCACCTCTCTCTCCCATGATGTGATTTATATGTGATCATGATCTTTGTATCTAGTTGAATTGGTAGATGCTATTCTTCATATATTATGCTACTCCCGTGCTTTATTATTGTAATCTTCGGAGACACCTTGTACCATGATGTGAAGGTGACAGTGTGCGCATTATGTGTGTCTCTTTGGCTAGTGTCTCTATGAATTGTTGGTGTTTGTTGGAATCATCTAGTGCGCTCAAGGTGATAGTATGGGGCAATCTAGTTTGGGAAAATGCGAACTTTAAGGAGTGATTCGTAGCCCTACACATGATTAGTGTTCGTTATCCATCGGAGAATAGTTTAGAACAGCATAGTGAAGATAGATATTTATGTGTTCAATTATGTTATCTTTGTACAGATTGTCCACTAGTGAAAGTATGATCCCTAGGCCTTGTTTCTAAGCATTGAAACACCGTTTACAACCTGTTCTGCTACATGTTTGCTTGCTGCCATTTTTATTTCAGATTGCAATTACAACTCATAGTCATCCATATTACTTGTATTTCACTATCTCTTCGCCGAACTAGTGTACCTATACATCTGACAAGTGTATTGGGTGTGTTGGGGACACAAGAGACTTCTTGTATCATAATTGCAGGGTTGCTTGAGAGGGATAGCTTTGAACTCTTCCTCCCTGAGTTCGATAAACCTTGGGTGATCCACTTAAGGGAAACTTGCTGCTGTTCTACAAACCTCTACACTTGGAGGCCCAACACTGTCTACAAGAACAGACGCGTGCGTAGGCATCAGTCGACAACGGTAAATGTGTGGACGTCGTGGCTGAAGGCACTCTACATCTACGGCTTCCCTCCGGGATGATATTAGTTTTAAATAAATGTTATTACGTTCTAGCTTTGAGCAAGAATGTTATCAGTGGGTCTCAGTTATTGCGAGATGGTTACCACTTTGAATCTGTAACAAACGGTTGTTCCATTTCTAAAGATGGTGTTTTCTATATTCATGCGCCTAATCATGATGGTTTATATATTTTGGATCTTGTTACACATATTAATAGTGTGGATGTTAAGAGATGCAAACATAGTGATGATAAAGCCACATACATATGGCATTGCCGTCTTGGTCATATTGGTGTAAAGCGCATAAAGAAGCTCCATAATGATGGTCTTCTGGACTCATTGGACTTTGATTCCTTTGATACATGCGAGCCATGCCTTTTAGGCAAAATGACTAGGACTCTGTTCACCGGAACTGTTGAACGGGCGTCCAACCTATTGGGACTCATACATGCGGATGTATGTGGACCAATGAGCATCGCTACGCGCAATGGTTATCGTTACTTTGTGACCTTTACTAAATATTTGAGTAGATATGGGTATTTTATAAAAGAACTTAAATCATTATTAAGTGTGGACATAAATAACAAAGACTTTAATCATAATATTATAAATGCTTGCAATTATATCAACAAGAATAAATGAGAATAAATTTATTCATAATCATCCATAAATACTTTATTCATAGCAAAAACAACCACTTGTTTATTGCACACGAATACAATTTGTCTCATACATTTGAGGCAATCATAAGGTCTTAAAACTAATTACAAAACTTTATTCAAAATCTAAACTTGTAGATAAATGTCGAAGAAGATCGGTGCCAACAAAACATCAAGTATGTCCTCTCCGTGGCGCCATGGGCATCTCCTCCATGAACACTTTACTCCGCAGATCCTATTTTCAAATAAAACTAGAATTAGTATCTCATACTTTCAAAACTGCATAAGTGTTTGTGAAACATTTATAACATTTGTATATCACATATGCCTGTCAGATTGATGATCTTCTCTGCAGCTTTCTCTACTTTTACATATTTGAGTTGCCTGAGGCACTGATGGAAGTTATCATTGTTTATGGCAATCATATAACCTCCAACAAATGCAGAATAGCTCGGAGGGAGCGACTGCAGCAGCACGGACTTTCCGATTTCATCAGTGATCTAACATTCGAATTCATCAACCAGGCACCTATAGATTCGATGCATGTTGGACAGGTGACTATCAACATTCGTGTTTTCCTCTATTTTGGTATTGAAGAACTCGTTTAGACAATCATACTTCAGCGCCCTGACTTTAGGTGCAAAGAGACTCTTAAGTGCTCTAAACATCGAGTACGGATCACAATGCTGAAAAAGCACTCTCAGACGAGGTTCCATGGAGGTAGCCATCAAAGTCTTAACTTCAACGGCTATTTCACGAATTTTGCGATACTCATCGCGATCCTGTGCAGTAGCATGCCATCCAGGCTCCTTAGCTAGTGGTTCTTCTATCATAAAAAGCAAATCATTGTGCATGAGGACATTTTTCAAGCGCAAGCACCATCCGGGGAAATTCGACCCATCAAGTTTAAGATCCTCACCCAACAACCAACATCCAATTCCAAGGTGATACATGGTTCTACACAAATTCGCAAAGATATAATACTAAAGTTCATAATATGAGTTCAATTTTTTTAAACAATTTAACTGTGACGAACTCCCACTCACAACAACATCCCTATAATTGTCCTAGTGATTACACGGTCCTTATTCATCATACCGCCCCCGATCATCACGTGAGGCGATACAACTATAAAGGTAGACAGTGCTTATGTCAATCACACAACTTTGCGACCCATGCTCAACCTTTCGGTCTCCCATGTTCCGAGGCTATGTTTGTACATACTAGGCTCGCCAGTTTTAACCTTAGTGTATTTGCGCGGCACATACATGGCTTGTACACATGCTGTATGCGAACTTCGATATTTTTTCCCCGATCATCACGTGAGGCTCTATAACTAAGAACTTTCTTGGCGATTGCACACGTAAGGGAGAACACAATTCATTGGAATTTTGATTAGGGATTTTCTTGTCCTATGCTACCGTCATGTATCTAATACTAGCACAAGCAAGAAATCACACAAAACATCAAATGTAAATATGTGTGATATGATATGGTTTCTTCATCGACGTGCTTGATCTCCATCGAGCCCCTGACATGATCTCCATCCGTCCACCGGTACGGCGCCAAGTCCACGGTGCCTGTCGTGAAGCCTCCAGATGTCCAACGTAACTTACAGTTTAACCATATCACATCACACGCCGCACTGCAAAACAAAGTTAGATGTGTCCATTGTCTTTGCAAGTTTTACGTGGCTTCTAGGGCTTTTGTGCAAGAACCGTTTCTTACCTACGAACATGAAACCACAACGCTGATAATCATATTATTTCTTTGATTTCCATGTTAAGGGCCCTCCGTTATAGATGTCATATCCACTATAGTTGGAGAAACTGGCACCCTACTAGCCACTTTTATACGGTGCATGCCGTATGTCAAGTGTGGAACCAGTCTCGCGTAAAATGCGTAATGTTGGTTACGGGCCACTTCGATCAAACTATGCCACAGATATCAACAAATACACATTGGAGGGTAACAATAAGACGATCAATGCCCGCATCTCCATGATGTGTTCTAACCGTACAAGCATACTATGCATAGATCCGGCTCTGATACCACTGTTGGGGTTCGGTGCAAATAACAAAAAAATTATGTGCTACGCAACCCTGAATTGCCCAAGGACATATCTATTAGTAATGCTGTAACGGTAGGAGTTTTGAACACGTACCCTCGAAGACTGAAAGGCGGGGTTACGCTCGTGCATAAGCGTTGACAATGAAGATGACATAGCCAACCTCAAGGTCGTGAAGATCTTGGAGCAACAACTTCGGCACCGCACGAGCGGCACCTCCGCGTACTCACACACGTAGGCGACCACGATGACTCCCAGAACCCTGTTTCCAGCCAAGATGCAAAATTAGACGACTTTGGACAGGGATCCGGAACTCCACAACATGATGGCGTGTCGCGGTGTGGGAGAGAGAGAGGTAGAGGGCGGCGTCTAGGAGGCCGGTGCACTAGGAGGTGGTAGGAGGAGTACGTGGAGGAGGGCTCGTGGGATTTATTGTGTATGTCCTCCTCCTGGGACCCAACTTTATATAGTGGGGAGGGGTGCACCCTTACCCCTCCACCAAGGCACCAGGAGGCGGTGGCCAAGGAGGAGGAGAAGGGCGGCGGCGGCCATGCTGGGGCCAGTCGGCCCCCAGAAACCCTAACCCTAGCCGGCCTGGGCCAGGGCTACGGCGCCCCCATTTTTCCTTTATTCCCTAATGGGCTTCTTTCAATAAATTGGCCTATTTAGTGGAATAATGATTTATTAATTATTTAATCAATATTAATTCATATAATTAATATTAATTAACTCATAATTAATTCCTCGCTACTTCGGAACACTTCTGGACTCCGTCGGAACCATTCCGGACTGCACCGAAACTATTTTAGACTCTGCCAAAACTATTTCGGACTTAGTTGGAACCATTCCCCTCTCTCACATGACATCACACGGTGTTTCCGGATAATACGAAAACGCCTCTAGCATCATGATCCCTTAAGTGTGTTACCCGACGGTTTGAGAATGAGACAGACATTATCGAGAACTCTCTTTGGTAAATGATCTTCAGTCGGACCGTGGAAATCCGTGAAGACCCCTGTGCATTCTACGAAGTTTTTTTAGTCATTGAACCGTAAGAGTCAATAAGCTACTCCCTTTGCTTCACTGATACTAGTATTGCCTAAGATCTGATCGTCGGTATTCGCCAATACCTAGTTTGATCTTATTACCGGCTAACGATGTTAACTCGTCCTTGATAGTCCATCTTTGTGACCTAGTCACATGCTGCACAGCATTGATGTGTTCTCACCGAGTGGGCCCAGAATATCTGTCATGCAGATGAGTAAATCCCGCTCTTGGTTGTACTCCTCAACCTACCCCTTTGGAGAACCCAAGAGACACCTTTTCAGTCAACCTATTACGTGATAACGATTGATGCAATTAGAGTTTCCTCCAGAATTAGTGATTATGTAATAACCTCATAGTCTAAGGACTAAGCTACGACACTTCTTCATATTGCAACGTGAACATCATGACATGATCGTGTTGCAAAAGAAACTGTGGGTAATGTCCATCATGGCATTATCAATGGCATAATCTCGTCGTCAATTGGCGTAATGCACCTTGATCGAGAAACCTCAATCATTAGTTGATCAATGAACCAGTAAATAGGGATTTTACTGTGGACTCCTAATCATTTAATACTACACCTATGTCAATATTTCCGATTGACATAGTTCTAGTATAGCATTAAACTTATTATGAACTTGACAGAATATGCAAATAAGTCCAATGTTATTTTCATCTATGGCATAATTCCTTCACTTCTATTTACCGTTACAACATTACTATTAGATAGATCCTTGGGCAATTCAGGGTTGCATAGAAATAAAAAATTTATTATTTGCATCGAACCCCAACACTTTGAGATACCCAAAGAGGTAAGGAAAAGACTCAGTTTTTATAGGTCTAGATTTTTCTGGCAAAGTGATGGCCAACATAAGAAGTATAGACTTACTATTAAGAATGGATGTTTAATTAGCAAATGGCTTTTTAAACTTCTTTCGGAGGAAGGCGTTTGGCAAGAGCTGCTTTTTAACAGGTTCCCTGGGAGTAAAACTCTTTTGTAAGTTCAGGTTAAACCTACTGATTCTCCCATTTGAAAAGGAATTATTAGGGTTAACGTTGACTTCTTCCACTGGGGTTCTTTTGTCGTACGAGACGGCATGACAACAAATTCTCGGAAGACACCTAGCTTGGAGATACACCTTTAGCTACCAAATACTCTATTCTTTATATAATATTGCAAGGACTAAACATGTTTTAGTGGCTGAAATTCTGTCTAATGTGCCATTTAATATATGATTTAATAGGACATTAACTGGAGAAAGATGGAATTCTTGGGTTAGCCTATTGCGAAGGTTGATGAATGTCAACTTAAGTGATGAACCAGAGGGCAATGCTATCTTACGATCACCCGTGACCACGGTTAACTTCCCGACCGGTACTGTAGCAGGTAGCAGCCCTGCCTCCTGCAGGAAAGAGCATCCTTTTGGAGAGAGGGAAGAGAAGAGGAGAAGGTGAGCGTCGCCCCATACTCCAAATCGGCTCCACCCCCGCATCCACCGTCGGCCTGACCGCCTGCCACCATCGCCCGTGGCCAGCGGCGCTACCGTGACTGCCTCTCCACCCGTCCCTCCTCTAAGCTCCACCTCTGCCGGTCCTCCATAGCCCCCAGCTTCCCTCTAAGCTCCGCCTTGCCCCATCCGTCTCCGGCATCGGTGCATCCTCCCACCCCCAACCTAAAGCTCTGGGTAGGTGGGCGGCGAGGTACCGACCCTCTTCTATCGGTTATGGTACGGGGAAAGATGAAGGTGGTTTCCAATGAGGGAAAGGGATAGGTGGTGCCGACGAGGGAATGGCTAGGTGGTGCCGGCGAAGAATACATCAGCCCCGATGCAAGGAATTGTGCAACAGCTGGAGGATGAGAGATAAATCGGGAGGGGATAAGGGAGCACCGAGAGGAAGAAGGTAACAAAAAGAAAATAATGAGGGGAACAGGTGGTCGTGGGACCCACCAAGGACGCATGTTGTGCGGTGACCGTGCCCACGATCACCCGGTAAAGAGCTCATTCGTGAACCAGATAGTTTTAAATAGAACCTTACAACCACGGGTATATTTTTTATTAAATCTAGAGAGAATTTCTTATTTGACCGCATATTAAAATCGGCTTCCCTATTTGGCTATGTTAATTTTTTTCTTCCCAATTTGATTCCTAAAGTTCATTTTATTCCTCAAATGACACTTTAGTTCATTCTCAGCACTTACGGTGTCAAACAGCAACATAAAAATACTCTTATGCCCCTTGCTTGGGTCCCACTTATTTCTCTTCTTTTGTTTCCATCCTCTCCTCTTATCTTCTTCCTTCATGCGTGTCAGAGCCCCCACCCAGCCACCAGCCCGCCCAGCCGCCGTCGGATACCGCGCCCACCCGCCGCTGATGTCGCGCCGCGCACGCCCTCCCGCCACCAACATCACGCCATGCACGCCCACCCGCCGCTGATGCCACGCACGCCCGCCCACCCAATGATCGACGGCCGCCGTAGATGCTCGAGCGTTGGAGCTCGGCAATGGTGACTTGAATTAGGGCCGCCACGCCCTACTCCGCATCTGCGCCTAACTGCCCTCCACGCGGCCGTGGTGCTATGGGTTGTAGGAGCCGCAGCAGGAACCGGGCCCTGTCCCTGAACACCCCTACGCATTGTAGCGATGGATTTTAGGTGTTCCTGGCGGAAGCAAGGTGGTGTTCTATGATTTTTTCTCTAGTTCGATCTATTATAGAGAAGCATCTTGGTCCAGCGAAAGAAAAATTGAAGGAAGCACCTAACTTCACTAACGACAGTGTTATTTTAGGTAGAAATTGAAGTTTAGGTGTTAAATTGGGAAGAAAAAGATTAACAATGTCAAATAGGGAAGCCGATTTTAAGACAATGTCAAATAAGAAATTCTCTCTTAGATCTATGCACGCTGATTATATGAATGGGCATATGATATTCCTGAAAAAAATACTTGTAAAAGATAAAGGTACCACTCAACATTAGGATTTTCATGTGGTTCCTTTATAAGAAGGTGATTTAACCAAGGACAACCTTGCTAAAAGGAAAGGGATTTCTATTTTCGTGCCCTCGGGTCCTTAGTTGTACTCAGTTTTCCCCAGCTCCTTAGTTTTTCCTCAGTTTTGCCCAAGCCCTTGTCTGAAACCCTCACAAGGAGCTCGGACGGAAGGAATCCCGTTCAGTTGACCGTTCCGTGCTGACGAGTGGGGCCGCGTCGTGTGGGGCTGGTAGAAAGGGACCGCGTGGGACAGGACGAGACCGTGTTTGGTCATACGAGCGGAGCTGGGGCCGTAGCGTATGGGGCCGTAGCGTGTGGAGCCGTGTGGGTCCGGGACGTGTGCATGAGTGGTTTCTATCTCTTTCGCCCAGATTAGCAGTTTTCAATGCACATTTTTCCTCTCTCTCGCTCGATCTCATTCATTCTTGATTGCCCAAATTGGTAGCAAATCTAGAGCAGCTTCTCCTTCTGTTTCTTAACGCCATTCATTTCTTTATACCTTCGTTTTTACCCAATCAGGTACTCTCTCTGATCCATATTACTCTTCACTAATACGGATGTATCAACCACTAAAATGTGTTTAGATACAACCACATTAGCGAAGAGTAATATGGATCGGAGGGAGTAGAAAATATAGGGCACAAATCCAGAGAAAATATACGATAAGCTGCATACAGCAGCCAACATAGCATAGATAGCAGTAGGGACCCATAACAGTACTACCGACCGAGATCCAACATAAGCTACAATTTACATGAATGGGATTAAGCCTGGAGGCTGCGTAGGTGAATCCCAAGTGCTTTGTGTTTGGCCATGAACGCATGCACGTTCATGGTCGTTCCAACTCTAGCGCCGCCAATGGCTCTGCCAATGGATTCGGCATGGTTCACCAGGCAGTTGAAGTCGGTGGCACGGAGCCTCCTGGTGCAGAAGGGGCACCTGTAAACGCCTCGAGCAAAGTGGCGATCGTAATGGCCGGATGATTGCTAGATTGTTGGGAACCCCAAGATTAAGGTTTGATGAATATAGCAGCAAGTTTTTCCCTCAGTAAGAAACCAAGGTTTATGTCGATCAGGAGAAAAGCAGACAATACGACTGAAGGTGATGCTTGCTAGTTTGCGCCAGCTTCAGACAATTTATATATGGCGCCTCGTCCAAGCTTTGCTTGCTAGCTGCAACGCGGAACCTGCACACAACACAACCAAGTACTTTGTTCCCAACTTGCGATGAGGTTGTCAATCTCACCGGTTTGCTTGAAACAAAGGGTATGAGCGTATCGAGTGGAAAGTGATGATAGTATGCGAGTAAAGTAAACAGTGCGAGTAAAGTAAATAGGTGACAGCAATATGATGGAAATAGGATCGGGGTCCACAGTTCACTAGTGGTGTCTCTCCATAAGATAAATAACACATGCTGGGTAAACAAATTACAGTTGGGCAATTGATAGAATAAAGATAAACGTGATATGTCAAGAAGATCACTATGAGATTTACTCTGGGCATTACAACAAAATACATAGACCGCCATCCAACTGCATCTATGACTAATAATCCACTTGTGGCGAATCAATCCGAGAACTCCACAAGTATTAAGTTGCGAACAACAGATAATTGCATTAAGCAAAGTGTGTAATGTAAACAAAGCATATGCCCTTGAGCATATGAATGTTGTTTTCTCCCTAGTAGCAATAGCACATCTACAACCTTAGAGGTTTCTGTCACTCCCCCAGGTTAAATAGAGGCATGAACCCACTATCAAGCATAAATACCCCCTCTTGGAGTCACTAGCAACTACTCGGCCAAGATAGCTACTACCAACGGAGAGCATGCAAGATCATAAACAACATAGAGATAACAAAAGATATAATTCAGTACAGCAACTTAATCATAACACCAATATTCATCAGATCCCAACAAACCAAATATGTAGAATTACATAACGGTGATCTCAATCATGTAGGGCAGCTCATGAGATCTAAACATGAAGCACATGGTGGAGAAGACAACCATCTAGCTACTGCTATGGACCCATAGTCCAAGGTAGACTACTCACTCATCGCTCCGGAGGCAAGCATGGCGATGAAGAAGACCTCTGGTGGCGATTCCCCTCTCCAGCAGGGTGCCGGGAAGAGCTTCTGGACCCTCCCGATCTTCGAGTCGATGGCGGCGGCGGATCGCGATGTGTTCTAGAAAATTGATCGGGTACTTAGGTTTTTTTCCGTCGGGGGGTCTTTATAGGCGAAGGGGCGATGTCAGAGGAGGAGCCAGGTGGCCTCACACCATGGCAGCGTGGCCAAGGCCTGGGCCGTGCCAGCCTGGTGTGTGGGGCCCCCGTGGCCCCCCTCCTACTCCTCTTCGGATCTCTGGAAGCTTTCGGGAAAAATAAGACTTCAGGAACTTATATCGTCCAATTCTGAGAATATTTCCTGTGTATCACTTCTAAAACACAAAAACAGCAGAAAACAGGGAACTGGCACTGTGGCAACTTGTTAGTAGGTTAGTTCCGGAAAATGCATAAAAGTGCCACGAAGTGTAACGAAATATTAGGCAAATGGTGTAAAAACAAGCATGGAGCATCAAAAATTATAGATACGTTGGAGACGTATCAAGAATCCCCAAGCTTAACTCCTGCTCGTCCTCGAGTAGGTAAGTGATAACAAAAGAATAATTTTTGAGGTGACATGCACCTACACAATCTTGATCATGTATGTAAGCATTTGTGAGCTGGGATCATAAGAACTTAAAACATGGGCATGAAAGATATAATCTTGATAATAAGAACTTAGCAACCATGTTGTAAACCTGCAAATGAACACAAACAAAAGATCATGAAAATGAAACAATGAAAGTCAAACGTGTGTTCAAATCATAAGGAAAAACATACAAATGGTTTTCAGCTTGTCCTTCATAGAGAGCAAAACATAAATGCATAGGACACCTCAAAGTTTAAGAGGGCGACTAGATACAAATAATTTGAGAACAAGTGAAACCAACAATATGAATCAATCAATGAAAACTTTGGGACAATGCATATTATACTAAGAATGACAACTATGCTCTCTTAATGGTGCATAAAGAAAGAAGGTGGTGACTCAACATAAAAGTAGAAGAAAGGCCCTTCGCAGAGGGAAGCAGTGATTGCAAGTTTTATAACCTTCAAAAATTATGGTACTTACCGGCTTTGACCTCTCATTGCCCCCATCATAAGCATCTTGAATGGTTAAAGTTAATGCGAGAATAATTATGATGCATATGCTTGACAAATCATAAGTTGAAAACCTCGTGTCCCGTGAATACGAGTACCCAAACCTCACGTTACTTTACTTAGAGTCCCAAGCAAGGCTCTTGTCATTGTAAATATATGCATATCATTGAGAACTGCCAATGGGGTACCTCCTTGCCCGATGACATGGAACAAGCCCACATCAAAATGACAGGACAAGCAGACAATGAACACCTCGATATCTCTTTTATTTGCCATTTGTTTAGCTTTTTATTGTGAGATGCGTCGTCGAATGTTCACCATGGGTATGCTGCAAATTTCCACCATGAATTATGCATGGCTTAGATTAGCGGCCTGGCGTTTCCCTAACACATATACAAACTCCATGGTCCCCACAAGATTCCCAATTCATTTCACACCGCGGGCATCCATAAACAAAAGATCACGATATCAACTCAAATAAGAAGTGCAATGTTGAAAGCTTGCCCATGACTGCATGGCTGGGCTAGTCTCCAACTTACAACTTGCAAGCATAACAACTCAACATACGAGACCACAATGTCAAATTTTTAAGAACAGGAAAAAGTAAAGTGTGCCTTCCAGTTCGTGAGAGCTTTACTGATCGAATTTCGCATAACACTGGTAAGAGTTTAATTTGAAGAGAAAATAAAAGCAAGTCAAATTTACTTGGAATAGCAAATTGCTAGTAGGTATGTATGGTGGACACTTTGGAAAACTTTGGCTTTTAGGAGTTGGATGCACGAGTAGAGCTCATACTCAGTACAAGGCGAGGGCTAGCAAAAGACTGGGAGCGACCAACTAAGAGAGCAATAATGGCCATAATCATGCAAAGCGACAAAGCGACATTAAAAGAAGAATAAGATGGCATCAAAAGTCAAAAACTAAATGATCATAGAGGCTATTGGCGACTTTGTAAGAGTCTAACATGTGTGAGCATGCGCCAAGTCAACCCAAATAAAGCATCAAGGAGAAAACCAAAATAATGCTTCCATACAATTAAAAACAGCGCATGATTTTTTCAAAGGCTTATTAAGCAATCTCAATTGTTTGAGACAAGTCATGCTACAGCAAAACCACTAAGCATACCATCAAAAGACATCAAGCATGACATGAAAAAGCCTAAGCCGCAGTCTACACAAGCTCCTTCTTGTACCACTTTTTTGCATAAAGCTTTTTCTCTTTTCCAACACCATTTGAAATTTTTAAAGACACCTCTTTTGATGAAAACCAATAAAGATCAGAGGAAAAAATACACCTTGATAAACAAATATAATAAGATCTGAACGCAAATCAAGGCAAAAACGAAAACCAAAAGCAGTAGCAGAAAAAGAAGAACACCCGGTGAAATTGTAAGAATGAAAAACAGAGTGTTCTTGGCAAATGAAAACGAGTACATCTCCTACAAAGGAAATTTGCTGGGGTCCAACCATTTATTGCAGCAAACAAACTAAGCTAACTAAGAAAACTAAAACAACTGACGCTCCAAGAAAAACACATAGTGCATGAAGCAATAAAAATATAGTGTCTTGAAAGGTGACCTGATTTTTGCCGATGAAGAAGGGGTGCCTCGGGGGCATCCCCAAGCTTTGACGCTTGTACTTCTTGGATATTTATTGGGGGTGATGCATGGGCATCCCCAAGCTTGAGCTTTTGTTCATTCTTCAACTCATCTCATCATTCTCCAATCCCTACACTTGAAAACTTCCTTCATACAAAACTAAACACAAATCTATTAGCAACATTAGTGTAGCATAAGATATAATCAACCTCTTTTTGCTTCAGGTTTTAACTCAAAACCACCACATATATAACAAATACTACTGTAGAAACTTCCCCGAAAGTTCTATGATCAAAAGAACTCAAAAGAAAGCGATAAAGCGGCAAACACAAATATTGGCAGAAATCTGTCAAAACAGAACAGCTGACAAAGGCCGAAATTTTGAGGGGTTTTCTGTTGCTCAAATCAAAAATTGTTCAAATAACTAAAGTTTGGATATAACCTGGGGCATATGCACAAGAAATCGCAGGTCCAAAAGATATACAGAGAATTTATACGAATTTTTACGGTGCAGCACCAAAAACAGTTTCAGGACAGCAACATCCCCAAATCTTTACCTCACTCGAATTAGAGGCTTCTCTTGGCACAAAAACAACATAAAAAGGATAAGGAGCGGTCATTACAGTAGTAATGACTTCCAAGACTCAAATAAAAGAAAAAGTACTAAAAATTAAACATTGGGTTATCTCCCAAGAGTGCTTTTCTTTAACGCCTATGAGCTAGGCGCAGAAAATTGCAAATCAAGTAACATCAAGTGATGAAGCATCAAGCTCATAATTTGCTCTAAGAATAGTGTCAAAAATTAATTTCTTTCTTTTCCTAGGGAAGTGTTCCATACCTTTCTTGAGTGGGAATTGATATTTATGGTGCCTTCTCTCATATCAATGATGGCACCTACAGTTCGAAGAAAAGGTCTTCCCAAAATAATAGGACATGAAGCATGGCATTCAACGTCCATAACAAGAAAATCAACGGGAAAAAGGTTATTGTTAACCACAATAAGAACATCATTAATCCTTCCCAAAGGTTTCTTCTTAGCAACATCAGCAATAGGAACATCATAATAACACTTTTCAAGCGGCGGTAAATCAAGCATGTCATAAATTTTTCCAGGCATGATAGAAATACTAGCACCTAGATCACATAAAGCATGGCAATCAAAACCATTAACATGCATATCAATGATGAGTTCCCAACCATCTTCTAACTTCTTGGGAACAGAGGCTTTTCGCTTCAACTTTTCATCCCTAATTTTTATGAGAGCATTGGTAATATGCTTAGTAAAAGCAACATTTAAAGAACTAGCATTGGGAGTTAAAGCAAGCTTTTGCAAGAACAAAATAACTTCAGATATATTGCAGCCATAAACATCAAAATCATTAAAGGAAATAGAGCTATCATCTCCTACACTCCGAAAAATTTCAGCACTCTTTTGAGAAAAAGTTTTGGCAGTTTTAGGCTTTTTAACACAAGGAGTGGGAGTTTTCTCTACACCAATCAAAGTAAGAAGATTGCTAGCATTCGGAGCAACATCATCAGAGGTAGTAATAGTATATACCTTCATTTCTCTAGCCATCTCATCTTCTCTTTCCCACCTGGCATGCAATTCCGCTAACAATCTAATATTTTCATCAATTCCAACTTGAATAGCATTAGCAGTAGCAAAAACATTGTTCTCGTTCACATCATTAGGCAACACTTTTAATTTCAGAATTTCAACATCATGAGCAAGGCTATCAACTTTAGAAGCAAGAATATCAATTTTGCCTAACTTTTCCTCAACAGACTTGTTAAAAGCAGTTTGCTTACCGATGAAGTCCTTGAGCATTACCTCAAGCTCGGAGGGCGCGGCCCTAGTGTTGTTGTAGGAATTACCATAAGAATTACCATAACCATTACCATTGGTAGAAGGATACGGCCTATAATTGTTACTAACAAAATTGTTCCTATGAGCATTGTTGTTAAAATTATTATTTCTAATGAAATTCACATCAACATGCTCTTCTTGAGCAACCAGAGAGGCTAAAGGAACATTATTAGGATCAACATGAGTCCTATCATTAGCAAGCATAGCCATAATGGTATCAATCTTATCATTCAAGGAAGAGGTTTCCTCAACAGAATTTACCTTCTTACCTTGTGGAGCTCTCTCGGTGTGCCATTCGGAATAATTTACCATCATGTTGTCAAGTAGCTTTGTTGCGGCGCCCAAGGTGAGGGACATAAAAGTGCCTCCAGCAGCTGAATCTAATAGGTTCCTTGAAGAAAAATTCAGTCATGCATAAAAAGTTTGGACAATCATCCAAGTAGTCAGTCCATGAGTGGGGCAATTCTTTATCATAGATTTCATTCTTTCCCAAGCTTGAGCAACATGTTCATTATCAAACTGAGTAAATTTCATAATATTGCTACGCAGAGATATAATCTTAGCAGGAGGATAGTATCTACCAATAAAAGCATCCTTACACTTAGCCCATGAATCAATACTATTCTTAGTCAAAGACAGCAACCAATCTTTAGCTTTTCCTCTCAAAGAAAAAGGAAACAACTTGAGCTTAATAATATCACTTTCTACATCCTTATATTTCTGCATCTCACATAGCTCAACAAAATTGTTGAGATGAGCTGCAGCATCTTCAGTACTAGCACTAGAAAATTGCTCTTTCATAACAAGGTTCAATAAAGCAGGCTTAATCTCATAAAAGTTTGCAGCAGGAGCAGGTGGTGCAATAAGAGTGCAGATAAAATCACTATTGTTCGTGCTAGTAAAATCACACAACTTGGTGTTTTCAGGATTGGCCATTTCAGCAAAACGAAAGTAAACAAGTAAAAACAACTACCAAGGATTCTATTTTTTTTGGGTTTTTGATATAAAACGATGCAGGTAAAATAAATAAAGTAAAGCAAAACAATAACAAAGTAAAGGATGTGTGTGCGAAGAACTCCCCTTGCAGAGGTCTTCCACTCTTCCCCGGCAACGGCGCCAGAAATTTGCTTGATTGCTAGATTGTTGGGAACCCCAAGATTAAGGTTTGATGAATATAGAAGCAAGTTTTTCCCTCGGTAAGAAACCAAGGTTTATGTCGATCAGGAGAAAAGCAGACAATACGACTGAAGGTGATGCTTGCTAGTTTGCGACAGCTTCGAACAATTTATATATGGCGCCTCGTCCAAGCTTTGCTTGCTAGCTGCAACACGGAACCTGCACACAACACAACCAAGTACTTTGTTCCCAACTTGCGATGAGGTTGTCAATCTCACCGGTGTGCTTGAAACAAAGGGTATGAGCGTATCGAGTGGAAAGTGATGATAGTATGCGAGTAAAGTAAACAGTGCGAGTAAAGTAAACAGGTGATAGCAATATGATGGAAATAGGACCGGGGTCCACAGTTCACTAGTGGTGTCTCTCCATAAGATAAATAACACATGCTGGGTAAACAAATTACAGTTGGGCAATTGATAGAATAAAGATAAACGTGATATGTCAAGAAGATCACTATGAGATTTACTCTGGGCATTACAACAAAATACATAGACCGCCATCCAACTGCATCTATGACTAATAATCCACTTGTGGCGAATCAATCCGAGAACTCCACAAGTATTAAGTTGCGAACAACAGATAATTGCATTAAGCAAATTGTGTAATGTAAACAAAGCATATGCCCTTCAGCATATGAATGTTGTTTTCTCCCTAGTAGCAACAGCACATCTACAACCTTAGAGGTTTCTGTCACTCCCCCAGGTTAAATAGAGGCATGAACCCACTATCGAGCATAAATACCCCCTCTTGGAGTCACTAGAAACTACTCGGCCAAGATAGCTACTAACAACTGAGAGCATGCAAGATCATAAACAACATAGAGATAACAAAAGATATAATTCAGTACAGCAACTTAATCATAACACCAATATTCATCGGATCCCAACAAACCAAACATGTAGAATTACATAACGGTGATCTCAATCATGTAGGGCAGCTCATGAGATCTAAACATGAAGCACATGGTGGAGAAGACAACCATCTAGCTACTGCTATGGACCCATAGTCCAAGGTAGACTACTCACTCATCGCTCCGGAGGCAAGCATGGCGATGAAGAAGACCTCCGGTGGCGATTCCCCTCTCCGACAGGGTGCCGGGAAGAGCTTCTGGACCCTCCCGATCTTCGGGTCGATGGCGGCGGCGGATCGCGATGTGTTCTAGAAAATTGATCGGGTACTTAGGTTTTTTCTGTCGGGGGGTCTTTATAGGCGAAGGGGCGATGTCAGAGGTGGAGCCAGGTGGCCTCACAACATGGCGGCGCAGCCAGGGCCTGGGCCGCGCCAGCCTGGTGTGTGGGGCTCCTATGGTCCCCCTCCTACTCCTCTTCGGATCTCTGGAAGCTTCTGGAAAAAATAAGACTTTAGGAACTTGTTTCGTCCAATTCCGAGAATATTTCCTGTGTATCACTTCTGAAACACAAAAACAGCAGAAAATAGGGAACTGGCATTGTGGCAACTTGTTAGTAGGTTAGTTCCAGAAAATGCATAAAAGTGCCACGAAGTGTAACGAAACATTAGGCAAATGGTGTAAAAACAAGCATGGAGCATCAAAAATTATAGATACGTTGGAGACGTATCACCGGACTGCAGCCTCCTGAGTACGTGACGAGTCTTGGTGTGGAAGGACTCGTAGTCGCTGTCGACGTCGCTGCTCTGCACCTGTCACGTAGCACCAAAGATTGAAAAACACGGAGTCAATTGCAGCGATGATGGAACAGAGAGTGAACAAAAGATCATGCATGATAATATGAGCATGAAAAAAAGAGGTAGCCTCAGTTACATTGGACACACTTATATCCAGGATTTGAGTCAGTGAACCAAAGATCATGCACAACAAATTTATACACACCAATTGTTCACTGACCAAACCCTGAATCAATTTGTGCCCAAATATTCATCATCATCGGCACAAATTAACCGAATGGGATTGATTACTCACATAAGTTAACCGAATCTTAAACAATAGCAAATCACAAACACTAATAACGCAAGATCTAGAACTAGGAACAGACGAACCCTAATAACGCAAGATCTAACACGCAAGATCTAGAACTAGGAACAGACGAACCCTAATGACGCAAGATCTAACACAAAAGGATTGAACTAGGAACAGATGAACCCTAATAACGCAAGATCTAACACAAAATGATAGAACTAGGAACAGACGAACCCTAATAACACAAGATCTAACACAAAAAGGATTGAAATGGGATAAGAACAAGGGAACAAAGGGTTACCTCCTCGTCATCGACAATGCTGGTGTCGTAGGGGTTCTCCAGGGCGACGTACGGCTCTTGTTCGTACGGGTCCCAATCGACGGGGAACTGGACAGGGGCCTGCACGGGGGCAGCGGCCGATGCGCCGGCGGCTACGTCGGAAGCAGAGACGGGGGCCTGGACGGGGGCGACGGCCGATGCTCCGGCGGCTACGTTCGAAGCAGCGACGGGGTCTTGGACGGGGGGGGGGGCGGCCGATGCGCCGGCGGCAACGTCGGAAGCGCTGACAATGGGCATCTCATTCTTCTCCATCGCCGGGGTTTTTTCTTCGGGGTTTTTTCGACGCGAAGTGGAGAAGATGATGGGACAGGAGAGGCGGTTGCAGTGAGAATGAGAGAGTGGGCAAGCGTCGAGGGAGAGAAAGAGGGGCTCTATAAAGACGAAGGTGGCGTTTGGTGTACCGCAACACGCGTCTGCTATGCACGGCTACAGCGTGCACCGCGACACGAGGCTAACCTTTTGACGTTTGGTGTACTCAGTTCTAATCTCGGGCCTTATACAGAAATTTTATCTGTACTCAATTTTCCCCTCGAGTACTTAGACTGGCAAGTGCAATATACTCAGTTCTACCCTCAAGTAGCTGGTCAACAGAGAGTCAACAAATGTGATTAACATAGCTAATTGAGTCATTTCATGCGCAAAAAAATCCAAAAAAAATAAAAACATAGTGGCACCTACTCATGGAGTCTTCCTACGCAACCTGCCACCTAGGAAACCTTAACAAACATAGATAAATCAAGTTTTACCACAAATTGCCACTTCTCAGAATCACTAGTAGCTATGAAGATGCATGGTTTTCCACTCAAACCCCTTTGCAAAACATTTTCCCCAAAACATAGTTTGTCTAAATGAGGCCATAATTGTCACACTCATGTATATTTGAATTGCAAATAATTTGATGTAGCCCAATATGAATTATATTGTACAAAACACGCATTTTTCATTTTGTAATTCTTTTGTTTGAATCCCTTAGTCTATTTACTATTTACGTGCTCTTGGTTTCTTAGTACTACTCAGTTTTGCCCTCAAATACTGTCACAAATGCTCACAGAAGCCCAAACTTATCCTGATTGGTTGAGCCGTTGTCACACGGATCGACTCCACCAACCGTTGATCCACTGATCTAACGGGCAGTATACCCCTATCCGTCTCTTCGTGGCCACCCCTTTCTCTCTCTCTTCGTGGCCACCCCTCTCTCTGTGTCGGTGGATCAACGGTTGGTGGAGTCGATCCGTGTGACAAGAGACATGCATTTATGGATTATTTTGCCACGTAACTATATTCCCTCTATTTATGCATTATTTTCCATGATTTAAAAATGTTAAACTAAAAAGTGGTATAATTTTGGTGTAAACAAGAGACATACATATTTGCGGATTTTGGTGAATGGATTATTTATCACCCCTCTAGCAATTATCAATTATCTTTAGCATTCCTTTTCTTTTAGGGAATATAGTTTTGGTAATTTGAAACGGCCCAAAAGTGGTATAATTTTGGTAGAAACATGAGACATACATATTTAGCATATTTGGGGGATTTCGGTGAATGGATTATTTATCACCCCTCTAACAATTATCAACTATCTTTAGCATTCCTTTTCTTTTAGGGAATATAGTTTTGGCAATTTGAAACGGCCCAAAAGTGGTATAATTTTGGTAGAAACATGAGACATACATATTTGGCATATTTGGGGGATTTCGGTGAATGGATTATTTATCACCCCTCTAACAATTATCAACTATCTTTAGCATTCCTTTTTTTAGGGAATATAGTTTTGGCAATTTGAAACGGCCCAAAAGTGGTATAATTTTAGTAGAAACATGAGACATACATATTTGGCATATTTGGGGGATTTTGGTGAATGGATTATTTATCACCCCTCTAACAATTATCAACTTTCTTTAGCATTCCTTTTCTTTTAGAGAATATAGTTTGGGATATAGTTTTGGTTATTTGAAACATCCCAAAAGTGGTATAATTTTGGTATAAACATGAGACATACATATTTGTGGGATTTCGGTGAATGCATTATTTGTCACCCCTCTAACAATTATCAACTATCTTTAGCATTCCTATATTCCCTAAGACATATTTTTTTTTGGTAATTTCGGTGAATGCACGCACTAACTTTGAAAACAACTTCTAGCGCTTGATGAGCAATGATAAGAATCCGATCGCAATTATACAAAAAAAACAACCAGCCATCAGATTAGCTTGCTTCTTCAACTCGATCAGCTGCTTTAACTGCTTGTTCATTTTCTTCAGTTCTCCCTTCACTTCCACCAGTTCTACATTGGGAGCATTAGGCATAATCGGAACGGCTCCTCTCTTCGCCGCATTCTCTACAGCAAGTCCCCCCCCCCCAAATTGCGCTCCCCAATAGTGCCAATTGATTCCTGCAATTTAAGCCTCTGAACGTACATACTAAAAGATGTCTTCAGGATCTGAAAACAACAACATGAACCCTAAATCCCAAATTCGAGGGAATAACAAGAAAATCGAGAGAAAATAGAGCAATTGGAGCGAGATCTAACCTTATCCCCCTCTCTATATGGCAAGCTCTCGCATGCAAGGAACTCACGTCCACGGTTGCCGTTGTCGTCCATCTTACAGATCGACCGCTTTAGAGGCTCCTGGCGTGGGCAGTCAGGGCATCTTGTCAAAGGCACGGGTCCATACTGCGGCCATGAAGAACGGGAGGTCGAAGAGAAACTAGACATCACCCGCCCTGCCGGAGAAGGGCTGCCGCTGGCGGAGAAGAAGAACAATGGGGCGCGGGGAAAGAAAGGGGAAGCAATGGCACGGGCACGGGCGCGGGGCTGGCTCGGGCTCCCATTTTGCAACGGTCACCTAGGTAAGCTGTGGGTCCGGCGCGCTAACGTGGACAAGTTGTGGGTCCCATGATGATCTGGATAAGTGGAGACGTATCGACTGCGGGGCACCAACAGCGGCCCCACTTGCCAGCACCAACAAATGGTCAACTAAACGGGATTCCTTCCGTCCGAGCTCCTTGTGAGGGTTTCAGACAAGCGCTTGGGCAAAACTGAGGAAAAACGAAGCGACTGGGGAAAACTGAGCACAACTAAGGACCCGAAGGCACGAAAATAGAAATCCCAAAAGGAAATGGATGGGGTGTACTAAATATTTATTTTATGGTTCAAACGAAACAAACGAACATCTATTCATCTCTTGTCATTTTTCCCGTCTTGTTTGGAGAGTGGTACATTTTACTTTTAATATACCTCCACCCATGAGTATAACTAATAGGTTTGGTAATTGGTTAGATATGATTAATAAGAAAATAAAGGAACGAATCCGTGTTAGGGTTTGTGCTATAGCTTAGACAATTTGGAATTGTCGAAATGAGGTAGTATTTAATACGTGTGCTAATCCAAACTTTCTACAGGTTATTCATAGGGCAGCTTCATTGATTCATCCGTGGTCATACCTTCTTCCTGTGGAGCAGCGAGATCCTTTCGATACTGGATGCAATCACTTGATGGCGGTTGTTTGAGCTATATTCAACCAGAATGGCTGGTTGCACTCTAGGCGCATTGGAGATGTCGCATAGACTTTTTATAGATTGTTCCTTTATTCGTTGGCTGATCTTTGCAACAACTTTGATCGACCCATGATGGTGATGTAATAACTTTGAATACTAGTTTAATAAATAAGTTTGTGTACATCATGTTAATGTAGAGGCTGTGGCGTTTTGCTCCCATTTCCAAAAAAAAGCTATGGATCGAACAGTAATGATAGCTACTCCCTCCGTTCCAAAATATAACATGTGTTAACTCATCATTGAGAAACATGTATCTAGATGCTTTTTAGTATATAGGTTCACTCCTTTTGCTTGTAACCTACATACTAAAAGATGTCTAGATACATGCATGACAATGATCGGCTAAAACATCATATATTTGGAATGGAGGGAGTATGTGCCTATGCATGTCAGTACTTTCAACTCACTAGTCTGAACTTGGCAGGTCCATAATTTCAGCTGAATTTGTTCAGGTTCATCGGTCAAGGAGAATGATGAAGTCGATTCATTTTGGCTTGATGCACTTCCATTGGAAGACTTCTTCTTCGATCAGTTTTATTTGAAGACTTGTCAAAGTTGGCGATATAGTTAATCCCTCAAGATAGGTGCGAACACTTTCCGCATTCGCAATCTCTCAATCTAAAATCTACACGATTGGCATTCCAAACCCAGTTCGGGAGACGGAGCATGTATGGCGATAACTAACATTCAACCTCTCGACGATCCTATATAGCACGTCTGCATCCTGCCATCCTGGAACCTCACAACTAATTGGTGTTCCAGGGTTCCGACTACGCCCATTTGGCGAGCATGGACATGAGGCATGCCCCGAGCAGCATGGAGACATTGATGCCGAGCTACAGTTTCCCCTGTTCTGCACTTGGGGAGGTTGACCAAGGCCATACATTTTCACACGAGAGTGTGATGTAGAGATGAGATGAAAGCGGAGAAAAGGGATTTTTCTAGAGGAGACTGGAATACTGGGCGGTTGGGTATCGATAATGTGAAAAATGTATGACACTCTAAGGAAAGAAAGGAAATGTGTGAGGCATTCATCACACATCCATGTCATGGCCTTACTACACCACCAATACATCCACTCGCCATATATATATGTATGGAATTCAAATTTCTTGGCATCTATTGTTGTATTTGTATCATCTATTTAGCAATCTTTGTGAAGATAGTTGTATTTGTATTATAGTTAGTATGAGATAATGGAGGAAACTACTGGCCATACAGATTGCATGTAATGGAGGAAACCACTTGCCATACATGGGCTGAATTTGCCTCAGGGTTTAAACTGCTCTCTCCTATTGATAATTCGTTGATGCCTCCAAAGATGACTCCACTTGCTCATTACAGGCGAGATAGCCGGGTTTCGTTATCATTCATCCGCATTTACCCTAAAATTAACTTGACGTAGGTGTGCACCTACGAAACATAATATCATTTCAACCTCGACGATCCTATATAACACGTCCGCATCCTGCCATCCTGGAACTCACATGTCATGGACAACAATGTTTGGCGTTCCAGTAGGCTTCCGGCTACGCCCATTTGGCGAGCATGGACATGAGGCCCGCCCCGAGCAGCATGGAGATGTTGATGCCGATCTGCATCTTCCCCCTGCTCTGCACCTTCGGGTTCATGAAGTCCTCGGCGAGGAGGTCGACAAGGGCCATGTACACGAGGATCCCAGCAGCCACCGAGTTGAGACTGCCCTCCACCACCAACGCCATAGGGCTGTTCTCGTTGTACACCTGCGATATGCCCATGCCGACAAGGATGCCTACCGGCGTCGTCAGGCAGAAGAAGAGGATCATCATCATGATGGACCTCGCCTTGAACTTTGCCTGCATCATCGTCAGCAACAATCAGAGCCAAATTCAAATCATGCCACAGATTAACAAAACAGGGCACCTCCTTAAGTATACTCAACATGTGTAACATCGCGTGAACTAGTAATTTCTTTTGCAAATTGTTTTAGGAGGGGGACGGGGGATGGGGGCAATAGCCCATCTCCTATATAGAAACAACGTAAACATGAAATCCGATATCGAAAAATCAATAGAAGAATATGATAAAGATTATTTTATGTTTATTAAGATGTTTTAAGAGAATAAATTGGATATATAATATTTATACTGTTGTGGAAATAACTAAATCCTATTCATGGCGTGCAATTTCCTTCACTTCAGGGAAAAAGGGGGTACATGACCTGCCTCCACCAAACATGTTTCGACTACATACAAAGTCAGCTGTCACCTCTTAAGTGTCTTGGGAGAAACTTATGGATTAAAAAGTGCTAGTCAAAAAGCTTGCTCACTTTTTGTTCTTCGGGTTACTTCAGTCCACCCGAAATGCCCTGCCTCTACTAGATGTCTATCTACAATTATCAACAGACCCTTACCTGGAAGAGCATCCTAGTACACTCTTTCATGAAGCAAGTGGGAGTAGTGTTTATTTGAACGAGCTTTTCTACTTTTGATGGAGACCAGAGATACAAAGTTCTATGCATGGCATCATTTAAAAGTTCATACATGGAAAGATACTCCTTTTAGTAGTAACGATCAAGCAACCAAGTCATGTAGTAACACCTTTGCATTATTCTTGGGTTTGACCATGAATATGTACTGTATGTGTAATGGCCACATAACTTAATATTGCGAGATATGTTGCCCATGTTTATTCGCTCCAAATTGTAATTAACTACTAACAGTAGCAGTCAAATTAATTAGTGCTATGGGACCGAAATGTGTTAAAAATTACATGGAAGAAAACTGTTGATGACTTAGTACTAAATCATCTGATTTTTTTTCCTGATCGGAGGGAGTCCTCAAACTGTGCATGGTAAATAATTGCAATTAGGAGTGACATGGGTATTGGTATACCTGAACTATGCAGCCACCAAGGCCCATGCCCTCGAACATCTGGTGGAAGCTCAAGGCGACCACGAGAGGTTTAATGGTGTCCGGCTCTTGAGACGCGCCGAGGGAGATACCGATAATCACTGAATGCACCACGATACCCAGTTCAAGCACCTACAACATCGATCCTTGTTAACATGAAAGATCACAAAAAAGGAGATAGAAGTAGCATAATTGGTCGACGCATTAGAAGCTTCATGTGGTATTGTATCATGAAATTAAAACTTTGCAAGCTAGCTAGTGGCTTTCTCTCTTAATTCATCCGGCATTTAATTCATCTTGCACTGCTTTAAGCACCCAAAAGCAAGCTACGATCGTCATATTGTGGTTAAACGAAGACAGGCACCGTTAAGAAGCTATTGCTTACCCGAGGCAAAGGAAAATCTGGTGCGGGGGGCATAGCCCCAAGTTCAAAAAGGTAGTAGTAGTTCTGGATTCTGGAAGGGGATCCATTGCCCCCATTGCGTCCAATTTGAAAAAAAAACAAAGTCCGCTTTTTTCCCCTATACTTTTTACATGGTTCATGTTTACCCCTCCAAATTTTTCTTGGCTCACTAAACCTCCTAAACTATTACTAATGGTCCATGTTACCTCCTTAATTTAGGATTTTACACAGTCAAAAAATGGGCTTATGACCGTATCTTCGCAAATCTGCAATTAGTCGCATACAAACACATGACCATGACTAATATGAGCCAAATTTAATGGATTATATTTGTTGTTTAGGGGGGGTTTATTGAGCCAAGTAAAAGTTTAGGGGGAAAATATAAACCAAGTGAAAAGTTTAGGGGAGACGACTCGGTAGCGCGCGCGCGCTACCGAGCGCTCGTTTCGCTAAAGCGCGTTCGGTCCTGGGCCGGCCCATTCTTGCTTCGTTCGTTTTCTCTCTGATTCGCTAGCATCGCTGCTGTGATTTGGTTTGTTCGATCGCTCATTTCTTTTCACTTATTCTTTCATGTCTTTACGTACGTACATATGTTGTTTTTTTATTTTTTTATTTTTCTTTTCGTTTCTAGTTGTTCTTTCGCTTTCAGGTTTTTTAGTTCCCAGATTTTTGTATTTTTTGTTCACATATTTTTGTAATTTTTGTTCCTAGATTTTTTATCCCAAATTTTTTTAACATTTGTTTCTGGATTTTTGACACTTTTATTTCTGGATTTTTGTTCCTAATTTTTTGTAACTTTTGTTCCCAGAATTTTGTAATTTGTTCCCAGATTTTTGTAATTTTAGTTCTCGGATTTTTTTATTTTTTGTTTTCAGATTTTTGTAATTTTTGTTCCTGGTTTTTTGAAATTTTGTTCCTGTTTTTTTAACTTTTGTTCCCGTATTTTTGTTCCTATATTTTTTGTAAATTTTGTTCTCAGATTTTTTGTCATTTTTGTTCCTAGATTTTTGTAACTTTTTGATCTCGGATTTTTGTAAATTTTGTTCCCAGTTTTTTTTATTGTTCCCGGATTTTTGTAATTTTAGTTCCCATATTTTTTGTCATTTTTGTTCCCAGATTTTTGTAACTTTTTGGTCTGAGATTTTTGTAACTTTTGTTCCCATTTTTTTTTAAATTTTTGTTCCCGGATTTTTGTAATTTTAGTTCCCGTAGTTTTTTAAATTTTTGATCCTAGGTTTTTTGTCATTTTTGTTCCCAAATTTTTGAAATTTTTGTACCTGGATTTTGTTCCCGATTTTTTTAAACTTTTGTTCCTTGATTTTTGAAACTTTTGTTCCTAAATTTTTGTTCTCATATTTTTGAAATTTTTATAACTTTTGTTCCCGGATTTTTGTTCTGATATGTTTTTCAACTTTTGTTCCAGGATTTTTGTTCCGAGTTTTTTGTAATTTTGTTCCCTGATTTTTGAAATTTTTGTTTCTGGATTTTTTTGTTCTGAGATGTTTTTTAAAATTTGTTCCCAGATTTTTGTAATTTTAGTTCCCATTTTTTGTAATTTTTATTCCTAGACTTTTTGTCATTTTTGTTCTCAGATTTTTGAAATTTTCGTACCTGGATTTTGTTCCCGGATTTTTTTAACTTTTGTTCCCTGATTTTTGAAATTTTTGTTCCGATATGTTTTTTAACTTTTGTTCCCGGATTTTTGTTCCGAGTTTTTTGAAATTTTGTTCCCTGATTTTTGAAATTTTTGTTCCTGGATTTTTTGTTCCGAGATGTTTTTTTAAATTTGTTCCCGGATTTTTGTAATTTTAGTTCCTGTTTTTTTTGTAATTTTTGTTCCTAGATTTTTTATCATTTTTGTTCTCAGATTTTTGAAATTTTCGTACCTGGATTTTGTTCTCGGATATTTTTAACTTTTGTTCCTAGATTTTAGAAATTTTTGTTCCTGAATTTTCATTCTCATATTTTTGAAATTTTTGTATCTTTGTTCCTAGATTTTTGTAATTTTATTTTCTAGATTTTTGTAACTTTTGTTCTTGAATTTTTGTAATTTTTGTTCCCAAATTTTTTAAAATTTTGTTCCTAGAGGTAATTTTTAGTTCCCGGTTATTTTAATTTTTGTTCCCAGATTTTAGTGAAACGGCAGAGGAACAAAACCATACAAAGAGAAACAAATCATGCGGAACAATCGAACGACGAAAACAGCCGAAAATTAGCAAGGAACAAAAATATGCGGAGGGGAACAAATCATGCGGAACAAAAGAACAAAGGAAACAGACGAAAATCAGTAAGGGAACAAAACCATGCATACGGGAACAAATCCGCGGAACAACAGAACAAACGAACAAAGGAAATGTTAGGTTCTTTGTACAAAATAGTCCCACATCGGAAGCTGACCAAAATTTTGACCAGTTTATAAGCCCACCCCGCCTGAAACATTGTACCAAGAGTTGAAAAAGCCCACGAATCTGAAAAAGGCCGGCGCACCTGCGCGCGAGCCCAAATCAGTAAGGGAACAAAACCATGCACACGGGAACAAATCTGCGGAACAACGGAACAAAACTAATGGGCCGATGAAAAAAAGCCCATTAAAAATTCCTTCAGCGAAATGAGAGGTAGGTGACGCGCGTGCGCCAGGGAGGAGGACCCAGTTTAGGGGGCAAAAACAGACTTTGTTCTTGAAAAAATAAAGAGACGACGGCCCAAAATTGTTACCAACCTGAGAGATTACGCGATGCCGGACCGTGTCCTTTTCGTCCTCGGCGCCGCCAACAGCCGCGACGAGCACCGCCGACCCGTGCGCGTGGCCGTGCGTCGAGTGCGTGTGCACGACGTGCAAGTGCTCCCCACTTTCCTCACTGGCGGCGGCGGCGGCAGCAGCCGCCTGTTTCTCCTCGTCCACGACGGCGGCGCTGCCGGCCCCTGCCGCAGCGTCCTTTTTCAGGTGTGCGCGCGTGAAGTACCCGGTGGCGACGGTGTCGAGGACGAGCGTGCCGATGGCGCCGACCATGGCGCCTAGCCCGGCGAACGGGAAGTCCTTCCACGGGTCGGCGGGCAGGCAGGGCGACGTGAGGTTCGCGAACGCGTCGGGTAGGATGTGGATGAACCCTGTAGCGAGGATGACCCCCGCCGCGAACGCCTTGACCAGGAAGAAGATGTCGCCGTCTGGCCGGAGCGCAGGCACATGCCGCCCCAGCACGGGCAGGGAGCAACCCAGCGCGCCGCAGACCAGGATGGAGAAGAAAGCAGCGATCTTGAGAGGCTTCGCCCGCGCGCGGTCGTGAGCCGCCGACTCTGGTGACCCACAGTCGTCGTCGTCGCCACGCACGGCGGAGACCAAGAGCAGCGCGGCGACGGCGGCGAGGAGCACGGTGGCGCTCGGCTTCATGGCTACGCTAGGATGTCCTGCTGCACGCGGATGGACGACGACGCGAGGTGTGAGGAGGAGGTGGAAGAGCTGCGCAGCTAGTTACGCTGGCCGCCGGGTTTATATGGACGGACGGGGCGGAGGAACAGCTTTACTGCAGTCAGCGACGTCATGTCGCGCCTAATTAGGGTTTTATAGATTCAACTGCTTGAGCAATTAGGAGATCGAATGAAAACGACTCTGTCACAAGGTGACGACATGCGTGAGAATATAGGGTGCTCCCAGGTCCCAGCGTGAAAACGACAAGCTCGATTCTACAGACGGTTGATGTATTCGATATCGGAGGAGACGATTTTCTTGTTTAATTTCGGCGTTTGAGAAGAGAAATTACCCAGGATGACGACACTATTTTGCAGTAATGGGGTAATTTTGTTGGCACCGGGCTGTGGACATTTATTGCGAAAGGGTACACGTAATTGTCTTGGACACCGGTGGATATTTCATCCAAGACGTGATATCTTTCCAGATTTTTTCTGTTTTGCTAATTGTATGTCGACCGAGAATAGTTGATTTTCGAATTATTGATTTTGCGTTGTGATTCGTGTTATTTTGTGAGCTACACATGGAATACAACTGTAGTTTCCTCAGTTGTTTTCTCAGTTGCACATGAATTGCAACTATGAAAGAAATATAAAACCATTGCATTCGTTTTGTGGTTTGTGCTAAAATAAAAATTATACTACATGAGTCCAGTCACTCGACTGAGATAGTTAAATCTAAATTGACTGAGATTGACTTTGATTCATACGAACATACAAATTGTTCAATACATCTAGGAATACAGTTGGGTTTAGATTTTATAATAAATGAATACAAATTACTAACAAAAAAAGATATTTCCTACACGTCTACATTAAAACATGTTTTGATCCTAGCTACTATCTGAATTTAAAGCTGAGCCACGTTGCTATGAAACAAATCAGCAGAATTTATCTATAGTGCACATAGTACAATTATCTGGTTGAAGCCTTGCCCGTGAACCCTGACTTAAAATCCGCATTGCTTTTTTTAGGGGAAAACCCGCATTGCTATGAAGGGGTACTGGGTTTTACAACAACCGCTGCTGCTCAACTTTCCTTTCCGGGCAGCACGCAACGCAACACACGCTACCGCTGCTGCTCAACTCCATCATCTCTCGATTCATCGGCCCGCAACTCTAGCAGATCCCCTATCCACAAACCTGCAAAAAGCAGTTCAGTTCGGCCTGTATCGACTATTTGTGGATTCAAATCGTGTCTCACAGACTAGATACGTCAAAGGAAACCGCATACTGAAATCTTTTGGTGGGGCCTACTCTCTTTTTTCTAGTCTTCTTCAACCTCCCGCACACCCCACGCCTGGCAGGCCCGGCCCCGTGCCGCCTGCCTACACGCGCCGCCGGCCAGCCCCGCCCCGCCTGCACGCGCCGCTGGCCAGCCCCGCCCCGCGCCGCCCGCCCGCCCGCCTGCGCGCCTGCCCGCGCCGCCCCCCGGATTACATCGGTGCCTGCACGTGCCGCCCGCCTGTGTCGTCCCGTCCGCACAAAACCATGTATAGAACTTGACAAAAAAATGGTGAAATTGATCCGGTAGATAAAGATTAAGAGAAGATTGACAAAAGTTTGATTAAATCTAGAGCTCTATGGTAGAATTTGGCTAGATTCCGGCGACATCGGTGCAGGTCCGATGAGAAATTTCACTCTCAGAGAGTGTTGGCCGGGTTGTAGGTGCCCCATATTTTGTTCGATTTGGCCAACAAAACTGAACATATGGAGGTCACGAGGGTGGATGGCTGACCTGCAAAATATTTGCAGACCGGACTATTTTTGTGGGATCTGTTTTGCCTAGTTTTTCGCACCTAAACTGCAAACCTCCAAATATTTGCGGGTTTGATCAGATTTGGCGGATCTGCTAGAGTTGCTCTCACGCAAGTCCGAGCATCCAGTTGAAGCTAGAAAAGATGCGGGCGACTGACACACCCCTCCATGTTCAGCTGATCGTGCATTCGTGCACTACCGGAAAATCTGCCTTTTCTGTGCGCCGAACCTTTGCCGTGGGTCGACGCACGGCATAAAATCTTATGCCGTGAGCCAGCAAGTCCAGCCCACGGCAAAACAAAAGCTCACGGCGTATCTAACCGCAGCACACGGCGAAAGAAGACACACGGCGAAATAACCTAAATGCTCACGGCATAGTATCACACACGGCAAACTGTTGATCGTGTCCCACGTTCGAGGCCGGTCTAACGGCTCGGCGTGATGGACGCCATTTGCCGTGTGCCTAACTGTCACGCACGGTAAACTGTTGTGTTTGCAATTCCCGCCATCATTGCAAATATTGCCTCGCAAATTTAAAATTATCGCCGCATAAATATTTAAAATTTGGAATATGTCAGTACCCACTATTTGCCGTGAGCTTTCGAGAAAGGCACACGGAATAGATACGTTTTGCCGTGTGCTATTCTGGCCGGCACACGGCAAACTCTTTATTCTGCCTATTTCTCCTATTATTTCTGCACATTTATTGCACATACGATCCACATATTAGTTTATTTTTACCCATATATCATAGGTCCCCATGTAAGTTTTTGAGAGATTTTTGGCGCCTCCGGGGCATTCCCGCCTTGAAACACTGGTCTGCGGGCCCATCGGCATGCCGCTGTGCGCGCCCACTTCCCCATTTATTTTTGTGTAATGATGTTACTGTATGTATGGAAATCACTTTCCCATTTATTTTTGTGTAATGATGTTACTGTATGTATGGAAATCACTTTACACAACATTGTTAGAGGAGATGGATTCTTTTACGGGCTTGCAGGGAATTTTTTCTGAGGCGGAGCTTCCGAAGATGTCGTAGGGCGTGAGCACCAACGACATCTTCGAGAAGCTCCGCCACGGGAGATTTCCCAACCCTTTACGCAACATTGTTACAGGAGATGGATTCTTTCACGGGCTTGGAGGGAAATTTTTCCGAGGCGGAGCTTCCGAAGATGCCGTAGGGCGTGAGCACCAACGACATCTTCGAGAAGCTCCGCCATGGTAGATTTCCCAACCCTTTCCCCAACACTGTTAGAGGAGACGGATTCTTTCACGGGCTTGCAGGGAAATTTTTCCGAGGCGGAGCTTCCGAAGATGCCGTAGGGCGTGAGCACCAACGACATCTTCGAGAAGCTCCGCCACGGGAGATTTCCCAACCCTTTCCCCAACACTGTTAGAGGAGACGGATTCTTTCGCGGGCTTGCAGGGAAATTTTTCCGAGGCGGAGCTTCCGAAGATGCCGTAGGGCGTGAGCACCAACGACATCTTCGAGAAGCTCCGCCACGGGAGATTTCCCAACCCTTTACCCAACACTGTTAGAGGAGACGGATTCTTTCACGGGCTTGCAGGGAAATTTTTCCGAGGTGGAGCTTCCGAAGATGCCGTAGGGCGTGAGCACCAACAACATCTTCGAGAAGCTCCGCCACGGTAGATTTCCCAACCCTTTCCCCAATACTGTTAGAGGAGACGAATTCTTTCACGGGCTTGCAGGGAAATTTTTCCGAGGCGGAGCTTCCGAAGATGCCGTAGGGCGTGAGCACCAACGACATCTTCGAGAAGCTCCGCCACGGGAGATTTCCCAACCCTTTACCCAACACTTTTAGAGGAGATGGAGTCTTTCACGGGCTTGCAGGGAAATTTTTCCGAGGCGGAGCTTCCGAAGATGCCGTAGGGCGTGAGCACCAACGACATCTTCGAGAAGCTCCGCCACGGGAGATTTCCCAACCCTTTACCCAACACTTTTAGAGGAGATGGAGTCTTTCACGGGCTTGCAGGGAATTTTTTTCGAGGCGGAGCTTCCGAAGATGCCGTAGGGCGTGAGCACCAACGACATCTTCGAGAAGCTCCGCCACGGGAGATTTCCCAACCCTTTACCCAACACTTTTAGAGGAGATGGAGTCTTTCATGGGCTTGCAGGGAAATTTTTTCGAGGCGGAGCTTCCGAAGATGCCGTAGGGCGTGAGCACCAACGACATCTTCGAGAAGCTCCGCCACGGGAGATTTCCCAACCCTTTACCCAAGACTTTTAGAGGAGATGGAGTCTTTCACGGGCTTGCAGGGAAATTTTTCCGAGGCGGAGCTTCCAAAGATGCCATAGGGCGTGAGCACCAATGACATCTTTGAGAAGCTCCGACACGGGAGATTTCCCAACCCTTTCCCCAACACTGTTAGAGGAGACGGATTCTTTCGCGGGCTTGCAGGGAAATTTTTCCGAGGCGGAGCTTCCGAAGATGCCGTAGGGCGTGAGCACCAACGACATCTTCGAGAAGCTCCGCCACGGGAGATTTCCCAACCCTTTACGCAACATTGTTACAGGAGATGGATTCTTTTACGGGCTTGCAGGGAATTTTTTCTGAGGCGGAGCTTCTGAAGATGTCGTAGGGCGTGAGCACCAACGACATCTTCGAGAAGCTCCGCCACGGGAGATTTCCCAACCCTTTACGCAACATTGTTACAGGAGATGGATTCTTTCACGGGCTTGGAGGGAAATTTTTCCGAGGCGGAGCTTCCGAAGATGCCGTAGGGCGTGAGCACCAACGACATCTTCGAGAAGCTCCGCCATGGTAGATTTCCCAACCCTTTCCCCAACACTGTTAGAGGAGACGGATTCTTTCACGGGCTTGCAGGGAAATTTTTCCGAGGCGGAGCTTCCGAAGATGCCGTAGGGCGTGAGCACCAACGACATCTTCGAGAAGCTCCGCCACAGGAGATTTCCCAACCCTTTCCCCAACACTGTTAGAGGAGACGGATTCTTTCGCGGGCTTGCAGGGAAATTTTTCCGAGGCGGAGCTTCCGAAGATGCCGTAGGGCGTGAGCACCAACGACATCTTCGAGAAGCTCCGCCACGGGAGATTTCCCAACCCTTTACCCAACACTGTTAGAGGAGACGGATTCTTTCACGGGCTTGCAGGGAAATTTTTCCGAGGTGGAGCTTCCGAAGATGCCGTAGGGCGTGAGCACCAACAACATCTTCGAGAAGCTCCGCCACGGTAGATTTCCCAACCCTTTCCCCAATACTGTTAGAGGAGACGAATTCTTTCACGGGCTTGCAGGGAAATTTTTCCGAGGAGGAGCTTCCGAAGATGCCGTAGGGCGTGAGCACCAACGACATCTTCGAGAAGCTCCGCCACGGGAGATTTCCCAACCCTTTACCCAACACTTTTAGAGGAGATGGAGTCTTTCACGGGCTTGCAGGGAAATTTTTCCGAGGCGGAGCTTCCGAAGATGCCGTAGGGCGTGAGCACCAACGACATCTTCGAGAAGCTCCGCCACGGGAGATTTCCCAACCCTTTACCCAACACTTTTAGAGGAGATGGAGTCTTTCACGGGCTTGCAGGGAATTTTTTTCGAGGCGGAGCTTCCGAAGATGCCGTAGGGCGTGAGCACCAACGACATCTTCGAGAAGCTCCGCCACGGGAGATTTCCCAACCCTTTACCCAACACTTTTAGAGGAGATGGAGTCTTTCATGGGCTTGCAGGGAAATTTTTTCGAGGCGGAGCTTCCGAAGATGCCGTAGGGCGTGAGCACCAACGACATCTTCGAGAAGCTCCGCCACGGGAGATTTCCCAACCCTTTACCCAACACTTTTAGAGGAGATGGAGTCTTTCACGGGCTTGCAGGGAAATTTTTCCGAGGCGGAGCTTCCGAAGATGCCATAGGGCGTGAGCACCAATGACATCTTTGAGAAGCTCCGACACGGGAGATTTCCCAACCCTTTCCCCAACACTGTTAGAGGAGACGGATTCTTTCGCGGGCTTGCAGGGAAATTTTTTCGAGGCGGAGCTTCCGAAGATGCCGTAGGGCGTGAGCACCAATGACATCTTCGAGAAGCTCCGCCACAGGAGATTTCCCAACCCTTTACCCAACACTTTTAGAGGAGATGGAGTCTTTCACGGGCTTGCAGGGAAATTTTTCCGAGGCGGAGCTTCCGAAGATGCCATAGGGCGTGAGAACCAACGACATCTTCGAGAAGCTCCGCCACAGGAGATTTCCCAACCCTTTACCCAACACTTTTAGAGGAGATGGAGTCTTTCACGGGCTTGCAGGGAAATTTTTCTGAGGCGGAGCTTCCGAAGATGTCGTAGGGCGTGAGCACCAACGACATCTTCGAGAAGCTCCGCCACGGGAGATTTCCCAACCCTTTACGCAACATTGTTACAGGAGATGGATTCTTTCACGGGCTTGGAGGGAAATTTTTCCGAGGCGGAGCTTCCGAAGATGCCGTAGGGCGTGAGCACCAACGACATCTTCGAGAAGCTCCGCCATGGTAGATTTCCCAACCCTTTCCCCAACACTGTTAGAGGAGACGGATTCTTTCACGGGCTTGCAGGGAAATTTTTCCGAGGCGGAGCTTCCGAAGATGCCGTAGGGCGTGAGCACCAACGACATCTTCGAGAAGCTCCGCCACGGGAGATTTCCCAACCCTTTCCCCAACACTGTTAGAGGAGACGGATTCTTTCGCGGGCTTGCAGGGAAATTTTTCCGAGGCGGAGCTTCCGAAGATGCCGTAGGGCGTGAGCACCAACGACATCTTCGAGAAGCTCCGCCACGGGAGATTTCCCAACCCTTTACCCAACACTGTTAGAGGAGACGGATTCTTTCACGGGCTTGCAGGGAAATTTTTCCGAGGTGGAGCTTCCGAAGATGCCGTAGGGCGTGAGCACCAACAACATCTTCGAGAAGCTCTACCACGGTAGATTTCCCAACCCTTTCCCCAATACTGTTAGAGGAGACGAATTCTTTCACGGGCTTGCAGGGAAATTTTTCCGAGGCGGAGCTTCCGAAGATGCCGTAGGGCGTGAGCACCAACGACATCTTCGAGAAGCTCCGCCACGGGAGATTTCCCAACCCTTTACCCAACACTTTTAGAGGAGATGGAGTCTTTCACGGGCTTGCAGGGAAATTTTTCCGAGGCGAAGCTTCCGAATATGCCGTAGGGCGTGAGCACCAACGACATCTTCGAGAAGCTCCGCCACGGGAGATTTCCCAACCCTTTACCCAACACTTTTAGAGGAGATGGAGTCTTTCACGGGCTTGCAGGGAATTTTTTTCGAGGCGGAGCTTCCGAAGATGCCGTAGGGCGTGAGCACCAACGACATCTTCGAGAAGCTCCGCCACGGGAGATTTCCCAACCCTTTACCCAACACTTTTAGAGGAGATGGAGTCTTTCATGGGCTTGCAGGGAAATTTTTTCGAGGCGGAGCTTCCGAAGATGCCGTAGGGCGTGAGCACCAACGACATCTTCGAGAAGCTCCGCCACGGGAGATTTCCCAACCCTTTACCCAAGACTTTTAGAGGAGATGGAGTCTTTCACGGGCTTGCAGGGAAATTTTTCCGAGGCGGAGCTTCCGAAGATGCCATAGGGCGTGAGCACCAATGACATCTTTGAGAAGCTCCGACACGGGAGATTTCCCAACCCTTTCCCCAACACTGTTAGAGGAGACGGATTCTTTCGCGGGCTTGCAGCGAAATTTTTCCGAGGCGGAGCTTCCGAAGATGCCGTAGGGCGTGAGCACCAACGACATCTTCGAGAAGCTCCGCCACAGGAGATTTCCCAACCCTTTACCCAACACTTTTAGAGGAGATGGAGTCTTTCACGGGCTTGCAGGGAAATTTTTCCGAGGCGGAGCTTCCGAAGATGCCGTAGGGCGTGAGAACCAACGACATCTTCGAGAAGCTCCGCCACAGGAGATTTCCCAACCCTTTACCCAACACTTTTAGAGGAGATGGAGTCTTTCACGGGCTTGCAGGGAAATTTTTCTGAGGCGGAGCTTCCGAAGATGCCGTAGGGCGTGAGCACCAACGACATGTTCGAGAAGCTCCGCCACGGGAGATTTCCCAACCCTGTCCTCCATCCATGGGGATGAAACATTCCTATACTTCTAGGTTGGCTTGTTGAGCTGCTTGCCATGGCGTATCGATGCTCCTTTTATAGGCACGGCACCGCTTCTACTTTGTATTATTCCTCTGACAGGGCGTCGTGCGCTACATGCTTTATCTCATCGAGCAGTGCATCCACCCACGCGTCCTTATCCTGCCGACAACTTTCCACCGCTTCGAGCAGTGCATCCACCCACGCGTCCTTATCATGCCGACAACTTTCTACCGCTTCGAGCAGTGCATCCACCCACGCGTCCTTATCCCGCCGACAACTTTCCACCGCTTCGATCAGTGCATCCACCCACATGTCCTTATCCTGCCGACAACTTTCCACCGCTTCCCGCCTCCGTCTTCCCGCCATTTTTCTTCCCGCGCTTTCCACCGCTTCCCGCCTCCCGCCTATTTTCTTCCCGCACTTTCCACCGCTTCCCGCCTCCTGCCTATTTTCCACCGCTTCCCGCCTATTTTCTTCCCGCGCTTTCCACCGCTTCCCACCCCCGTCTTCCCGCCATTTTTTCACTATATATATGTAGGCTTGGCCTCCATTTACATATTACATCTAGACTCATATCTGCAAACCTCATCACTCTCTCCCTTGGCTTCCATCGTATCTCTAACCCCCAGGAGGCGGAGGCGCTTTGCGCCTCAAACTACCCCTGCCCGCCGGGCTACCGCGTCCCCACCGGCTAGATGCTGAGCGTCGGAGGCGTACCGGTCCCTCCTATCCCTCTAGGTGTGGCGCGCCAGATGGCCATCACGAACCACTACTACTTCGAGCTCACGCCAGAGCAGCGGAGGAATCCCCAGTGGCATCCCGACTACAGCCCGACTTGGGACGCCTTCTTCATCAATCGGCGTGAGAGTGCGCTTGCCAGGCACGAGGAGGACGGCCCGCCTCGTTCAAACTTCAATGAGGCCGGCCGTCAGCTGTGGTGGCGCGGCCGGACTCTCCAGAGCGTCATGGCCTACCGTGTCCCCGCCTGCGCTACCCTCAGTCTCAGCCCACGCGTGCTCACCCGCCGAGGTTTGACTACCGCGACCCCGATGCTAGCGACGACGACGTCGGCGACTACGATGACTACAGTGGCGACGTTTATAGGGCTAGGCACGACTATGACTGAATCAGTCCAACATTCGAAAACAAGTTCGGCCGATTGTGACTTAATCTGGCCATGTATCTTAATTTTCAGTTGAGATATGTACTTTAATTCCAGTTCAATCGTTTTCCCGCCCTTTTCTTCCCGCCCTTTTCCTCCCGCCCTTTTCCTCCCGCCCTTTGTCTTGTTTTCCCGCCCTTTTCTTCCCGCCCTTTTCCTCCCGCCCTTTTCCTCCCGCCCTTTTCTTTCCGCCCTTTTCCTCCCGCCCTCTTCTTTCCGCCCATTTCCAATCTACTTATGACCTAACGACACTAGCCCACCGGCTTCGGGGATGCATCGCATGAAGCTAGGGTTTCACCGTAGATCGGGCTTTGGGGATGCATCGCATGAAGCTTTGCTTCCAATCTACTTATGACCTAATGACACTAGCCCACCGGCGTGCCGCCGTCCGGAGAAATCCAGGGGGGTAGACCGTGGGTGAAAAAATGGGACTCCGCACCGTCTGGCCGTGAGCGGGAGTTTTCATGCACTATCATTTCATGCGGGTCCCAAATCGGACATAACTAATTTAAAAAAATCAAAAAAAAAATGTGTAACCTTCGCGAGGCGTAATTTTATGTGACCTAGAAGTCAGAAAAAAATTCAAACCTAAGGTATGGCAATATGCTAGTGCAACACATGAAGTGCATTTTGTTGCTGATGCTTGGTGGGTACTTTGCCGTGTGCTCAAGATTAAACACATGGCAAAGAACATGTTTTGTGCACACAGCCGTGTGCTGGCGCACGGCAAACAAGTTGGCTGGGAAACCACTGCTTAAAATTTGCAATCTGGCAACACTTTGCCGTCGGCTCTCCACTGGGGCACACGACATAGACAAGCTTTGCCGTGTGCTTTTGCTTGAGGCCCACGGCAAAACCTTTATTATGCACATTCTCTTATTTTTTCTGCATATTTATTGCACCGAAGATCCATATATTAGTTTATTTTCACCATTATATCATAGGTCCCTATGTAAGTTCTTGAGGGATTTCAGCGCCTCCTAGGGCATTCCCCAATGAAACACTGGTCTCTGTGGGCCCACCGGCAGGGGTAGACTGCGCGGGTGCAGTGGGCTAGGGTTTCACCGTACATCGGGCTTCGGGGGCTATGCATCGCAAAACCTTTGTTTCCCATGCGTTAGGTCACCGGCGTGCCATCGTCCGAAGAAATCCAGGGGGTAGACCACGCGGGAGCAGTGGGCTAGGGTTTCGCCGTAGATCAGGCTTCGAGGGCTATGCATCGCAAAACCTTTCTTCCCATCTACATATGACCTAATGAAAGCCAAAGAAACACACTAGCCCACCAGCGTGTCGACGTTCAAAGAAATCGAGGGGGTAGACCGTGCGGGTGTAGCGGGCTAGGGTTTCGCCATAGATCGGGCTTCGGGGGCTATGCATCACAAAAAGCTTTGCTTCACAAATACATATGACCTAACGAAAGCCAAACAAACACACTAGCCCACCGGCGTGTCACCGTCCAAAGAAATCTAGGTGGATAGACCGCACGGGTGCAGCGGGCTAGGGTTTTGCCGTAGATCGGGCTTCGGGGGCTATGCATCGCAAGAAGCTTTGCTTCACAAATACATATGACCTAACGAAAGCCAAACAAACACACTAGCCCACCGGCGTGTCACCGTCCGAAGAAATCCAGGGGTAGACCGCGCGGGTGCAGTGGGCTAGGGTTTCGCCGTAGATCGGGCTTCGAGGGCAATGCATCGCAAAAAGCTTTGCTTCACAAATACATATGACCTAACGAAAGCCAAACAAACACACTAGCCCACCGGCATGTCACCGTCCGAAGAAATCCAAGGGGGTAGACCGCGCGGGTGCAGCGGGCTAGGGTTTCACCGTAGATCGGGCTTCGGGGGCTATGAATCGCAAAACCTTTGCTTCCCATCTACATATGACCTAACGAAAAGCAAGCAAACACACTAGCCCACCGACGTGCTGCCGTCCGAAGAAATCTAGGGGAGATGACCGCGTGGGTGCAGCGGGCTAGGGTTTCGCCGTAGATCGGGCTTCGGGGGCTATGAATCGCAAAACCTTTGCTTCCCATCAACATATGACCTAAAGAAAGGCAATCAAACACACTAGCCCACCGGCGTGCCGCTGTCCGGAGAAATCAAGGGGGGTAGACCGTGGGTGAAAAAATGGGACTCCGCACCGTCTGGCCGTGAGCGGGAGTTTTCATGCAGCGTCATTTCATGTGGGTCCCAAATCGGACATAACTAATTTAAAAAAATTCAAAAAATGCGAAACCTTCGCGTGGCATCATTTTATGTGACCTAGAAGTGGGAAGAAAATTCAAACCTTGAGAAAAAATGTTTACCAGAAAGTCCCTTCACATAAATGACCTATCACGTTCGAGGTTGCATGACTTTTAGGTTAAATGAGCTAGATTCGGCCATGAGCATGTCATAGTCTGTCGTAACAAGGACATATCGGACACGCACGTGGCCCTTGGGATGTCGAGGAACGCCACGAAGGTCGATTCTCGTTTGGTCTCACGAAAAGTGCCTTTTCTATTTTTGGAGTGCCGAAAAAGGGTTTTTTTGTGAAGCAGCTACCGAAACGCGAAATCGAAAGGTGGGAACAACACCCCACATTAATAGTGGACCATCTGGGATACGCATATCAGCTCTCGTTTTGTTGCGGCAGCCTTTGGAGGTATATTCTGAATTTTGCGCAAGTTCCTGCCGATTTCGCTGGAAGCGGGGTGGTTTTGCACTTTAGAGGTAAAAAGTAAACCTCCTGAATTTTTGCAAAAGTCATTTTTGGATCCGCAACATGTTATTTCTTCACTAAACAGTAGGTGAAGAAAGGGGGCTGCGCACCGTCTGGCCGCGAGCGGGAGTTTTCGTGCACCGTCATTTCATGCGGGTCTCGAATCGGACATAACTAATTTAAAAAAAATCAAAAAAATGTGAAACCTTCACGTGGCGTCATTTTATGTGACCTAGATGTGGAAAGAAAATTCAAACCTTGAGAAAAAATGTTTACCAGAAAGTCCTTTCACATAAATGACCTATCACTTTCGAGGTTGCATGCCTTTTAGGTTAAATGAGCTAGATTCGGCCATGAGCATGTCATAGTTTGCCGGAACGAGGCCATATCGGACAAGCACGTGGCCCTTGGGATGTCGAGGAACTCCACGAAGGTTGATTCTCGTTTGGTCTCACGAAAAGTGCCTTTCCATTTTCAGAGTGCCGAAAAGGGTTTTTTTGTGAAGCAGCTACCGAAACACGAAATCAAAAGGTGGGAACAACACCCCACATTAATAGTAGACCAGCTGGGATACGCATATCAGCTCTCGTTTTGTTGCGGCAGCCTTTGGAGGTATATTCTGAATTTTGCGGAAGTTCCTGCCGATTTCGCTAGAAGCGGGGTGGTTTTGCACTTTACAGGTAAAAAGTAAACCTCCAGATTTTTTGCAAAAATCATTTCTGGATCCACAACATGTTATTTCTTCACTAAACAGTGGGTGAAAAAAGGGTACTCCGCACCGTCTGGCCGCGAGCGGGAGTATTCGTGCGCCGTCATTTCATGCGGGTCCCGAATCGGGCATAACTAATTTAAAAAAATCAAAAAATGTGAAACCTTCGCGTGGCGTCATTTTATGTGACCTAGAAGACAGAAAAAATCAAACCTTCGTGTGGCATCATTTTATGTGACCTAGAATCAGAACAAAAATGGAACCTTCACATGTTGGTGTCTTTGCCGTGTGCTGCAGGGTTAACACATGGCAAAGTACCCATTTTGTGCACACAGCCGTGTGCTGGCACACAGCAAAGAAGAAGGGATGGAAACCCTAATTCTATGCTTTGCCGTGTGTTTTTCCTTGATGCACATGGCAAACCATGGGCACACGGCAAAGCCTTCGAATCAATCCCCTTCCAACAGCCCTGTCTGAACCGTTACTCACTCTAGCTTCTTCCCCGTGCCGCCACTCCTCTCCCCAGGATCCGCCGCCACCGTCGCCGCCTCTCTCTCTCCCCCGGAGCTCCCGTCGGCCGGCACCACCTGCAGCACCTCCCCGCCGGCCGCCCCCCCTGCAGCACCTCCCCGGCCGCCCCCTCCCCCGCGAGCACCTCCTCGGCCACGCCACCCCTGCAGCAACCTCCCCGCCGGCCGCCCCCCTGAAGCACCTCCCCGGCAGCCCCTCCTGCAGCACCTCCTCGGCCGGCCCCTGCAGCAAGGTAAGCTAGTTAGGTTAGTTTATTGTTAGTTAGTGTTAGGTAAGTTAGTTAGTGTTAGGTTTAGTTAGTGTTAGGTAGTTAGTGTTAGGTAAGTTAGTTAGTTAAGTTAGGTAAGTTAGTTTACTATTAGGTTAGTGCTAGGTTAGTTTAGTGTAGGTTAGTTTTGCCGTGTGTTTGTGCTAGGTTTAGTGTTAGTTTAGTGCTAGGTTAGTTTATTGTTAGGTTAGTTTATTGTTAGGTTAGTTTATTGCTAGGTTTAGTGTTAGTTTATTGCTAGGTTAGTTTAGTTGTTAGTTTACTGCTAGGTTAGTTTAGTGTTAGTACTAGTGTTGTTAAAATAGTTTAGTAATGTGCACATTTTTCATTTTGCAGGATATGGCGACAGGTTGAGGGTGGGGTCATCGTCGCAGAGATCGTCTTCACCTTCCTCGACCGGTCACGCTTTGAGGGTAAGAATTCATCATCTCTCGTGCATAGGTTTTTTTTGTGTCTAGATAACCAAGTCAGTCGCGAAACCTAGGGGTCTCCCGTTCGGAAGAGTTACGCGGATAAATATGTATTTAGTTGCATATTTTAATTGTAACTCTTCCGGATTGTCCACGTATTTTGGACAGCCGGAGGATGTGCAGATTGGGTATGTTCTCCATGCTTTGCCCTCAGCTTGAGACAGAATTTCGACGGTGCCTCCCTGTTGTTCTCCGGATGCACAACCTCTCGGCTTTTGGCCCGAGATGTGTATCGGGAGAACAGCGGGGAGGTGCTGCTGAAATTTTGTCTTGAGGCAGGGTAGAGCATGGAGAACGTACCCAATCTGCACATCCTCGGGTGGGATTAGAGCTCACCTATTAGAGAGATAGGGTTTTGCATGGCGTAAAACCTATATTCGTTAAAATTAATCGAACTAATGTTGGATGTAATGACATGTTAAATTGAAAGCATTGTAATTATGTTTTTATGCTAGATAGAGGATGGATTCGAGTTGTTTATGGATGTACGAGGGCAGAACTAGTCAGTGTGATTTTACTAATGAATGGAGAGATAAGACTGAGCAGTTCGTGGACAATGCGTTTGCCATACCTGCTAGACCCGCAAAAGTGTTGTGCCCCTGCATGAAATGCCGTAACATAAAACGGATGACGAAGGATGAAATGAGTAAACACCTGCTAAAATTTGTGTTCACACCGAATTACGATCATTGGGTTTGCCATGGCGAGCAACCAGCAAAACGTGTAAGAAAGGAGTCGCAGCAGAGTCAGCCAGCGGGTGGATTTGATGTTGGGTTTGATGCGTGCTTAGATGCGTTCCTTGATGCAAATGCGCCTGAAAACCCAAATGCAGGGGAGGGGGAGACACCACAGGAGGCGGAGACAAGTGAGGAGCCAGAACAGAGCACAAAGAAGTTCTACGAGGCTGTGTTTGCTGCACAGAAACCCCTTCATCCACATACAGAGGTTACTCAGTTGGATGCCGTGGCTCGCCTAATGGCCTTCAAGTGTCAGAGTAACTTATCCAGAGACAAGTTTGATGATCTTCTAGTTGTCATCGGCAGCATTCTACCGAAAGGGCACATCTTGACCAAGAGCTTTTATGAGTCGACTAAAATCCTCAAGTCACTGAAGATGACATATGAGAAGATAGACGCTTGTCCAAAGGGATGCATGCTATTTCGAAAAGAACATGCTAATGACAGCTATTGCATCCATTGCAAATCCTCTAGGTACTTTGAGGTCAAATCTGGTGATGGCACGAAGAGGCAGACTGGGATTCCCCAAAAGATCCTCCGTTATCTTCCATTCTTGCCGAGGCTCCAACGGCTTTTCATGATGGAGGAAACTGCCCAACAGATGCGATTGCCCCTTGAGGGGAAACAATACAAAGACAAGATGATACATCCGTTAGATGGTCAAGCATGGTAGAACTTTGTCAAGAAATATCCTTTGAAAGTGGGCAACCCGAGAAGCGTAGCAGTTGCGATATCAACCGATGGGTTCAATCCATATGGCATGTCAGCTGCAACATATAGTTGTTGGCCCGTGTTTGTTATTCCCCTGAACCTCCCTCCTGGCGTCGTCATGAGATCTGAGAACATGTTTGTGTCGATGATAATCCCGGGGCCGAAGTACCCGGGAAAGAACATGAGTGTGTACCTTGAGCCGCTAGTGGATGACTTGCTTATTGGGTGGGAAGATCGTGGGGTGCAAACATACGACACCGCAACAAAGGAGCACTTTGATATGTTTGTCTGGTACCACACATCCCTGCATGACCTACCGGCACGTGCATTGTTCTGCGGTTGGTATACACATGGGAAGTGCCCTTACCCGGTGTGTAGGCAGGCTGTGACTTTCTTTTGGCTGAAGAAGGGTGGCAAGTATTCTTGTTTTGATGAACACCGAAAATTCCTTGAGGTGAGTCATAAATATAGGAGTGACACAAAGAACTTCAAGAAAGGTGTTGTTGTCCATACTCCACGCCCACATCTGCCGACCGGCAAAGATACCAAGGCTGAGTTAGAAGCTCTCGTGCCGAACACCGATGGGAAAGGTTTCGTGGGATACGGGAAGACACACCAGTGGACCCACATTCCATGCTTGTGGAAGCTTGCTTACTTCGAAGATCTCGAGCTTCCGCACAATATTGATGTAATGCACACCGAAAAGAATATCAGTGAGGCCCTTTGGAGCACAATTATGGACACCGAGAAGTTGAAGGATAACATTAAGGCTAGAATCGATCAACAAGAATGGTGCGATAGGCCAAATTTGGATCCACAGCCTCCCGGTGTCAAAGGACCCAGGTGGACCAAGCGAAAGGCCCCGTTCTGCCCTTCAAGGACAGAAAGGAGGGAAATATTCCAGTGGATCATCGACTGCTTGTTCTTCCCTGATGGGTATGCAGCTAACTGGATGAGAGGAGCAAACTTGGAGACGTTGCGAGTGCATGGGCTCAAGAGTCATGACTATCACGTGTGGCTTGAGCGGATAATGCCCATCATGATTCGAGGCTATGTCGACGAGCAGACTTGGCTAGTGCTTGCGGAGTTGAGCTATTTCTTCCGCTAGCTTTGTGCTAAGGAGTTAGACCGTGAAGTGGTCAAGAAGCTAGATAAACAGGCACCTGAGCTGCTTTGCAAGCTAGAGATGCTCCTTCCGCCAGGGTTCTTTAATCCGATGCAACATATGATCTTGCATCTCCCGAAGGAGGCGTTACTGGGGTCCACTGTGCAGACCCGTTGGCAGTATGGCCCTGAGAGAGAAACAAAGAAGCTTCGTGAGCAAACAGGCAACAAATGCAAGATCGAGCCATGCATAGCCGAGGCAACACTTAACAAGGAGGTGTCAAACTTCACGACAAAGTACTATGATGAAAACATTCCCACTCAGCACAATCCAATCCTTCATTACAATGCCGCCAACCCTGATGATGTACCCAAGTTTGGCATCTTCATAGGGCTAGGTGGCACATCTAGAGGCTCGAAGAGGCGCAAGATAATGAATCCTGAATGGGGCTTAATCCACTCGTATGTCTTGAAAAGCATGGATGAAGTGAAGCCGTACTACAATTAAGTGCTCAGTACTTAGTTTTTCACACACATTCACTCGTTAGTCCGTGGCTAACACTTCCTCTTTTTCATTGCCATAGACAATTCACCCAGAAATATTGGAAGCTAAGGAGGGATCAAACGGAAGAAGAAGATAATGATCTTTTTGTAAATGGTGGTGGTTACGGTTTCATTAGCTGGTTCTCAACATTGGTACCTTTCTATATAACTTTCTCGTAGTGCTTACATTACTCGACCACTTCTCCTACTAAACTTTCCCTGCTGAACATGTAGGCAAAAAATGACCAAGAGATGAGACTTGAGTTGAGACAAATTGCCAGGGGCTTTACCTCACCCGTCAATGCATTTGATGCTTATGACGTCAATGGGTATCGCTTTCATACCCATGAGTACACAGAACGCCGCGCCAACCGGAAGACAACAAATAGCGGGGTTTTGTGTGAAGGCTCGGATGGGCTCCATTACTATGGTAGAGTCGAGGGTATATACGAGCTGAATTATGGTTTCGGCAAAGGGCTTAACCCCGTTGTATTCAAGTGTCACTGGTTCGACCCACAGCGGGTGAAACGGAAACCTGAAATTGGCTTGGTCGAAGTTGAGCGAAGCTCCGTTTATGAGGGAGATGATGTATATATTTTGGCTACCCAGGCCTTTCAAGTATTCTATCTCCCGTACCCGTGCAAGAACCCCAAAAAACGACTTTAGGGTTGGGATGTCATGATCACGGTGCCGACGCACAATAGGCCGCCTAAGCCAGACCAAGACGATTACCGTCGCCTTGACCCCTCAACATATGATGGCGAGTTCTTTCAGGAGGAAGGGCTTCCAGGGAAATTCACTATAAACTTGGTGACTGATGATGATATGGTCGTAGACGGTGAAGAACATGACGAGGTTGAGGCAGAAGACATTGTGGATGATGTAGTTGAGGAGGTTCAGAACGCACAAGACTTGACTTTGCTTGAACGGTTCCATGCAGGCCTTGACAAAGACGAGCCAACGATACCACCTCCAGATTTCTTGCCTGATTATTGGGAGGGGGGTGATAGCAATGACGACGCAAGTGGCCCGTCCGTTGTTCCCGGTGATCTCGAAACGGGCTTCTGAAGTTCTTAGCGACCTTATGTAATAGTGATTTGTAAAAGTAGCCTATTATTTGTGATAACTCTTTGTAATAATAATGATTGTAAGAACTCTATTTGTGTGTTAATTATTTGCATTCAATGGTTTTGTAAGAAATCTATGCCATGCTGTATTTTTAATTATGTGCTTTACTTATTTTCTCCTTTATCTATATCATTTGATTTACTCATGTGTACTAATGAAGATACTATTTTTTGTGAATGCAGGTGTTTCCAACATGCCAGGAGGGGGGCGCAAAGGAGGAGGGGGGCTACTAAAGAAGGCCGTGAAGAAAGTTAGGGGCTTGACGACTATTCTTGCGCAGTCTGACCCAACGGGCTCCACTTCACCCCCACGGGCAGCTAGTCCTCCAGCCCCTTCGAGGCGTCGGAGGGGTAGACGGCAACCTAGTCCTCCCCCAGTCGAGGAGGTGGTGGAGGACATGGACATTGACGAGGACGAGGAGGAGGAGGACAAGGAGCAGGTGGAGGAGGACGTGGACGTTGCTGAGGAGGAGGAGGAGGAGGAGCAGGTGGAGGAGGAGGAGGAGGACATGGACGTTGCTGAGGACGAGGAGGAGGAGGAGGAGCAGGTGGAGGAGGAGGAGGAGGAGGACGACGACGACAGGATCTGGGAGCCACCAGAGGTGTACGTTGAGACGGTTGAGTTGATGCCTTCTGAGCCTGGGACACGTGCTCCTTACCAGCGTGGGGTCTCTGAGCTGCCTACCCTTGACGAGTGGAAGGCAGCCAGCGGGGTTGTTACGCTTATCCTGAGAGGGGAGAGGTATCTATTTTCACAATCATATGTTTTCACAACTTTTCATCACTATTTGCTCATATCGTTTTTGGTTATTCATTGTGCATGTCCTTCGTGTACAAGGAAGGCTACAAACTGCGTGCCTACTCGAGCATCCTTGGATGCCTTGTTAGGAAGCACTGGCCTGGGTTTGTGACCATGCCTAATGGTTGCACCGAGATAGCTTGGACTTGGGACCACTTCGCTTACGCACCCGATCCGGATGGCGAATACGGGAGGAGGCTCAGGAACTGTGGATCTAGAGTGCTTCATGATTTCTGGGTAAGTTAACTTTACTTCTCGTCATTCTGTAATTCTTTTTCAAGAGCCTACATTTTGTCACTTTCTTCCACTAATGCCTTTTTTCTCACTTTTTTGCATCCTTGTAGGCCTACTTTCGTATGGATCCTGATTCTGAGAGGGAAGAATGCATTCAGGTGGCCGGCAGGATAGCGCGGAAGAAAGTTACCGATATGCACTACGAGGGGCGTATTTTGTCCATCCGCAATTGGTACGCCAAGAAACGCAAGCTCCCGATGAAGAAGGAGCAAGCCCGAGAGATCGTGGACTTCCAGCCGTGGCAGTACTTGCAGGTACTTCCATTTCCCGTATTATGGACTTGGTGACCGCCGGATGTTTTTCATTAATATGTGTATTTTGTGCATATGCAGTCCCCTCCTCCGTACGTAGGTCACACCAGACCTCAAGTTTGGCGTGCGATGGTCCGTCACTACACAAGCGCCGCATACAAGAGGAAGCACGCAGAACAAAAGCTGAGGAGAGCCGAGATGAAAGGTGGATCACACACGCAAGGCAGCGTCGCCCTTGGCATCGTCCAGGACAAGAAGGTGAGAAAATGCATTGCCTTAACCTTGATCATCATGTTCTTCCTTATTCCGCAAATGCGTTCATGTATCTTTGTGCTATCTTTTGCAGGACAAGGAGATAGGCTCGACTGCATCGCTGTTCAAGATATGGGGCGACAAACGCAAGAAGAAGGACAAGAAAGATGAGACGATGAAGTGGGTGAGCGAGATTGCCAAAGCCAAGGACAAGGCGTACCGGGCCAAGTATGCGGAGATTCACGGCCCCGAGGCAAACCCCGACATCGAGCCATTTGACCCCGAGGTTGCCATGCGTGCGGGAGAAGGCAAGAAGCATGGCCGCTTGTTTGTCTGTGATGGGGCGGTAGATCCTAAGACCATCCCGTCGTTGAGACAGATCAACCGTGGCAAGACAAGCTCCTCGCCTGCCGCAGAGCCCCGCCCGACGCCGTCGTCTATAGCCATTGACGGGATACGGGTATGTTCTCCTTCCTTAGTCATCTATACTTCATTCCATGTTTTCCATTGCAACATCCATGACCTTCGGATGACACAACGTAGGCTCAATTGGAGGCTGAGAAGGCACAGAGGGAACAGGCCCAGGCCCTCCTTGCTCAGCAGCAGCAGATGATGATGCAGCAGCAGCAGATGATGATGTGGATGAACCAGAGGGTCAGTGCCCACGATGCACACTTATCGGTGAGTTCTCGCTCATACAACCTTAGATGAATCATAATTCCATACACCTTACCCGCGCATGCTTGATTTGCAGGCCTCTCTACCGGCTGGCACCACTCTTCCTACATTTGATCCACCTCCCTTTGACTTCAACACATGGGTAAGTTTTCGCTTGTATTATGTGCCAATCTCAAAATACCACATGTCTAGTGCATATTGACTTAGGCTCACAATTTTCTATCTTGTAGCTACATGCCTCGGGTGGATCCAACAACGCGGAGGTCGGTGCGTCATCGGGTCAGAATGAAAATGACATGATGACGCCTCCTACGGGAGAACTTCCTAGCTTCAACAACCCGCACGTCGCCCGCCGGCTTTGACTCCCGGTTATATCTCAAATTCTACTTAGTTGTCAAATTTCTACACTTAGCGCAATCTTCCCTTAGTTGTCATATTTCTACACGTAGTGCTACCTTCTCTTAGTTGCCATGTTGGTTTAGTGACTTGAAGTTTCAATGTCCATTTAGTGACTTGTAGTTGTCATGTCCATTCTTACATATTACTTGTCAAAAATACTTGCTAATGGTAGAGATTCGGTCACTTTGAGTTGCTATGTCCATTTAGTAACTTGTAGTTTCCATGTGCATTGTTTCAACAACACTTGTCAAAAGTACTTCATATATTTGTATACTATGTCATATGACTTGTCAATCTAATGTTTTTTGCATTCGAACTTGTAGGATGTGCATGAAGGATGAACTCGTTGATCTTCCGGCATTGGGTTGCCATGTGTTATTGTATTATGAACATATGAACTTGTTATGCACTATTGGTGGTCATGGAGTTTGTATTATGCACCTATTATGATCTATTATGCATGTATTTGCGGTCTATTATGCTAAATTTGTGATAAATTGTGTATTTATTTGTTGTATGATGCAAATATATTCTTGTGATGCCACTGCTGTTGGCTTTGATGCATATATATTGTTATTGCATTTTATCTGCAGGGATTCCTGTAAATACAATCAAAAAAGAGAAAAAACTAGGACTTTGCCGTGTGCTTGCACACGGCAAAGGAACCAAATGTCCTCTGCCGTGTGCTTGCTCACGGCAAAGGAGACACGCGTCGACAGACTGTGCTGCTGGGCTGGGGATCTGGCTACTGGATGGAGTCTTTGCCGTGTTGTGATACAGGGCACACGGCAAACTGAGCACGGGACATCGAAGACAGAGGGCACACGGCGACCGCAGGCACACGGCAAAACCTCTAGGCTCACGGCAAAGTGGCTGCGCACGGCACACTGCGCATGCTTTGTTTCTAGGTAGATGGCACACGGCGAACTACGGCTCACGGCGAACCACGAGCAGGCTCACGGCATAGATATCCCGCACGGCAGACTGCAACTGGGGGCCATGCTTCGTTTCCGTTTGCCACCCGCCGGCCGTTTGTTACTTTACTTCACCGTGGGTCAACTGCTAGCACACGGCGAAAACGTCGCCGTGGGTTTTGTAGTTTGCGCACGGCATAGATTATTCGCCGTGGCCTGCGTCGCCGTGTGGTGTTCGCCGTGAGCTAACACACGGCGAAAGTTCTGCCGTGTGTTTTCGCCGTTTTGCCGTGCGCCGCAGGCACACGACATAGCAAGGTTTTCCGGTAGTGGTGCTAATGGCTAACATGCTGCACTGCTTATTGCGACATACTATCATTGTCCTGAAAAGGATGTCTTAATTTTTTTTAGAGATGCAGGGAGTAGTAGTATATATAGAAATTAAGTTGTATCCATGTATATAGTGGCTCACGGAAACCACTTAGTAGTAGTAGCAGCCTTGCGGTGGTGGGTAGCTGGATCTTGCTTGGACGCGAGGTGCTGGAGGCGGTGGGGGTGTCCCCACCATGGCGTGTGTGTGGGACGCTTTGCGGCGGTTGTTTTTGTCTTCTTTATCGGTTTCTCCGCTTCCATTCAGCGGTGGTGGCAAGGGGAAGAGCTAGGCACACAGAGGAGGGCGGCTCGTCCCCTTTTGTCAAGCGCGGCCTTCACCTTTCGGGCTGCTCTCTTGCTGCTTTTACTCATCTGGCCTGCCATGGTGACAAGAAGGTGGGTGCAAGCATGCGGCGGGCTGCCGGAGCTAGGCAGGGCTTTGTGGAGTCTCTAGAGTTTCTTCTCCCTGCAGCATAGTCCAAGCGACTGCGACAAGCTGTCGCCGCTATCCAAGGCCAAGGGGGTGGCCACGCCGTGCTCGGCAACGACGGTTGCGCGAGCTCTTCTTTCCTCCTCAAGAGGATCTTCTATATAGGCATAGTAGCACTGATGTCCCTCGACCAATCAAGTGGTTTTGTCTCTGATTGGTTCAGAGGTGGCGCTACTCTGACCAGTGGCGGACCTAGGATTATATCATAGGGTATGTCACTAAAAAATTTGATATTCATTTTCTTTCAATCAATTTACCAATTCCATAAATAATTTTAAAATTTGCAATGTTAATTGGTATATATGCAATAAATAACATGTAAATGAAAATTATATTAAAAAACAATGTAAGTACGACAATCGATTAGCCGATTAATCTACATGCACGAGTACCTGTCTGAGTTATGATTGGGTAAATACTATACCTCGGAGTCCGATGGCAAACATAGTATATATCGGACCGATCAGGCGCCATCCATTTCGTCTTCATCGAATGGCCTCATTTTTCTCCATTAACCATGTCATTTGCCAACCCTTAATTCTGATATTTATTGCCGGATCTTCCGCCTCACTTCCAAAAACGTCTCCCCCAAATCTATCCCGCCGCCTGCGATACCACGACCCCGGCGACCCTGCTCACCTCGCCTCATCTCCAGGTCGCATCCTCCCATCCAGGCCGACAGCTCCGCATCCGTCCGGTTTGGCGGCGCATCAGTAATAGTCGGCCCGTCGCCCGCTGCTTCCTCCACCAGAGAGTCTACCGGACGTCCTGCGGTGGCTGGCGGTAATTCCCATTACTAGTCACCGAGGGAAACGTGGTTGAGGAAGTCGCCTCGCGGGCGAGCACTTGGCACCGGCGGCAGCTGGTGCTGGAGGCTCCACCAATCAAGCCCAATCTGCCCCTATATTTTATCACCTAATCTTCGTAGCAGCAGAATTGGTAAATTTCGTTTATAATTTTTTATGCTTCCAGTAGATCTCTCAAGTTTCATGATAGCAATATTTAATTGTTACAGGGATCCGGTGTTTCATATATATGCAGTATGTGCTTACTTGATTAGCAATACAGGATGCTTCTTAACTATGAATCCATGCTTCTTATATCCCCTACGTATGCTTCCTGGGCAAGATGACCTGCAGCGAGTTTTCTCAGTCTGTATGTTTGTTTCTAGTTTTCAGGGGGGATTTTAAAAATATTACCATCACCTGCAGCATGGGGATTTTCGTTTATACATTTCTATGCTTCCACTAGATCTCTCAAGTGCTACGATACCAATATTTGCTTCATTTATATATATGCAATTTCTGCTTACTTCATTGACAATACGGTCATGCTTCCATTGTATGTATTCATGCTTCTTTGTATCCCTCATATGCTTCCTAAGTAAGATGCATTGCAAGGAGCTTACTCAGTTTGCCTGTTATCATATCTACAAATTCTCTTTTAATTTTTCATGGCATGTACATGTTGCGTAATTAGCTTTTAAATTTTTTAAAAAATATGCAAACTCGGATGTTCATGCCATCCATGCTGCATAATTAGTTTTTTAATCGTAAAAAAATATGCAAACTCGGAAGTTCATGCCACCTAACATGTTATTCGAATTTTTTCCTTTTTCAGTCCACCCTTTTGCTACCATGAACATGAAGGAGGCTGAATCTGATTGTCTACTACTAGTTCATTTTGCTGCATTTTGTTTCATTCATGGTGGAAGTTGACCTCCATTCCTTCCAAAGCAGACGTCCGTTTCTCCGGAAGCAGTCCATGTGTGGTACAGGCATGCGGTTGATGAAAACAGATGTCCATATCTTTTTGGAAGCAGATTTACAGGATTTTGGAAGCAAATCTCCATGTATTTGAAACATATTGTAATTTCTACAAGTGAATATATTTTGTTATGACAACAAAAACCTATTTTATCTCAAGAAAATATGTAGTTGATGGAAATAATCCTGTGGTACATTGGATGGTTGGAAGCAAACTAGTCTCCCAGCAAAATTTCCTCGATGGATACGTTCTAATGTATGGATAACAAATTGTTACATTGTAAATATTGTTTGTACATCAAATCAAATTTCAGTTGTTGTGGAAGCAAACTTGTACAGCATTGGAAAAAAAATTTGTTTACAAGGAAGCAAACGACTGTTGCATAGAAACGAATTTTACAACAGTAATAATTACTATCCTAAAATCAAGAATAATTGGGTTAACAGAAGAAAATTTGGATTTTTTTGTAATTAGAGGAATGGATGGTAAGTACTCTTGTGAAGCACACAATGCCTCCTGCGAAGCGCAAAAATACTAATATGAAGAGGACAACGACGTTAATGGACGTGCATTATGGAATCTTTAAAGATGGAAGCATGCAATGTTCCCCAATTCATGGAATTAAATGTGCGGGACTGCTTCAAAATCGTATGGTCCTGGTCCTTCTCATCCGACGGTCAAACAGGGGTCCGATGGGAAGTGGAAATCGGCTTCTGATTCCTAGCAGCGCCCGATTGATTGAGTCGTATTAGAGCTAGTAGCATACATGAGTGCTTAGTACAGTTTAGTTTAAGCCAAATACAACTAGTTACTACGTAAGCTAGCTCTAATACCACAAGTACTACATGCTGGAGAATACCACAGGAGCTAGCTCGGTTGGTGGCTGCCGCTAATACTAGTTCTACTCACTGTGAGCCAAATACTACACGAGCTAGCAAATTAGAGCTAGCTTACGGGCGCGATTGGTTGCGTGGTTACTTTTTTGGCTCCCTGGGGGCATACGCTAGAGGGGCTGTGTCGCACCATGCAATGCAATCATGTCCAACGTCCTCTTGTTTGGTAACCTATGATACACTGTAGCTGTATTTTTTGAGCCACTTTAGTATCGTTGTTTGGATGCCTGCAGGCTTATTTGTAGTCTCACCATGGTGGAGTGTGTCGATATAGTGGACGGGCTTCATGGAGCCCGTTTTTCAAATTCAACAAAAATCGACATTTTAAAGTTTTGAAAAAAATCTACTTCTACTATATACTAAAAGCACAATATAGGTGTCTAAAATAGAGACACCACGTTAATCCACATCATCAGAATTATGTTAGCTGTTAGATCTAAAATTTAGTGGTCAAAATTTAAAGTGATTACGTAACATGTACAAGCACATATTTTATATTTTATAGACATACACGATGCGTGACATTGTCTCCGGCTCCTCTGACTTGGACTCATATATATGTCCAACCATAGATTGATATTTAAATTGATATGGACTCCTCATTTAATCCAACCTTGACTCATATATGTGATCGAGCCATACATGTTTATTTAAACCGAGTTGGACTCATGAGTTGATTAGACATAGAAACACATCTACTCTGTTAACTTTTCGTTAACCATCACATCTGCACTACCGCTTCTAGGGAAAAAAAGAGAGAGTCCGGAGACATTACTTCTACCTAATTATGTACGTGCTTTTTTGCATGGAATTATACGTGTGTACCACCGTTCGTTGCGCATGAAAGAAAATAAAATCCAAAGACCCTACTCCCTTCTAGCCCCCAACTCCATGTACCAATGGGATCTGGCCACACAAGATATACATGTACGAGGAAACATTAAATCCACGAAAGATTATAAAGAAGCAGCCTGGGTCATATGCAAGGTTTTTTATTGAAAAAGATACTTGGCGGACGCAGCTAAATTGGATTTTTGGCCATACCAGAATCTAGACGAAATACCGGAACATACCACCTGAGATTTGTCAAATGAATTTATAAATTTGTCAATTTCTTTCAAAATTATTTTAAATTCATGAAATTTATGTGAATGCCAAATTTTTTTCGTACGGTATTAAAATTTACCGATGGTAGCCAGTAAAACCGGTTTTCGGTGAAATTTCGGAAATATCGACCGAGAAAAAATAAGTCCTATGCACTATAAATTAATTAAGGATAAAATTTAGAAACTAACAGATAGTAAGGTGATGCACTATCCATCAGTATTGAAAGTTGTAGTGAAATATAAAAAAGAATCCCAAGTTCCAGGCAATGGGGCGATCGGAGAAAACCTGTTGTACATCAAGCAATCCATACCGAAGGCCCTAGCGCGACAAAAAAACCTGAAAAAATATCCGAATTTCAAATCCATAAGAAAAAGTAATCTAGGCCCTATGCGCTAAAAAGAAATTAATACTCCCTCCGACTCATAATACTCTTCGCTAATAGAGATGTATCTAGACATATTTTAGTGATAGATACATCTGTATTAGCAAAGAGTAATATGGATCGGAGGGAGTACAATAATTTAGAAATTAACTGATAGTAAAGTGATGTGCTAGGCAGCAGTATTGGAAGTTGTAGTAGGAGTAGTAAAAGATACAAACTAGGATCTCGAGTTCCATAGCAGGAAATCCGTACCAAAGTCCATAGCGCGATTGAGGCAACCCTGCTCAACATCAAACAATTCATATTGCAAGCCCTAGCGTGGAAAGAAAAAATCCGCAGAAAATGTCTGAATTAGCTACTTTGTATCGATAACATGCAAGTATCTTATTTTGTTACACTGTATATGGTATCCAGAACTTCAGTTTCTTCATTCCTCATGCTATATATATCCATAATGATTTATCTCCACATTTAGAAACATGCCACATACTACAATAGCCCATATGATTTATCTTTGGGCTATAGTTTAGGTTGGTTTTCTTCTATATTGCAAAAATAGTGTATTTGCCAGGATAACAAATAGTGTAATAATGTGTATTTGATTTCTTCATTTCTACTTTAATCAATATTAGTGTTTTCTCTATAACATCGGATAAGACAAAATCTATAAATTCATTCAACACGAAATTATGCCTTCTCTTTTTTCAAACAAATAGAACTTTTCTAGATAGAACAATGATTAAGTTCATTGTGGTTGGTGGGTTTTGCACAGTGAGCGATCTATTATGGCGGTTGGTTGATGTGGCTCCTCAATTCTTCCCCTAATTAAGATGCGCAAAAGTCAAAGATATACACGGATAAACATATATGTAGCTAATTCATTTTCTGTCACTCCATCTCTCATGATTGGTAATAAAACTTTTAACTATTTGAAGTAATATATAAGTAGCCAATTTACTTAAGTTAATCAGTGGTGCTCACAAGACCATCTGGGCCACTATCAGAGATAAACATATTTTAGAAACTAAAAAATGGACCTGAACATAAAGTTTTCATAATATGGCGTGAATGGATCATCTAGCAATTGCTCATGTTGACCTAGATTTATTAATTATTGGAGTAAAAAAATGTCCCAAATTGAAAATACATTTCCTTATGTAATCATTTATTTGGCTAACATTTCGGTGGCTATAGAATCCTACCACATACAATATAACTATAAATTTATTTTGCAGTCACTTATGTACTATAAAGAGCTTCTCACGCATTTGCGAGGGCCACCATGCTAGTTCTGAAAAAATCCTTAGATGTGGGCAATAATGACTTCTAGCTGCGTGCAAAAAATCAACGCAAAATATTTTGTATTTTGGACTGTGCAAAAATGACAAATTTCTAGATCTGAGACTATGAACAGTATGGAATTCAAAAAAAATTCAGATTTGTCCGAATTTGTCATTTTTTTGTAGGCCGGAATACAAACTCTTTCGCGCTGAAATTTCGCAAGGTTGTAGAATAAGTTATATTCAACATCTAGAATTTTAGTTCAGAATTTTTTGAAACTTAAAAATGCCGATTTTCAAAAAATTCAAAAACGTGCTCCAGAGAGCCCATCCTCTATTGCCATTTTCTGCACCATGATGTGTTTACCACACACCACTACTTCTTCCTCCTCTAGTCATTGTTAGACAGAGGCCAAACTGCAGCCATCATGTCGTTGCTCGCCGCTGGTAGCCGTCGAAGCCGACGAGTCCGTCGCACGGCATCGCCGCTCACTGCTGATAGCCGCCAAAGACAGTAGTCAGCAGCGTTGCGCCACGCTCTGTTGATTTAGAGGACAACGACAAGTTTGAACAGACATACGTACAGCTTCCAGTAACGACTCACCAAAGCACGAAAGCCAGTTAGAAAATGGATTCTTATTTGAAGAGCGCCTAACCGCATGGATAAGCTCACATTAACCCGTCAATTTTGGATCCAATTCGGGATTTTTCTTGGAAAGTGTCGGGAAGAAATTGGAATGGAATAATATGGATTCATACAGAGGAAAAGGTTCTCTATTGATGCAAACGCTGTACCTAGAGGATAGGGATAGAGGAAGAGGGAAAAATCAGACAGATGAAGATGAAATTATCTATGATCACCAAAACAAAAAAACTTACAACACGAAAGTTGTGTAAAACGATGCGCTAAAGCTACTCATGAAAGGAAATTTTAAACGACGGACCGTGTGCGATGAATTTGACAAATTTGTTCAAAACGCTTTCAAACGAAATTGAAATGTATACCAAACGAAACTCAAAACCGATAGTCAGAATGGATTTATCTCGTTGAGGTGCATCTTTTTCGTGTAGAGCACACGATTAAATGAACCATGGTTATGCTAACAAGAATAGTGTATGACCACTGTGAAGATGCCAGGCTAACGCCGTCGTTACGCCGTAGCCGGCTAGTTTGTCCCGCCGCGTCGGCGCTCACTGCCGATAGCCACCGAAACCGACGAGTCTGTCACGCCGTACCGCGCCGCACTCCGACGATCTATGCTACAACGACAAGCATGAACACCTTCAGTCCAAAGAGGATGAACGCACACATATGTACACCATTGCACTATACAAGAGAGATGCAGACCATATTTCATATTTTCTATGATCATCGAAACAAAAAACTTACAACATGGAAGTTGTGTGGAACAGTGTGGTGAAGCTACTCGTCAAAGGAAATTTTAAACGGCGGGTCGTGTGCAGTCAATTTGACAAAATTTGGTCAAATTGGTTTCAAACGAAATTGAAGCTTACACCAAACGAAACTCGAAACGGATGGTCAGAATGAATTCACCTCGTCGAGGTGCATCTTTTTCATGTAGGACACATGTTTCAATGATCCATGGTTGTGGTAGTATGAAGGGCTTATGAGAGATCTATTTAGAGAGGAAGGAGAGAGAAAGTTAAACAAGGGCGAGGGGAAGCGAGTCTACCTACAGGCGTTGACCACTTTTGGCTCACAGGAGCCAGAGACGAGGGTGGCTCTGGGGATACGCTCGATTGAGAGGTATCCCCAGGGCATGGGTGGAGGGTGCTTTAACGTGCGTGTCGGCCATGTTTTGGATGCAGCCCGGAACTCCAATCAACAGGCTGTTGGCTCCCCAGGGCCTTGTTCAACTTTTCGCAAGCAACCAATCGTGCCCTACATGAGCTAGCGCAACAAGCGAGCTGCCTCGGGGGATGCCATGGCATATAGGTCCGCCACTGACTCTGACGTCGTTCGTCGCCGGTGGCAAGCAAGGACTCGATTGCGTTTTTGCAATCTTTGTTAGGGTGTGTGTTAAAAGATTTTGGTGTCTGGCTGTAATTTCCATTTCTTTGTTGGATCTCCTTGTATTCTTTCACCCACCGCTGGAATGAAACTCCAGGTCCTTCGGGACCCTTCCTGTTCCAAAAAATATGTAAAAATATAGTGTGTTAAGGTTTCAAAAATGTGTTGAGACTCGTGACGTCATGTTACGTATTGAACATAAGTTTTTCTCAACAAAACGAGAGAAAAAGGGATGTTCAAAACCCTGGTTAGACCAAACGACGGCCGCGTTTGTGCGATGTTACCTTTTCATGGAAAAGGTAAATGTAGAAAGGATAAACATGCTGACAGGGCAAATTTTTAGATGTTCGTAGCAAAACACCAAAACCCCTTAGTTGGGTGTAGTACGTTGGATTAGGATTAGTTTAAATAAACAGAGAGGAAAATGAACTGTACGTCATGCGTCACTATTTCCCCGTGCTTAATCGGCATCAGCCTATCTCTCGCTGGCCAAAAAGGAGCCGTCGTTTTAATCCCAACTGGTCTCAGTCGCTGGTCGTTGCCTGCATGTCGATACGGTGTCGACATTGCAGCCCAATAGAAACATCAACGCGGGTAGACCGAGAAGAAGTTACGTTTAGACGGCAGCTGGTGCCCGCTCCAGTTGCCATCACCTTACGAATTCTTGTTCTAGGTAGAGCCGAGGCGATCGATCCTATTGATCGGTGAACTGTTGCTAGCTGGTGCGTGGCACAACTCACAAAGATTGATCCAATGGCCTGTGCGATCGACTGAGATCTGATAAAATCTCTGTCGCTTTAGGACAAGCCATCCGACAGGGTTCAGCAAATGCAGCTCAGCCGTTCATAGGTGTGGTGGTCATCTCGCAGAATCTTCCTTGTGGCCGTGTGGCCAGCAGTAGGTCAATGTCTCCGGCCGGTCAGCGTTCTTCCAAGCCCCCCAAAGTCTGCTCTACTTTGCAGTGCGGCGAGTACGATCGGCGATCGGGATGGACGCATATGGCGATGATATTTTGGCTTCCGTAAAGTAATGAGTGCGATTGCATGCATGCAAGTTGGATGCAGTATCAGCCGGTGAATGATTAGTTTTTAACGGCAGATTTCTAGAAAGGAGCACTTTTACTATACCCTGAATTTAATATGGGCCATTCATTTTCATTGATCGGAAGGTTGTGGTTGATCAGTACTCCAGTCCAAGTACCACGGAGTACCACACAAAGTATTTTATCGGATTTGTGGAGTACCTTGATCAAGGGGCTAAACCGTCATTTCCAATTAAGCCTGTCATATTATTATCCAATCTAGAAAGCTATGGTTGCACAATTAAGGGTGATTTGGGGACATCTTGCACGGCGGCCGGCCGGCCGACTGCGGCGGCGTATGACGATCTGAATGAATAAAAAAAACAACAAGCAAGGGAATCGATGTGTAGAGGACTCCATGAATTGCCCCGTGTGGAGCTCAAGATGAACTCCACCAACAGTACCGATCCGCTGATATTCATCCTGATTCATTCTCGATTTTTGTGGAATCCATCCTGATTCATTCAATGCAAGAAGATTTCCGCCGAACACAAACTGATTACATTGCAGCCAAAACGAATCGAAAAAAATCAAAGTTGTCATCAGCCCCATTTGAAAATTGGCATCAGCGTGGTTCGTACATAGGGTTTACGTGAAAAAATTATTTGCTGCCATAGCGATGTGGCAGGGAAGAGCATTAGCAGTTTGGCACGCTATGGTGGCAAAGAGGAATCGCGTGCCTAGTTGGCGGGAGCGGTGCTTGAGAGGCGGCGGAGAAGTTTAGTGGAGGCTGGCGGCGAGCCGCCGGCGGCGGCGCTCCGTGCCGTATGTGCCTGCGGAGACGAATCCCATATTTAACACAGTCAGTTAGTATAGATCTAAAGTTAAAAAGCCTATACTACCCCTATGAATCAAAGGCCAGATTTTCCCGGCCTGTCTAAAGGAGTACAGGGTACCGTAAAACTTCTAGAAAGAAAACTCTATGCACTTTGTGCCAAGATGACACCGTCCACGTACAAGTAGAATCGACCGTTCCTAGATTCGATCCTCTTCACCTCTCGTTAGCGATCTCTTATGCACTCACCGGCTTTATCGAGCATGTTGTGCGATCTTTGGGTCAGAGATAGTGGACATTGCTAGGCAGCGCTAAGTTTGTTTTTTATGATTATGCAAGCACCCCTTCGTTCGTCCTAAAGGCTACTCCCTCGTTTCTTTTCCTAATATAGCATAAGATGTCTTAGCAGTCTAATTTAAACTGCTAGAACTTCTTATATTTAGAAAAGGAATAAGATAGTATCATCTTTATTCCATTAATAACTCGATGATCTAGCGCCCTTGCCTTGGTCACAATAGCCAAAATGTCGTCTGGGAGCCGTAAGGCTATCCACAGCGTTGGTAAAAATCGGTGCCCAAATTACTTTCCAGTCTTTTGGCACTGGTACCCTCCGCTGTCCAGCCGATGCCACAAATTTTTTAAGAAAACCGGAGCAACTACTTGCTCCGATGCCCAAACTTAACACCCAATAAAATATTGTTCTTTGCATGTCCAGCTGTGCATCCTTTCTCCCTGTTCACACAACCACACCAGCCCTTCCCTCTGGAACCCGGATTTCCTCCTACCCATAGCGTGCACTACCTATACGGTGGCAGCCCCTGATTGGTGCCTTTTTTGCAAAAAAAAGTCCTTGATATTGGTTCAATTCTTGTATACAGATCCGGTTGGAATTTTTGTATATCAGCTCATCCTTCCTGTATATAAAGTTTTCCAGAATTTGCAGTGTGGATCCTTTGATGTTAATACAAAGTTCTTCAGAATTTGAAATATTCTTTCTAACACACTAAAAAGTTCTTCATATTTTCTAATAAGTAACATCCTTTTGTATGAAAAGATCCAACAAAGATGCAGCTGATCCATTTGTTTTAACAAGATCTATTTAAAGTTCTTCAAATTATTTCAAATGGAAACATAGATCGAATTACAAAGATCCAACACAAAAAAACAAAAATGACAGATCCAACAGATCCAACAGATCAAGAACCTACAAGGAAAAATCTACAAACTGATCTAACAAATATAACTACAATGCAAGATCTACAAACAAATCTAACAAGATCTAGCATAGGAGGGTGGCAGAGAGGACGGTGGCCGGAGGTGGTCGGAGCAGGCCTCCTCCAGCCTGCCTGTAATATCCCAGCATTAGACACTAGAAATAAGTGGAAGCAGTTGTGTGCATTGCATTCATGCATGGAAAATCCGGGAAAATTTAAAACTTTTTGATAGAACTTGTCAAAGAGATTGAAGACTCACTTGAACTATGATTTAGTACTAGTTCATTAAGTAAAGTGCTAGTAACTTCTATTAACCTTTGGTAAACTTCTGTGTTAGGAGGGTAGAAGTAAGAATGGTAGTACAATTGAACCTAACTAGAACAAACACAATGATAAGAAGCAGGAAATAACAAACAAGAAAGAAATCATCTCTTATCTTACCTTATTCCATATAATCTCAAACATCATCTTATTCAACTTCACTTGTAATTGACACCAAGTCAAGTATCAAGTGAATCATCTAAATCTAGTGACCCAATATTGATCTATCTTATCCTTATCTATTTCAACCCTATCCCAAGTCTCTGACTTGCAAATCAATTCTATCAACATCCATATACCATGAATGTAAATGCTTTCACATCCTTTGGTCAATCTTGTGAGATCCAAGAACCATATCTTAGTAGGTGAAACCTAATCTAAGAAAAACCATATTAGGAGTAACCTTAGCCAAGTATTCTTCTTTAGAAGAAGTCATACTCAAACCATAGAGAGCCCAAACCAATACCTCTTTTATAAACACTTCCATACATAATTACATTCCTTTACTTGTATTTGTTCACCCAACTATAAGAACCTACCCATAACCTTTTCCAATAAGCTATTAAGACTCTAGAGAATAAGAAACCCTAGGTGTTGTGTATAAGGCCCAACCATTCATCCTTAGCTAGGAATCCACACACCAATACATCCTAATCCAATACCACTTTATTGTAACCAACCAAAGTCTTCCACTATGACTTAGTAGGAGTAGACCTTGTTGATAACTCATTAAGTGATTAATTAGAGAATAGCTTAAACATTAGGAGTATTCCTAAATCTAGTTTCAATACATTAAAACACATAAACTAAAATATTTAATAACATAATTATGCTTTGAGATGAATTGTATACCTCAAAGTATTCCAAACACATTTGAAATCATTGTTCATCCATAGTGCTAGTTAAGTTTTCACTTAATTCATATGGAAGTTTAACATGATTTATCCACATTTGTAATTTAAGTTTTAACTTGAATATGCAAATCAGCCCATGAGTCCAATTCAGCCCAAAGCCCATTTAATGACAAATGCCACTTGTCATGGCAAAAGAAATGATTTCATGTGAATAATGAATATTCTATATGGGTTGCTTCAATCCTAAGCTATGTCATAAGAGCATGACACACAAGTAGCTTAGTCATCCATGCAAGTGAGGAGTCACCAGATAGGTGTCATCACCTCATGCTTAAAGAATGAGAGCATGCCACACAAGCACCTTACTCATCAAAAGCATGCATGAGGTGTCAAGTTGTGGATGATCCCAAGACACTATAAATAGGGGCCAAGACCTCCCAAATTTCTCACAACTCACTCTCCCAACTCAAACCAAAAACACACACTCACTTTAGAGAGAGATCTAGGGGATGAAGGGAGCAAGAGCTTGAGGAACAACTTAAGAACAAGGAAAGAAATCTGAAGAACAACAAGTAGAGAAAATAGAGCTAAAGAGAAACCTCCAAACACACTCACTAGTGTGGAGTAGAGATCTACGGAGAAGAAGGAAGCAAGAACAGGAACAAGAGGGCTACACCAGATCTTCATCAAACCCACTTAGGAATCTACAAAGATTTTAATCTAGTCTCTAGGATCGAAGAGTAGCAGATTAGTGGGTAGAGGGAGCATTTAGTGAGGGGTGAGGAGAGTGATTTGCACCACTTATCAAGCAAACCTGGACATCAACACAAATCTATCCAAAAATACATCCTTCTATCATCTACACCCAATCCTATCACCTAAAATCTATTTCCATATCGTATATTTGATCTAGAAAGTATCCTATTCCACTTGATGATCTTGTTTATCATCAAAAACACCTAAGAACACCAAGAACATCAAGAACACCTAAGAACACCAAAAACATCAAGAACACACCCAAGAATTTAAATCATAACAACTAAATCAATCCAGGAATCTATCTTTAGATCATACCAACACATCAAAAATCACTAGAAATCAATCCATAAATAAATCTGCGATATTATACACATCTAAATGATCCTATGATGATAAAGAACAAAAATCATAAGATCTGAAATGCATAATAACCCTGGATTGTAAATCCATCTCTAACTTACAAGACATTTGGAATCTGGTGAAATAAAATTCATTCGCATTACGTTAAATAGATCCAAGAACTTAAATTAAATAACCAAAATATATTTTGCAACTCAAAAGATCATGCCTTAATGAACCACATCATTCACCTTGATGGTGAAGTTCTTCACCTAATTGAGATTAAGACCTAAAATACATGGACTAAGTAAAATTCAAGTTATAAACCCTTGTGAACATAGATAAACATAAACATAAGTGATAACCCAATTTATATATTTTCTTGAAAAATAAATATTAAATTTACAAAAAATATTTTAATATTAAAAATAAAAATATAATCAAACAACTAAGAGAATGTGGAAACTGAAGTTCAAAAATAAATACTTTTGAACCCATGTGTCTCAAGTATTGGAAAATCAATTTGAACTCCACACTTTGTCATATGAGAGAACAAATTATTTTAAAACCATCTTTCCTAAGCATCCTAGAGGGATGGACCATACTTCTCCATCATTTGCAAGGAAATCAAATCACATAAGTGACCTAAAATAAAATTTGAACCAGAGGAAGTCAAGAATTCAAAATCATTTGAATTCTACACTGAGTATGAGAGTAGTCAAATGAATTCAAATTCATTCTCACCAAAATACTTAAGAAATGAAAATACTTCTCTGAACACTTTTAAATACTCCAAATATTGGAAGTGTGTAAACACAATTCAAACCAACACAAAATTCCAAATAGAAATCTTATTTGAAATTCAAAATAGAAAATAGAAAAAGAAAATAGGAAAGAAAAACTTACCTGGACCTAACCCTAACCATGGCCCAACTCTGCGGCCAACTAGAAAGCCCACCTAGTCCACCCCGCATACCATTTCAATCTGAGACCGAACAGTGGATGATGTCTACGCACGCGTCTGTTCTTGTAGACAGTGTTGGGCCTCCAAGTGCAGAGGTTTGTAGAACAGCAGCAAGTTTCCCTTAAGTGGATCACCCAAGGTTTATCGAACTCAGGGAGGAAGAGTTCAAAGCTATCCCTCTCAAACAACCCTGCAATTACGATACAGAAAGTCTCTTGTGTCCCCAACACACCCAATACACTTGTCAGATGTATAGGTGCACTAGTTCGGCGAAGAGATAGTGAAATACAAGTGGTGTAGATGATTATAAGTAGTAAATGCAATATGAAATAAAAATGGCAGCAAGCAAACAAGTCACAAAACAGCAAGTAAACGGTGTGCAAAGCTTGGAAACAAGGCCTAGGGATCATACTTTCACTAGTGGACACACTCCCAACAAATATAACATAATTGAACCAATAGATAACTTCTCTTTACTATGGTACTCTGAATTACTCTCCTATTGAATAACACTAATCATTGCGTAGGGCTACAAAGCACTCCTCAAAATTCATCAAGTACTTGACAAACACCACTCATAGAGATATCCAAATCAAATCACAACTCAAGATAGATATTATTGCAACTTAGACCAAGTACTAACACGGTGCACACACTGTCAACATTACAGCATAAAAGGAGGAATAGATCACTTCAATACTATCATAGTGATAATTATTCTCATAATCTATAAAAGATCACAATCGTAGCCTAGACCAAGTACCACCATGATGCACGCACTGTCACCGTTACACCATGGCAGGAGGAATAGATTACTTTAATAACACACTAGAGTACACATAATGAAGAAGAGTAACATCTACTTATTCAACATGATACAAAGCTCACGATCACATAAAGATCACATCATGGGATAGAGAGGTGAACCGCATAGCTACCGGTAGAGCCCTCAGCCCCAGGGATGAACTACTCCCTCCTCATCATAGGAGACATCAAGGTTGATGGAGATGGCAGTGAGGTCGATGGAGACGGCGGAGACGGCGATGGACACTGATGGAGATGGCTCCGGAGGCACTTCCTCGTCCCGGCAGGTTGCCGGAACAGAGACTTCTGTCCCTCGAAATTCGTCGGTGGCGGCGGCGGAACTGCGAAACTGTGTTGGAAATTTCGCCGACTCCCCTAGGGTTTTCCGTCCCGAGGCTTTATATAGGCGAAGGGGCGTTGTCAGGGGTGACCCCAGGCCTCCTCACACCTAGGCGGCGCGGCCAGGGCCTGGGCCGCGCCGGCCTAGTGTGAGGTTGGCCTGTGGGCCCTCTCCTTCGCCTCTTCGGATCTCTGGAAGCTTCCGGGCAAAATAAGACTTCACGAACTTGTTTCATCCAATTTCGAGAATATTTCTTGTGTATCACTTCTGAAACACAAAAATAGCAGAAAACAGGGAACTGGCACTGTGGCGACTTGTTAATAGGTTAGTTCCGGAAATCGCATAAAAGTGCCACGAAGTGTAACAAAACACAAGGCAAATGGTGTAAAAACAAGCATGGAGCATAAAAAATTATAGATATATTTGAGACATATCAGTGGACCCCACCTATCATATGTTTCATTTCCTACCTTCGGTCACCTGCAACCTCACGATCGAGCGAAGTAGCTCGCTGTTGATGTCCTCGCCGCTGGCGCATCAAGATGCTCGCAACCATCATAGTCGCTTAGGATTGACACAGAGTGAGATCGCTTAGGAGCTAATGATGGGTTCGTAGCATAGAAAACAAAAATTTTCCTACGCATGAACACAAAAACTGGCCAAGATACTCTACGAGATGGTAGCAACGGATACTCACCCTCGACGACCGTAAGCGGGGATTACGTTCCCGCACAAACGTTGACGATGGAGAGTTGGTGAAGACGCACGTAGTCGACGTAGTCGTTCACTTGACGTAGTCGACGTCGTGGTTCACTTGACTATCACAAGATCGTGTACCCGGCGCCACAAGTGGTAGCGCCCCCGTACTCGCACACACGTGCAGCTTGACGTCGACTCCTCCACGCCCTCGGTCCAGCGGGGCAGCGGAAGAAGGGATCCGCCGGACACTCCTCCACACACTTCTCCAAGTGTGTGAACTACGAACTACAATTCCGGCAGAGCTTCGCTAAGCCAAGACGGAAAGTGGGCAGCAACTATGCAAGGGAGAGAGGATCAAGAAGTGTGTGAACAAGGGAGAGAGGGGGGGGGTTTATATAGAGGAGGAGGGCAGCCAAGGGGTGGCCGGCCCAAGGGTCTCCTCCCTCTTCATTGCCCCCTCTTCATTCCCTTTTATGGTGATTACTCCCTCATCAACATGAGGTAACCCCCATTTTAATGCATGACATTCATGCCAATTAAAATCACACTTATTGATTTAATAAAACATTTTTATTTCTTTAATATTTGTTAATTCATTCAATTAACAAACATTAACAAATATACCCTTGAGTTATTTCGATATCCCGAAACAGTTTCGGTACTTTTCAGAGACAACCCTTATGTTGTCCTGTAATTCGATCGGAGTATCGTATCCACTCAAAAACGACAACGAGCCTTAAGTGTGTCACCCTACGGTTCGTGAATAACGTGGACATGATCGAGACTCCTCTCCGATCAATAATCAACAGCGGGATCTGGAAATCCATGATGACTCCCACTTACTCAACGATGAACTAGTGATCGTGTGAACCGGTAACGAATATAGTTAATTCCTTTTGTCTCGCGATATTATTACTTGTCCGAGATCCGATCATTTGGTATCAACCATACCTAGTTCGATCTCGTTCCCGACAAGTCTCTTTACTCGTTCCGTGATAATGCATTCCCGTGACCTAGTCACATGCTTGCAAGCTATTCCAATGCAATATCACCGAGAAGGGCCCAGAGAATATCTTTCCGTCATCCGGATGGACAAATCCCACTCTTGATCCATGAGCCTCAACTAATACTTTCAGAGTACCCAAATCAACCTTTATAATCACCCTATTACGGTGTGACGTTTGATATCATCAAAGTACCCTTCCGGTATCAGTGATTAACATGATCTCATGGTCTAAGGATTAGAACTACTTCGCATGAGTTTGATATAGCAATGAACTTGATGACTTGATCGTATTGCTATTCGTACTATGGGTGTGAGTGTTCATCACATCATTCTTCTAATGATATGACCCCGTTATTAACAACATCCAATGTTCATGATCAGGAAACCTTGATCATCAGTTAATCAACGAGCTGGTATGAAAGAGAGGCTTTACTAGGAACCCTTTTAGTTTATTAATCACACAAGTATTAATGTTTCCGATTAATACAATTCTAGCATGAGAAATAAACATCTATTATGAACACGGAATAATATAATAACAACTTTATTATTGCCTCTCGGGCATATTCCTTTCAGTCTCCCACTTGCACTAGAGTCAATAATCTAGATTACATAGTGATGAATCTAACACCCATTGAGTTCTGGTGCTGATCATGTTTTGCCTTGGGGAGAGCTTTAGTCAACGGGTCTGCCACATTCAGATCCGTGTGCACTTTGCAAATCTTTACATCACCATCCGCGACATGTTCACGGATGGAGTGAAATCGGCGCTTTACATGCTTGAATTTCTTGTGAGACCTTGGCTCCTGAGTATTGGCTATGGCACCATTGTTGTCACAATAGATAACCATTGGATCCAATGCACTCGGAACCACACCCAGTTCGGATATGAACTCCTTCATCCAAACTGCTTCTTCTGCCGCTTCTGAAGCAGCAATGTATTCCGCCTCTGTTGTTGATCTCGCTACCACGCTTTGCTTGGAACTCCTCCAGCTTACTGCTCCTCCATTCATAACAAATACGTACCCGGATTGAGACTTAGAGTCATCCGGATCAGTGTCGAAGCTAGCATCGACGTAACAACTTGCGACGAGCTCCTCTTCACCGCCATATACGAGAAACATATCCTTAGTCCTTCGTAAGTACTTAAGGATATTCTTGACCGCCGTCCAGTGTTCCAAACCTGGATCAGATTGGTACCTACTAGTCAAACTAATAGCATGTGCCACATCTGGTCTTGTACATAACATGGCATACATGATAGAGCCTATGGCAGAGGCATAGGGAATCTTATTCATCTCTTCTCTATCTTCAGCTGTAGCCGGACCTTGAGTCTTACTCAAGATCTTTCCTTGCAACATAGGTAAGAACCCTTTCTTACTATCTTCCATTCTAAACTTCTTTAGAATCTTGTCAAGGTATGTACTTTGCGATAGCCCAATTAAGCGTCTCGATCTATCTCTATAGATTTTGATGCCTAAAATATACGCCGCTTCACCAAGGTCTTTCATTGAAAACTTACTGTTTAAGTAATCTTTTACGCTCTTCAAAAGTTCCGTATCATTTCCAATCAGCAATATGTCATCCACATATAATATTAGAAATGCTACAGAGCTCCCACTCACTTTCTTGTAAATACAAGTTTCTCCATAAGTTTTGACAAATCCAAACCCTTTGATAACTTCGTCAAAACGGAGATTCCAACTCCGGGATGCTTGCTTCAGTCCATAAATGGATCGCTGAAGTTTGCATACCTTGTTAGCATCCTTAGGATCAATAAAACCCTTGGGTTGTACCATGTACAACTCTTCCTCAATGTTACCATTAAGGAACGCGGTTTTCACATCCATCTGCCAAATTTCATAATCGAAAAATGCAACAATTGCTAACATAATCCTAACAGACTTTAGCATCGCTACGGGTGAGAAAGTCTCATCGTAGTCAATTCCTTGAATTTGTCGGAAACCTTTTGCGACAAGTCGTGCTTTATAGACGGTCACATTACCATCAGCGTCTGTTTTCTTCTTGAAAATCCATTTATTCTCAACGGCCTTTCGGTCATTGGGAAGTTCTACCAAAGTCCATACTTGGTTTTCATACATGGATTCCATTTCGGATTTCATGGCTTCATGCCATTTGTTGGAATCTGGGCTCATCATCGCTTCATCATACGTCGCAGGGTCATCGTTCTCAACAATGGCATTTACGACAAGATCACCGTACCATTCAGGAGTGGTGCGTGTTCTTGTCGACCTGCGAGGTTCGGCAGTATCCTCTTTTGGAGTTTCATGATCTTCATCATTAGCTCCCACTTCATTTGGTGAAGTCACCACCGGAACGGTTTCCGGCGCTGCGCCACTCGCCAATTCATGAAGAGGAGGTTCAATAACCTCATCGAGTTCTACCTTCCTACTATTCACGCCTTTCGAGAGAAACTCCTTCTCTAAAAAGGATCCATTCTTAGCAACAAACACTTTGCCCTCGGATCGGTGATAGAAGGTGTACCCAATTGTTTCCTTAGGGTATCCTATGAAGACACATTTTTCCGCTTTGGGTTCGAGTTTATCAGGCTGAAGTTTCTTCACATAAACATCGCATCCCCAAACTTTTAGAAATGACAGCTTAGGTTTGTTTCCAAACCATAATTCATACGGTGTCGTTTCAATGGATTTAGATGGAGCCCTATTTAAAGTGAAAGCGGCTGTTTCTAGCGCATAACCCCAAAAAGATAGTGGCAGATCGGTAAGAGACATCATAGACCGAACCATATCCAATAAGGTACGGTTACGACGTTCGGATACACCATTTCGTTGTGGCGTTCCAGCGGGAGTGAGTTGTGAAACTATTCCACATTCTCTCATATGTGCGCCAAACTCGTAACTAAGATATTCTCCTCCACGATCAGATCGTAGAAATTTAATCTTTCTTTTACGATGATTTTCTACTTCACTCTGAAATTCTTTGAACTTTTCAAACGTTTCAGACTTGTGTTTCATTAAGTAAATATACCCATATCTACTTAAGTCATCAGTGAAAGTAACAAAATAACGATATCCACCACGCGCCGGCACACTCATAGGTCCACATACATCGGTATGTATGATTTCCAATAAGTCTGTCGCCCGTTCCATTGAACCAGAAAACGGCGTTCTAGTCATCTTGCCCATAAGGCATGGCTCGCATGTTTCAAATGATTCATAATCAAGTGATTCCAGAAGTCCATCCGAATGAAGTTTCTTCATGCGTTTAACACCAATATGACCTAAACGGCAGTGCCACATGTATGCGGCTATATCATCATTTGACTTAATTCTTTTGGCATTCACATTATGAATATGTGTTTCATCACTATCAAGATTCAAAAGAAATAAACCTTTCTTCTCAGGTGCATGTCCATAAAAGATATTATTCATATAAATCGAACAACCATTGTTCTCAGACTGAAATGAATAATTGTCTTGCATTAAACAAGATCCGGATATAATGTTCATGCTCAACGCAGGCACCAAATAACATTTATTCAGGTTTAAAACTAATCCAGATGGTAAATGTAGAGGTAGCGTCCCGACGGCGATCACATCAACTTTTGATCCATTGCCGACGCACATCGTGACCTCATCCTTCGCAAGTTGCCGCCTATTCTTTAGCCCCTGTTTCGAGTTACATATGTGAGCAACCGAACCGGTATCAAATACCCAGGTGCTATTGCGACTACTAGTAAGGTACACATCAATAACATGTATATCATATATACCTTTGTTAATCTTCCCGTTCTTCTTATCCGCCAGATACTTTGGGCAGTTGCGCTTCCAGTGCCCCGTTTCCTTGCAGTAGAAACACTCAGTTTCAGGTTTAGGACCAGCCTTGGGTTTCTTCTCAGAACCGGCAACAGATTTGCCGTCCTTCTTGTTTCTACCCTTGGACTTATTATCCTTTCTACCTCTCTTGAAACTAGTGGTCTTATTGACCATCAACACTTGATGTTCCTTTTTGATCTCCACTTCTGCAGTCTTAAGCATTGAGAGAAGCTCGGGGAGAGACTTCCTCATGCCCTGCATGTTGTAGTTCATCACAAAGCTCTTGAAGCTAGGTGGGAGAGATTGGAGAACCCGATGTATTCCCAACTCATTGGGAATCGTTATTCCCAAAGAGATGAGCTTATCGGCGTACCCAGACATTTTGAGTACGTGCTCGCTAACGGAGTTGTTCTCTTCCATCATGCAGCTAAAGAACTTTTCTGAAGCATCATAACTCTCCACGGCAGTATGGGAGTCGAAGATCAATTTCAACTCTCCCATTGTATCATAAGCGTTGCTGTTCTCGAAACGTTTTCGCAGCTCCGGCTCAAGTCCATACAGTATGCCGCAATGAACTAAACTGTGGTCCTCCTTACGAGTCAGAAAAACATTTTTCTCTTCATCGGGAGCATCTTCTGCAGGCGGGTTACCTAGCGGTGCCTCAAGCACATAGCCCTTTTGAGAGGCATTGAGGAGGATCCTCAAGTTAAATGCCCAATTGGTGAAGTTGCTACCGTTGGTGGCTAGTTTTTCTTTCTCCATGAACGCATTGAAATTCAGAGGAGGTGGTGCCATGATCTACAAATTATTTGCAAAGTTAACTTAGACTAAGTTCATAATAGAAGGAGTTCAGGTTAAATCAAATTCTATGTGAACTCCCACTTAAAAACAACATCCCTCCTAGTTTTCTTAAGTGATTACACGAACCAAATCCACTATACCGCAACCGATCATTACGTGCAACGGTATAGTTTCAAAGGCGAACATCACCATGTTCATCATATCAACCATATGACTCATGCTTAACCTTTCGGTTCGTGTTCCGAGGCCATGTCTGTACATGCTAGGCTCGCCAAGTAGAACCATAACATTTGCGTGTGTAAAACTGTCTTACACCCGTCATATGTGAACGTAGAGTCTATCACACCCGATCATCACGAGGTGTCTCAAAACGACGAACTTTCGTGACGGTGCATGTTATGGGAGAACACATTTTGTCTTGATATTTATGTGAGAGGGATCATCTTATAATGCTACCGCGCGATCAAATCTAAGCAGAATAAGATGCATAAAAGGATAAACATCACATGCATATATATAATGTGATATGATATGGTCCTTCATGCACTCGATCTCCATCTTGTGCATCATGGCATGATCTCCATCATTCCACCGGCGTAGCACCAAGGTCCATGGCGCGCCACCTTGGTTGTCTTCCTCCATTACAATATATCACTTGGATATATATATATACGGCACGCAGGCTATTTAAATGTAAAGACAACCATATGGCTCCTGCCGGTTGTTTATAACTTACAAAAAGGATCATCGCATACAATTTGTAACATAAACAATCTGACCATATCACATCACATGCCCTGCAAAAACAAGTTAGATGTTTCTAATTTGTCTTGCATATTTTACGTGGTTTGGGGCTTTCTAGGAAGAACCGTTCTTACCTACGAACAAGAACCACAACGGTGATAAAAATATTATTAACAACTCTTTGTAAAATAGATCATAACTATAGTGGGAGAAATGTACACCCGCAAAGCCACATATGCCGAAGCATGTCAAGTGTGGGACAAGTCTCGTGAACGCGGTCATGTAAGGTTAGTCTCGGGCAGCTTCAATCCCACTATGCCACTATGATCCAAAATACCAAAAAATTGCAATAACATGATCATCAACGCCCACATCCACATGTGTTCTAACCATGCATACCAGCTACGCATAGAGATGGCTCTGATACCACTGATGGGTTCGTAGCATAGAAAACAAAAAATTTCCTACGCATGAACACAAAAACTGGCCAAGATACTCTACGAGATGGTAGCAACGGATACTCACCCTCGACGACCGTAAGCGGGGATTACGTTCCCGCACAAACGTTGACGATGGAGAGTTGGTGAAGACGCACGTAGTCGACGTAGTCGTTCACTTGACATAGTCGACGTCGTGGTTCACTTGACTATCACAAGATCGTGTACCCGGCACCACAAGTGGCAGCGCCCCCGTACTCGCACACACGTGCAGCTTGACGTCGACTCCTCCACGCCCTCGGTCCAGCGGGGCAGCGGAAGAAGGGATCCGCCGGACACTCCTCCACACACTTCTCCAAGTGTGTGAACTACGAACTACAATTCCGGCAGAGCTTCGCTAAGCCAAGACGGAAAGTGGGCAGCAACTATGCAAGGGAGAGAGGATCAAGAAGTGTGTGAACAAGGGAGAGAGGGGGGGGTTTATATAGAGGAGGAGGGCAGCCAAGGGGTGGCCGGCCCAAGGGTCTCCTCCCTCTTCATTGCCCCTCTTCATTCCCTTTTATGGTGATTACTCCCTCATCAACATGAGGTAACCCCCATTTTAATGCATGACATTCATGCCAATTAAAATCACACTTATTGATTTAATAAAACATTTTTATTTCTTTAATATTTGTTAATTCATTCAATTAACAAACATTAACAAATACACCCTTGAGTTATTTCGATATCCCGAAACAGTTTCGGTACTTCTCAGAAACAACCCTTATGTTGTCCTGTAATTCGATCGGAGTATCGTATCCACTCAAAAACGACAACGAGCCTTAAGTGTGTCACCCTACGGTTCGTGAATAACGTGGACATGATCGAGACTCCTCTCCGATCAATAATCAACAGCGGGATCTGGAAATCCATGACGACTCCCACTTACTCAACGATGAACTAGTGATCGTGTGAACCGGTAACGAACATAGTTAATTCCTTTTGTCTCGCGATATTATTACTTGTCCGAGATCCGATCATTTGGTATCAACCATACCTAGTTCGATCTCGTTCCCGACAAGTCTCTTTACTCGTTCCGTGATAATGCATTCCCGTGACCTAGTCACATGCTTGCAAGCTATTCCAATGCAATATCACCGAGAAGGGCCCAGAGAATATCTTTCCGTCATCCGGATGGACAAATCCCACTCTTGATCCATGAGCCTCAACTAATACTTTCAGAGTACCCAAATCAACCTTTATAATCACCCTATTACGGTGTGACGTTTGATATCATCAAAGTACCCTTCCGGTATCAGTGATTAACATGATCTCATGGTCTAAGGATTAGAACTACTTCGCATGAGTTTGATATAGCAATGAACTTGATGACTTGATCGTATTGCTATTCGTACTATGGGTGTGAGTGTTCATCACATCATTCTTCTAATGATATGACCCCGTTATTAACAACATCCAATGTTCATGATCAGGAAACCTTGATCATCAGTTAATCAACGAGCTAGTATGAAAGAGAGGCTTTACTAGGAACCCTTTTAGTTTATTAATCACACAAGTATTAATGTTTCCGATTAATACAATTCTAGCATGAGAAATAAACATCTATTATGAACACAGAATAATATAATAACAACTTTATTATTGCCTCTCGGGCATATTCCTTTCAGCTAAGTAATCAAAACCGCCTTTGAGTTTGAATCGTAGCCATCGAAGTTTCAAACCGCCTCTCTCCGGTGATCCTCGCCGTCGAGCTACCAGGCTCCGAGCACTACAAATACCCCCTTCGCCAAGACCCCAGAGCTCGCAACCCCCTCGAGGAGCTCTCAAATTTCTGTTTGAGCTCTCTCTTCTCCTTTTCTGTCCTGAGGCCACCGCAGAAGCAATCCGGCGATAGCCGTAGCTAGGAAGCACCCCTTGCACCAATAAGCAAGTAAGGGAGAGCGGAGTGGAGTGGTGAAGCGCTGCGCAAATCTAGACTCGGAGAGGAGCGAGAGAGTGAGAGGAATCGAAGATTTCTTTGGCGAGATCCCGCCAGAATCTGCGACGCAAGCAACCACTGCGGCGACCTCTGGACTAAGTGGACTACAATAGCCTCTTCTACGTGAGTGTGCGAGCCTCCCAATAGCTTTAGATCGATAGGTATTAGTACTAGTCTGTAGCATAGATTTGGTAGTTGGCCGGAATAGCTCCGCCACAGTCATGTTTTCCGGTGACGTTTCCCACGACCATTTGGTCTAAGAACTATACCATTCGATTCACTGTAGAATACTCGTTCAAATGCACTTAGTCTCGCTTGTTGGAGTGCCATAAATCGGCGGCGCCGTCGCCGCTGACCCGTAGTCAACCTCGTCTCCAGAGAGAAGATGTGGCACTGGGTCCCACATGCCCATTTGACTTGGTCTTCGTGTGGGGACCCCGGATTACCCATCCGGAATACCCGATATGCATACAATTCACGATCCCATGATCAGTGTGTCGTGAATCCACATATCCGAGTTGATAACCGAATTACATCATCCATTACATCACCGAATAATATACTTACAATTGGTCACATGACCAAGCATGATATTGCCACGCAGGGCAAGTCTACAACTAAGCAGCGGATACCAAACAGCGTTGATGACGCACGTCATGCCTACTACCCAACAGGCAACTGACTGGGAGACGTTCCTAATTCACACCGGTGTCGTCGTACCCATCGTCCTCTTCCGAGTAGTCTTCTTCATAATCTGGCCAAGTTAATAGCCAGGGACAAAGCCGTGAGTACATTTTGGAATTGTACTCACAAACCATCTAAAGGAGAGAGGACAATATGCAGTTTGGCTGTATCAAGGAGAAAGGCTCTAATCTGGTTCATCCTATCTAGTCAATTTCTCGTGTCGATATAGCATGTCATACGATATCTCTATATCCTTATTAAAGAAGATACTTACAAGAGAAGTCTTTGCAAAAGCTCTAGGAAAGGGGGAAACTCCTTTTCAAGAGAAAAGCCGGCGGTCAATCAAACATGACCACCATCCTTATTAATTCCGGTCAATCACACATGACCACTTCCATTCCTTCGGCAGTACCCTGCAAGTACTCCGAACCATAACCGTGCCACGGTAGTACCCTCTGAGTACTCCGTCCGGCACCCTTCTCCATTTTCTCGAAAACATTTTTGTAAAACCAAAACTCGACACAGGTTAAGTATGGCCATTCCAACCGTCCATGACCGAGGACGCGGCTATTCGAACAGATTACACTCTACAGAGGTTGTACACTTTACCCACACCATCCGATAAATCCGCCGGGATACCACCACGAACCGTCATACACAAGTATGCGGGGTTCGGATAATTGATCGAAGCCCTCCATCTATCTACCTTAGTACGGGTGCCTACCCTATGGATTTTACCTCCCCGGCACGTCTAGGCAGTACCTCCTCCAGAGCGTAACTCCGGCGCCACGGCGGGAGAACCCAAGTGTCTTCCGGCGGCTCGAGATATGCCGTGATATGTGTTGACCTTCGTTTAGCGTCAACCTAGATTCTGGGGTCCTGCAGACCCTTATATAGTTGTGAGGCTCCCCGCACTAAAGCAAATAAACTTCAAACTAAGCCCGTCCCATACCGGGTAATGTGGTTGCACAGGAGTAATTGGTTTGGCGAACACTTATACACAATGCCCTTTTTCAGAAAATCCACCAACTCCTTCATCTCTCATTGTCTACTCCTTGTTTATGAAGCCATTTTAAAACATCTCAATGAAGTAGCAACTACTCCAAGGTTTTCGAAACCATTTTCGTAATGCTTCCCAAGAGTAAACCCACTTTCCTAGAGTTTTCGCTCCACTACAAGTTTTCCAAAGACATTGATGCCAGCCATCATGTCTCTAATAGAAGAGGTGTTGCATAGGTCACAATAGGTGTCATCTTAAAGGATGATATCAAGTTGACTTGTGGAGCTAAGTCACCAAGTATTGCTATCCAGAGATTAATAGCAATATAGAATATAATGCATCAATAAGAGAGTAAGAGTAAGCAATGCATAGAGTAACAATAGGATTCAGATATGCATCAAGTAGATGGCTTGCCTTAATAGCTTGTCCCTGGTCTTCTTCTTCTTGATACTCAAAGATTTCCCCCTCCTCGGTACACTCCTCGTTCGATTCTATCGCCGGAAAGTAATAGCACAAAATCAATATACATGCATACACAAGCCACAAACATTTCATTCTCTCAATACCACACAAGCAAGGAGTATCAGAAACAAACAAGTTTAGAAAACAAATTAAGGTTTTAAAGATTTTAGTTATTAAGGTAATCCTATTATAAACTAGGGTTTTTCAAATGAAGCAATCACACACCAACTCATTTCTAACAGGCATGCAGGTGGTCTCATGGACCAAGTAACACACTCAGTATACTAACAGGTTGACAACAATCTTAAGAAGTCAACAAAGTTGGTCTCACTCCAAAACAAGTTAGGGTTTAATTTCTATAAAATAAACAATAGGAAATACCACTAGAATACCAAAATAATTCTCAGATATTCTCTGAGCATCAGAAAAATATGTACTAAAGTGTTCTGGAAAGCTCTTCCAGAGAACAATCCAAGGAAATTGGTTTCATATTAAAACTCCTAATCTATTGCAGATGGTATTTTCTCTAAAATTAAACACAAGAATAGCCATATTAATTACTACTGAATATCTACAGATCCTAAAATTCCAAAACCAGTGGAACATGCAAGCTAAAACCTCAGGGTACTAGTGAAAATTGGATCCACACCATTTCAATTAGTAGAGCTCCAGATTTGGATTTTTGATTGAAACTAGGGTTGATTTGCTAGATAAAATAAAGGTAAAACTACAGGGCTCTAAATGGAGTGGGGTCACTTCCAGTAGTTAGTACACTTAACAAGGTCCTCAGAGAAATTTGAATCAACTTAAATGGACCCATATTTATTTTTCTATGATTTTTGCAAGCTAATAGATCTCAGGAAAGTAACAGAGGGATTTTCATAAAAAAAGAGGAACGGGCCAGATCTGACCCAAACCTGGGCCGTCACAGCGCCGGCCAGCCCACTCACGCGAGCGCACGGGCGGGAAACGGTCCGGCCACGCTGATAGGCCTGGCCCGGCTGTCAGCGGCCGCGGCGGCCGAAGCGGTACGGGAGAAGGCTGGCCGCCCGATTAGAAGCCGATCGACGGCTGGGGGCCGTCTTCTTCCCCGCGCCCGGCTCGCCAGGGAGGAAACCCTAGCCGGCATAGGGAGGTGGCGGGGGCTCACCGAGGGCGGTCGCCGGCCACCAGAGAAGCATTGGGGAGATGCGGAGGTCTCAGGGGTCCCGGGGGTGGTCTTGGAGTGGCTCCAGGTGGTCGGGGGCGTCGGGTCCATCCGCGACGGGATCTACAGGGGCGAGATGATGGTGGCAGCTCCGAGATCTCCTTGGGACATGCAAGGGCATGATTAGATAGATCTAGAAGAGAGGATTTCGTTGATGTAAAGAAGAGAATCAGAGGTCGTTTGGATCGGTGGGGAGCTTCCTCGCAAGTTTCCAGCACCGAAGTATAGATCACTTCCCCTCGGCCATAGAGAAGAGAGGCTTGGGGTTCCAGTCCTGGGGGTGAGAGGGATAGGGAAGGGGAGTGAAATGAGCTAGGCAGGAGAGGCTGGGGTGGTCTGTAGCTTTATATCTCGAGGGGGAGTGTGAGATGGGTGGTTAGGTCGGTTTGGGCAAGGTGGGGTCCATAGGGGGTCTCTGGTTGGTCCAGGAGGATGGTGGAGAGGGTGAGAGGGTTCTAGGGAGTGTCCTGGTCGGCTAGGATCAGAGGGTGGGGCTGTAGCAACCTTTTTTTTTAATTGGCCAAGATTGCATGGATCCTCCTCCTCCTCCTCCTCCTTTCCAACCACTAAAAGACAAGGGGAGAGGTGCTGCTACAGTGGTATGTCGACCAGGGGGCGGTGACCTTGCTGCAGAGGTTAAAGGGGGTGGTTTTTGTGATGTTTCAAAAGGATTTGAATTAAATGGGAATAGGTATGGAGAGGGATGTATGCATGGTGCATTTCTAGATCTTTGGGTTTGACCTTTATTTCACCAAGCAATATCAAGAAGGATGGATCAAGAAGATGGGGTTGGGTGTGATTGGCAATATTGCCAAGTTGGCAAAGCTTTGATATTAAAAGGATCACCAAAATGTGCATTGTGAAGTTGGTCTAGAATTTATGCTTGAAATCAGGATTTTGAAGGTAGGAGGCCATGGTATTGGGTCCATAGAATTCTATATGCACAAGATAGCATGGTGGAGTTTCAACAAATTTATTTGATGAGGAATTATGCAAGAATGGCTTAGTTGACAATTCTATGCATTTTGGTTAATAGGATGATAAAATAAGAAGATGGTCTCATTAAATATATTTGTGATGGAAAAGGGATGATAGAAGGCACAAATAATATCTACAAATGTTATTTGAGGAAGGTTTGGATTTATAGACTGAGTTGATGGTGGATGTTGACAAGTGACTGAGAAGATTAAGGGAAAAAAAGAAGGGTGAGAATAGTTTTGACTAGGGTTCAAAACCTAGTCACATAAATAGGTGGCATACCTCAAAATGCACATGCAAGTGTATAGATGGTTAGAGTAGATCAAAAATAAGAGGAATAGGTCAACGAATGGTCTCTGAACAATTTATTTCGAAGTTTGAAAGTGTAGTCAAAAGTGCATCTGATAATAGTCAAATGGTCAGTGATTTGATTAGGGTCAGAAACAGGATTAGAGCAAGTAGTAGATGACCCCAAATGACTAATTGGTAATGGAAGGAATGGAAGATTAGATGTCAATAATGAGTTCTAGATAGGTGCTTTGCCATGGATGGAACCTATGAGCTTAATGCAAACATCTGAAAACTGAATCTGTTAACAGGAGTGAAGATGGTCTGCACACTAGGTGTTTGATGAAATGTTTGCAAGATATGATTGTCTAAATCTGAGTGAAAACTTGTTATGGTTGGATGAAGATGATCCTAATAACACCATGGGTGCCTTCCCTGGGCTAGTTTGATTGGTTTTAAGATTCCTCAAAATGGAGCTCCTAATGCCTCATGATAAGACTAAGACATTAGAGTTAGGGATTCAGGATTGAGAGGAAAACATCAAGATAGGTTTTATTTGAGAGTTGGAGGGAAAAATAATTTACAAAGGACAATAAAATACATTGATGGGTTTTGAATAGGTTAGGCCACAGGCCTACCTAGGGATCATAACTACACACAAACAACACTTCAAAGTCAAACCAAGTCACACAAAGTCAACTCACCACACAAGGTCAATCATTTGCAGTTAATCTAGCATCACCAGAAACAAAGATTGAACAAGTGCCCAATGATGATCGTGCCATGGTCAAGTAGAAAAGAGGGCTTCAAACAAAGGAGTAAAGTTTTTGTAGATTTTTCAGAAACTAGTGGAGACATAACATCTCCTTTAAAAAGTTTCCTTAAAGGTGTTTGAAATCCGTTTATAAATATCAACAAAATATATGTTTGTAAAATAGTGGGACCACTCTACTCTGTAGGTCCCCATAATTTTGTGAATACTTAGTTTTGATAAAAGCTTTGTCTCAGAGATAAATCTTGGCTCTTATTCTGCACAAATAGATTAATTTTAAAAAGGAGAGGTTGCCAAGATAATGGTTTTGGAAAATAGCTAGAAGCATAAATAAAGGCATGATCACAAGGGCACAAGGATTGGGTTGGTTCACAACAGTGTTCAACAAGCAACTCAAACAGACATCATTAACATAACAATCAAAACCAACAAGCAAGAAATAGTGCTCCCAGAGGTTTACTCAAAAAGTTTTTGTTGGCCCTCATTTTTGGACCACTAATCACTACTTAAACAGGGTTACGAAAAGTGGGGTGTTACAGCTCTTCCCCCCTTAAACAGATTCTTGTCCCGAGATTCCTAAGCGTAGTAGTAAGAGGTATACGATCTAATGCTAGAGTTAGGCTTCAAGGGGTTGCTCTTCTAACTTCTCGGTGATACTTTGAGTTGCGTCAAAGACTATCTTTTATCAAAGATGTAGGTCGTCTTCATTTGCTGAAGTTGATGGCCGAAGAGTTGATGTTGCCAAAAATTCCTTGATGAAAACGTATTGAGACGCCTTTGAGGTTAATGGGGTTTAAGCTATCTAATGGACCCAAAATATTTCTACAAGAGTTAGAGCGTTCCTCAGTTGCAAATCGGGGTCCTGAAGAGTCATGGCTTCTCGGGTAGCTCTTGTTGGCTTGGAGTTCGCTTCTTCCCTCACGTAGCTTGATGGAATCTTCAGGTCTTGGAGTCATGCTTTGAAGCTTGATATTGACGTAGACCTTTAATCTTGATCTTGCAGATGGTAGACAAGAGCATCTATGCTTCGGTCTTGATAGGCACGTCGAATTTGTCATCTTAGTCCTCTATGTTTCCTAACTACCAAGGCGTAGGTTAGTCCCAATGGAAACCATTCTTCCAGGTCGTCGGGTGCGTGGGCTGGGATTGCTTTAGGTGGCGGCGCACCACCAATGGTGTGTCTTCCAGTAGTCGATGATCTAGTTCTTCTTGCCTTTGGGTTGGTGGAGATCATCGAAGATCTTCTTGCTTCTCCACCTTCTTGTAGCCTTGAATATCTTGAGGTATATTGATACCTTGGGTCGACTTCATCTTCCGACAAATCTTCAGGTGGTTTTATACCCGTGGCATAAGTCAGTTTTGGTTTCAAACCCATCAAAATTTGATCGAGCGGGTGCGTTAGTTAGAAAAGTCTTCACTTCTTCTCGTTGCTACCTCCCTTGGTATCTCCTAGATGCAGAGTCAGCATTGTTGGCTCGGTTCTGGAGGGTCTTCACTCTTTTACTTGCTTGGTGGAGATCAAACGCGTGAGTCTTCGGGCTTCAAGTGGCGATAACGGGTTGAACTACGAAAGTTAGGCTTGACTTTGACACTACTATGCTCAATGTTAGTTGGCTTGTTAGAAGATTAGCAAGTGTTGGGGGTGTTAAAAGAGTATCATCAATGTTAGGGAGCTCTAGATTTAGGTTAGTCGATCCAAGTTAGTAAAGTCCTTGTCTTCTCGAAGGCTTTCATAGTCCAAGCGGGTCTAATTTCTGCTCCCTTGACGTTGTAGAGAGGTCTTGATGAAGCTTGTGATACTCAGCATAAATTGTTGTATGAGATCTCGGGTATGGTTTGCGAGGAGAGTTATAATCCACTATTAACAAAGTTAGAGTTAGAATTTTACTTCAAACTTACCTATGTTACTCGAGCTGACGCAAATCGATGAGAGGGAAAACACATTCTAGAGAGGCTTCCTATTTAGGGTTTGACGCACCTGAGGGTTTTTAAGACCGGGAGGCCAAAACAAGCACAATCACAAGGTAACAATACACACTCAAGAAACACACCAAGCAACTGCAGACAATATCCAGAACAAACAAGGCAATCAACAAACAATTGCAAGAATCACACGAGGTACTTCAAGTACCAACGATGCCTAGCAACGCACGATATTTTGAGGTTAGTCCTATTCATCCTAGGGTCATGGTTGGCCATAGTTGTTGATGTCTTCATTCTCCTTGACTCTCGCTTTAGTAGAAACTTGATGGCAGTTGGTGGTGAAGCTGCAGTGTGGTTGAACTGCCGATGTAGAGTTGGGGAAGTGCAGATTTTCAGGGCTTCTCGTCTCGCATCACATTGATGTGAGGTCCTCGGAAGGGTCATTGAAGTTCTCCATATGTGGCAATGTCTTGTGACAGGCCTAAAATTTCGAGTCAAGCAATTGAGTACTTGGTCCTTGGCGACTGCAAAAGTGCGAGTTTAGGGAGGAACAAGGTCAAGTTCTTGACAGAGCCATTGGTGTCATCCAAGGGCAAAATACTTGTCAACACCCTTCCTTTTTTGCAGCTGGGGTGGTTTGAAGACGTCCTTCTGAATATTTGCTCCATCTTGTGTTGCTAAGCTGCAGGTCTAATTGGTGTAACAACGTCCATTAATTTGATTTGAAGGGGATGAGATAGGATAATAAAGCGGTGAAAACTTTGGCAATCAGAGAGATAAGATTAGAAGCTTTCAAGAGGTGAGAAAGGTATAAGCCATACTATTGGCTACTTAAAATAAATAACCATTGCAAATAGTTTTAGCAAAGCATTACTTTCCTTTCTAACACCCATGCTAACTAAGGTCTCCTACAGTCAGGATGGCTCTGATACCAACTCTGTGGGGACCCCGGATTACCCATCCGGAATACCCGATATGCATACAATTCACGATCCCATGATCAGTGTGTCGTGAATCCACATATCCGAGTTGATAACAGAATTACATCATCCATTACATCACTGAATAATATACTTACAATTGGTCACATGACCAAGCATGATATTGCCACGCAGGGCAAGTCTACAACTAAGCAGCGGATACCAAACAGCGTTGATGACCCACGTCATGCCTACTACCCTACAGGCAACTGACTGGGAGACGTTCCTAGTTCACACCGGCGTCGTCGTACCCATCGTCCTCTTCCGAGTAGTCTTCTTCATAATCTGGCCAAGTTAATAGCCAGGGACAAAGCCGTGAGTACATTTTGGAATTGTACTCGCAAACCATCTAAAGGGGAGAGGACAATATGCAGTTTGGCTGTATCAAGGAGAAAGGCTCTAATCTGGTTCATCCTATCTAGTCAATTTCTCGTGTCGATATAGGATGTCATACGATATCTCTATATCCTTATTAAAGAAGATACTTACAAGAGAAATCTTTGCAAAAGCTCTAGGAAAGGGGGAAACTCCTTTTCAAGAGAAAAGCCGGCGGTCAATCAAACATGACCACCATCCTTATTAATTCCGGTCAATCACACATGACCACTTCCATTCCTTCGGCAGTACCCTGCAAGTACTCGAACCATAACCGTGCCACGACAGTACCCTCCGAGTACTCCGTCCGGCACCCTTCTCCATTTTCTCAAAAACATTTTTGTAAAACCAAAACTCGACATAGGTTAAGTATGGTCATTCCAACCGTCCATGACCGAGGACGCGGCTATTCGAATAGATTACACTCTGCAGAGGTTGTACACTTTACCCACACCATCCGATAAATCCGCCGGGATACCACCACGGACCGTCATACACCAGTATGCGGGGTTCGGATAATCGATCGAAGCCCTCCATCTATCTACCTTAGTACGGGTGCCTACCCTGTGGAGTTTACCTCCCTGGCACGTCCCGGCAGTACCTCCTCCAGAGCGTAACTCCGGCGCCATGGCGGGAGAACCCAAGTGTCTTCCGGCGGCTCGGGATATGCCGTGATATGTGTTGGCCTTCTTTTAGCGTCAACCCAGATTCCGGGGTCCTGCAGACCCTTATATAGTTGTGAGGCTCCCCGCACTAAAGCAAATAAACTTCAAACTAAGCACGTCCCATACCGGGTAATGTGGTTGCACGGGAGTAATTGGTTTGGCGAACACTTATACACAATGCCCATTTTTTAGAAAATCCACCAACTCCTTCATCTCCCATTGTCCACTCCTTGTTTATGAAGCCATTTTAAAACATCTCAATGAAGTAGCAACTACTCCAAGGTTTTTGAAACCATTTTCGAAATGCTTCCCAAGAGTAAACCCACTTTCCTAGAGTTTTGGCTCCACTACAAGTTTTCCAAAGACATTGATGCTAGCCATCAAGTCTCTAATAGAAGAGGTGTTGCATAGGTCACAATAGGTGTCATCTCAAAGGATCATATCAAGTTGACTTGTGGAGCTAAGTCACCAACTATTGCTATCCAGAGATTAATAGCAATATAGAATATAATGCATCAATAAGAGAGTAAGAGTAAGCAATGCATAGAGTAACAATAGGATTCAGATATGCATCAAGTAGATGGCTTGCCTTAATAGCTTGTCCCTGGTCTTCTTCTTCTTGATACTCAAAGATTTCCCCCTCCTCGGTACACTCCTCGTTCGATTCTATCGCCGGAAAGTAATAGCACAAAATCAATATACATGCATACACAAGCCACAAACATTTCATTCTCTCAATACCACACAAGTAAGGAGTATCAGAAACAAACAAATTTAGAAAACAAATTAAGGTTTTAAAGATTTTAGTTATTAAGGTAATCCTATTATAAACTAGGGTTTTTCAAATGAAGCAATCACACACCAACTCATTTCTAACAGGCATGCAGGTGGTCTCATGGACCAAGTAACACACTCAGTATACTAACAGGTTGACAACAATCTTAAGAAGTCAACAAAGTTGGTCTCACTCCAAAACAAGTTAGGGTTTAATTTCTATAAAATAAACAATAGGAAATACCACTAGAATACCAAAATAATTCTCAGATATTCTCTGCGCATCAGAAAAATATGAACTAAAGTGTTCTGGAAAGCTCTTCCAGTGCACAATCCAAGGAAACTGGCTTCATATTAAAACTCTTAATCTATTGCAGATGGTATTTTCTCTAAAATTAAACACAAGAATAGCCATATTAATTACTACTGAATATCTACAGATCCTAAAATACCAAAACTAGTGGAACATGCAAGCTAACACCTCAGGGTACCAGTGAAAATTGGATCCACACCATTTCAATTAGTAGAGCTCCAGATTTGGATTTTTGATTGAAACTAGGGTTGATTTGATAGATAAAATAAAGGTAAAACTACAGGGCTCTAAATGGAGTGGGGCCACTTCCAGTAGTTAGTACACTTAACAAGGTCCTCAGAGAAATTTGAATCAACTCAAATGGACCCATATTTATTTTTCTATTATTTTTGCAAGCTAACAGATCTCAGGAAAGTAACAGAGGGATTTTCATAAAAAAAAAGAACGGGCCAGATCTGACCCGAACCTGGGCCGTCACAGTGCCGGCCGGCCCACTCACGCGAGCGCATGGGCGGGAAACGGTCCGGCCGCGCTGACAGGCCTGGCCCGGCTGTCAGCGGCCGCGGCGGCCGAAGCGGTACGGGAGAAGGCTGGCCGCCCGATTAGAAGCCGATCGACGGCTGGGGGCCATCTTCTTCCCCGTGCCCGGCTCGCTAGGGAGGAAACCCTAGCCGGCACAGGGAGGTGGTGGGGGCTCACCTAGGGTGGTCGCTGGCCACCAGAGAAGCGTTGGGGCGGATGCGGAGGTCTCAGGGGTCCTGGGGGTGGTCTTGGAGTGGCTCCAGGTGGTCGGGGGCATTGGCGGAGCCAACACCGGGTCGAGCCTGGGCAGCCGACCCGGCTCATTATTTTGGGAAAAAAATTGAGTATCGATCGATCTCTCCCTGCCGAAGCCCGACCTAATCAAGTCGTCCCCGCGCAGACGCCCTCGCTCGCACGCGCCGCCGCTCGCAGGCGCCCTCGCTCCCCCCCCCCACGCAAGTCGCCCTCGCAGCCCCGCAGCTCGCCCTCGCAGCCAGCCTCGCAGCTCGCCCTCGCAGCCCCACGCAGCCCCGCAGGCCGCAGTCCCCGTAGCTCGCCCCCCACAGCTCACCCTCCGCAGCTCGCCACCGCAGCTCGCCCCCCGCAGCTCGCCCCGCTAGCTGCCCCGGGGCAGCGGCGCTGCAGCACCGCGCTTCCCTCTGCTCTGCTCGGCCCGGCGGCCGCCTTCGATGGACTCCGCCGACGAGGCTGACTTGGCTGCCTGGATTGAAGAAGGGGAGGCCACTGAGGCAGCAGAAGAAGAAGCACACAAGAGGGCACTCATAGAGGTTGAATTTCCCGCATTTATCTTGAGTTTTGATACATATTTGTGCACTTCATGCCTTGATCCTAGAGACTCATTCAACAGCTTTGACAATGATATGCTAGTTGAGCTTGCTACCATATACTCTGCTGATTTCTCTTCACATGATTGCTGTCTTTTGGTTGATGAACTGAACATATATGTTGATGTCATGAAGAGAACTCCTGAATTCATAGCTTGTGATACTTTGAGAGAGAGATATTTGCACAAATTGATGACAAGAAGATTATGCTTCGTTTTCATGCCTACAGTAACCGTAGAGGACATCTTCCTCGTGGATTTCGACTGCCCAGCATGGAATCAACTTAATGGTATGATAATATCTCCTCAAAATGTAGCACTTTTGTATCTAGTTTTTGTTTTTTAGTCGGTTTGTACTTCTACTCGGTGAAATGTGACAAATGCATCCGTTTGGACCATTTTTTGTTGATTACATGTGATTTTTTGCCCAAAATTTTTTAGAGCTTATTTGTTCGACCCGGCTCAATTCAAATCCAGGCTCCGCCACTGGTTGGGGGCGTCGGGTCCATCCACGACGGGATCTACAGGGGCGAGATGATGGTGGCAGCTCCGAGATCTCCTGGGGACATGCAAGGGCATGATTAGAAGATCTAGAAGAGAGGATTTCGTTGATGTAAAGAAGAGGATCAGAGGTTGTTTGGATCGGTGGGGAGCTTCCTCGCAAGTTTCCAGTACCGAAGTGTAGATCACTTCCCCTCGGCCATAGAGAAGAGAGGTTTGGGGCTCTGGTCCTGGGGGTGAGAGGGGTAGGGAAGGGGAGTGAAATGAGCTAGGCAGGAGAGGCTGGGGTGGTCTGTAGCTTTATATCTCGAGGGGGAGTGTGAGATGGGTGGTTAGGTCGGTTTGGGCAAGGTGGGGTCCATAGGGGGTCTCTGGTTGGTCCAGGAGGACGGTGGAGAGGGTGAGAGGGTTCTAGGGAGTGTCCTGGTCGGCTAGGATCAGCGGGTGGGGCTGCAGCAACCCTTTTTTAAATTGGCCAAGATTGCATGGATCCTCCTCCTCCTCCTCCTTTCCAACCACTAAAAGACAAGGGGAGAGGTGCTGCTACAGTGGTATGTCGACCAGGGGGTGGTGACCTTGCTGCAGAGGTTAAAGGGGGTGGTTTTTGTGATGTTTCAAAAGGATTTGAATTAAATGGGAATAGGTATGGAGAGGGATGTATGCATGGTGCATTTCTAGATCTTTGGGTTTGACCTTTATTTCACCAAGCAATATCAAGAAGGATGGATCAAGAAGATGGGGTTGGGTGTGATTGGCAACATTGCCAAGTTGGCAAAGCTTTGATATTAAAAGGATCACCAAAATGTGCATTGTGAAGTTGGTCTAGAATTTATGGTTGAAATCAGGATTTTGAAGGTAGGAGGCCATGGTATTGGGTCCATAGAATTCTATATGCACAGGATAGCATGGTGGAGTTTCAACAAATTTATTTGATGAGGAATTATGCAAGAATGGCTTAGTTGACAATTCTATGCATTTTGGTTAATAGGAAGATAAAATAAGAAGATGGTCTCATTAAATATATTTGTGATGGAAAAGGGATGATAGATGGCACGAATAATATCTACAAATGTTATTTGAGGAAGGTTTGGATTTATAGACTGAGTTGATGGTGGATGTTGACAAGTGACTGGGAAGATTAAGGGAAAAAAGAAGGGTGAGAATAGTTTTGACTAGGGTTCAAAACCTAGTCACGTAAATAGGTGGCATACCTCAAAATGCACATGCAAGTGTATAGATGGTTAGAGTAGATCAAAAATAAGAGGAATAGGTCAAGGAATGGTCTCTGAACAATTTATTTCGAAGTTTGAAAGTGTAGTCAAAAGTGCATCTGATAATAGTCAAATGGTCAGTGATTTAATTAGGGTCAGAAACAGGATTAGAGCAAGTAGCAGATGACCCCAAATGACTAAGTGGTAATGGAAGGAATGGAAGATTAGATGTCAAGAATGAGTTCTAGATAGGTGCTTTGCTATGGATAGAACCTATGAGCTTAATGCAAACATCTGAAAACTGAATCTGTTAACAGGAGTGAAGATGGTCTACACACTAGGTGTTTGATGAAATGTTTGCAAGATATGATTTTCTAAATCTGAGTGAAAACTTGTTATGGTTGGATGAAGATGATCCTAATAACACCATGGGTGCCTTCCCTGGGCTAGTTTGATTGGTTTTAAGATTCCTCAAAATGGAGCTCCTAATGCCTCATGATAAGACTAAGACATTAGAGTTAGGGATTCAGGATTGAGAGGAAAACATCAAGATAGGTTTTATTTGAGAGTTGGAAGGAAAAATAATTTACAAAGGACAATAAAATACATTGATGGGTTTTGAATAGGTTAGGCCACAGGCCTACCTAGGGATCATAACTACACACAAACAACACTTCAAAGTCAAACCAAGTCACACAAAGTCAACTCACCACACAAGGTCAATCATTTGCAGTTAATCTAGCATCACCAGAAACAAAGATTGAACAAGTGCCCAATGATGATCGTGCCATGGTCAAGTAGAAAAGAGAGCTTCAAATAAAGGAGTAAAGTTTTTGTAGATTTTTCAGAAACTAGTGGAGACATAACATCTCCTTTAAAAAGTTTCCTTAAAGTTGTTTGAAATCCGTTTATAAATATCAACAAAATATATGTTTGTAAAATAGTGGGACCACTCTACTCTATAGGTCCCCATAATTTTGTAAATACTTAGTTTTGATAAAAGCTTTGTCTCAGAGATAAATCTTGGCTCTTATTCTGCACAAATAGATTAATTTGAAAAAGGAGAGGTTGCCAAGATAATGGTTTTGGAAAATAGCTAGAAGCATAAATAAAGGCATGATCACAAGGGCACAAGGATTGGGTTGGTTCACAACAGTGTTCAACAAGCAACTCAAACAGACATCATTAACATAACAATCAAAACCAACAAGCAAGAAATAGTGCTCCCAGAGGTTTACTCAAAAAGTTTTTGTTGGCCCACATTTTTGGACCACTAATCACTACTTAAACAGGGTTACGAAAAGTGGGGTGTTACACTTCGTATGAGTGGCATCTGACTCAACCTGTAGCCCCACCTGTCATCGACCTAGACTAGAAATGATTAGGTAGAAATAGATTTAGTTGACCGTTACGCTGACTAGACATTTACCCACACCCTGGACCCACATGTTATGGACTCTAAACTAATCTGACTGTGTGCATATAGTATTTTCTATTATTTAAGAATTTCTGCAAATACTTTAAACTTGTAAAATCAATAACTAATTCATTCTAAATCAGAAAAATACTTATAATATATCAAAATGTTCAGAAAAATGAAACCTAACTATCTAAAAAATAAAATAAATCATTTGACTAATTTTCAAATTTTGCATATTGAAACAACCATTTATGCTATTGTTTGAAAACTAAGTTCAAATAAATTTGAAAGTTAAACTCAACTATTTTATATGAACTAAATAACAACTTTAGCCCAGAGAGGATAGACCACACAACATTTCTCTTTGAACCAAATCTAACACTTTAATAATTTGAATTCAAAATTAACCTACTAGAAATTTAGTCAATAAAAATTTGGACAACCTAAAAATGAATTTCAGTCCTTTTCTTATAAAATATCATTGAAATACATTTCCCTAAAAATCAACTCCAATATAAATTCTAGTAATAATTTAACAACTAGAAAACTAAATAAAAACTTGAAGTAGAAAATTATCCAAGCACTTTGAAACTAAAATTAAATCTTTTAGAATAATTATAAATTATTATCTTGACACCAAGATAATAAACCTCATAATTGTTCCACCACCTAAAGTAAAATAGTCCTATATTTTGAAAATGTTAGTTTGCCATTTAAAAATGTTATCTTTATTTTAAGAATCCAATTTGATAATTCCTTTGGAGATACAAATAACTTCAAGTGGAAATCAAGATAGGATTCAAATCAAACATGTTATTCAAAAGTAATTCTTTTGCTATATGAAAGAAATCCTTATACCTAATTTCTTAAACACTTAAAAGAAACCATCACTTAGAAATAATGTGATAAAGTACTTATAACTTGTATTGTTATGAAATGATATTGAACCTTATATTATACTAAAATAATTGTTAAATCTTGTGAGATGTACTTAATTTCTTGAGCATTATCTCCTGTGTGAAGTAAACTTAAACCAAATCAAAATAATAAGAAATCACCAAACCCTAACCCAAATCAACACCGTAAATCAAAACATGAGGAAATATTACAAAGGTTAGAACGCTTGCATATCATTACTATGCATAATAGCATTTTGACAATCTTTTAAACATTAGTCCATACTGGACTGATGATGCTCTTTCAACACTTCGAGTTTATCACGACAGGACATGCTGATTGCATAGCTTTGCACTCGGAAGGCAAGTTCATTCTTGCATATCCATTTAATTATTTTTTAAGAAAATACTTTACAAATGTTACAACACACCTACATTGAAAATCAAAATATGGTTTTAAGAAAAAAAATATACATGGCATGTATGAGTTATTGACCTAGGGTGATGGGAAAATCATGTGGTGGAGATTCCATTGTTCTGGTGTAAATATTTTAGAATTAATAACAAAAGTAATCAGTTATTCTAAGCGCCGTATAGACCGTGCTGACCACAGATTCTGGAATGGGACGGATAAGTCAGCTGGACCTTCTTTATTCCGTATATCTTCAGATAGTTAGGTCGGGTTGTGTTCCCGCGAGGAACTACAGTGGGTGGGATCCTGTAACATCCTCATCTTATGCGGCATGATGACGGCTCTAGTGTCTCAGCAGGGATGGCATATGATCGCGGATGTAAACTGGTTCAGTGCAAACAGGTAGATTGCGGAGTAAATGAAACCAGTGATTGGCGAGTCTTTAGTAATAGGCCCCATACGCAAAGGTCGTATGGACGGGAGTAATTTACCCGGTTGTGCAACATAGCTAAAGGCGTTCATGGGAAAAGTAGCGCACCTCTGTAGAGTGTAATAAAACGTGTCATGATACTCCCTGTTCCGGGAAGGAACTACGATCGTAGCATGGAAAGGAACTAGATACAAGTTCTAACAACCCGTGAAGACTGACGGTCATAGTTTTTATAAAATCTAAAACTTACCTTTTCTAAAAACCGTTTACGAAAACTTGCATAAGCCTAGGATTCTTTGATCCACGGCTATAGATAGTGCGTCAAACACCCACCATAGAACTTGCTGAGTACGCTCGTACTCAATCTATCTTCTTAAACCCTTGCTAGATCTTAGGAGAAGACATGAACAATCTACCAGCACCGGAGGACAACAGAAGGCATACTTCACAAGACCAGAGGAGTCGACAGGAGAATAATAGTCAACTATGGAGTTGAAGACCATAGATCTTTAGATAGAGTATAGATGGGAACTAATCCCCATATCATAGACTTTACTTTCGCATAGAATTGCTTAGCAAGCCATCGCAAGACAAGTAGGACTCGAGATAGGTCTTGTCATGGCGTAGTCGACAAGTCGCTTCTTCTCGATTTTGGTTTGATTAGGAACTTACCTGACAACTACTTGTGTCATGGAGGTTCCGAGGATCTTCTGTAAAGAGATCTATGCTATGAATAAAATGGACTTGGTCCCGCGATGTTTCTATTGTACTACTCTGTTGGGTGTGATATTCATGGAATGTTGTTTTTGTGAGTGTTATGCCAACGACTCGCGCACTACAACATGCAGTGGTGTGCTAGGTCACCGGACTGCCTCTTGCCAACGAGGTTGCCTGCCGCTGCAGCTGGAAGAGGAAGAAGGGAGGGTAATGGAGAGGATGGTGGCCGATGGTGGCTGGATTCACCAGCCTACCGTTAGGCTGGGTGGCGGCTTGGCATCGGGCTTGGAGAGGAAGAAGGGAGGTGGTGCCGGCGATGTGGAGCAGAGGACGACGACGTCAGTGAGGTGTAGCAGAGGGCGAGGGGAGGTGGTCGGCGCCTGGGAGACAAACCGGCGAGCCGTCGCCAGGACGGGCCGAATCGGGATCTGGCTAGGGTTTCTGGGCCGGTTGCCACTTTTATACCCCACCTTTCCCGGACTACGGGTTGAATAGAAAAAAACACAAGGGTATTTTTGCAAAAAGCATAAACACAAATCTCCAACTACATCATATGGCCACCATATGGGTAGGGCTGTTGAAATTTGCCCACAGATCAATCACATGAAGCTAAACGAATACACGCGGAGACTATTTTTTATCGCCAAGCGTGCGTATCGCACGCTCTGAACTTTTTTCTTTTTATTACTCTTTTTTTCCGATGTTACAAGCTTGACGACCTGCCGCATATATATACACGGCCAGCTGATTGACCAAACTAACTCAATCCTAAACGTAGTTTGAGACCTACACGTACTTAATAAACCTAGTATAAACAGACCTCGATTGTTAGTTGTTACCTTCCTAAACAAACTAACCGACTTGACTCATGTACGGGGCAGCTAGCAGCTAGCTAGTACATCGATTCGTACAAGGACTACAAGCTCACGTTGTGTCCATACTAAGACAAAAGACTAGCTAATTATCCTAGCTAGAAAATATACAGACTCTTTAATCAAGATTAACTCTAATAATCTCTCCCTAATCTTGATCCTGGTCTTCGGTGCTTCCTTCGATCTCGACTGGTCTCGCTCCATGACAAGTTTAGTTGGCTCTCCCCAATTTTGACTTGGCAAATTTACGGAACAAATCAAGCATGATCCGGACTACCCAGCCACGCTAGCAACCGTGGAACACACCGTCCACCCTAGCGCAATACATGCCGACTACCTCGTGGACTACACCATCCACTCCAGCCTCATGTAGAGACATGTCCTCATTGAAGAGACTCCCCTTCACTGGTTTACCATCCCCTCATACTTGAACTTGATCCTCTCATTGAGACACGTAGACGACCATACTTCAACTGCAACGCACTGTCACAGAGACAAGCACTTGGACACAACAACGACTCACGGACTTGACACCGACTCGACATGCAAACTTGCACACCCATGACTCCTTGACACATACTCTCCCGGACAACGATGTTCATGAGACTCTCGGCACCGCACCTCGGCACCACCTCTCCAATCAACGATCATCCTTGTCCACCGCCTTCCCTGCTCCACCAAACGACGATCACCCCCCGTATCGCCCATGACGGCATGCTCGCCGTCTCCATCTGGTCGCTCCACCGACCGACTGTCGCCCGCCCCGAGGCGCTAGTAATCGCCTCCCCGGGGTAAGCGCGGCTTCAAATCTTCAACCTCGCTCTGATACCAATTGTTGGAATTTTCCCACAGATCAATCACATGAAATGTGCGTATCGCACGCTCTGAACTTTTTTTTGTTTTTATTGCTCTTTTTCCCGATGTTACAAGCTTCACGACCTGCCGTGTATATATACACGGCCAGCTGATCGACCAAACCGACTCAATCCTAAACGTAGTTGGAGACCTACACGTACTTAATAAACCTAGTCTAAACCGACCTCGATTGTTACCTTCCTAAACAAACTAACCGACTTGACTCATGTACGGGGCAGCTAGTAGCTAGCTAGTACATCGAGTTGTACAAGGACTACAAGCTCAGGTTGTGTCCAAACTAAGACAAAGGCCCATGCTGAGCGTCCCCTGGGGTCTAGAAAACTTCCAGCCTCCGGGTGGAGAGAGCGACACGTGTCCCTTTAGTTCCCACCTACCCTGTGTCCGTCTCATTCCAAGAACTCTCGTAGCTGCCTCCGTTTTGATCTCCCGCATGGGTTTCCACCCAAAAATCTCGCACCGGCATCCGCCTAGCTTCCTCCATGCAAGATCCTCCAAGGAGGTCCTCCGATGAGGCTCTCTTGGAAGCAAGGCTCGCAGCATCTCCACAGCTCCACCCCTCTTGGATGCACCTCGCTCAGCACCGCCATCCCTGATGTCTACGCACGCGTCTGTTCTTGTAGACAGTGTTGGGCCTCCAAGTGCAGAGGTTTGTAGGACAGCTGCAAGTTTCCCTTAAGTGGATCACCCAAGGTTTATCGAACTCAGGGAGGAAGAGGTCAAAGCTATCCCTCTCAAACAACCCTGCAATTACGATACAGAAAGTCTCTTGTGTCCCCAACACACCCAATACACTTGTCAGATGTATAGGTGCACTAGTTCAGCGAAGAGATAGTGAAATACAAGTAATATTAACCAAAGTCCATATTTCCCCAAACTTCGTCATGCGTAGGGCTACGAAGCACTCCTCAAAGTCCGTATTTCCCCAAACTAGATTGTCCCACACTGTCACCGTGAACGCACTAGATGGTTCCAACAAACACCAACAATTCATAGAGATATTAACCAAAAAGACACACATAATGCGCACACTGTCACGTTCACATCATGATACAAGGTGTCTCCGGAGATTACAAACATAAAGCACGGGAGTAGCATAATATATGAATAATAGCATCTACCAATTCAACTAGATACAAAGCTCACAATCACATAAAGATCACATCATGGGAGAGAGAGGTGAACCACATAGCTACCGGTAGCTAGAGCCCTCAGCCCCGGGGAAGAACTACTCCCTCCTCATCATAGGAGACAGCAAGGTTGGTGGAGATGGCGGTGAGGTCGATGGAGACGGCGGAGACGGCGATGGAGACCGATGGAGATGGCTCCGGGGGTATTTCCCCGTCCCGGCAGGGTGCCGGAACAGAGACTTCTGTCCCCCAAAATTCATCGGCGGCGGCGGAGCTATGGAACTCTTTCTAGAAATTTGCCGATTTTTTAGGGTTTTCCGTTGGGAGGCTCTTTATAGGCGAAGGGGCGTCGTCAGGAGGTGGACCAGGTGGGCTCACCATGGGTGGGCATGGCCAGGGGCTGGGCCGCGCCCCCTGTGTTGTGGCCAGCCTCTGGCCCCCCTCCGGCTCTCATTCGGTCTTCGTCCTTCGTCCGGGAAAAATAGGAGTTTCTGAACTTGTTTCGTCCAATTCCGAGAATATTTCCTGTGTAGCTTTTCTGAAACACAAAAATAGCAAAAAAATAGGGAACTGGCACTGTGGCATCTTGTCAATAGGTTAGTTCCAGAAATCGCATAAAAATGCCACAAAGTGTAACGAAACACAAGGCAAATGGTGTAAAAACAAGCATGGAGCATCAAAAATTATATATACATTTGAGACGTATCAGCGACCGATTGGGAGCACCGTCGCCATTGCCGACGGTAGCCTTTTGTAGCACCGGCCCAACCATTGACAGCAACGCTGTTGGCCTTCTAGAAGCAACGGCGCCGGCCGCTGGGAGCAATGCCACTCGCAGCCGCGAGCAACATCGCCGGCCTCTAGGAGCAACGCCGCCCACCGTTGCGAGCAACGTCGTCGGCCTCCGGGAGGAACGCCGCCCGCCACTGCGAGCAATGTCGTCGGCCTCTAGGAGCCACGCCGCCCGCCGCTGCGGGCAACATGGTCGGCCTCTGTGAGCAATGCCGCCCGCCACTGCAAGCAGCACGGCCCGCTGCTTGGAGCAACGTCGTCAGCCTTCGGGAGCAACACCGCCCGCCGCTACGAGCAACGCACCCTGCCGCTCGGAGCAACGCGGCCCGTGCCCGTGTCTGGAAGCAACATCGTCGGCCTTGATACATCTCTAACGTATCTATAATTTTTGATGCTCCATGCTTGTTTTTACACGATTTGCTTAGTGTTTTGTTACACTTCGTGGCATTTTTATGCATTTTATGGAACTAACCTATTAACGAGATGCCACAGTGCCAGTTCCCTATTTTCTGCTATTTTTGTGTTTCAGAAAAGTTACACAGGAAATATTCTCGGAATTGGACGAAACAAAAGCCAAACATCCAGAAATTCACCGAAGCTTCTAGAGAACCGAAGAGGAGACGGAGTGGGGCCACGCGGGGCCCACACAATAGGGCGGCATGGCCCAGGGGTGGCTTGCACCCCCTATGTGTGTTGCCGCCTCGGTCCACTTCTGACGATGCCCCTTTGCCTATAAAGACCCCCCGACGGGAAAAACCTAAACACCCGATCACTTTTCTAGAAACACATCGCGATCCGCCGCCGTCATCGACCCGAGATCGGGAGGGTCGAGAAGCTCTTCCCGGCACCCTGCCTGAGAGGGGAATCACCACCGAAGGTCTTCTTCATCGCCATGCTTACCTCCAGCACGATGAGTGAGTAGTCTACCTTGGACTATGGGTCCATATCAGTAGCTAGTTGGCTGTCTTCTCCACAATGTGCTTAATGTTTAGATCTCGTGAGCTGCTTTACATGATCGAGATCACTATTATGTAATTCTACATGTTGTGTTTGTTGGGATCCGATGAACATTGGTGTTATGATTTAGTTGATGTGCTAAATATTATCTTATGTTATCTCTATGTTGTTTATGATCTTGCATGCTCTCCGTTGTTAGTAGCTATCTTGGCCGAGTAGATACTAGTGACTCCAAGAGGGAGTATTTATGCTCGATAGTTGGGTTCATGCCTCTATTTAATCTGGGGGAGTGACAGAAACCTCTAAGGTTGTAGATGTGATGTTGCCACTAGGGAGAAAACAACATTCATATGCTCAAGGGCATATGCTTTGTTTACATTACACACTTTGCTTAATGCAGTTATCTATTGTTCGCAACTTAATACTTGTGGAGTTCTCGGATTGATTCGCCACAAGTGGATTATTAGTCATAGATGTAGTTGGATGGCGGTCTATGTATCTTGTTGTAATGCCCAGAGTAAATCTCATAGTGATCCTCTCGACATATCACGTAGTCTTTATTCTATCAATTGCCCAACTGTAATTTGTTTACCCAGCATGTGTTATTTTATCTTATGGAGAGACACCACTAGTGAACTGTGGATCCTGGTCCTATTTCCATTATATTGCTATCACCTGTTTACTTTACTCACACTATTTACTTTACTCGCATACTACTATCACTTTCCACTCAATACGCTCATACCCTTTGTTTCAAGCAAATCGGTGAGAGTGACAACCTCATTGTAAGTTGGGAACAAAGTATTTCGTTGTGTTGTGTGCAGGTTCCATGTTGCCGCTCGCAAAGCAAAGCTTGGACGAGGCGCCCTATAAATTGTCCGGAGCTGTCGCGAAGCTAGCAAGCATCACCTTCTTGAGTTTGGCTTTTTCCTACTGGAGCAACAAATCTTGGTTTCTTATTGAGGGAAAAACTTGCTGCTATATTCATCATACCTTCCTCTTGGGGTTTCCCAACTGGCCGGGCATTTACTTCTTCATCACCGCGCCATCTGTAGCAATCCAGACTTTTTCTGGCGCCGTCACCGGGGAAAAAGAAGACTTCTGCAAGGGGAGTTTTGCACGCACATCCTTTAGTTTGTTTTAGTTTTGCTTTACTTTATTTTTGCTTATCAAAAACACAAAAAATTTAGTTCCTACTATAGTTGTTATTTTTGTTGGTCTGTTATTGTCTTGCTTTATCATGTTTTCTATCATTGGTTGGTTTCTTTGAAACTAAATCTTTTTGGCAAGGTGGGTTCACGGAAGAGCAGCAAAATTATTATGAGGAACACCGCTTGTCACAAAAAGGGAAACACTTATGGGAACAAATCAATATATTGTATATCATTGCTAGAAATGTGTTCTCTACTTATAATGTTACTTATTGCTTTGATAGATCTTATTGCTGTAGGAGGTATAAACACCTCCCTTTTCAATGTGAGTATAATGATGATGTTACCATATCTTCTTATATTAATGGAAATTATGACTTTTATGATGTGGAACAAATTGAAGAATTTATTGCTTGGAAGGGTGCATTCGAACTTGCTTATTTTCTTGGAAATATTGATGATGCACCTTATAAATATGAGGTTTATGATGTACTTACATTTTGCTTTGATAATTACAAGGAAGAAAATTGATATATTCTTAAATATCTTAACAGATGCTCTCCAACTGAAGTGACTAATGCCTTGAAGGAGCCTATGGAAGAAGAAATGGATAAAACTGGAAGCTCATTGGATGAAAAAAAAGGAGGGTGAGTATTATATTTATATTGTTGAGTTTTTCATGATGCTACTGAAAATTATTATGAGAGAGGAAAATATGGTTGTTGGAATTCTCATGTTACTAAAACACCTCTCTTTATATTGAAAGTTCTGAAGTTGCTCTTGTTTTATCTACCCATACTTGTGGCTATGCGCTTCTTTGATCTATTTTCTTACAGGATTCCTATGCATAGGAAGTGGGTTAGACTTAAATGTGTTTCATGTATGCTATTGATGCTCTTTTTGGCTTCCATTCATATTTCTTATGTGAGCATCTTCGCACCTTTCTGCGCCTAGCTCAAAGGCGTTAAAGAAAAGCACTCTTGGGAGATAACCCAATGTTTTTACTTTCAGTACTTTTTCTTTTATTTGAGTCTTGGAAGTTATTACTACTGTAATAACCTCTCCTAATCCTTTTTATTTCGTTTTTGTGCCAAGAGAAGCCTCTAATTTGAGTGAGGTAAGATTTCCGGATGTTGCTGTCCTAAAATAGTTTTTGGTGCTGCACCGTAAAAATTCATGAAAATTCTTAGAATATCTTTTGGACCTGCGATTTCTTGTGCATATGCCCCAGGTTATATTAAAACTTTCATTAGTTATACACTTTTTGATTTGAGCAATAGAAAACCCTCTGAAAATTCTACCTTTGTCAGCTGTTCTGTTTTGACAGATTTCTGCCATTATTTGTGTTTGCCGCTTTATCGCTTTCTTTTTGAGTTCTGTTGATCACGGAACTTTTGGGGAAGTTGCTACAGTAGTATATGCTTTATATGTGGTGGTTTTGAGTTGAAACCTGAAGCAAAAAGGGTTGATTCAATGTTATGCTCACACTAATGTTGCTAATAGAATTGTGTTTAGTTTTGTATGAAGGAAGTTTTCAAGTGCAGGGATTGGAGAATGATGAGATGAGTTGAAGAATGGAAAAAAGCTCAAGCTTGGGGATGCCCATTGTCACCCCAAGAAATATCCAAGAGGTACAAGCGTCAAAGCTTGGGGATGCCCCCGAGGCACCCCTTCTTCATCGGCAAAAATCAGGTCACCTTTCAACACACTATATTTTTATTGCTTCATGCATTATGCGTTTTTCTTGGAGCGTCAGTTGTTTTTAGTTTTCAGTTTTGTTTAGTTTTGTTTGCTGCAATAAATGGTTGGACCCCAACAAATTCCTTTTGAAGAAGTTGCCTTGCTTTTCATTTGCCAAGAACACTCAGTTTTTCACTCTTATCGTTTCAACGAGTGTTCTCTTTTTCTAGAACTGCGTTTAGCTTTCGTTTTTCGCCTTGATTTTTGTTAAGATCTTGTTATATCTTTTTATCAAGGTGTATTTTGAGCTCTGGTCCATGTTGGTTTTCATCAAAAGAATTGTTTCAAAAAAGTTTGAATGGTGTTGGAAAAGAGAAAAAGCTTTATGCAAAAAAGTGTTACAAGAAGGAGCTTGTGTAGACTGCGGCCTAGGCTTTTGCATGTCGTGCTTGATGTCTTTTTGATAGTATGCTTAGTGGTTTTGCTGTAGCATAACTTGTCTCAAATGACTGAGATTGCTTAATGAGCCTTTGAAAAAATCATGCGTTGTTTTAATTATTTGGAAGCATTATTTTGGTTTTCTCCTTTGATGCTTTATTTGGGTTGACTTGGTGCATGCTCACACATGTTAGACTCATACAAATTCACCATAAGCCTCTATAATTATTTAGTTTTTGACTTTTGATGCCATCTTATTCTTCTTTTAATGTTGCTTTGTCGCTATGCATGATTATGGCCGTTATTGCTCTCTTAGTTGGTCGCTCCCAGTCTTTTGCTAGCCCTCATTTTGTACTGAGTATGAGCTCTACTCGTGCATCCAACTCCTAAAAACCAAGTTTTCCATTGTGTCCACCATACATGCCTATTAGCAATTTGCTTTTCCAAAGTACATTTGACTTGCTTTTATCTATCCTTCAAATTAAACTCTTTTTGGTGTTATGCGAAAATTGGTCAGTAAAGCTCTCACGAACTTGATGGCACACTTTACTTTTCTCGTTTTAAAATTTTGACATTGTGGCTCTCTTATGTTGAGTTGTTATGCTTGCAAGTTGTAATTTGGAAATTAGCCCAACCATACCGTCATGGGGCAAGCTTTCAACATTGCACTATCTTTCATTTGAGTTGATATCGTGATCTTTTGTTTATGGATACTCGGAATGTGAAATAAGTTGGGAATCTTGCGGGATCATGGAGTTTGTATATGTGTTAGAGAAACGCCTGGGCTGCTAATCTAAGCCATGCATAATTCATGGTGGAAATTTACAGCATGCCCATAGTGAACATTCGACGACGCATCTCACAATAAAAAACTATGTCAATGGTAAATAAAAGAGATGCCGAGGTGTTCATTGTCTGTTTGTCCTGTCATTTTGATGTGGGCTTGTTCCATGTCATCGGGCACGGAGGTACCCCATTGGCGGTTCTCAATGATACACATATATTTACAATGACAAGAGCTTGCTTGGGACTCTAAGTCGGGTAGCATGAGGTTTGGGTATTCGTACTTCACGCAACACGAGGTTTTCAACTTATGATTTGTCAAGCATATGCAGCATAATTGTATTCGCATTAACTCTAACCATTCAAGATGCCTATGATGGGGGCAATGAGAGCTCAAAGCTAGTAAGTACCATAATTTTTGAAGGTTTATAAAACTTGCAATCACTGCTTCCCTCCGCGAAGGGCCTTTCTTTTACTTTTATGTTGAGTCACCACCTTCTACCTTTATGCACCGTCTAAGAGAGCATAGTTGTCATTCTGAGTATAATGTGCATTGTCCCAAAGTTTTCATTGATTGATTCATAATGTTGGTTTCACTTGTTCTTAAATTATTTGTAACTAGTCGCCCTCTTAAACTTGAAGGTGTCCTATGCATTTATGTTTTGCTACTCCATGAGGGACAAGCTGAAAACTATTTGCTATGTTTTCCATATGGTTGAAACACACACGTGACTTTCATTGTTTCATTTTCATGATCTTTCCTTTGTGTTTGTTTTCATGCTATAACATGGTTGCTAAGTTTCTATTATCAAGATTATGTCTTTCATGCCCATATTTTAAGTTCTTTGATCTCAGCACTCAATGCTCTACCTCATTGATCAAATTGTGATGGTGCATGTCACCTCAAAAATTATTCTTTTGTTATCACTTACCTACTCGAGGACGAGCAGGAGTTAAGCTTGGGGATGCTGATACGTCTCAAACATATCTATAATTTTTGATGCTCCATGCTTGTTTTTACACCATTTGCCTTGTGTTTTGTTACACTTCGTGTCGTTTTTATGCGATTTCCGGAACTAACCTACTAACAAGATGCCACAGTGCCAGTTCCCTGTTTTCTGCTGTTTTTGTGTTTCAGAAATGCTACATAGGAAATATGCTCGGAATTGGACAAAACAAAAGCCAAACATCCAGAAATTCACCGAAGCTTCCAGAGAACCAAAGAGGAGACGGAGTGGGGCCATGAGGGGCCCACACAATAGGGCGGCGCGACCCAGGGGTGGCCCATGCCCCCTATGTGTGTGGCCGCCTCGGTCCACTTCTGACGATGCCCCTTCGCCCATACAGACCCCCCGACGGGAAAAACATAAACACCCGATCACTTTTCCAGAAACACATCGCGATCCGCCGCCGTTGTCGACCCGAGATCGGGAGGGTCCAGAAGCTCTTCCCGGCACCCTACCAGAGAGGGGAATCGCCACTGGAGGTCTTCTTCATCGCCATGCTTGCCTCCGGCGCGATGAGTGAGTAGTCTACCTTGGACTATGGGTCCATAGCAGTAGCTAGTTGGTTGTCTTCTCCACCATGTGCTTCATGTTTAGATCTCGTGAGCTGCTTTACATGATCGAGATCACCGTTATGTAATTCTACATGTTGTGTTTGTTGGGATCTGATGAATATTGGTGTTATGATTGAGTTGATGTGCTGAATATTATCTTATGTTATCTCTATGTTGTTTATAATCTTGCATGCTCTCCGTTGTTAGTAGCTATCTTGGCCGAGTAGATACTAGTGACTTCAAGAGGGAGTATTTATGCTCGATAGTTGGGTTCATGCCTCTATTTAATCTGGGGGAGTGACAGAAACCTCTAAGGTTATAGATGTGCTATTGCTACTAGGGAGAAAACAACATTCTTATACCAAAGGGCATATGCTTTGTTTACATTACACACTTTGCTTAATGCAGTTATCTATTGTTCGCAACTTAATACTTGTGGAGTTCTCAGATTGATTCTCCGTAAGTGGATTATTAGTCATAGATGCAGTTGGATGGCGGTCTATGTATCTTGTTGTAAAGCCCAAAGTAGATCTCATAGTGATCCTCTCGATATATGCACGTTGTCTTTATTCTATCAATTGCCCAACTGTAATTTGTTTACCCAGCATGTGTTATTTTATCTTATGGAGAGACACCACTAGTGAACTGTGGACCCCGGTCCTATTTCTATTATATTGCTATCACCTGTTTACTTTACTCGCACTGTTTACTTTACTCGCATACTACTATCACTTTCCACTCGATACGCTCATACCCTTTGTTTCAAGCAAACTGGTGAGATTGACAACCTCATCGTAAGTTGGGAACAAAGTATTTAGTTGTGTTATGTGCATGTTCCACATTGCCGCTCGCAAAGCAAAGCTTGGATGAGGCTCCCTATAAATTATCCGGAGCTGTCGCGAAGCTAGCAAGCATCACCTCCTTGAGTTTGGCTTTTTCCTACTGGACCGACAAACCTTAGTTTCTTACTGAGGAAAAAACTTGCTGCTATATTCATCTTCCCCTCCTCTTGGGGTTTCCCAACTGGCCGGGCATTTACTTCATCATCACCGCGCCATCTATAGCAATCAGGCCTCTAGGAGCAAGGACGCCCGCCGCTGGGAGAAACCGCACATTCCGCCGAAAGCAACACAGCCCACTGCTGGGAGCTAGTATGCCACGGTTTTTAGCAGCTCTGACTCTGCTCGCAGCTGTGTTGTGAGATGCCAGGGCACGGCCGTAGGCTGGTGCCGGGAGGGGGAGACTATTGGTGGCCCCTCCGTCGTCCTCGACGCCGGCGGATAGCAGCTATCTAGGGTTCCGCCATGGGGCGGTGCTCTCGCGGACGTGCTGCGGCGGCGTGCCTTGCAGCATGGGGAGGGGAATCGGGAGCTACAGATGTGGCGCGCCTTGCAGCTGCGGCGGCGGGAGGAAATGGCGGCATGGGTGGTCAGTTGGACGCAAGGCGCAGCTAGGTGAGACATAGAAGAGGAGAAAATGGGGAACAGAGTCAACAGACTAGAGGAAGAAGATGACACATCGTGAATGAAAGCCTTCCGGGAGAGATACGCGGTGGTGGGCCCTCCACTCGCTGCGTCCCACGCGGGTGGACGCGTGGCGAGCGACCAACCGGAAGGATGCGAGGCGTGGTATCCCACGGATGATTACAATCATTTTCCTAAGACAAAAGACTAGCTAATTATCCTAGCTAGAAAATATACAGACTCTTTAATCAAGATCTACTATATACTAAAAACACAATACAGGGTTATCATTTCGAGGCACTATATTAATCCACATCATCAAAATTATTTATGATAGTTAGATCTAAAATCTATGGTTTGAATTAATCAAATAACGTAACGTAACGTAAGTAATTATATTTCCATAGACACATGTCCAGTCTATGTCACGTATTTAATCTCTGGGCTATGGTTTTTTATTAAATAACTGTTGGACAAGACGCTCTATCCATCTAATCGTGAATGGTTGAGGAAAAAAAATTAAAGAGGCCAACCCTTGCACGATCTAATGAGCTCTAAGAACTAAAAAATAGTAGCGTGTCAAGAGAAAATTCTCGTGTACTACATTATTTTAGTAGGATGTACTCATGTCTCCGTTGCTAACCGTGTGCATCTCCTTTATCATTCATCAAAATTTGAAATGGGTTATAACCATTTAATTTTGGTGATGTACGACATGGCGTTCGTAGCCGTGCACCGGCATTACGCGACAGACACGACGAATGCGTTCTCATCGGCATCATGATGGGCACGAGTTCGTGCCCTAGCATAACCCTTAGATTTTAACAATTGATCTGGATATGTAGGATATCTACCGAGAGAAATGATCGATAGCACACAAAAAATATAACATCCATCATCTATAATTAATGGATATGATTTAATCCAAGATCATGTGTAGTGTATTTGTATGATTCTATGTATAGATAGAATCCATGCCTCGAATGGTATTTATAATTTACCATATGTTCTTTCCAGTTATTTATAATTTACTCAATTGAAAGAAATTTGATAACTTCTTAACAAACTTCAGAATTTATATGAACAATCTTGAATTGTATTTCGACCTATTCTTTCGGTATGTATCGGTATAAGGAAATATCGGCTGGTATTTACCGGTATATTTATAATTTACTCAAATTTAAAGAATTTTAATAAGTTCTTCACGAAATTTAAAATTATATGAACAATCTCAAATGTTATTTTGACCAATCTTTCCAGTAACCGTTTAATACCTGTGACGACCGATTTTTTTTTTGAGAATAAGGAGAATACCTTGATCCTGAGCCTAAGTCAGCTTATTTACAACCTTTGCTCCTAGCTCGGCCTAACTCTCCATGCTACCGGCAGATTTCCTTTTTATCCTAGGAGGTCAGAAGCAATCAGTTGCCAGAGCTTGGAATGGGGTATGGAAAAACATATGTAAATCCTTGACGCTGGAGCGAAAAATTCCTTTATAAAATTTGAATTGTAACTTAAAGGGAGAAAATATAGTTTAATTGATCACATTAGTCTAAATTACCCAATATGGAATGGTTACATATTTGACCAACTAAAGTTTGCGAGGTTTAGAAATACAGATTGATATTACATGTGTATTAATTAAAGTTGTAGATAAGTTATAATTCCCTGAAAAACCAATGACGTGGATAGTTGGCATGAAGAGATAGACTATCATGCAATTAGTTGATTTTTATTTATAAGAAGTACAAATATGCATCATACTTTTTCTAAACGGAATATCATCAATGATTCATTATATTAGAAATTATTAATAATCATGTCCCTCACACATGTGATATCATATTTAGCACAACATTTGAAATGGCTATATAACAGTATTATGTCCTTTTGCATAATGTATATATCTATTAGAAAGTAAAACAATCTCAGTTATTTTCGACATATGTAATTAAAGAGGATGTCCTCGCACTTGCGAGGGCCACCTTGCTAGTTAACTCTAACAAGGGCGCCCTATGGGTAGGAGAGTCTCGTTTTCATTCCCTCTGTCCAAGTTAGCTCAATGGTTATTTATCAATGTGGGGTTGCTCTCTTGCATGAGGAAATCTCCTGTGCTTGGAATTTTTTTCAGACGTCTATTTTATTTGCATCCAACGACATACGAGATAGGTAGTACCTGTACGACAAGGAGAGGTACCGTGTATGCGATCGGCAACGAACTAAGCAAACAGATCGAGTTTCATGCGTCCACGTGCTCGCACCAGATGAGAGCCTATGGATGACTATGGAAGCCGAGCCCACCGTCGCCCCCGGAAGACGAGACACGCCGTCGAGGAAATCAGATCGACTGTCACATCCGTCGGCTATTGCCTGCCATTGCCTAACTGCCCTCTCTCCGTTCATCCAAAGGCGTTGTGCGCCACTGCCTAACCGCCTCCCACGCAAAGGCTGAGGAGACGACGGGCATGAAAGTTTTTCCAAAAAGATCTGGACCGATGGATTGCCAAGAGATTGCCAAATTTACCCTGTTTAATTCAACGGTGGATTTTGATTAGGTACTACCTCTTGGTACCTGCCAAGTACGGTAGAATTGCCCCTCTTGCATACACACCGGTGCCCTTCACTGTGAACTCGATGCCACAAAAAATTATCAGCCATCGGTGCTACATTAACTTTTTTAGCAATTGGCACCGGTAACATTGTGTAGGGCCTAAGGGCATCTCCAGCGGGCCGACCCATTTCGGACAGCCAAAACGTCTGAATTGGTCCATTTGGGTCGGGCCCCGGACAAAAAAGGCCTCCCGTCCGGCCTCGGTCCGTTTGGGTCGGGCGGTGCACCCAGCGGCGCTACCCATTTTCTGGGCGAAGCCAGTGAGACCGATTTTCTGGGTGGCACTGCCATTTTCTGGGCGAAGCCACTGAGACACATAGTTCATACATAAATTCAATATAAATAGTACACAACATAGTTCATAATCTAAATAAAATGTTTACAATTAACCATAGTTTGAAATAAAACGAAAGCAAATATAAAAGTGGGTGCACTAGTTGTCTTCCTCATCGGCTTCTGGCATATTTCCCACATGTAGCCACATGTGGTCAACCAAATCCTTTTGCAGCTGCTGATGGACTTCACGATCACGAATCTCGTGATGGCAATGTAGGAAATCCTGAAATGATGCAGGCCCCGGAATTGGTGCAACCAATTCACCCTGAAATTGCCACCCCTGATCATAGATGCTATCGTCGCGCTCATCCTCCACTATCATGTTGTGCATGATCACACAACATGTCATCACCTCCCACATGCGCTCTTGGCTCCATGTCTTTGCAGTATACCTGACTGCAGCAAAGCGAGATTGGAGGACACCAAATGCACGCTCCACATCCTTCCTTGCAGCCTCTTGTTCCTTTGCAAATCTACTGTTTTTGGGGTGCCGAGGATCACGGATAGTCTTCACAAAAGTCAACCACTCGGGATAGATGCCGTCAGCCAAATAGTACCCCTTCGTGTATGAATGACCCATGATCTCATAGTTAACCGAAGGGGCATTGCCTTCGGCCAGTCTAGCAAAGACTGGAGATCACTGCAGCACATTGAGGTCATTGTGGCTGCCGGCCATGCCAAAGAATGAATGCCAAATCCAAAGATCATGTGATGCAATGGCCTCTAGTATCACCGTGCACCCCTCAGAATTCCCTTTGTACTGCCCTTGCCATGCAAAGGGGCAGTTCTTCCACTGCCAGTGCATGCAGTCGGACCGAACCCCTATGGCGTGGCAGCTGGCTTTCATTGTGCTCGTGGATGAATGTCGCCGCCGCCATCAAAATGTCGGTGTTGCCGTCGGACTCGTCCGACGAGGTGTCGATGAAGGTGTCGTAGTAGTACTTCACCGATTCGTAGTCCATCTGCGCACCAAATGAACGATAGCGTCAGCAAATCCGGCGCCGGATCGACGGCCACCACCAAAAAAATCATGTGGGCAAAAGGTCGAGCACCTTCAGAGCGGCGGAGCGTGCCGGCGTCAAACAGCCTCCTGGCGGCGGAGCTGTGGCGGAGGCGACGGCGTAGAGCTTCCACAGGTAGAGGGCAACGGGACGGGGAGTCACCGCTGCCGAGGCGTAGGCCGGAAGGTGGTGGCGGCGGCGGTGGAGATCCGGCAGCTTCTACGGCGGCCCTCCGGTCTTGCCTTTGACGCGTCGGCGGGCGAACGACGGCTAGGATTGGGGTCCGGCATGTCCGGCGACACTGACGCTATCTACGGCCGGCGACTACCGCGGCACCGGCGGAGAGGGAGGAAGGAATTTGGGGAAGGGCGTGGAAATGGCTAACTGGGCAGCTAACAGTTGGGCCAGGGGAGGACAAGAGCGCATCCGCGCGCTCCCATCTTCGACACAAAACTGGGTCACGGATGGGTGCGCGCGGACGGCCCCGCGGTCTGGGGTCCGGTTGGGTCGGCCCGCTGGGTGCTGGTTTTTCGGCATGTTTGTCCGGTAGGACAGATACGGACCCGCGATATCCGTTTAGGTCGGCCCGCTGGAGATGCCCTAAGGTCTTGGTCCCCTATCTCCACTTGCCACTGGTGGAAAAAAGGCCTTCAATCCCGGTTTGTAAAGCCCATTAATCCCGGTTTCCGCAACCGGGACTAACCATGCGGGACTAAAGGCTCCAGCCTTTAGTCCCGGTTGCTTACGAGCCGGGACCAATGGTCCTCCACGTGGCCCGGGGCATGTGCAGCGGCTGGAGGACCTTTGGTCCCGGTTCGTAACAGGGGCCGGGACTAAAGGTCCATTCGGAATAAAATTGTATTTTCTGTTTCGTAATTTTTGTATTATCTTTATTTCTTTATTTCTCTATTCTCATATCTCATATCAAATTAGATACTTATAGCTCTCACTCTATATCTCAAATCAATTACAAGTACTTGTGGTCCTCACTTCCCGGTCGGTCACCCATCCTCACACTGCTCCACCCTTAGCACGCTTAACTTCTCCATTCCTTCCCTACTAGCTTCCAAGACTGCGCTCGCGACTTGTTGATAGTTGTATGCTACCAATTCTATTAACCTATACACTTTGGTAATATATAATATTACTTTTTAAAATTCCAAATAAATTCACAAAATAAGAAACAATGATTACGAATAATAAGCACCTATGAATTTCAAATAATCTTTATATATAATTTAATTATTAATTTTTAGATGATTAAAATATTCAAAAAAGCCAAAATACTTGAAAAATCACAAATTCGAAAATTAATAGACTTTGTTAACCGAAACAAAGGGAGTACATTTTTTTCCAAACATACTCATCCAACATGGCTCAAATGAAGTACATTTTCCAATTGCTCATCCAACATTTTTCCATACATAATCATCCACCTAATTATTAAGGTTAAGACGATCAACATTGCTATTGTAGCCCTTTAGCTTCTAGAATCTCCTAGCTATCTCAAAGCCTAGGCGAGCGTCTAAAGCGGCATATTTATTTGGTTCAAACTCAATGGAACTTTTTCCCAACCAAAAATTAGTTCATCTTCTTCATCATCATCTTCTTCTTCTTCTTCTCCCTTCTTCTTGTACTTCTTCTCCTTCTTCTTCTTGTCCTTCTTCTTCTTGTTGTCCCTCTTCTTCTTCTCAAGATGTGTCTCAATAGTAGCATTGGCCAAATCATAGAGACTCGGCGTTGGCTTGCTAGTGGGGTTTGGGACAACTTGTTGAAGATCATATGCAGACGGAATAACAATTCCGTATGGCCTTAGCTTGCGCAGATCGTTGTCGATAGCCGCACCACAAAACTTGATGGTGGTGTCCTTCAAGAAGTCCTTGAGTAGTTGCGGCACGCCATTGGCCTTGCAAATTTGAAAGACCAATATCTCGGACTCCACCGAGAGTTGAAGGATGGCGGCACGTTGAGGGTGCGCGTGAGTGGTGAACTCACAGTCCAAGCCCACGCACTTGACCGGTGCGTCGTCGAGGAACCGGCGCTTGACAGCGCGGATCCACTTCTCCACCCTCGAAGCACGGAGAGTCTCCGTGATGGTGAAGTTCATCTCTTCGATGACCATTTAGTAGATCCGAGACCGGGGCCAAAATTGCTCCTCCATTGAGTCGACGGAGTGCTCTCGAGGGCGCCGGCGCGGTATGGTGTGGAGAGAGTGTTTGGGGAAGAAGAAGCTATGCAAATGGTGTGCTTTTAGATGATCAAAATGTGATGCTATATATAGTGAGAGAGGGAAGATGTGAGCACGCCGGCGAGATGTGAATGCAGGCGAGTTTCCAGTCGCCGGCGCCGGTTCCCGATCAGCGCGCGCGACTACGAAGCGTCGTCGTTAATGTCGATCGATATCCGAAGCGTCGTCGATCGATAACTGGCGCGAACTGGGCGGTTCATTTGAACGGGTCATTGGTCCCGGCTCGTGGAACGAACCGGGACTAAAGGATGACCTTTAGTCCCGGTTTGTGCCACGAGCCGGGACTAAAGGCCCATGGGGCATTAGTCCCGGCTGTTAGATGAAACCGGGACTGAAGGTCCCTTTTGAACCGGGACTAATGCCCCCTGGCCCACATTTTCAAATGAACCGGGACTGATGGACCCTTTGGCCGCGGATCGAACTTGGTTCGGGACAAATGGTATGAATGGAAGCCCGTTTTTCCACTAGTGTGCACCAATTGCCGCGAGAGCTGGGATGAAACAAGCAGAAAGTAATTTGAAATTTAAACGGAGTAGCATCTCGGAACAGCACACCATGATCGTATGTTCTGAGCTGTTGAGGGCTGCAGCAATGACCTGACAGCACTTCTGTATCTGAATGTTCGTCATGTGTGCCCCAGTGACTCGCCACCTGGATCGCCTCAATGCGAAGCATCATGGACGAACTGCATCAAGCGTGCGACCTCCCCTTCGGCGTTTTTTATGCAATGTAGTAGTGAGCTTTTTTAGTTGATTTGTGGAGCTGCCCTCAGTTGACTTGATTTTGAGACGAACGAAGGGCCACCTTCTCTTTAAACATAACTTTTTTTTTACAATCAGTACCATATATATTTATAGAAGTCGGTAGAGAGACGTAAGTTGTCTACAGCAATTACAAAATAAAGTTTTAAAAAATGAGTAAATCTTCAAGATCTTTAAACTTTTTTTTCTTCCATAACATAATCTTGTATTTTTCAGATGTCAGCCCAATAAAAATGAACCACTGTTCCAAAATTACCAACAAAGGTTCTCTTATAGTTTACATTTGAGCCGCAATGCCAAGATTATATACACTCGCGCACGCATTAAAATAGTTAATCACCATCGGCAAGAGTAATAATACTAGTATATCAGGGAAAAATAACCGAACAGCCTGATCAACGTCGCAAGGGAGCCGAGAGCACGAATCATCATTGTCGATGACATAGAAGCCGAGACAATATTACGAGGACAATACTCCTCGTGGTAACCATGAGAAAAGATCTAAGATCGATTTGGCGAAGCAAGATATGAAGGACCATACCTAGAGAAATTTAATATTTCAACACTGCAATTGATGCTGGAAGGAAGATCTCGTCGTGGAATGATGAACCGAGGAAGATCTCGTCGTGGAATGATGGACCGATGATCAATATATACGATGCCATCTCCAGTAAACGTGGAGACCAAAAAGAAGATGTAAGTGGTATGTAGTCCATACTGTGATCTTTCTGCAATTGTCTACACTTAGCCATAGTACTTATGTAGTAAGTTGTAGGCATACAACAGCAAAAACACAACTTATGTTACATGTAAGGGGTAATGTAGTCCATATTGTGATCTTTCTGCAATTGTCTACTCTTAGCCATAGCACTTATGTAGTACTCCCTCCGTTCAGAAATATAAGATGTTTTACAATTGTCCCGACCAAGTGAAAATGAGCGAAAGTGTAATGTCCCAGCGTTTAGGTACAATGAAGGGTAGAATTAGGGTTTATGTGCATTCATGCATTCTAAAATCTGGGTAAATTTTTCGCAAATTCAAACCCTGGAGTGATCAGAGCTTCCTTCATTATAACATTAGGTGTTAGATGTTATTAGTGGATGTTAAAAGCTTTGATATGATCTTTAGGTGTTTATAGGGTTTAAGGGATTAAGAATTAATTGTTTTATAATATTGAATTTGAAATTCAAAAGATGAGTAAATGAAAATATAAGAATGAATGAATTAATTGAAATCCTAATTAGAAGACTTAAGACAATAAATAAGCAAATTGTAGAAACAATTTGGAGAGTAAACCAAAAATATAACTTTGTTGATAATAAACAATAATACATTGTTTACACAATTCATTAATAAATAAATAAAGATTACAAATAATTTTTAAAAAGGAAAACTATTTCCTAAACTATGTCTTGAAGTTCTTCACTGTCCAAGTTCTGTCAATTTTAACCTGCAAAACAAACAGCAATAAATGAAAATAAAAATAAAAGGGTTAGTGTTAGATTCTTAATCTCAGAATCTGGCAAGATTATCTTGCCAACTCATCATTGAGTTATATAGATCAAGTATAGTGTCTGTACATAATTAGTTTATTGAATTACATCACATCACAGCCATGCACGAATCACAGGGACAGTTAGCCAATGGATCAGGATGAAAGGGTGAGGCTCACACGCAAGCTGCACACAAGTAGCTTAGTCACTGCATGCACCTCTGTGCTGTCGACACAGGCAAGAAGCCAGCAGCTTAGCCAAAGAAGGGAGGGCAAATCCTCACGGCTCACATCACCCAGCTCACACAAGCTTCACCACACTTATCTCACCACAACACAAATTCCCCACCGAGCCAACCATGGTGATGGAAGCCTCAAGCTCAAGAACCTGACCAAGGAGGAGAAGGGCAAGCAGCTAGGAGGTATCCCAGGAGGAGAAGGGCAAGCAACCAGGAGCCATTCAAGGAGGAGAAGGGCAGGCATTAGGAGCAAACATTGGCAAGAAGCAGCAGAAGCAGATCAGCATCACCACAAATCATCCATCCACCAAACCACAGGTGGGTTTCCTTGCACATATTACCATCATGTATTGACCAGTAAATATTTGCATGCATGGTTGGATTAGGAATATATTTCCCTCAGACTTGCAAGGAGGTGCCGTGCAAAATCATCACAGGGCAGTTAAACCAGAAAGGCACCAGAACCCCAATAAATAGAGCCTCAGCTTTTGCTTCATTGGCAAGACTGATGGCGCGGTGATGATGATGCCAGAAAACTTGATTGTGTTTGATGGTGCCAGAAAACTTGTTGGCTTGTAATAAATGACCGGCCAGTTGGAAAACCCCAAGAGAAGGTTTTGATGAATATAGCAGCAAGTTTTCCCTCAGTTATGAAACCAATGTTATCAATCCAGGAGGAGGCAGACAAACGACTGAAGGTGAAGCCCACTAGCTTTGCGATAGCTCCGGACAATTTATATGGCACCTCGTCCAAGCTTTTCTTTGCGAGCGGCAACGTCGAACCTGCACACAACACAACCAAATACTTTGTTCCCAACTTACGATGAGGTTGTCAATCTCACCAGTTTGCTTGAAACAAAGGGTATGAGCGTATCGAGTGGAAAGTGATAATAGTATGCGAGTAAAGTAAACAGTGCGAGTAAAGTAAATAGGTGATAGCAATATAAAGGAAATAGGACCGGGGTCCACAATTCACTATTGGTGTCTCTCCATAAGATAAAATAATGCATGCTGGGTGACAAGGGTATAGCTAATAGATCCCGTTAGTTGAGTACCCCTGAGGCCCGATAAGCTAGGCCCAATTGTAATGATAGTCGAATACGAGTCTTTACCGTATGTCGATATTGTAATTTGTATCGGACCCTACCCGATCCTCGAGACCTGGCCACCTATATATAGGGGCCAGGAGGGGACGGTGTAGACCAGATCGAAGGCAAGCCAGGTTAAACACCCAAGTTTACTTTCGATGCATACCTATTTCGACTAACTTTACCTTCGAGTTCATCCGACGCCCTATCTCCCCGATCCTAAGTCCTTCATCTAGGACATTTGTCGAGTTAACCCTCGTCAATTGGCGCCGACCGTGGGGATCTTGGGTGTTGGAATCATGAATTCGACGGCTTTTTCGCTTTTAGCCAACAGCAGTGCAGAAGTCGACGAAAATCAAGAGATGGAATTGACAATTGGAAGTTTGAGCATCCTCATCGGGCCATCAGGCTCATCTCGCCTTTCAGATCCGACGAAACAAGATCCGAAGACAAGTGAACCCGAAACAGTAGCAATGATGGAGTATTCCGACGGCTCTTCCAGCGAAGTAAACTCGCCGGTCAGCCTAGGAGAAGTGCAAAAAGGAAAAGTCGCATAAGAAGCAAAGAAAAATCTCGACACAGAAATCCAACTCGACGATCTCATGATCTGCCTCGACAATATCTCAGACAAATCAACAGACACATGGAAAACGGGGTTAGAGCTTTCTGAAGATGGTGACTCGATCTTCTCAAGCTTCAATAGTGATATCGGCAGACAATGCCAGGTGCTCGCCATTGTGGGAGACAACTCAGAAGAATTCGATGAAAATAACAACCCAGTGCTAAACCCAGCAAATATTGACAGAGGAGCAAATCACCTAGCAGAAGGGCAAACAGCAGAATCCCTCGTAGCCAGGGAAAAAATTCGACTATCAGTCGACGAATGGAGGATAATAAGAGCAGCCATAGAATACGGCACGCCAATACCATCAAATTCCAGCAAAGACATGCTTTTGGGGTATCATTATACCCTAAGGCATCAGGCAAAGCAACTAGCAAAGGAGAAAATAGAGATACAAAAAAGAAAAGATTCAGCCATTGCAGCTAGCGAAGCTGCTCGAAAAGCACGAAGCGACGCATCATATAGTAACGCAAGGAAAAATCGTTGACACGGTTCAAGGTACGACAACCTCGAGTACTCTGACAGGCAAAGTATTTCCAAAAACCTCGACTCGTCCTTCCTATCGGTCGACGAGCAGGGGAACATCCTACCGAAAACCCCTGAAGCAGCACTAGTAGCAGCGCAAGCATATCTACTTACAACTCGACCAAGTCCAGGAGATTCGAGGGAGCATATGCATAGAGCAGCATTGAATGGACTCAACATGGTGGGCCACAAGCTATCAGTAAAAGGAGAAGAAGCATATCACCACAAGGAAGTGCACAAAGCAAGGTCACCTCGCCGTCACAACAGTCCTCGGCGCAGAAGCAGCAAGCAACGATCTCGATCGCCATCACCAAAACATCACGGTGGAACCCGAAGATCGCGATCCCCAAACGAAAGACGCGACTATGAAGACGACAAGAAAGAGATGGGGGCATCATGCTTTACCCACAGGGTTCGCACCACTCTAGTTCCCAAGGGATTTAAATTACCTCATGATCAGCAAAAGTACGACGGATCACAGGAACCACAGTCATGGTTATCAGATTATCTACAAGCAGTGCAAATATTAGGAGGAACCAAGGAAATAGCAATGCAAAGTTTGCAACTACACCTCACCGGAGCAGCAAGGTCATGGTTGAGCAAACTAGAGAAAGAAACCATTGGAAACTAGGAAGACCTCACAAAGCAATTCACAGGCAACTTCAGGTCGACATACAAGCGGCCAGCATCAATAGAAGAAGTTAAAGCGTGCGTGCAGCAACGCGACGAAACACTGCGGGCATACATCCAAAGATGGAGCCTTATCAAAAATTCGGCAGTCGAAGTTTCAGACGAAAGAGCAATAGATGCATTCATCATTGGATTAAGGCGAAGAGACCTAGTCGAAGAGATGGGTAGAATCAAGCCAAAAACAGTGTCAGACCTCATGGACACAGCAAACAGATTTGCAGATGGAGAAGACGCATGCAACAACAAACGGTCGCGATCCCCAGTAGACGATAGAAGAAATAGATATGGAAGTCAAAGGAGACGGTCCAAAAATTACGACAACTATGGCCCCCATAGCCAAGTCGCCGTAGGATACAAAGACAACAGCTACCAAGGAAGTGATCGAAGAAATTTAGGATATCAAAGCTACGGAAAAGAGGACTATAAAAAATTCCCCGCAAGAGAATCCAGAGAATACAACCCCTCGCCAGAAGATATGCTCAACGGACCTTGTCATATACACTCAGCGTTCGTCGATGGGAAGCGAGTATCAAGGCACGCAATGAAAGATTGCACAACATTCTTAAAA